>JAGJTG010000014.1:0-714977 GCA_018804115.1 Lipomyces starkeyi
GGAGACGGAGGACAAGGTGGAGAGTAGACTCCTTCTGGATGTTGTAGTCGGAGAGGGTACGGCCATCTTCAAGCTGCTTACCAGCAAAAATAAGTCGCTGCTGGTCAGGGGGAATACCCTCCTTATCTTGGATCTTGCTCTTAACGTTGTCGATAGTATCGGACGATTCAACCTCAAGGGTAATAGTCTTTCCGGTCAAAGTCTTAACGAAAATCTGCATGCCACCACGGAGACGGAGTACCAAATGGAGAGTTGACTCCTTCTGGATGTTGTAATCAGACAGAGTACGACCATCCTCGAGCTGCTTGCCGGCGAAGATCAATCGCTGCTGGTCTGGGGGAATACCCTCCTTATCCTGAATCTTGCTCTTGACGTTATCGATAGTATCCGAAGACTCAACTTCTAGAGTGATGGTCTTGCCCGTCAAAGTTTTGACAAAGATTTGCATTCCGCCACGTAGACGAAGGACTAGGTGGAGAGTAGACTCCTTCTGGATGTTGTAGTCGGAGAGGGTACGACCATCTTCAAGCTGCTTACCAGCAAAAATAAGTCGCTGCTGGTCTGGAGGAATGCCCTCCTTATCTTGGATCTTGCTCTTGACATTGTCGATGGTATCCGACGACTCAACCTCAAGAGTAATAGTCTTGCCAGTCAAAGTCTTGACAAAGATCTGCATACCACCACGGAGACGAAGGACTAGGTGCAGAGTAGACTCCTTCTGGATGTTGTAGTCGGAAAGGGTTCGACCGTCCTCGAGTTGCTTGCCAGCAAAAATCAATCGCTGCTGGTCCGGGGGAATACCCTCCTTATCTTGGATTTTGCTTTTGACATTGTCAATTGTGTCAGAGGATTCGACCTATATGTAATATTGTCAATATTCGCCAACTCCAGTGATGCACCGCTTATCAATCGGACGGTGGCGTGCAGTAACCTACCTCAAGAGTGATGGTCTTTCCGGTGAGAGTCTTAACGAAAATCTGCATTTTAATGTAATTCAATTAAAGCAGAGATGTGAAATGTTGAATGGAAGTGAATTGACAGAGTATCCGCTGTAGAGATTGGAATGGTATGTAATGGTGTGTGAGAGAGAGGACGGTGGCGGGGAGCCGGGCTTATTTATAATAGATGTTGCCGCTCTGTTGTCACCGCGGCGCATCGGACGGCGCAGGACCCTACAATACGGTGTTAGTCTTGCTAATGTGTGTTCTTTATGGCATAAAGGCAGCACTTACCATTAGATACGGTTTTACGCGTTACGTAATTTTTGGTGGCAAAGCTATCTTTGCGGCACAGCCGAGGCGGGGAAAATAGCCGATTCCATGCGATTCTTCGCATCATGTCTTGGCTCAGCCACAACACATTTTATGTAGTTAAGGTGTAATAGCCGCAGCATTGTGCAGTTGTGTTCTCACACTGCGTCACCGTGCGTGGCGGCGCATGCAACATGCGTGCTATCATAGTCATACGTTCTTGCCACCAGAGAATGGCTTGACCGGCTTATCAGATGGCTGAGTGAGTGGATCAATTGCAGGGATATTCTGTATTAGCTGTATTCGAATTCGAATTCGAATCCAAATTCAAATTCAAATCCAAATTCAAATTGAAATTGAAATCTATTAGAAAATAAACATTGAATTTGTTTCTATAGTGCACTTGTTACCAGTTATTGTTAACGGGGCGGGTGCTGTGAATGAGGACGCCAGGAGACGAGATTAGAGTATTCAAATAAATCACGCGCCTGTTCCGAGGGAATGCTGCAAAAAGCGACGGGTGTGGAATTTAGACGCTGGGATCTATATGTATTAAACCTGTAAAATTGTAAAATTATGTTTACCACGGTCTCCGATTGATCAAACCATGCGTTGTGTCCTCTAAAATAAGTAAGCATATTATGTTGGAACTGACTAGGGTCTGGCAAGTCGGGGGGAACCGGGAAGGAGACGAGCCTCATCGCGCCACACCCATTACTACTATTATTGTAAAGGCGTGTGGCGGCACTTGCATTGCAGGTTTGCTGCGCTGGAGCATCTCGTGGATGCTCATTCTTGTGTAGATTTTCTTCGCTGCCTGGTTCGCTGTCTGATTCGCCGTATTGTAAAGAACCAGAATATTTCTCGCACCATTGACATCACGATCGCATTCAAACTGACATTGTTTGCATGCGTACTTGTTACTACTCCCAACGTCGTTGAGACTGCCATATCTTCCACATGTCTTACTAGTCTGGGCCTCAGATACCAAGACGACTTTGCAAGATTTATATTCTCGCGCTTTGTTGAGAAGTCGTTGTTGGAATTCGTAATGGGACCAATTTGCCATAGCTCGTGCTGTCTTGGATCTGATCCGCCGGGGTCCACCACTGCGTATCACCATCTGTTGAACCGGAAAGGTCGGTAGGATGATAAGATTGAATGTCGTGCACCAATACTTGGCAATCCGCCAGTGCAAATCGACGACCAGATTTTCAATCCGACAACGCATCCTGGCTGCAGCCCTTTTCATCCTCCACCTCTTTGCACGGCTGATATCTTTGGCCGAATATGAGCTATGCAACTCTTCCAGCCAGTGACAAAAGCTTATATATGTGGCCAATGTCATTTGGCCCGAGTTCAACCACTTCGCCGTCTGGGCTATACCCAGTGATGAATGTCCACACGCCTGGGTCCAGAGATATCAGTCGACCTGAAGACGGCGCTTCATGAACCTGCAAAATCATATGTACACAAACATAGTAGTGGCCTGTGGTCCTTTGGTACACAAGTCTGCTGTCGTGCCACATCTCCTTAGGGAGCAGTTCTGCCTCTTCATTTTTGCGAAGAAAGACATACTTCCCTGTTCCATGAGACCAGTGCTTATGATGTATTACATGCTCTCCTGGCGACACTTTGTCCGAGAGCGGTACTTAATCTTGAATATGTTTTCTTTTTGTACCGTGCATGTGCGGTATCATATGCTTTGAGAAGGAATAGGTCACCCATGGCGGCATCCCTATTGTCGTATGGTGGTTTCCAAAGCCCAACGCTTGCCCATCTTGTCGATTGCCTCCTTATTTAGGAATGCCGCTCTTAGGTCTTTTTTCGTTCTTGCAATTTCGTTTTCACGGCTTCATTGGTTGTAAGCCCAGCTTGCGGTGCCGGACCATATGCGAAGTGTTTCTTTTCCTTTGTGCTCGGATATACCCTGAAACGCCTGACTTTACCTGGCTGTTCTTTGTGTACTTGTTCATTGTCTGACTTTGTTTTTTTTTTTACTTTTCTTTCTTTCTCGTCGTCCATCGCACTCTCCACTTCCCTCCATACCAGTAAGGACTCAGTGATTTGCTGGTCGCGGGCAGACCTTTCAGACAGGTGCCCCAGCCTTTACTTACGAGTTCGCCACTCCATTCGCGTTCGATGAGATCAAGAGAAGGCAACCACAGATTCTGACTGATTCGAGCAGAATGCTCATTCCAGAAAGGTTTGGGAACATGTTTTCATATTTGAAGCATGGAAGAGTAGTATCTACAAGAAGCGGAAGAATTCCAGATGGGCAAACGCTCGCTTTTAATGTAGAATGGGATGTTTAGTGTGTGTTTTTGATGAGATGATATGCGACGTCGTACGGACCAACTTGAGTGAAATTGCCCGCAAGCCGCCACTCAATTGTTAAATGATTGCTAATAATTATCGGCAGGTTTAGATCTGAATTTAAATAGCCGCCTGGAAAATGGGACAGAAGACTTCCATAAAGTCTGAAATGGAAAATAAATATCCGCAGCAAAGAAGCACACAACCGCTGCGCTGCCATAAAAAATCGCTCCGAAGTACCACGTCCAACTCGTCCCGCACGCATCAGCTTCATTAAACACTGACAGTAATAATTTGACATTGAAAGAACCATGATGATAATAACAATGTAATCAATTCTTAATAACGCTCAAGCCCCTCGTAATTCCCACCCACTCCTTATAACGCGAGGTCGAGCTTTGGATTCGTTAGTTTTGGCAGGCGCCACCTACGTCATGGCACAATGTCTCTGGGCCCCCTGTAAAATTCTCATCGTCAGTGCATAACAATCCGATTGGTTTCCCCCGGAGACAAAACAGAACGGACAAAGACAAACTGGACACAACCTTAAATGGAGCCGGCCTTGCGGTCAAGTATTGAGTGCTAAGAGCGGACATGTCCTTCGTATTCTGCCTGCGATTGTCCTGACATGGGAAGTGCAGAACACTATAGGGTTTGCTTTTGCTGTACATTTACTGAGAGTCTAGAGGGAACTCGGACCCTTAGAGACAATTAATTATTATTATTATTATTAACATTGGGCCGGTCGCTGTTCGCCTGTCTCCTTTAATTGTCGTTCGAATTACAGCGGCAGCATAAAACGCGGCAGCCACGGGTCCGGCACGAGACAACTAAATCTTCGCCACGTTGCCGCACCATGTGACGCCACCTTCCGCGTTCTTTGCGACTTGCGCTTCATTGCTTCTGCCATTTTAGCAACCCTGTGCTGAATGCTGGCCCTGAGCCCTGAGGGTCCCGTGATTTATGCATCCATCCGGCTATGACGAGTATTCGTCAAGTGGTTGCCTCATCTGCTCGTAGTAAAACAACCCCGGTCTAAACCGTCCTCATGATCTGCCGAGCCTAAGACTAATTTGGCCCCCTGTATAAATACTCTCCTGCTGCTGAAGATCTGCGTTATTACTTCTCCTCCTCCTCCTCTGACTCTGAACAATTCTTCAGTCTAAGCATGTCCTCTGATTCTACTATTGCATCATCCCAACAACGCTGCTACATTCTCGACCTGCCCGCCGAACTTCTTGAATACATCCTCAAACTCGTCCACAGCGATGACACCGGCCTCGATGGCATGCGCATTCATCTTACCCGCCGTCTGGCACTCTTCAAGAAGAATGTGCTGCCTGTCTGCCGCGGATTTCACGATGCCGGTCTGATCGCGCTTTACTCCCACGTCCATATCGGTCATCCCCGGGCATTCGACGTTTTTCGATATGAGCTGCAAAAAAATCAGGCATTAGGGCCTGTAGTGCGATGCCTCGATTGTAGGTTTCTTTTTGGTTTTGTTTACCGTGATTCTAATCGTGTTGTGGTGGCGAATGACTGACAAAAATGCTAGTCTCTGACTTTACGTCGATCGGTCTTGGCCGCACCCGTCGCATGAACCGCGAAATCCAAATGGTGACCACGACCACCATTACCGACGTGCTCATCCAGACTCCTAATCTGCGCGAATTCCTTGTTTCTGAGTCCATTGAGGACGACATTGGCAAGAGCGTGCTCGACACCTTGTTCGCTCTACCGTTTCTCGAGGCGATCGATTTCTGTGGTGCATCCGGCTCCACATTTACACACTCTTTCTCCACTGTCCAATTTACTATCTCGCTCTCGAATCTGACCAGAGTCTCACTACACGAATGTGTCTCCCTCCCCTCGGGTGTATTTGAGAAGCTTTTGCCACAGCTCGACAATTTACAAAGGCTAGACCTGACGCACACACAAGTGTCAGGCACAGCACTAGAAGAGATCCCGCACACCGCCCGGCTCACACATCTCTCTCTTTCCAAATGCCGATCACTCACCGGCAAGGAAATTCTCAAATTTCTCACGGCCCATCCGGCGATGACATACTGCAAATGGCTGTCTTTGCAATGGACCGACATTTCTGCCGACCAACTGACCGTCCTGCTCGAAGATCTGCCATCTTCACTTAAGCATCTCAATTTGTATGGCCTCCCGGTAGAAGACTCGCACTTGTCATTGCTACCTTCTGAACTTGAAGAACTTTCCCTTGGCTACGCCGACCTCGAACCTGACACCATCATCGAGCACTTCGGCACGCCCAAGAGGCCCCAACTGCGCTACCTCGACTTAACTGGCAACCCGCACATGAATGTCTGGACAGTCGGCGACATGCGCCTCCTCCGCTCTTGTTCTGACGTGCAGACGTGGGAATTCGACGCGCAGCAGGTTTTGACAAAAATGGCTGATGCACGAATGCCGGGCTACACCATCGTGCTAGGCCAAGGGCGACGCGGCTGGATCTTCAAAGGACACAGCGCGTTGGAAGGTGTCCACAATTGTTCGATTACCGTCTCACCGCACTCGACTGCGACATACTATCCTACTGCTTCTGCGCCTTCGTGCTGCCAACATCTGCTCGGTATGGATATGGGAAATTCTGATGCGTGGGCGGGTGTGAGTAGGAAGATTGACTGTTCTGGGAACGAGTACGGCGGGGGATTGGAAAGGGGGATATACTTATACTATGCATATCGCACTAAGTAAGGACCAAACAGCAGTAACAAAATAATTGGAAATATTTCGGTGTCTGGGTTTTTTTGTGTAAATATGGGTTTTTCATTGGACGGATGGTTTTCTTAGCATGTTGTATCGGGCGAATTTACAAAATGTATATAGGAAGTTTAGTCATAATGTCTTGTATTAATGTGTCGTTAATTCATTCGGTTGGGGTAAGTGTGTTATGAATATATGAAATTAGCTATGATATTTATATGCAGTGCATTTTGCAGTAGTTAGTGCAAATTAATGGCGGCCAAGTATGACAACGGTGCACATGACCAGCCGCACCATAAATCATATCGATAATGTTTCTTGAACGGGGAAACTTTATTTTGTCGGACCCGTGCTTGAAACCATGACGAGTGGCTTAATGGATGGGTCTAGGGGGAGGACGAGCCTGGGGGGGACTCCTTAGAAGAGGAATGGTGATGAATGAAAACGGAGGCACAGTGGTGCGAATGCTGTCGATCTAATGATCTCTGCTTCCAACGAGGCATTGGACGACGGAGTTTAGAGCGGGTCCGACGGGGAAGTCGGAGATAATTACACCACAGAGGCTAGTATTAACTAAGGTTCCATAATAAAAGATGCCTCCTGACATCGGTGCACAAAAAAAGCTAGCTGTTGTTGCCTCGTTGGTGAGTCCGAACTCCTCCATTCGTCTGCTCGGAGTCCGAGTTAAACCACAAGGTCCAAATTGTGCCAACAACCTCACCTAAGCATGACATCTACACACGACACTTAAACCAATTATCCAAGGGTGTCCTGTTTAATTATGTGCAAGAGCACAATGGCGGATCTCTCCGACTTTGTGCAGCACGACTCATTCGTGCCTGAGCTCAATTTCGACGGCATCGATTTTGGCGCGCCGCCAGGCGAACAATACATGATGCCAGACTTTTTCGATCCCTCGATTATCTTGCCCACGAATACTGCCGGCAGCAGCTCTACCGCGACTGAGAATTGTGCCAAGTATGTCGACAGTGGACAATCGGATATTGGAGCAGAGCAGGCAGGCACGCCAGCCAGCGATACATCCCCACCACAGTCGCTACACGCGATGGCAACGCTGTCATTAAATACTGAGAACGCGTGTGTTAACGTGAATCAGGCTATTGGGCAAGAGCCCTTTGCCGGGCATATATACTCAATTCCACAAATGCCGGTCCAACGACAGCAGCAGCAGATATATAATCCGCAACTGGACTACTTGCGCCACGATAGCTCCAGTCCATCAGCAGCTTCAAACGTGACGACGCCAGCCAGCGTGACGACGGCGACGGAGACTGTGAGACCTCCCAAACGGCGGCCGCATCGCAAATCCAGAACGGGATGTCGGACATGCAAGAGACGACGCGTGAAGTGCGACGAGATTCACCCTCGTTGCGGAAATTGCTCGCATCTAGGCCTTACGTGCTCGTTCCAGACCGTCGCGTCAATGCTAGTGAACGACACCGCGATCGCGCGCACAGGAATGGGAGTTGGTGGATCGCTGCGTTCCGCTCATATGCATGTGATGCGCGGGATTAACCCTGGAGCCGTAGAGCCTGGTGACGATGCAGAGCTTGCCTCGATGGCCTCAAGCGCGATCTCAGGGCATTCGCTCATGCTCGGACTAGGCACGTCCACCGTCGCATTCAATCTCGAGGACTTGCGACTCATGCACGTCTACGCTACGACCGTGAATGTGACTATTATAAAGATGTCAGAAAACCAGGCGGATATATGGCAGCGGCGCGTTCCTCAACTGGCATTCCAGCACGCAGCGTTGATGCATGCGTTACTCGCTTTTTGCGGGTCGTATGTGGTTCGTCAGGAATATGCAGACGTGTCGCTCAAGGCAGTGATCGGTGAGCGCACGGCGATGCATCGCAGCGAGGCTGTGAGAATCCTGCGGAATGCGTTGCACTCCCCACTAAGCGCGGAAATGGCCGACCCGGCGCTTTTGACGGGGTATATACTCATGCTAGACTCGATGGCTAATGCGCCGACCATCACCGGCGCGAAGAAAGACAACATGCCAACGACTCATACGTCAATGCAGTTTCTCACCGCTACGCCATGGGTGCATCTCTTGCGCGGGATATGCTGCATTCTCAAGTCAGTGAAGCCGATTCTTCAGCCCGGGAGTATCATACAGTCGATTTTGATCGATGAGTTCTACGATTTACCCCTCCCGCGGTCGAAATTGGACTATAACGCATTTGCAAAAGATCTTCAGCCATACTCTATCAAGAAGAACTTCGTCGTGTCCGCGAAGCAGCACGTATTGTCGAATTATACGTCAACTCGACTAGGTGCGAAAACGACCGCAAAGGAGGACGAGTGGCTCTACGATGACGAGGACGATCTGGCAGATATTTACCCCGTGACGAGCACATCGCCGTATGTTATCCCGTGCTTCATGCTCAGCAAGTTTAAGTCTGTGGCAGTGGCGGGGCGATATAGAGTCATGTCACTTTTGTGCATCTCACTCGGGTTGTTGGATGATAGGTTTTACGCCAAGTTCCACTCTACCGACGCCGTAGCGCATCGGTTGATTGCGGAACAGTATCGTGCATTGAAACGGTTCGCAAAGTGTAATTGCAACGACGTGTGGTGGTTGGAGAATTTGGCGGATGGGTTGGATATTGAGATTCCGTCGGGCACGGGCAGTTGAGACGCACGCTGACGTGATGGGTTGCATATCTGTGTATTTTAGGTGTATACTGGCTTTGAATATCGGTGTTCGGGATCGGTTGGATATTTTCCATGGTAATGGTTTGAATACTAGTAAGTACATAATCGATATATTAATATGGACAGGCATGTAGATTTTCGGAAAATTAAATGCGCTTGACAAATTGTTTTAGTTTGCCGAAGCCGACAGATTTCTAAAGTATTTCTATGTAAGCCTCATACATACCATAACAATATATCAAAATTACTGTGGAGAAGGAGGTTGTCCGCAGGGTGACCCTGAAACCCTGAAACCAATCCACTTGGTCCATTACCAGTTCCAGCGACGCGCTCTCAGCAGCGGGCAAGTGTCTAGAACCGGGATGTTTGCAAGACGGCGAGAACCAAGCCACTTGGTCCCACTGCCGAGGTTCTGCGTTCATATATTATCAACGCGGCAAGAAGCGAGTCTGACAGACTGAGATTATCTTTATACAATACGAGTACGCTACTTGCCTTTGGAAGACTAAGACATTTTGTTCGTAATGTTCAAAATCCGGGGCTTTGTGGCGTCTACTATAAGTGTAGACGAAGTTTGGCACCCAGCCGGTCCGAAACATAAAAAACATCATACAAGTACTTCACTTAGTGCAAGATGTTAAGTGGCAGTGTCTGGGATGCTGCCACGTTGGGGTCCTCGCCCCGCTGTACTTAGCAGCAATACTTCTGTACAGTGCAAGTCCCGCGTGCATTTTAAGCTCCTTCTTTGGGGCCAAAAGACTCCCAAATGCCAAGTTCAATTTTCGCAATATCGCGGGTTTTGCGAGTGTTGTGAGTTGTTTGAGTTTTTTACTAGGCGCAGGTTGATATCGAAATTAGGGGTTAGGGACATCTATATCGGCATCTTCAAATCGTCGATACGTGCGAATTATGATTCCGTGTGAAAGTTTTCGGAGATCGCTATGAGCACACAAAATACTCGTATTGGCCTAGTTCTCTTTCCAAGACTCACTCAGCTTGATCTGACAGGTCCGGTCGAGGTCTTCGGTCGTATGCCGGAGGTAGAGCTTGTCCTGTTGTGGAAGACGCTTGAGCCGGTTCCATCAGATCGGGGAATGTGCATACTGCCTACGGCCACCTTCGAGGATTGCGACAGCCTGGACGTGATTTGCGTCCCCGGAGGTCCCGGCCAAGTGCAGTTGATGGAGGACGAAGATACCCTGCTATTCCTCCGTAGGATCGAGCCAAATTGCAAGTTCGTCACGTCTGTTTGCACTGGCTCACTAGTCCTGGGTGCCGCCGGTCTGCTCAACGGCTATCGTGCAACGTCTCACTGGTCGTCAGTTGACCAACTCAGCCTACTAGGCGCGGAACCGGTCTCGGAGCGGGTCGTTCGCGACCGAAACCGTATTACGGGTGCGGGCGTGACCTCGGGCATTGATTTCGCCCTGACCGTGGTGGCCGAGCTTGCGGGAGCAGACGTGGCTCAGGAAATCCAGTTGCAGATGGAATACGATCCAGAGCCACCCTACCAAGCCGGCTCGCCTCGTTCAGCACCACCGGCACTCGTCACGACGACGCGGGAGAAACTTGCGTCGTTTATCGCACTGCGCAGGGCGGTCACGGAGCGAGCGGCCAAACGGCTTGCCAATGTGCGACCAGCGTAGGCCGCAACTACCACCCTTTGATATGACGCTACGGCACCGTGCAGCAGCGGAGAAGAGCGGCCGCATATATGATGATGGGCGTAGTGCGAGAACTAAGGGCAATGGAGGATATCGAGCAAAGTTTTCAAGAATCGAGATTTGACCCAGGAGACACTATAATTTGGCGGCGGACGAGGATTTAGCGACGCGGAGACGCGATAGGTTTCGTTCGTGGCAGACAAAGGCTAGAAATAGAAAGGATGGCAGTAGGGCGAGTAGATATAAGGATAGGAAATAGAAACGCAGAAGGCTCCAAAGAGTTTCACATAGAAGTCCTTTCGACATTAATTCCATCATCAGCCAAGTCTGCACTCCCGCAGCACAATTCTTGCTTGAACATGATATCCTGTGTGTTCAAATGTGATATTTTGGGTAATTGTTTTAGTTGATTGAGATGCTTAGAGTGATTTAAGTGTGAAGGCCACAGGATGTATGTAATGGATATTGTTTGCCAGCAATTGACACCAGGGTTTAGAAAAAGCCGAGGCGCGTGGAGATTGAATCCGAGGAAATCCTGCACAGCCTCGGGAAATGCTCCAGTGGCTGCATGTGTTGGCTGAAACGTTCCAGGTACAACAACTTTAATCAGTGTACCGATGTAGATTTGAGGTTTAAGTGCAAAACGCTGTTATGTGTTATGCCGACTCGTGACCTATTCTAGTGGGAATATCCAAACGAGCCTCACACTACCGCTGCGCCTCGACGTTGCGCCCCCGAAAAACTCCAACGTTAGTCGACTAGGACAACGACGTGACCTCGGAAATTATAAGACGTTACCGCAATATAGCGTATAGACGCGCCTTAAAATAGCATTGGTCAGGTCTCTTCTCTTTTGTTTATACTCTTTGGAATACCGATAAAAGGTAGAAAAGCGGGCATTGTGAATATGGCGAGTGACGCTGGAGATAATGAGACGAAAATTGACCGGGCAATGTCGCAGCGGTGGGTTGATTTTAAGAGGACAGCATTGCGATACGATGACGGCGACGAAATGTGAGTGTGAATGCCATTGCGAAAGTCGGTCGGCTGTATTGACAAATGTCGTCAGATACGAGGAATTTGGCGATGATGACTATTACAACGATGATGTGCCGCCGCTACCCCAGGTTCCTGATCCAGAACAGAGTCAGCGTCACGTTCCGAGAGGATGGGACACGACTCGCACGCATGAAACTCACGCGGCAGACTTATCAACGGATATTGGCATCGCAGAGCAGAGTGGGAACAGACCGGCGCAAGAAGAGCCATACGACACGACGAGAACAACTGCCGTGTTAGATTCCGAACACGCGGTCACAACTCCAGTCACGTATGCTGCAGTCCAGCACACGCTGGGACCTACAATTACAGCTCGAGAAGCTCCAAAACCGCTTAATATCAACGTCGCGATTGCCCAGCAGGCTGCGATTGAGTCGTCTAATACTAGTCTCGATTCGTCCATTCCTTCGTCTGTTGCTGGACACGAATACTCCGGCTTAAATAGATTCGGTGGGTTACTTGCTCCCGAGGATAGTACTCAGAACCAGCTGGATGAAGTCACTGAGTCGAAGGACGAGATTGATGACGATGAGAGTGGAAAGCAACAGGCCGACGACTGGCGACAGTCAAGTGGTTTAAGAGTTGTGAATATGACAGAGGATGAATACCTTGATTCTCCAACTGCAGAGCCCGATAACGTTGACGGGCAATCCATGTCTTTGGATGACGAGGCAATCCGGCGACAGTCAGAGTATTTTTCCCCCGACTCTGTTACTGGATACGATAATACAGACGAAGCGCTTCAGCGAAATATCCAGAATCTGAGTCTTAACAGACCTGTAGACTCCTCCGCTAGCTCATCGGAGACGGGCTCCGTTGATCGGACAGACAGCGGTAGTGCCCGAGCTAGTTATGTTGGCTATAGCGACAGACGGTCGTCATATGCGTCGACAGGTGATTCTGCGTACTTACGTCTAGAGGACACTGCGTACAACACCACGGCGGATTCTGATGACTATTTCAAGGTCCACGACCGGTCGACTTCTGTTGGAACTTCGAGGTCGGAATCAGAGATAATGACGGCTAATTTGCTCGAGCAACTAGAAGCGCAGCAGGCACTGGGGTCTAGACGCCAGAGCGCGCTACAAGAGGATCCTTCAAGTCCACTGAGCCAGAAGCGGCAGATCGAAGCTGCTGTCCCTAGATCGCCAGAAGTTGCCCGTACTAGTCTCGAACGTCCGCCCATTCCCGTCACGGTCCCTGAAGTACGCATGAGCGAAGCCAACGAGCTATCACCGGCATCTACCGTTGAAGGTTCTGAGCAGTTCTATGACCCTTCTGGGATTCCTCCCATAGAGAACGTGACTGAGAAGACACCGGAACAATATGTTCCGGCCATCTCATATCTGTCAGCGCCATATCCTGGGCCTCGATGGAATTTCAGCGAGATCGTGAAAGAGCCGAACCCGGTCAAGCGAAAGATTTTGTTCGAAGCTGCACGTAAGATGGAGCAGCGGTATGACTCCGGACTTGGCCAGTGGCTATTATATATGACGCATCAGCGAGACGATGGTATGTTTTGTTAAATGAATGTGAGAGTCTGTGCCACTGACGTTTTCTAGTTGAACCTTTCTCAATGAGTACGGTGGGCACTGACAGTGGCAAAGCCGGACATCACACGATTCAGCGCACTACAAGCATGATCGGCCACTCCGTTTCCCGCTATAGTGAAAAGTCAGTCGAGATGATGGAGCGCGTTGGTGAGAGATCAAAGGGCATATTCCACAGGTCCAAGTTATTTGGCAACAAAATGGTGAGATCCGATAAATCATAGTCTTCTTTTACCAACATAACTACTGGTTTTCTTCGGTTATCTCGCAATTATCAATTTTAGCAGAAACTGGGATCATTTGTCGTTGTAAGGCGCCGGTTGCGGCATCATGTATACACGATGAACGCTGTATGTAATGGTAGTTATAATGAAACATTTTGATCTGGAGAAATCAAACTGCTAAATTCTGAGTGTGGTTGTCTGATGAACTTTGCTGTTGGATTCTTCTGTTCTCTATTTTGCACACGACTTGTTGGTATTTTGTAGATTAGGCAGGTTACTGACTTTATTCGTGTTTTGCAGACTAGAGAATTTGAAAGGACAACCAAGGAAGCAGCAGCGTTATCCGCACAATCCATGACAAGTACTACGGTACCACCATTTTCGACGATTAAAGACATGCACCCGGTGTTTAAAGATAGCTACCTGTCCTCGATTAGAAAGAGCACGGATGTTTCAGCTTACATGGTTGCCTCAATAGATTATGCTTCCGCCGCCGCTGAATCCAATGACTCCTCTGACTTGAACGGGGCGATGTCATCTGATACAACAGTTTTCATTGAACAGTTTTCCAAACAAGATGGGCGAGCCGCTGCATCAAGAACGCAGGCAGGATCAGGAGACGAGCACGACCATGGATCTGATACAGATGGCGACTTATCGACACTGGAAGCTACGTCACCCGATATGGACGCAAGCGTCTACGAGAAGTGCGCTCTGGACGGCGTTCCAGAGTCACCATTAGATGCCCTGCGACAGACAAACGGCGGTTCTAACAACCCTCGTATCGCAGACCTGGACTACGATGTTAACGTGATTCTCAGCGCCTACGAAGACACCACTGATTCTCCAAAAAAAAAAACTGTTGATTCTACTGCATCTGATAGTCCATCAAAGACATCAACTCAGACGCTGCAACGCCACAGATCGCTGCGTGACTTTGAGCCTTCTCTCTTTACACTGCCTAAGGTCCGCTCAGCGTCCTCGGCTCGTATCGCAGCTATGAGAGCTGCTTCTGTCGCGGTGACAGCGGAGAAATATACGTCTGACTCAGCATCCCCGCATACCTCCGCGTCTGGCATGACTCAGCGTCGCGTTGTCACGGCGCCAGCGTTGCCAGAGCCAAAGATTGATTTACTGCGAATTGATAGTATAACGAAATCGTTTTTATCCAAGGAGCTTGCTATATTTGATGAAATTGGTAATTTCGACAAGGCACCTCCTGCAGCATCATTCAGCGTCGATTACGTTGCCCCTAAGAGCATGCTTTTACCAGATGCTGACAACCTCCCGTTACGATCAACCTCATTAACAGCCGCGATCCGCAAACCTCTTCCGCAAGAGCCTCCAATCTCAAGCGACGAGCCAGTCGTCGTGCGACCGAAGAATGTTCCGTCGTTCGAATCAGGGATACCGAAGCCACAGCGATCTGATGGGATGTCATCCAAGCTGAAGGGACTGTCGAAGCTCAGGTTCCCTGGGTCCTCGCCCAAGCCACAGGCAGATAGTTCCAAACCACAATCTGATCCGGTGCACGCTCATGTCTCGATTGCATCTGAGCAGGACGTCGTCGAGGAGAAAGCATTACCTCGTCTGCCGCTGCAGAATAATGTGGTCGTTGACATCTCTGTAGCACCGAGAAATTATGCGAAGAGGAAGCCGGTTGGTGGTATGGTTCCTGTAGCTGCCGACAGGACGTCGCAACCTACAGCTCCGGATCAGCCTACGAATCCGCCTTTGTGTGCGCCGCTTATTCAGCCGCTGCCTCAGACATATATCGTCAAGCCGCTTCCCATGGAGCCTGGTCCGGCACATGTACCACAGCATGAGTTCCCGACGCCCGGATCAAGAGGGCCAAAGGGAGAGGAAAAAGGGCAGCCGAGGGTGGAAGCGAAGGGACCTAAGCCGGGTACAGATTTCATGAGCAAGTTCAGGGATTTAATGCAAATGGATGCAACGGGGGTCACTCCCGCTACCCGAGCTCAAGTTATGGTAGCGAATACTGCATCAGGAAGCAGCGCAGGCTCATCTTTCAAGGGTGTGAAGATGAATATGAAAACGTTGAAGGGAAGACTTCAGAAGAGGGCCGTGGAACAAGAGGCCCATCGGGCTGGACAGGATATGACTGCCGACACCACTAAATGGAAGGAACAGCCCAGCTACGTTCAGCAGCACCACGAGTACCTGAATGAAGAAGTGACGGGTGCATCTCAGACAATTTCAAACGAGCCTGTGCCACATATCAAAGTCACCCAAAGCGAAGCCCCTGCGTGGCCATCGTCCGAGCTGGACTATATTGCGGAGGACCACACAAGCAAGCCAAATATACTCCGAACGCAGGACGAGTCCCAAACGAAGAGATATATTCAAGGGTCTAAAGATCCTCATTTATCTTCGCAACCTAATACATTGCCTCCTGTCTCATCTTCTAGTTCGAGTCCTGCTGTTGAACCTGTAGAATCTCGCAGCGCGACTGAAGGCGAATCAAGAGCTACAACAGAATTTGAAGTACATTTGAAATCGCAAAGCGCTGCGGCTTCAAGCTCTGCTTCAGAGCCTTTGCAGAAGCTTGTACTGTCTTATGGAAAGGGATTCAGTGACCAGGAGGTCGATTTACCGCCACAGATCAATGAGGAGACTGATGATAGTGCTGGAATGGAAACTCCAGTCACGGCGCCGGAGAGTCTGCAGAAGAAGTCTGCTGCAAGCTCGATGTTGTCCAGAAGATCCAGTTCTCAGAGTTATCTCGATGCACTGGTAAGAGAATTTTGGTTGGCTTATAAGCGATATATATTGACTATTGCCTAGCTGTCCAACTCCGACCGCTCACATGTCGAAACCCCGCCGGATATGGAACTTGTCGACACTAACAGGTTAGCGACTCAGCATGAAGCAGCTCTCCCTGATACAGATTCGGAACCAGCTGTGGACATTACTCCTGCTTCTTGTACCAATCAAGAGGAGGCTGCTGTACCGATAGGTCAGGAAAAGTATAGAAGGCGGCGATCTTCAATGCCAGACTGGTCTCCAATTGATGATATGGTAGGCTTTGTTCTAAATTCGCGGTCTCAAGGATACTGACATTCATTCAGCTGAATTCACATCTTCGGCTTCCCCCAGTTAGGGTCGACGATGACGACCAAAACCCCACTCTCGGAGAGGAGCTCACGGTTGCTTCACAGAACGTGGGGTCGCCGAAACCTGATCTAAGTGATTCGCCAGTGTATCGGCACCACAAGTCCAGTTCCGATCCGCAGTTAGTAGCATCAGACGTCATATCATCAAGTAGCGCCTCAGTGCAATTTAGTAAAGACAAGCCACAGATTATTCAGAGATCAGTTTTTGAACGTCAACAGGTTACACTGACAGCTCAGACTGGAGAGCCGACACCTAAGATTGTGTATGTTGTGCCAGACGACTATGGTTTTGCAGAGCGACCAGTGTATATGAGAGCTATGTCGCCAGCCCTGCAGATGCAGGCGCGTCCTCCAGGTAGAATGATGGTAGATCCACGGTACAGGGCCCCTCCTCATCCGGGAATTAGAGTACCTCAGCCCGGATATAGGAGGCGTTACCCGCAGCAGTGGCCGCCTCAAACAAAACCTCCTCCCATGCACCGCCCGACACAACAGGGACCCGTTGGCCCAGGGCCGTCTCAAAGACTGCGACCAGCTCACATGATGGACTCCGATAATATCATTCCGATAATAGACAGCGATCGAGTACCGTCTGGACGACCTCACGAAACCGTTACTCGCGGTGGTATGATGCCGCCTCCTCGAGACTACTATGATGGTGGGTATCGGTCTCGTACCCCGGAACTTTTGTATGGACCTTCTGATGACTATCTCTCACGCAACCCACGCCAGCGACCGGGTTACGCAACTCCACCACTCGTTTCCTCGTCGTCCATCGCGTCAAACTCTTCGGGCGGTGCGCGCTCACAAGCAAGTTCTGGAAGTTATAATCAGGGCCCTTCGGCAGCTACTGCGAAAGAGCACATGCTCAGAATGGCTACGACTCCAGACTTCGATGCGGGTGCTTTTGGTTCTCCAAAGCGATTTCCGAAGCGTCATATGTAATTTTATGTTAATTAGTTGTGTAAAGTTATTGTGTCATAATTGGTTATGTTTTAAATGTCTACTTGTGTATTACATTATGGGACATGAATATGGATTGGGAAATAAACAATGTATTATTTGGAATTTGCATATTTTTGGTACTGCATTTTGTAATAATAATGTACACTATATTTTATTAATAATTTGTAACTGGTGATCACGGAATATGATTATTAACGTCATCTTAAGAATCGGCATTTCTTCGTCCAACATTACCTGCCCGCCTCTGCTAATCTCTGGAGTTCTGGCAGAGTTTGAGTTCTTTGAACTACTGTAACATTAATAGTCTTCCGCAATCCACGGACCAAGGCCATCATCCTCGTCCAGGGAATAGATATTAAGCACATCTGCTATTACATCAGCTCAATTACATTTGCTCGCACCAAGCTATCAATTAGTTTTACAAGAGTAGATACAATTAAGCATACGCGCTGACTAAGCAAAAGGGTATAAAGTATCCAGGTTGCTAATGTCATTCAGTTGCGGCCATACCAAGAAGAAAACACAGTTCCCCGTCCGATCAACACCAGTTAAGCTTCTTTGGGCCTACTTAGTACTGCGGTGGGAGACCACGCTGGAATCGTAGGTGCTGCAATTATTTTTTTGGGTTCTATTAGATTGTTGAAATAAAGTTCTACTGGAACTTCAAAATTGATTTTTGACACATCTAATACTTTCGTATCAAATGTCAGGGATTTTGCGATGGACAAATATACTCGCCACATTATCGCAGCCACAGGGGCTAACCACTAGTGCAAAATAGGTTTAGCTGCCGTCTGTGATTTCCCAAATCTCCCAAAATTTTTGTGTTGACTTAACATCACTAGACCGACCTTGACGTCTGCAGAGTTCTGTTCAAAAATCTAGTGTAGATATATTCAAAACATGCCGAAAAGAAGGAGAGCGGCGTTATTGCCGTCCAATATTGCACTTTTACAGAACTTGATTCGCAGAGATCCTGGGTATGTTGGAGATAAATGTTTGCGAGTAGACCAGTTATTGCGTGAGTGGTGCTAATAACTAATAGATCTTATAAAGAGGAATTTCTAGTCCAATATAGACACTACGCCACGCAAAAGGAAATCCTTGCCACTAATCCAGGCGGGTTTCATGACGCTGAAGCATTTATCGATCAAATCGGGTTTATAGCGCAGGTTTGTACATGCTACCCCAACGAAACCAAAGAATATCCGGAAGACCTCGCGGATCTTCTCAGGAAACATCATACCGTCTTACCGGTTGAGCTGCGTGAAAAGATAGTGCAGTCATTGGTGTTATTGAGAAATAGAGGTAGTATAGCTTCGGAAAGGTTGATTCAGATTATTTTTCCGCTGTTGACAACTACGAATTCAAAGACGTTCAGGAAGGACATATATGCCACGCTTGTGCGGTTATTGAAGCATGCGAACCGTAATACGAAGGCACCGAAATTGAACAGAACTGTTCAGACGCTTCTATTCACATTGCTTGAGTCTTCTGATGGTGCCGCTGCTGCACCTGATGGACTATGGGCGGCAAAGCTTACTCGTGAATTGTGGCGACGCTCGATCTGGGATGATCCTCGGACCGTAGAGATTATGAAACAGGCAGCGTTACATGGAAATACGAAGGTCGCTATCGCGGGTGTTAGTTTCTTCCTGGGGGTTGATCGCGAGCGCGAGAAAGCTGAACGAAAGAAGCGCGGTTTGGTTGATGACGATAATAGCAGCGACGCGAGCAGTGATGATGACGAGGGTGACAAGCCTCAAGTTGCTGGAATTAAGCATCGAATTGGTGTTAACAAGAAGACGGGAAAACGAGCGCGTAAGCTTGAAGCTGCTATGCGGGCCTTGAAAAAGGTGTGCCATTTACGACTATATTTGTTCGTATTTAAGTTGACGCTAATCTACCCTCACAGAAAGGAAAAGGAGCTGCGCTCCCCACTCAACTGAATTTCTCTGCAATTCATCTCCTCCATGATCCGCAGGGATTCGCAGAGCGTCTTTTCGGGCAGACGTTGAGTCGTGGCAGTGGCAATAAGTTTACTCTCGAGCAGCGAATTCAGGTTCTCAACTTGGTCTCACGATTAATCGGTGTTCACAAACTCTCAGTACTCGGTGTCTACTCGTATCTGTTGAAATATCTCACTCCAAAGCAGCGAAATGTGACTCAATTCATGGCTGCCACGGCGCAAGCATCGCACGATCTCGTGCCACCTGATGTGTTGTCACCAGTGATTCGAAAGATAGCAGACGAATTCGTATCTGATGGTGTGGCAGCTGAAGTTGCCGCGGCCGGACTCAATACTATCCGAGAAATCTTGACTCGAAATCCACTCGCTATTGAAGCTGATTTGTTGCAGGATTTGACTGCATATAAAGGGTCGAAGTCCAAGTCCGTGATGATGGCTGCGCGCAGTTTGATTGGTTTATACCGTGAAGTGGCGCCTGAAATGTTATCAAGGAAAGATCGGGGCAAGATCGCGTCTATGGAGATGAGTGCTACCGCTGCAGCTGGTCAGGCGAAGAAGCTTCAGTACGGAGTTGAAAACATAGTTGAGGGCATTCCTGGGTTGGAGTTGTTGGAGCAATGGCGAAAGGAGCAGGGTCTAGATAAGGACGATACAGAGGATGCTGCAACTAAGGAAGCCGTAGACGATGACGACGCTTGGAACATTGACATTTCTGATTCGGAAGCGAGTGAGGGAGGCTGGATCGATGTGGAGAGCGATGTGGAGTACAATGTGTCGGATGATGAGGGTGGCATCCAAGATGACCATAATACCGACACT
Source organism: Lipomyces starkeyi (assembly GCA_018804115.1). Classification (NCBI taxonomy): domain Eukaryota; kingdom Fungi; phylum Ascomycota; class Lipomycetes; order Lipomycetales; family Lipomycetaceae; genus Lipomyces; species Lipomyces starkeyi. The sequence goes on from JAGJTG010000014.1 coordinate 20,370, forward strand.
GAGGACGACGGCGACGACGACGATAGTGACAAAGAAGAAGACGTGGAAGAGAAGCAGCCAGAGGCTAAGCGTGCGAAGACGGAAGATGCGGTGCAGACGCTTATGGCGACGAAGATTCTTACTCCCGCCGATTTCCAGAAGTTGGAGGAGCTACGAACAAAGGCTGGCCTGGATAAAATTCTACACGGAGGAAAGGCCGCTGCCGCTATGCAACACGAGGATACAGTTGATGCAACATCACTTCTTGGGCCCAAGACCGGAAAGGCGAATAAAATGGAGCGCATGGCTGCTGTTATGGAGGGCCGTGAAGATCGCCAATTTGGTTCGAAGAAGAGTAAGAAGGATAACCAGCCGCATAGTACGACAAACAAGGAGAAGGCGAGAAAAAAGAACTTTATTATGATGATTCACAAACGAGACGTGCAAGGAAAGAATAAGAAGAGTTTGCGGGATAAGCAGAAAGTCTTGCGAGCGCATATAGAAAAGCAAAAGAAGTCAAAGGGAAAGCATTAGCTGTATATATTGCATTTGTATTTTGTTCTTAGAACCAATAATTTTTGTATAACTCTGTGGAGTGAGGTTACGTTAGACCGTATCATATTGAAAATCGAAAGAAATGGTGGCTCACGGTCATCCAATAATATGAGCCAGGCAGCTGAGTCTATTAATGACTCAGTGAGTATATCTTGCTCACGAAAAAATATCGATTGGTTGAACAAAGCTAATGGATTGGCCAACGTAAATGGTTTGATCATTAATCATCAGAGAATTGCGTTGTAATTGTACGCTGAAGTGTGTTTTGGATAAGCACAAGACGCTAAACCGCTTTCGTGTTTAGCCGAGTTAAGTACATATCTGAATCGAGTATATGACGTATGAGATGATTAATTAAGCTATAGCGCGTACGAAAACAGCTTGCTAGCGCTATACTGCCGTCTCAAAATTGTTAATTTACGATGAACATTTAGTAAGATCCAACAACTCATAGGTAGTGCTGTGCACAGTCTTCGAGGTTTGGTTCGTCCGCAGTATTCGTGGAGTCCAGTGATAGAGACGGGTGGGCGCGGCGTTGGTGGCTGGCCTCGCTGAGCGTAGTAGTTGATTATGTTTAAGTGTTGCTTCAGTCCAATTTCAATAGATCGAAGTTCATGCGTGGACCTGAGCCGGGTCTAAGTTGTTTTTATACAGTTTATTTGTCCGAGTATTGGTTATCTCACCTGCTGTGTCTGTCATACGTCCCACTATGGCTGAGACTTCGTCATCGCTGCAGTTCGACAGTCAACTCGACACTTATCCAGCTCCCGCTACAACTGCTCCTGTGTCGGCCGCATGCCTTGCCTGTCGCTCACGCCATCTCAAGTGCGATGCCGGAATTCCTGTCTGCCAACGTTGTCGCGAGAACAATCGCGAGTGCGTTTATGTCAAGTCTCGCCGTGGATGGAAAGGTACCTCAAACGGACATCTGAACGCCTCTGGATCTACTATTGCTGGGGCAGTAAAAAGACGGATAGAAAATGAGGATGGCTTGTCGGTCGATTCATACAGCTCGAGCCAGTCACAGGCAGGCTCTAGCAGCTTGTCACGTTTATCATCGTCGGGGCAGATGAATCCGCTTCCGTCGTTAGTTGATCTCTTCTATTACTACTTCCACAATTCTCACCCTATCATGATCCCAAGTGTTTTTTACAGCCAGTTGCTGTCGAGCTCATACGACGTAGAAACAACGGACCTTATCCACAACCTGCTCGTCCCTGTGATCCACTACGTTGGATCGCTGTACGTCAGGAACGGGAATCGTGCGCTGTACAAGCATGCAGTTGAGAAAGTCATATTTGGCGATCCAGTCACTATTACCGGTCAGAATCATCAATGCCAGTTCATTATTCCTCCGTCACCTATATCGGTCATGGCGCTCTTACTCTACGCAATCGTCATTCACGGCGAGAACGAGCAAGACAAGTCTATGGCCGTGAAAGATCAAGCTGTCGACATGGCATTGTTTCTCAACATGCACGATATTGCCTTTATGGACAGCTATCTCGACAAGTCATTTTTCAACCGTGAAGCTGTTTTCTATACTGTTTTAAAAGAGTCGTTGCGGCGCACATTTTGGATGCTATTTGTTATGGATGGATGGATGAATGCGTTACATCGACGACCGCCTTCTAAATTGATGAGAGTGGTACCTACGATGGACTTGCCCTGTGAAGATGAAGAGTACAACGTCGGCGTACGTAACAGTTATGTATTGCACCAACGAATCCCAGCTAACAGGGATTTAGAATATTCCAGATCCTCATACCCTGCAGGAATTCGACGATCGCGTATTCGCGGACAGACCGGCCAAATTCTCGTCATTCAGTTACCTAATCGATGCTATAAGGATTATGGGCTTGGTCATGGTCACTATGGCGCTGAGCAACCACAAGAATACTACCGAAGCCGCCGAGTTAGCAGACACAAGTACATCTGTCTGGCTGTTACACATCCCAGAAGCAAAGAAGACCCTTCTCAGACCGGCATCTAACCGGCAAGATCATTTTGAGCATCTAGGTCTCAATGACAGCGGTGATTCCCAGGAAGTCGATGAACTGATGATGCATGCTTTCATTATCATCAACAATGGCCTTATACTTGTGCACAAGCCACTTTCCCGACTTGCGATGGCTCCGAATGAATATGAGGAGTACGAATCATATTGCGTCACTCCTCGTTCGTTGTTAATTTCTTTCCGAGCAAATAACTTAGCAACGGAAAAGCAGAATTTTGCTTCTGGACCACTGGATAGTAATTCGTTGGGTGTTCATACTCTCAAGTGTATGGCTTCGGCTGATACTCTGTCTCGGTTGATATCGCTCTCTCCTGGCACCGTCAACCGGAGATCGCCATTCTTTACGTGCTCTGTTACTCTTTCGCTTCTGGTGCACTTGACAGCATGCGTTTGGGTTTTCTATGGTCCGTCTGCAGAAAAGCAACGGTCGATGGCGAAGGAGCGCATAAAATTAGGCATCGGTGCGTTGCGGGCAATGAGCGAGAACTGGAGCACAGCACACCATGTCCTCGGGCAAATTAAGGAGGCCGCCCAGATTGTCTTTGATCAGCATCGGTCTGCCGATTTGTTCTTGCGTGATGTCAAAAAACGTAAGACAGTACAAAGTATGGCACCGGCTGTCATGAATGCAGAGCTGCAGTTTATATCGACTACAACAAACTCGAACAGCACGATCATGCCATCGGATTCAGACGCAGGAGTTCCTCCGTCCGGCAATGCAACCGACGTACTACAAATGGATTGGTCTAACATTCCCGCAATGGACAGTTCCAGCGGCAGCAGCGAGGGCGACAACTATAGCAGTACAAGCAGCACTGTGGGCTATAGTCCCTCATTGAATCTCGACTCTTCGGTGCTATATGAGGGATCGCAGGGCCTGTCGCCGCTACAACAACTGAATGTTGGTCAGGCATACCCTATGCTCTCCGAGCTCGACCAGGCGATTCTGCAGCACATATCGACGCTTCCGGATCCACTTATATCGGAAGATGAGCTTTTTCAGATAATTAATGAACCAAACTTGCTCGATATGTACAAGCATAGCGCGCCCATTAATATGTCGGACTTGTAAATGCGCAAGTTTATAGTACAACATTTCGCATAACTGCATATCACATGATTAATGGCAGGTGCGAGTCTTATCTCCGTTTGTAATTGGATTGTAATATCTTGGGTGTAGTCTGTATTTGTATATGTACGGTTGTAGTTTGAGCTGTAAGATAATACCAATAGTTGTTTGTGCATTCCGCCGACGGTAGAGATCTCACAATCGCTGTCAGACATGTTGTTGTAAGATAGGATATTGGATTAATCTGAAACGGATTGAAAACTTAGTAATACGATCAACGAATATTAATTCGTTGCGAATAAACGGAAATCCTGCGAATACGAATGACGAATACGAATATGAAAAATTTCCCCTACTGTTGTTGTTTATCATGAATATGAATGTGCTAATTATCAGCCTGAATCGAGAACTCTGTAAGTCCCCAAACTACAAATCACAGCCCTTCTCAAGGAAAACATATATTATCAACGTAGAACGTCACCGCTTAGTCAGCTGCGCGGCAGTAGTTGCTACATGAATGCCCGCTTTGGTCATTTCATCAGTTGCGGCCATACCAAGAAGAAAACACAGTTCCCCGTCCGATCAACATCAGTTAAGCTTCTTTGGGCCTACTTAGTACTGCGGTGGGAGACCACGCTGGAATCGTAGGTGCTGCAATTAAATATTTTTTTTGTTGCAATAATTCTTTTTTTGAATTTGAGTTGCTAGGATGACTTGTAAACGCTTTCTGGGATAGCAACAGAAGACTGCATGAATTTGATCCCAGCTGCTTGTTAATCTTGACTTATAGCACAGCCAGGAAGATTAAGACTGCAAGAGGGGCATTAAAATTGATTATAAGTGCCAGCTAGTCGTCAACAGAGCACTCGTCTCCAACCATCTTGTAGAGCCAAGGTGGATGTGGGTTTCGCTTTTGTGAGCACGGTGCTGCCGCGACCAGGCAAATCCACTGCGGGCAACAAACAATAATCATTCAGATTGATAGGCAGCCATTCAATCAGATACGAACATGGCAAGTGTTAATTAGCAAAAACTCAGCTATCATTGTCCAGTAACTGCACATGTTCTCGACCGCTTGTACGCTTGTGACAAAATATGTCGTGGCTCATTCGAACGTTCTCTCGTTCAGCCACGTTTTCGCGTGAGCCACGTTCAGTCGTTCTAGCGTATCAAAGCGTTCTCGCTTCAGCCACGTGGCTGCATGCGGCTTGCGGTGCAGCATTGGTGCAACACTTTTTCTGCTGTTCGTGCCTGATATCCATCCGTCAACACGAAATCACCAAGTAAAAAGGCGAAATACTGTCATTTCAGTCGTTCTGCGCGGCTATAGTTTTAATATTTGGACGAAATTGTAACTGTAAGGATACTAGGTACAGGAAAGGATAATTTTACCAAGATAATATTCAAGAGGAAGACAGCAAGCATGACCTCGATCCGCGATACATATTCGTACGATCCGTATTACATTGGTCCGCGAGATCATCCAATTGAAAATCCATACGAGCGCACTGGATCGCCCGTGTTATCCGACGACTTGGTATGTAGTAATATTTTCGGTTATTGTGGAATTCTGTGGTTCCGGTGGTTCCGGCACAGTTGCGCTGATGAAATATCTGATAGGATAATGAGGATAGTCAGACCATGCTCCCGTCGACCACAGCCGATGTCCGCAACAAGACGTACTCGACTGTCCCACAGTTGTCTTCAGCATCTCGGCAGCCGCCAACCAGATACACCGACAACCCATCATATGTACCGTCTCCGCGTCAGCAATCACGAACGAATCAATCGGCTTCTTACGGCACCTATGAAAGCGGTAATCCGTTTGCAGACCCACCATCGCCTCCAGAGAGATACTACAGCCATGGCTCGGCGCCGTCGCAGCCGTATAACACGGCGCAGTCGGGACGCGGCTTTGATCCCGAGAAACACTCGCCTCGGTCGCGGATCTTTGGCCTGCAGCGCCGCAACTTCGCCATTCTTCTCTGTGTAGCAGCAACTGTGGTTGTCGCCATAGTTGTCGCTGCCACTGTGAAGAACGTCTCGCACCTCATGTCAAATTCGACGTCCAGCACGAGCGCGCTTGGTGACGGTGCTGCCAAGGGTTCGTCGTCGTCATCCGCGACTTCAGACACGACGACGTCATCGCATACGGCCGCGCCGACAATGTTCGTGGGATGGCACAATTCTACAAATTCCACGTACACATACCCGAATTCGACAGTTTCTGCGTTGCCAACAGCGTCGCCGTCTAGCAACATTACCGGGCACTACTATTTTTGATAGAAGAAAAATAATGATCATGTATTAATTAATCGGGCGATAATGCCGCCTCGATTGGATTACAAAAACATTGAGAAGACAATCTTAGATGGATCTACGTATACTTAGTGGCGTTTTTGTGCGTAATATTTTCCTTTTTTTTTCCTTCAGATTTCGTGATATATTGGTTCGAGTGCATAGCTTTAGGGTTTATTCTATTGGGTTATTAGAGGATTATAGATCAATTCAAACAAGCATGGTACTAATACGAGGATATATGAATAACAAATTATGGTAATAGAGTAAGCCTTGGTACTTTTAATCAACCTAGGCTTTAAGAAATCGTATCTAAAATCGCAAACAATAGACGCAATCAACGGATCCCATAAACCCCATAAGGCAGGCAAAGCAAAGCAAACTAGCTGACTAGACCTTAAATATAGCAGACTACTATTTAACAATGGCTAAGGATATGCAAGAAGGTTCAACGATGAAAATAATTATTTGATTGTATGCAAATTTATACGGATATCCATCTCACCGTCGCACTGGCGGATACGAAGAATGGGGTTGTGTCGATTGAGCAGGATATGAGTGAGAATTATGTTGATGATGTCCATGTTGTTGCGGCTGCGGTGCCTGTTGTGTCTGAGGTTGGTTCGGCTGATTTTCCAAGTATTGAACAATCTCGTGGATCTCATGCTTTGCTGGTAACAGCGAGTCTGCGTTCTTGGCCGGACAACGTATCACAACATTATCTATTCGAGATACGATGCCCAAATCCGACACCTGTTCAAACGCATTCGAGAACTTGACGAATACGTTATATTTCCGCATCAGAGTCTGGATCTGCTGGCCACCTGTACCGATTATGGAGCGATGGTACGCCTCGGGAATGTAAAATGAGATCTCTGCCGGAAGCTCCTCTTCTAACAGTTGCATACCAAACAAAGCCGCCGCGTAGTTCGTAGAGACCAGATCCACGAAAAAATTATACTCATTAAACGGCTCGAATTTGATCCACACGTGCGCAGTGCTCATGATCCGGTTGACCTTGCCGTTCTTCTTGCCCGCGATAAATTCTCGCTGGTCCACAGAAAGCTCTATCCTAAATCGAACTTGGTGGCTCTCGCTCTAGACGACAGCGACAGTCAGCATATATCAGAGTCAGAAGATATCAGTAAACCTACCGGCCAGAACGGTAATCCACGGATTTGGGACACAGCCGATTTTGCTGCATCGGCATCGCCAGTGACATCAAACGTGCACTTCAGAAACGAAATGTCAGCCCCGCTAGTCGAAGATATCCGTTCTAGAGCTTCGCGGATGGCCGAAACTGGTGGAAGGTTTCTTGGCTGTATTAGGTATCCCTTGTCGTCAGCTCTACCCTCATGAATCCAGTATCCGGCTGAATAAACGTCACAAGCCTGTACGTTGCGTTAGCAATCTCGAAATCCAGTCCACCGTACCGCATGAGACTTACAAGTTTAGCAACGGCACGAATTGTTTTCTCCACAAATATATGAGAAGGGCATTGCACGCTGACTAGTGACCTTGCAGCTCCAAGATTTGGAAATTGAATAAAAGCGCCTGTATAGATATTAAGGTCTGCCTTCTATCAAATCTATCTCAATCCACTAACCATTTTGCCGTGAGAGCTCTTCCAATTTGTCTAAGGAACGTAATAGTAAAAAATCAATTTTGGCAAACTGGATGACAAAATCTTTGCTAAAAACCGGCACTTTTCTTATCTATATCGTCACATATTAGAGGAGCTGTACAAAAGCTGGTATCAGGGCTGGACTTGCCAGATTCTCGATCATTTCTCGTGCATTATCCACATCAGTCTCTTGGCCCACGATGTAGATCTCATCATAGTCTCGCCCGGCATGGTTTTCGTCCATTGACGAGTGAACTCTTGGGAACAGAGTTGGTGTGTACAACTTGGTCCCGGTGTCCTGGGTAACTTTCTGGAAATTGACTTGGTCTCTGCCTGCCAAAAGCGGATGAAGAGATAGAGGAACGCTCATTCTGTCAATAAATAGTCCATTCTGGCGAGTCGGTTAGCTTTGTTTGCAACCCATATATCTAGAGAGGTTAGTGCATACCATCTCATCAATCATCAGCGCCATTCGCGTCTTTGCAAAGGCTATGCTATCCAAGTCTCCATATGCGAGAATATGATATGGTTTCCATATATCTTCTAGTTCCAGAGGCGAAGGATTTTGTGGTTTAAGCGACGGGTCGAGGACTTTTGTGACAAATACGGTGGTCGACGTATACGCCGCGATAGCTTCTAGTTGGTCTCGCACTTTTGATTGAAGCTCGCCCCGGGTGTCAAGTAATTGGAAGGTGTCTATACCGACGTGATCGATGCCCTGCAAGGTTTTATATATATATTAGTATTAACCTTATGAGTTCTGTTCATATTTATGCTCACGATTTCATAGTACTGTCTCAAGACCTTGGCGCGCTCAGTTAGAACTAAGGCCGAAGGTCCGCTCATGGTGATTGTTGCACTTTTGCACGACCGTTTCTCAACTATCACGAGAGCATTGACGTTCCGTTCTTCATTAATTGCATCCACGGTCCTGCGAATTCCACCCAAGTTGTCAAATGATCTGACTGGCTCATTGCCATCGGCCGGATGAGAACTTTGTGCCTTGATGGGATCATTCCACAGCCTGAATCCGTCGTTTGACGTAAACACCACATCAACGGGTTCTGGCTCCAGTATCATAATATAGGGAACTGAAAAGGACGTAGTCAATGTATCGTATGAGTCCATTTTTGCTGCCGATGCATGGGATACGGTCATGGTTGACGCGAGATCAATGGTTGTTGGTTGTGTCATATGATTTGAGATGTCCTTCAGCAAATTCGCTGCGCCGAACCCTGACATCGTCCTGACCGGTTGCTTATCTTGACTTTGCCGATAAGATCAACAGATCACAAATGGTAGATGATTGGAAAAGGGCAGGTGGAATGCGGCAGCAGTGGCGGATATCGAGTGTAGGCACAGAGACTTTGACGTGATGATGTGTGTTATTGTCGTATGAAGCGCGTCGTGTTTGTCGCGTTTCGCGCAGCTTTTGATCAAATTCGTTCGCATGTCGTCGTCACGGCACCGCATCTTCGCCGACCAAACCTACAAATATTTTACTTTGCATGTGAATTTAAATTACGTAGCAGTCCGATAGATTAATTTAGCGGCTGGCGGTAGAGAAAGGGGGGGTAGTTTCCGTCCACACCTAAATTCTGGTCATCCGCATCCCACCAGAAAAATTACAGTTTGTTGAGGGTCGCAAGTGTGGCTATAGTTATGTAGATTAGCGTTGCCTTGATAAGATACAGCTTATTTCGACTATCTTCTAAACACATATCTAAATAGACAGCTGGCTACTGAATTTGCATGTATGACCGTTGTCTCAACGATGTGTCGGATGTCGCACTATACAGTCTTCCGAGACTCGGATCCATATCTACATTGTGCGGTTCAAATGACTTTTAGTGAAGGACGGCATGATAGCTGTATTGTTTTTGACAGACAGTTATCATTGTGGATCATATATATTGCAGCAAATTAGTTAGCATGTCGCTGACTCGCTGTATGACAAGTGTTCTGGGCTCACTACTCCAATCAAGGTGGCCACACCAAAAATTGCCTCGGTCTCAAACATTGATGGTCTCACTAGTCACTTATGTACACAAACAAACACAACAAGCGCGATACTGTCTATATTGGAGCAACCCGGGCGCTAAGAATGCTAGCACGAAACTACTATCGCCGGGATCTGAGGCTAGATTTGCGATAACAACTAGCAAATGCGAAACTGTCGTCCCATAATAATTTTTGTCGGCATTCGCAGGCTCTCAATGTATAGTTTTATTATACGCGTATAGGCAAGGCGTGCTGACTGCTGACAGCCTCAACAACTTGTCACCAGACTTCGCGGACTCCGGAGGGTCTCAATTCCGAACATGACGTATAAACCCTAACCCAACTTGTCTTCGCTAAGCCAAAGCTGGACTTAGCCTGCCAGCCGCTGTCAAGAGAGAGGCTAATGAAACCCTAAAGCGCATCTCGAAACTTCATTTTGCAGTGAGCACAAAATGAGGGACTTGCGATGGCTACACTGCAACTACCAGCTACTTGTTGTGCGTGCATCTAACGAATGCTCAATACTGCGGTGCAGACTACTGGTAACAGACTGCTGATAATGAGAAGCCAAATCAACTATTAATGATGGTTATTCTCACTGAATTGGAGGGCTCCTGAAATCATGTTTCGCGCAGCACTAAAAAGCGGCCATATAGGGTTCATCGAAAAAGCGCAGTTTCGCCCAGCGACGATGACGTCGTTTGACGTTTTGGAATTGCCGGGGGCGCCGGTAGAATCCCAATTTTGTGGTCAGCGTGCCGCCAAACTCGCGGACCCCACTTGATGCCCTTCAAAACGCACTAGCATTCTTTTCTTTTGTTCGTTTACTATATTATTGTGCCATTATAAGTGCGGGCTCCCAATACTAGTTTGTGTTCGCTCTCTCCCTGCCGGATCAGGATAATCAAGCTATTCGAGCATACATACGAAGTCCTCGTGCCATATACCCTCCGCTGCTTCATTGTCAACTACCCGATCCGCCCGCCATATTATCTCTACGTTCTCCCCGACTCTCGCAACTCACCACCCCATTCCTCTTATTTGCGCGTCAGATCCTTCCGTGAAGCGCTCACGGCATTGCCAATGAATAAGTCGTTCTTCGAATACTTGTCCCAGTGCCGTTTCAGAAGCGACACGATCTCTCCAGATTAAGCTGTTCGATCTCTCGCTGTCAGCTCATACATGACCTCGACACTAGGTGTAAGTACTTCTCATGCCATTGCGCATATCTATCAGTAAACGCGTTTCTAATCGTCTCAGTATCGCGACGTCGAGGACTGGTCTCGCCAGGTCGTTGCTCCTCCGCCGCCTTTGATCCTCAGAAGAACTAGTACTGCGTCAATCCCGGGCTCCCACGTACGCCCAAAATCCGCATCATCGACAGCCACGCATAAGAGTCGACCGAACGATACGCCGTCACTTCAGACGAGCGAGACCTTCTTTGGTAACGCTCCGCATCATACAAAGTCCATGCTGCGTATGGAATGCAGCGCGACCCCTGTACCTTCGCGAAGGCTGTCACAGGACGGGTACTCGTTCCAGCATAGACTGTCGCAGGACGACGGATACGTACCTGGTTCGCTGGCTGTTGCCGCCGCTGCCATTTCTGCCATCGCTGCATCAGCAGCCGCATCGTCAGCTCCCGATGGGAATGATATCCAAATGCGCAGGAGCCTTAGTTCGATGCGAAGCGTACCAATATCGCCAATGAGCAGTTACGAAATGGACAAGCACCCGCCTATGTATCCACCTGATAAGCCTCGTCAGCACAAGTCTCATCATCATCATCATCATCATAATCATCATCATCATAATCCACAGCGTCTTCAACAACGTAGCCGGCATCATAATGCTGAAGATGAGGATAAATACATTGAATACGACGACAACGAAGCTGAGGCCGACGACTCCATAACACAGCACACACACAGACATGACTATTATAATGGCCGCCATCGCCATCGTCGCCACAAGCTCCAAGACGAGTACTATTGTGTAGACAGTCCTAGTGATCATCCATATATCACTGATGAGACCGCTGATACTCCAGGCACTCCTTTATCGATCACAGATTCCTTTCCGCTGTCAGTAAGTACATCGCCTGAAATCGTCTTCACTCCAGTCTCCGCGACGTCGCCAATGAGCTCCGACATGAATTCAACTTCCAGGCCCACGAGCACACAAACCTCTCCCTTTTCGGTACATTCCGTCCGCCGAAATATTTCACACTCCGAAACGACCGGAGCGTCCCACGGCGACGATCCCTTATCCCTGCGCAAATTCCCGATAGCCTCTTCCGGATCATCGGTGATCTCACACCAAGTATCAGAAAATAAGAAACGGACCACCGCCGTTAAGGAGCCCAAGTCTAAGAAGTTAGAGGGCTCACCTCAGTGCTGCGTTATAATGTAAGATGAATGATTAGTCTGCTATATTCGACTTTCTTTGTACATATTATTGAGTATGTGATATATATTAGTGATGTCGTTAATATGGGTTGGGATATGCATTGGTGGAATTTAAATGGATCAGTTATCTGCATCAAAATATGTCACAATTTTACACAATATGCTAGGAAATCCCATCTAGTATCCGCATAGCATCCTATCCACGACGGCATAGAGACAGATAGCATTGGTAAGCTATATGTACCTAGTATATCTGCAATTTAGCGAACTGAAAGCAAACGAATAATCAACATCAGTCAGTAAAGAACGAAATAATTAGCGAGACAGAAAGGGAACAGCAAGTAGAAGCCTGCATCTTGACCATCTGTTGCGGGGTAAAGTTATGTAGCCAAGCCAGCTTGCAATTCCCCGGTTAGACACTGTTCATTGGCTGAGGTGTGCAAATAATCCCTTAACCTTACCCCATGTATTTTTCACATGTACGGTGCGCGCATGTATCAAGTATATTGGCCCAGCTAATATCTTTCGAAGTAAAACATGCCTCTACTAGATGTCCTCACATACTTAGAGCTGTTGCCGTTTCGCCGATATTGCCGAAATTGACGATACGATATCGTTGACAATATGATATCGGCATTCGTCAAGTCTGTCAAAACAGTCTAGAAACTATGCCCGCTCATATTTGCTTTAGGATCGATCTACGTATACAATAAGGATCCTGTACACAATTGGCGCTTTCTAATCACATTGAACCTAAGAAGGTCTTATATTCAGGCGCAGAAATTGGCATTAAATGATCTCGTACCACAGGAGGAAGAACAAGAACTTACCAAAATAATCGGCAGTGTGGGAATATCGCAGAGCCATGTGTGACATGGAAACAGAGATAGCACTTACTTATTTACACAAATCTGTTCTGGAGTATTACTCCTCAGAAGCGCAAGTGTCTTGTTATCATCAGAATTCGTGTCATCATCCGACGGAGTAGATACATCCTTTGTGTCCGTAAATGACATCGGGCTTGATATCTCAGTTGCCGGCAAGGCAAGGTCGAATCTCTCGAACTATCAATTTTAAGGCATTTTCCTGGTTCTTCTGACTGATCGCATATTACATTGGATTGTATTGCAAGCTATTCCTCATGGTTCCTGCAAGTCATAAAAGCCTAAGAGGCCAAATAAACGCTATAAAGTCCTAGCCTAATCTGACTACAAATTGTAAACCATGACGACGCAATGTTGTAGCGCTTGATGAAGCTGCTGCTTTTTGTTCCTAGAAATTGGCGAGCTAGAGTAGGAGTTCGCTAGGGGTGCACACGAATAACGACTTTACGAATATTCGTAGTCGAATACGAATAAATTGTTGTCGGCTGCTTATATAATATTCGTACGAAGTTATGCATTATTCGTAATTATTCGTAAATCCTAAATAGTACTAGCATCCTCAGCTTATATACTTCAGGCTGCAACACCAGACGCCTCATAGTCTCCGCGCTTAACGAGTTCCTCCGTAAGCCTAGTAAATCGCGTCCACTATTAAACAATCTTTCTACTGACACGCCAGAGGCTGGTATAGGTAAATAATCTCTGGCGGCCGCTGACACTCCGGACATTCATCACTATGTGTTCTCCACCAAGAGAGTAGCCAGTTTTCTTCTTGCCACTGACTCATGTACCATTACATCTCCGGTTTGAAAGTATCGGTCGAGGTGAGAAACAAAATCGTTGCAACAAACGCGTGTCTAGACGCGAGTCCAAGAGCAAACAAGACGACGCGAGAAAATTGTCAATTGGCTTTACCCTAACCTCGTTATTTAAGTTGCGTCTTGCAAAACTACGAATAAAATCGGAGAAACATTGGGACCCTACCCGCTATTCCTCTTTGGGAATAGTTCAGGTATACTGTCCGTACCATTTTTAGTGGACTGTACCCATGCCGTGTGTTAATAAAACGCGAGGACGACGCGTGCAAACTCATTTACGCGTTACGACCACTTACGACCACAGAAAAGATAAATATCATCATGGACCAATTCAGAGTTGATAAATCCAATGTCAGTGTGTTAGCCATAGGCCAGCAGTTTGCAAACGATTGCAAAGCCAGAAGTTATGTGCAGCAGTATGCCATTTCCAATCATTTCGCAGTGAAAAATGGTTGGGTAAAAAACAAGAATAATACGTTTTTACTTGTTTGCAAATGCAGCGGTAAGGTACGCAACACACGTAACCTTCCCGCGGTAGTAGGGACACATGGAGAAAATGATAAGACACGCATCCAAGAGGCGCGAAGTGTTCTCTCTGAGTGTCCTTGGAGAGTGCGTTTCAAGAAACAGCTGGATGATCAGTGGGTAATCACAGAGTTAATCGGAGAACATCGGGGTCATCAACTTGAAGGGATTAATCCTTTTGCATATGCAGAGAACCGATCCTTAAATGAACAGTCCAAGCAGGCGATGGTGGCACTTGTGATAGACTCCTCCGCAACACATGCACAGATAGCAGACATGGTGAATGTCACATATGGTACACAAATCCTGGCCAGAGATGTGTACAACCGAACATACAACCACAATGAGGAGAAAGGAAAGTCTACCGCCAGGTACATAGAGACATTAGGCAAGCAAGGCATGGTCTATCGGGTGAAAATTGCCGCTGACAATACTCTCGAATCACTCTTTGTGTGCCATCCCGACGATATTGCGAAAGCAAGACTGTACGGTCAACTACTTTTAATAGATGCTACGTATAAGACAAATCGTTTTCGTCTGCCGCTTGTCAACATTGTGACCGTGGACAACAATCTTCGAACGATCCGTGTGGCACTTTGCTTCATTACTAATGAACAGACAAGCTCATATAAATGGGTGCTAGAGCAGTTAAGTAAGCTCAATGACGTTAGAGCATACATTATCGAAGCTTAACATATCCATAGAGACGATTGTGTTCCAGGATGTTTCGCCTAGTGTCGTCATCACCGATGCCGACAAGGCGTTGATGAAAGCATTGGCAGAAGTGTTTCCGCGAAATTTCAATCAGATATGTCGTTGGCATATCCAGCAGAACATTATGAAACATTGCCGACAAATGTTCGATAGCATGCTGCACTTCGAGAATTTTATGTCAGCAGTCAAGCAACTTGCAGTCAGTAACACCGAGAAAGATGCAGAAGAGCAGCTGCAACAAATTGAAAAAGATTTTCCCCCACAGGCTATTGCTTATTTTAAAACGCAATGGTGGACTAATCGGGAGCGCTGGGCTGAACTTCACGTCAGAAAACATGTCAACTTTGGCATCAGTATAACTTCACGAGTCGAGGGAAGCCATGCAGCACTGAAAGCAGTGCTCGCATCTTCATCTGGCCCTGCAAGGTCTCCTCCAAACTAGAAGAAATAGTATAATAGGGTCCAACGAGAATGTTATTGTCAAGACTGCAGTGAGGGACCGGGTTGAGACAGCTGGCTTAGGAACTAAGATTTCACGGTCAGCACTTGAGCTTCTTCATGCTGAAGTGATGAAAAAGGTCCACAATCAAGAAGAAGCAGGATCCTCCGAGCACTGCAATTGCGACACTTACCACAGGTATCTTCTTCCTTGCTCCCATCACATACGACTAAAAGTGCCTATCGACGTACGGGATATCCATTTTCGATGGCTAGTTGAACAGCCGACTGTTCCGCCGGATTTCGCCACACTTTACCTCGATCTTGACACTGTCACACTAGCCACGTTGAGAGACCCCCCTGTAACGCTGCCACGAAAGGGTCGCCCTAGAGGCACAAGGAGACTGCCCACATCGGCGGAAATTGTGCAGCGGGCAGCTGACAGAGTTGAGAACGTTCGCCGATGCGGGCTGTGCAAAGGCCCTGGACACAGCAAGCGCACCTGCCCAAAAGTTTTAATGTCAAATCAGTCATCGATGGCGAACGACACCGGGGAAGGCGTCCCACCGGCTCAGGGCGCTAGTGAAGATGATGGAAATGAGATGAGGGAGGGTAGTACTGAAGAGGATGGTGAGGATGGGGACGACAATGACGAAAAATTTGCCGAAATGTGGGCGGGAATCTTGCCTTAGATGCGAGTGCTGGTGTACGGACAATAAAGGGTGGTTATAACTATTGACTGAAGATGCTGAGAGCAAGACAGTCAACTGGTTTTAGTTCGCAGAAATATGAAAATGGTGCAGATTCATTATTAGACAGCACTTGACTTGTTTTGGGCACAAATCTACCGAGGAATTGTGGGTACAGTCCACTAAAAATGGTACGGACAGTATACCTGAACTATTCCCAAAGAGGAATAGCGGGTAGGGTCCCAATGTTTCTTCATAAAATCGAATACGAATAAAGACCTCCCAAACCAAGTCGAATACGAATATGGGTTGCGCCAAAAAAGTCGAATACGAATAAGCAAAATCTTTATTCGTGTGCAGCCCTAGAGTTCGCGTATTCTGTCTCAACCTAATCAGTACACCTTGCTCTCTTTATTCCTTTGCTTCACTATCTATATTGCATTGAGATGATTTGAATATTCTCACGTAAATGAAGTGTGTCCGATTGAGCGTAGGGCAACACCGCAAATTTTAAGTTCTCGCTATCGATGGTAAAGATTCTTTATTACTAATTTCTTCTCACTATTTATGAGCTGCCTGCATTTCTGTATGCTAAGTAAATAAATTAGCGTATGATAGATCAGTTGGGTTGTACATGACGGAATGTGGGGAGAGAGTGTGTGAGAGAGGGGGGCGGAGGTCGCCGTCACAAGCTATGGGCACCGCCGCCGCCGCAGTGACGTCCCCTTTCATCGTGTCGCGAAGCATAGTCTTTACCTAGCCCCCAACATTTACACTTCCTCCCGCAATTCATTTCGATTTTTCCGGCGATTTTCAGTACAAATATCTTTGTCGACGAATTGTTTTGATCCGGAAATAGACGGGAAAAATTCCTCGATCGGATCGTGCCTTTTACCGTTGGTTTTTAAGCCAACGATCGACAACTGTGTTTGCTCTGCAACAGTGAGCGATCAAGACCGAGCAGATCAGCCTCAACATGGACTATGGTTCTCCAGGTTCTATACAGCGACCGCCATCGTCTTTATCGTCTTTTTCCAGAGATAGAAAGAAGCGCGGCTTTTTAGGCAAACTCATTAAGCGCAAGGATTCTGCCGATAGTAAGTCGCCGCCATCGCATACCAAACTCACTCTTAATACAACATAACAACTAACTCCGTGCATAGTCTTGGATTCAGACCGATCTGGACAGCACTCTCCAGCGACTGCATCGCTTACTGATTCTGAAGATCGAAGCGATTCGCCGTCGATGTTTTTGAAGCACAGACAGAAACATTTCAAATCTGACAAATCTCGCACTAAAGGAATTTCCACACCTACTAAACGGACCTACAAAGATGGAATATTTCATGCGAAGTATACCGACACTGCCGAGGCAAGCGCAGCTCGAAAGCAGAGCGCAAGCACCATCTCTCCTGCATCTACAGAAGCCAGTCCACATCTGTTCCATTTGGACACGCATGTGGAAGACATGACTGGCATTCTCAAACCGGAGTATCTCCATCACCAAGATCGGAAATCATCTAAACGTCATTTGATGAAGAATCGCAGGCTCATTGCCCACCGAGGCGGAAATAACAACCCGAACGAGGCGAAAGACCATAATGCCATCCAGCGCCCCACATCCGGACCATTTCCTAGCCCCTACGCGCTAGGACCATCAGCTCCGTCGGATCGAAAGGTGTCGCAAGGCGTACCTACGGGAGCAGGCTGGACGGCACCGGAAAGCTGGGGCGTGATGCGAGCTGATGAAGAGCTTCATAATGGTGGGAAACCACCTCAACCCAAGAAAGTGCCTGTCCTACGGTCCAAGGCCGCGTCAAGATATTACGTCCGCGTGTTTCGAACTGACGGCACCTTTGCAACCGTCGTCTGCCCACTCGATGTCACTGTCACTGATCTCCTGCAAATCTTGGGAAGAAAGTTTTTCCTGCCGTCTGTGGCACACTATCAAATCGGCTTTCGCCGATTGGGGTTGATCCGCATTCTGCAAGCCAACGAACGACCTATTATATTGCAAAAAAGGATGCTGGAATTATGTGGATACACCGAAGAAGATCCAATTTGGGAAATGGGACGAGAGGATATGGGATTTTTATTCCGATTCCTGTTCATCCCCTCAGTCAATGCGATTCCTATCGATGGCGTACGTATTGTTTTGCTCGTTGTTGTAAATGATTGTTCTAATAGTTTATGCTATAGCAGGAGGAAGATTACTCACCTGCTAAGAAATACGCGCAAGTTAATTTACAAAGACGAAGCCTGCAGACAATTCCAGCGTCGTTATATCAGCATGCCAGTGAGATCATTTCACTTAATCTTTCGGAGAATCTGCCGGTCGATGTACCATTGCAATTTATCCAGGCCTGTGTCAATCTCCGAGAAGTCAAATTTGCTGGCAATTTTCGTCCACACCTTCCGACAAGTATAATGCAGACAGCGAAATTGAACTATCTAGACGTATCTAGTAATCGGCTGGAAGATCTAGATAATGCACAATTGGAAAAGCACGAAACTTTGGTGTCGTTAAAGGCTCAAAATAACTGCCTCGCTGCCCTTCCAGGCAGTTTTGTTCAGCTGAGAAACCTAAGGCAGCTAAACTTGGCATTTAATTATTTCACGGAGTTTCCGATTTCAGTTTGCAATCTGGTTACTCTGTTGGAGCTTGATGTGTCGTTCAATAGTATTCGAGAGCTCCCTCCAGAAATTGGTCAATTGTGCGCACTAGAGACCTTCGTTATCACAAATAACGTTCTTACTGGATCGCTTCCTGAGACATTCCAGAATCTCACCTCTCTCAAGTCTCTCGATATTCGTTACAATGATTTGACAAATGTTGACGTGGTGATGACGCTGCCACGGCTCGAAGTCTTCCTTTCCTCACACAATTCTGTATCACGTGTTGAGCAATACTCAAAGAGAATGCGTGTACTTCACCTCAATCAAAATCCGGTCACACGATTCAACTTCACTTTACCGATGATTACATTAACCACCCTCAATCTGGCTAATGCAAAAATGTCGTCGTTTCCTGAAGGCTTTTTCGAAAAAATTACTAATTTGGAAAACTTAACGCTCGATAACAACCATTTTGGCACGATACCATCGCAAATTGGTCGTTTGAGACGACTTACCAAATTTAGCTGCGTTGGAAACAGTTTATCGTCGCTGCCGCCTGAAATTGGTACTCTACCTGAACTCCGACAAATCGACGTTCACAGCAATACACTGAGCAGTCTGCCCTCTGAAATATGGCAATTGAACAACCTTGAATTGCTGAATGCTTCATCCAATAATTTGGATACATTCCCCTTGCCATTGTACCTGGGGTCAATAAGTACAGAAGCGTCAGGATTGAGACACATTCCTAGCTCAGACGAAGTGGGAATGTACGGAAGCGAAAGTCCAGCACGACGAACGTCCAACATGTCGAGCTCGTCTGGATACAGTCCTCGAGATATATCTGGACGACGGGAATCTGAGTACTCGGCAGCGTCTAGTGATACAGGACTAGCTAATATTCCTTCTCGTAAACTGTCAGTTCTTACCGCTGGTGTAGAATCCGGCGCGCCGAGAAACGACTCTGTTACGTCATCTTCCAGGCTCGCGAATACGATGGCACAGAGTATTCGGTATTTGTACCTGGCAGACAACCAGTTGAACGACGAGTGTCTCAAAGAAATCTCGTTCTTGTCGGAACTTGTCGTGCTGAACCTGTCGTACAATTACTTGTCCGAAATCCCTGTCGGCACCCTTGGTCGGCTGATTCATCTGAGGGAATTGTATCTGTCTGGAAATAATCTCACGATCTTACCTGCGGATGATCTCTTTCGGATTACGAATTTGAAGATACTTCATGTTAATGCCAACAAGCTACCGACCCTTCCTGCTGAGTTAGCGGAAATTAACCAGTTGCTAGTACTAGATGTTGGTAGCAATTCGCTGAAATACAATATATCTAACTGGCCATATGATTGGAATTGGTACGGGGTTTCGTATGCTGATTGGTAGTGTGGTAGCTGACATGAATTAGGAATTTCAATTTGGAATTGAAATATTTGAACTTATCAGGAAATAAACGACTCGAGATCAAGCAAGCCCCGCATGCCAAAGGCGAAATCGACTTATCGGATTTCTCAAGCTTGTCCAAACTTCGTGTGCTAGGATTGATGGATGTGACTCTGAAAAGCACGGACTCTACGATTCCTGACCAAACGGAAGATCGACGTGTCCGTACATCTGGATCTGAAGTCCACTCTATGCCATACGGCATGGCCGACACATTAGGAAACTACGACCATCTCTACACTATTGACATGGCAGTGGAGCGATTCCGTGGTAACGAAGACGAAGTTATTTTCGGCTTATTTGACGGTCGGCCTGTTGCGGATGGCGGGAGCAAGATAGCAAAATTTGCCCAGGACAACTTCGCAGACTTTTTTGGGATAGAGCTGCGCAAGTTGCGAGAAGGGGAGTCGGTCGCGACTGCTTTGAGACGAACTTTCCTATCTTTGAACAAAGAGCTCGGTACACGAACAATGAGTGATGCGGAGGATAAGTACCGATTGGACTATGGCCATCGTGGGTCTTCAGTCGTGGTTGTCCGACCTGAGGACGCCAATACCGGAGCTTGCGCCACAGTAGTATATATTGCTGGCAATAGGCTTTATATTGCCAATATCGGCGATGTCCGAGCTATACTCTCCCGAACTGATAGAGAATATCGGCTGTTAACGAAGACGCACGAGCCGGCATTTTCACCTGAAATCGATCGAATTCGAGAGTCAGGAGGATTTGTATCACAAACCGGAAAGCTTAATGATATGCTAGATGTCTCTCGATCGTTCGGGTACTTCAGTCTTATTCCTTGCGTCCAGGCCGCGCCGTCGATTGTCGAGTGCCAGCTCTCCGATACTGACGATTTACTTATCATTGCCACTAAGCAGCTATGGGAATACATTGACTACCAGACGGCCGTGGATATGGCGGCAACAGAACGAAGTGATCCAATGCGTGCTGCTCAGAAGCTACGTGATTTTGCAATTGCTTATGGCTGCTCCGATAAAATCGTTGTGATGATTGTTGCTGTAGGTGATTCTGGCAAGAAGATCAACAGGCCTCGTCTTGCGGGAGGTGTTTCTTTGGGGTCGATATCCAATGTTGAGGAGGAGGAATTGTTCCCTGTTTTGAAACGGCGGAGAGCGAGAAATTTCCCGGAAGATGCGGTGAGCGAGCTCGTAACTTGCGTATCAGTAATAAGCAGACTAATGATTATAGGCGCTTGCTCGCTTGGGCGACGAGGTTTCTCCACCTGTTGGCGATCTTGCCATGGTATTCACGGATATTAAGAATTCCACGCTTCTTTGGGAAACATACCCCATTGCCATGCGGTCTGCCATTAAAATTCACAACTCCATTATGCGACGTCAATTGCGCATAGTCGGTGGCTATGAAGTCAAGACTGAAGGTGACGCTTTCATGGTGTGTTTCCCAACGGCAGCAGCGGCAATGGTGTGGTGCTTTAGTGTTCAATCACAGTTGCTGGTCGCAGAGTGGCCAGCGGAAATCACTAGTTCGGTCGACGGTGCTGAAATCGTGGATGAAGACAATAACATCATATATCGAGGTCTTTCAGTCCGAATGGGTATTCATTGGGGATCGCCTGTGTGCGAACGTGACCCGATTACTCGTCGAATGGATTATTTCGGGCCCATGGTCAACCGGACTTCTAGAATCAGCGCCGTTGCTGATGGAGGTCAGGTTACTGTCAGTCAAGATTTTGTCACCGAGGTTTATAGACTTGACAAAGCATACAAGAAGGCACCAGGTGACTTAAATGCGCTTTATGACGTTGTCGGCGACGAATTTTTGGCGAAAGCAGTTGACAGAGATATGAAGCTTCTCCACGGATATGGTTGGGGTTTGACTGAAGTGGGAGTTTTGAAGCTCAAAGGCCTCGAAAGTCCTGAATTTATCTCTCTAATATATCCGAAAAATCTTGCTGCGCGCATGAAAATCAACGCACCTGATGTCACCGTCAGCGAGTCTGTGCCTCAGCATGTCAGTCCGACGTCCGAAATGATATGGAAGTTACGCTCCTTGTCTCTGAGATTGGAGCGAATATGTTCATATCTTAATGGAGCGCCTGTAACGGACCAGGACCGTGAAGCCTACATGGAGGAGATTGTTGGCCAAAATATATCTGATGAAGGAATTTTGCCATTTATGGATCACGTTGTGACCCGGATTGAGGTGCGCTTAGTTTCTACTCTAATCACGCAAGGGTTGCTTATTGACATCTCATGCAGAACTCGATATCGACACTCTTTATTCGAAGCCTTAATAGCAATGGCTTGCTGACACGAGATGTGGAGCATGGTCTTTCGGACATTTTGGCTGAACTTTCATTACTGCAAGCAGACGCTTTTAAAGAACGTTTGATTAACTAAAATCTTTCATTTTGTACGATAGTTGTAATTTTGGATGGACTGGTTGGCTTTGTAAATGGTTAGGGTAAAGTTGGAATTTTGCGGTAAAACTATCAGGGAGCCTAGTTATTTGTTTTTGTAGATTTCTTGTTTACTCTAAAAATTAACGTGTATCACAACGTATAATATATAATGATATTATAATTTAACTAATGCAGTGCGATGGCCAGCACAATGTGAATTGCCTTGGCCAGTACTTCTCAGAGCCCGCGATAATAAAGTGTCTTGTTCGGGGTAGTTTGCCCTACATTATTAAGTCAGTATTATCGCACATGAATTAGTAGACCCACTCTGCCATAAGCTTAACCGCGTAGTCTTTTTGCTTTTCATGTAGAAAACGGGGGACAAAAATTGTGGTGATAATCAAGAACGACGGTGACTTGTCGAATGGTGGATTGGCAATAATTCGATGGCGGCGGGAACTGAGTTTGCACGGATATTCAGGGGTATCCCGCTCGACGTCAGCGCTTCTCTAAAGGGCTGGTGGAGATGGCGCATATCGAATTGTAGACGTGTTCAAAACACGACGCACCTGTCATTATAAATATAGACACGCCTTGCTATTGTCTGCGACATCTCGTCTTGCTCTATAATACAGTATATAGTTGTGTTATTCATCCCGGGTGATTAGTCGTTCATGCGAGGTGTCCTAGTCAGAGCAGGGACAGTGATACTGTTTGCCTCCTCCATCGTCACGGCTATCGAGCCTTCTGCAGCGGAGCCGGCTCATACAGAAACTGAAGTTATATGTCCGTCAGATGGAGGGCAGTGCTATCCCGCTGTCTTTGAAGCCACAGATTGTTGGCAGGAGGTACTACCGGATCAGGTCATTCCAGGAGGTGAGTCAAAAATATGTCATGTAATGTGAGACGAGCTGACAAGTAGTTAGGATTACATGTTCGATTGAATTTCGAGACTGGACAGCGAGAAGCAAAATTGTTATCAAATGACGACAGCGAAGACGATGTTGGAGTAGTGGTTGTCTCGGAAGGTACAAACAACGAACAAGATCAATGCGACGAGCAGAGTGCAGCAGTTGGACGCGGCGTGTGGGGACAATCGTCGTACTCACATAAACCAAATCCACATATATCATTGTCGGAACATGAAGAGTTTGAGAATAATCTTGCATTTATCTTAAGTTCATTTAACTTTGAAAGGACAGAGGCCTCAGAGCCTATTGTGGCAAAGAGAGATGACCGTCCGTCAGGGTCATCAGCGTTACAGTCTGTGGAAAGCAACCTCGACGAGGGCGAACATGAGCTTTTAATTGCTGCGATGAAAAACATTGAGGATTTTTCTCACGAGATTGATTTCGGCATAAAGTTAGCTGTGCCGGAGGTGATTTCGGTTTTCATGACTCTTGTGAATACGCATTCATCACCATCAGTGCGAGCCTTGTCAGCTAGGATTATTGGGGCGTCGCTTCGAAATAATGAACCTGCTTTGCAAATTGCGGTCACATCGCAAGTTGTTACCAATCTCTTGGAGTCTTTGAGTCAAGAGCAAGATCCGACAGTACGATCTAGGATAATGTTTGCACTAGCATCATCTATACACGGTAAATTCGGACGAAGAGAATTCTGGGAACATAAAGGTGGTGATATTTTACGCAAGTACTTCTTTTCAGAAGTCCCTGACGAGGACTATATGGGTCGCTGTGGCACCTTGGTTGAGGACTCGTTTGTGAATGATATGATGAATAGTCACTCACCATACGGTCCTTCAGATACGACACAGTCTGAACTCAAAGTCGAGCTGGGCCTCTGGTGTTCTGCGTTCCAGGATGCGCTCTCGAATGATAATATTGCGAGCATGGAGGTTCGCGACAAGATATTTTCTGCTTTGTCTGCTATGAAGTCAAGATATCCGACCTACTGCCCAATTCAAGACAACTTTAGACAGTGGATAGCGATGAAAGTGGAACAAAGGACTGCTCTCCGAAGGCAAAAGCATGACGCGCAGGAAGGTTTAAGCTCATCTTTATCAGCCGTGAATGGGCAAAGGAGTGATCTAGATACCATACGGGGGCAAGAAATGGTTTTCCTGGACAAGCTATCAACTGTAAGACATTCATTATTTGGTAACCCAAAGGCAGGAAGGAAAGCGTTAGATAATTATCATGATGAGTTATAGAGCTATTAACGATATAAACTCTGTATATTAGATACGAATAAATAACGTTACAAAATTATATTTACATCTAAATATGCGAACGGGCTTTCTAATTGAATTACCTAATTCACACCGTTCACCTGTCCGGTCGCTCTATCTAGAGCCTGCTGAACATCTACCACCAGATCATCGCCATCCTCTATACCAACGCTCAATCTAACAAGGTCGTCATGCACCCCAGACTTTATCCTTTCAGAAGCATGAATTCCAGCGTGAGTCATGAGTGCCGGCAATTCGCATAAACTCTCCACCCCGCCGAGAGACTCGGCCAATGTGAAAATCTTCGTAGATTGGCAAAAAGCTTCAGCTCCTCTTCTTCCTCCGACGACTCTAAAGGAAATCATTCCTCCACCGAGACCATCCCTATGCTGCTGCATGACAACTCGCCGATTGGGATGCATTTCAAGACCAGGATAGTTTACATGCAAGACTTTACCGGTCTTGATATTACTAGCCAGTACTTCTGCAACTTTCTGTGCGTTCTCGCTACTGGCACGCAATCGAAGATGAAGCGTCTTCAATCCACGGTGCGCAAGCCATGAATCAAAGGCCGACGGTACAGCACCGATCGCATTTTGCAGAAATACAAGTTTTTGATAGATGTCGTCATCGTTCAGCACTGCGACACCCATAACGACGTCCGAATGGCCATTAATGTACTTGGTTACTGAATGCACCACGATATCCGCACCGAGTGCCAATGGGGTCTGGAGATACGGTGACAGGAAGGTATTGTCGACAACCAGAAAGAGAGAGTACTGTTTTGCTAATTGTGCCACCGCTTTGATATCTGTGATGGATAACGTCGGATTTGACGGAGATTCTACCCAGATGAGACGTGTAGTAGATTTGACAAGAGAGGGGATATCCGTCAGTAGATCAGTCGTAAATGAGGTTTCTAAGCCATGCGATTGCGCCACTTTGGTGAAATATCTGTGCGTGCCACCATAGACGTCTGCACCAGATATAATGTGGCTTCCTGGAGATAGAGACTGCAGAATGGTCGCCGTGGTGGCGCTGCCAGATGAGAACGCTAGACCATACTTGCCGCCTTCCAGAGAAGCGACAGCTTGCTCAAACTCATCGCGATTGGGGTTGCTGGAACGCGAATATTCATATTTTCCAATGGGTACCGCAGGCGACTTCTGCGCAAACGTAGTTGAGAGGGAAATGGGAGAGATCACGGCACCCGTGTGAGGATCCGGTGAGGAGCCAGCGTGTACTGCGCGAGTACCAAAGCGAGTCGTAGATGCCATAGTATATTGGATGCACTTGTTGTTAAGCGAAAGAACAAGCAAACAAATGTCATACGCAGCAACTATATGAGCAGCGTCCCGATTTAGAATTTGACTTAACTGTGTAGCATAGCATTCTTATTTAATTATTACCATTAAATGCGCGGACAAATTGATCATCATATTGAGCCGCAATCATAAACGCAAAACTCCCAACGAAACTTAAGGCGCGATCACGTCATGCAAGAACCCAAACCCAGTCGCGCCATGTGGCCGAAATATTTACACCCTAATTGTACAACAACATAACCCAACAATACCGATAAATTCCGCTATGGTCGCTTCATACGTTTCTTCCTCTTTTCTTCTGCAAGACGTCTTTCCTCTTCCTCCATCATCTCGTCCTCCTTCCGAGCCTGCGCGGTACTTCTCAATTCCTCGCGCAGAATATCGAATCCAGAAGCCTCCATATTATCGTCATCATCCTCATAATCATAATTCCTTGATCGCCCTCCTCTGCGAAACAAGTTCCAAATCTCTTCCCTGTCGTATCCTGGCCCTCTTGCTTTTCCTGCACTACGCCTTGCAAATGAAGAACCATCGTCCTCCTCTTCTTCGTCTGATACTATGAAATCGTCCAAAGACGCGTCCGACTCTTCCGCTGCCTTTCGCTTCTTTAGCAAACCTTCCATCGGCTTCGCAAACGGCGCTGGAGTATGCGTTTTCTGAACGGGCCGAGAAGTCAACTTGTCTTTTGTAGATACAGATGCTGTAGGTTTGGCAGAAGCGGTTTTGACTGTGACTGGCCGGCTATCCTTTACAAACTTCCTGTCTGATATTTCAGCGCCTTTGATAGCCCGAGATGATGGTCTGCCTATCCTGTCTAGATTCGATGTAGTCGTTGTGGCTGTAGAATCTATTATTCGTCCTTTGGCTGGCGTCGTTGAGACCTTGGGAGGCGGGTTTCCAACGCTTGGACTTGGCGAATGAGAATGTCGGTTGCCTAAAACCTTTGACCCCGTCTTCTCTGGCTTCTTCTTAGGATCTCTGACCTTGACTGTAACTTTTAGTTTCTCTGAGTCAACTTTCTCGGCTTCTTTTAAGATATCCAAGAAATTTGGCTAAATTGGCATTAGCAACGCTAGAATAATTAAATAGAACTTAAATAAAGTAAACTACCTTCTTTCTGTTAGTCACCAGTATCGATGCTGACGCGGCCGACGATCCTGATGCTGAATTCGCTTGCGATGACTTTCCCACCGTCGATAACGTTGCTGAAGCAGGACGCCCCTTATATATTGAGGCCGACCTAGGCTGTTGAGCTTTTAGTCGCTCGACGGTAACAAGATGCTTTGTTTTATCATTTGATATCGTACTACCAGATGTGAAACCCTTGATTTCCCTCGAGGTTGGCCGGGGTTTGCTTTCATGTTCATTCCTTACCGGAACAGGACTTCCTGGCTTGATCTCGCTTTTGAAACCTGATGCAGTACTTGTGGAATCCACTCTCTGTGGGATAGCAGTTGACTTGACAGGTCCAGCACTAGAGCTAGCATTGTTAGCTGTAGACGAATTCTTCCGCGGTGATGATGATGATGATGCTGCGGCGAGGAGCTGGGAAAACATCGCCTCTTCTCGATTGGTCGAAGTTCCTCGTTCAGTTTACTGGCTCTCTGTTATTTAATGCAAGCTAACAATGCTATAGAGATATGTTCTGGTGGCGGGTAGTTCAACGTAGTATTCGAAACACCATATGAGCGACCTGAGAGAGTTTGGATCCGGGTAACTAAGGAAAGTAGGCAAAGTCTATCCTTAATATAAGTTTTACTACTGATTATTACTATTCCTGCCCAAATCATTCCATTTAATCCTTACATGCCAATATTATATACACAAGCGTGAAAACGTTAAATGAGACAAATAGGCAACGACACCAACTTTTTCACAAATACTAAGATACAAAACTTTTGGTGTCCGTCGTTTAATCGAAGAGACCGAATCCTATTAATTTGTCTGTTAGTGAATGCTTCCACAGGCACAACCACCGTAGGACCTACCCATATCGTCATCGGACTCCTCCTTCTCCTCCTCAGCGGGAGCGGCCTCTTCCTCAGCGGCCTCCGCGGGAGCAGCACCAGCGGCACCACCAGCGGCGGCAGTAACGGCACCACCGGTAGGAACAGAAGCCAACTTCTCGGATCCTGCAGCAATCAACTATATTCGGCGATCAGCATTATATCCACTTCAATATTGCTCTTCAAACCTAATTCGTACCTCGTTGATGTCCTTGCCCTCGAGCTCAGAGAGAAGGGAAGCAAGTCTGTCCTCCTCAGGCTCGATACCGACAGATGAGAGGACAGCTGTGATGTCCTCTGCAGAAGGAGAGGCATTGCCAGCCGACGTCAAAAGAAGGTAAGCAGCAAGATACTTCACTATTAGACGGGGAAAGTTAGCACCCGTAATTGTCATTGCAAGTAGAGTATAAGCTGAAAGAACATACTTGTGAATGTAATAGATGTGTAGATTGATATGGGAGATGGAGAATAATCAGATTTAAGCCGTATTCAGCGGACTATTCTTCGCAGATCTCGAATTTGGTTTGCATAGAACAACCGCGGTGCGTGAAGCAAAGGAACACTGTCGGGCGTGTTGTGTTGTGGGGCGCATATGTGCTGTCAACTGCAGTCTAGGGCATAACCCTACAGAAGACAGTCACGCCCCCCGTTGCCAAATGCCAGGCATCAATGAGCAGACGGCACCTCCCCAATCTTCACGCCGTTGAATTTACTCTTCCAAGAATCTGTTGCTACTCCAAGTGTTCGTCTTCACAGCAGTCACACAACATGTCCGAGGAATATGATCAAGAAGCCATTGATGCGGCCGGTATGTTTTTTCAATGCATCGACGAAAGGAGTTACACGTGTTAACTAATTTATTCTACAGAGAACCGCAAGAAGAGACAGTTTCGTACATTCTCTTTCCGCGGTGTCGATCTCAACGATCTTTTGGATCTCAGCCCGGAGAAGTTTGTCGACCTCGTCCATGCTCGTGCCCGAAGACGTCTTCAGCGCGGCCTTAAGCGCAGACCGATGGGTCTCATCAAGAAGCTCCGTAAGGCCCGTCAGGAGGCTAAGCCCAACGAGAAACCCGCAGTCGTCAAGACTCACCTGCGTGACATGATCATCGTCCCTGAAATGATTGGCAGCGTTATTGGTATCTACAACGGAAAGGTCTTCAACCAGGTTGAAATCCGACCAGAGGTACGATTGCAGCGGGTTCTGTGACTTGATTGAAGAGTTTAGCCATTGCTAACAGCTGTGTATAGATGGTTGGCTTCTACCTCGGAGAGTTCTCTATCTCCTATACCCCCGTCAAACACGGTAGACCCGGTATTGGTGCTACTCACTCATCGTATGTTTAATTACTAGTCACAGATTTGTTGTCAAATGCTAATACTGGTGATAGTCGATTCATTCCTCTCAAATAATCGTTTTCAACTATTTCCGTTTTGTTGGTTTCAATGTACAAAAAGTGGGTTTAGTTAATATAGTTGTCATATATCAGTTATCAGATATTTCGTCACCATATTTAAGAACGATCCTGGATACCAGACACTGGATTGATATTATATTAAACTACAAAAATTTCAACATGACATCAGTACATTTGCCCATATTCTACAAACAAAACGCCATAAGAGTAACATTCACTCATACTCATATATACATTACTTTCCCCCGTAAGGCTTCCATATCCTCCGCTACTTCATCTGCTGTTGCCGATTTGATTTCTGGTGCGGCAGGGAATCCGATGTACTTTGCGATTCCAGTGAGGAGTGCAATCTCATTGTACTGCGCTTGTCTTTGTCTGTAAATAACTGGTCGCTTTTCCGGGATCCTGTAGCCGTAAAAGGGAACCACAGTATCCATTGCTCTTCGTTCGCGATTGACCTTGTACCAAGTTTCTGTAGTTTCCTGTATCATCGCTGCCCGCAGGTTCGCGTTGTTCTTGTAAAGCTGCTGGTGAATGTGCGTCCTATAGGATCTCGTCTGATTCTCAATACACCGTCGTCGATACTTTCTATGTGCGTCCGCCAACATGATTCTTCTATCTCGAGCCTCTGCGAGTTCATCATATACCGTGGCGAGCTCCGGATGAGTGCCGTCCAGGCACATTTCAATCTCCGCTTGTAAGCGTGCAATCTTATCGTCGTGAAGCCTGCCAATTTCTATTAGAGTCTTCCGCTAACAATATGATACAATGATGTGCAGCCGTACCTGTCTCTTAATTTGGCAAATTCTACTTCGATCTCTGTCAACGACGTGACAGCGGCTTTGCGCTTCTGTGCTCGTTCTGCACTCAAAGTTAGACCGCGTCAACGGACCAATTCTTTACAACAAAAACATACCTTCGTCGTCATCGTCTTCTTCCGTCACTCGCTTTCGCTTTGGTTTCTCGGAATGCACTTCTTCAGCGTCAGCTTCGGCATCGTCGGCCTCCTCAGCTTCCTCGACGAGTCCAGCTTCAAGGTCACCGTCCATTTCTCCCTCATCTTCCTTGTCGTTGTCGTCCTCCTGCGCTGTACTATCGAGAGTCTCTTCAGCGTCTTTACTGCTGTCTTTCATTTCGTCATCCTCTTCTTCTTCGTTCTTTTGATCACTTTCATCTCTTTCCTGAATTGGGCTTCTGGCTGGAGTTTCGTCAGCCGAGTCGATTTCACCTTCCTCCTTCTCGTCGTCTTCATAACCCTCGCCGTCCTCTTCTTCGTCTTTCACAACCGTACTATCATCTTTGATCTCTTTCTCTGGAAGTTTCTGTTTTTCTACAACGACTTCGAACGCCTTAGATATGACATGAGCGGGACTTCGACTATTCGATCGGCGAGGCTGTAAATGCACGGTCTCCAAGTATGCTTCCTCTATCCCATTCTCGATAGGACTTTCAATCGTTTCTTCTTTATCCAGTTCACCAAGTTCAGGATGTCCCATGTGCATGTCCATTTCCTCCAAATCTCCTTCAATCTCAGTCTCGGCCTCCTCGGGATTCTCCTCGACCAGTTGTACCATGGGCGCCTCCTCACTCCTACTATCCATTGTCAATCACCTCGTGACCAGCACCTCTCTCGTACACGATTGCGTATCTATAGCGTACCAGGCCGACCTGCCTTATTGCCACAAGTTTGATGCTGATTTATAGCTCGGGTTGACGCGATCGATTACTGGGAGGCTAACTAACAGGTAGCCAGGCGCTCTGTCTCTTCTCCCACCACAGCGGCGCGGCATGAATGCCGCGCCGCGAAAATTGTCCGCCGACTCTCCGGGTAGCGCCGACAGTATGGCACAGTATTTTAGGGGTTCTCGTTGCCAACAGGGTAACTCCAAAAATTTTGTGTAAGTCCCAACTACAACGTACTAGGCAAGAACGATCGTGCGTGGGAACGCAAAACAGAGAAGCTTCGAGCTTTGCTTATTAACGAACGTTTTGGAATTTAAAGATGGTGCCGTTGTTTGGTGAACTTGATGCGTCAAAAGCCGATCCTACTGTTTTGTCATTATTTTCGTCTAGCGTAAGTTGTTTGTTAGCTTTGACTGGCAATGACTGGCTCGAGAGTTTGGCTTGCTGTGCTGCTGTGGTATATTAGATGCTAAGTGATATTTAACAGGATGGACCAGTTACAAAGCCGTCGAGGTCTAAACGTGTGAAGCCTGACGCTGAGGTTGGAACCGCTAGTACGAACGATGGAGACCAGTTCAGTGATTTGGAGGAGATATTGAATGCTCCAGAAGACGAAGTTCAACCGGAGGAGAGAAAGAGTAACGACAAGAATAGCAGGAAGAGGAAGAAACTGCATGTTGCTGACGTTGGCTATGATGACGATGAGACTATCGCTGAGATTGAGGACAAATATCTTCAAAAGTTGCTGGATCAGGAGAACGCGGCGCCGAAGCATGGTACCAAAAGCAAGAAGTCCAAACGGAAGGAGGACGATGCTAGTAACATCGCCGAAGCCAATGAAGTCAATAACGCCGCAATGGGCGACGTCGATGGTTCTGATGGCCCCGGAAATCAAGAGGAAGGGAGTGGTGATGTCGAGGACGAGGAGAACAATACCCCACTTGCTTCCGAACTGGTACACGAGAGCTTGCTGAATGAGGATGACGAAGTTCTGAAAGCTAAACGCACCGCATTTGTCGGCAATATTCCTTCGAACGCTATTTCTTCCCAGGTAAGGCCATATGCGAGTATACATTCCATGCAGTGTGCAGGCTAACTCTATTACAGTCTGATTACGCTACTTTGAAGAAGCACTTTGCTCAATATGGCAAGATCACGTCCATTAGATTTCGATCGATCGCGTTTTCCGAGATGCTTCCTCGCAAAGTTGCATTCATCAAGCAAAAGCTACACGACAAACGTCACACAGTCAATGCATATGTTGTCTACGACTCCGAAGATAGTGCTCGATTGTCCCTGCAATCAAACGGTATCGTTTTGCTAGATCACCATATCCGCGTCGACAGTGTGGCGCATCCCGCGAAGCAAGACGTCAAGCGAAGCGTTTTCATAGGAAATCTGGATTTCGAGGCGGAGGAAGAAGCTCTTTGGGAGCATTTTGGTAAGGTTGGCGAGATTGAGTATGTGCGAATCATACGTGATTCAAAGACGAATGTTGGGAAGGGGTTTGCATATGTTCAGTTCAAGGACTCCATGTATGTGGTCAAGGCCTTGCTGCTTAACGATAAGAAGATGGGAAGCCGTAAGC
Source organism: Lipomyces starkeyi (assembly GCA_018804115.1). Classification (NCBI taxonomy): domain Eukaryota; kingdom Fungi; phylum Ascomycota; class Lipomycetes; order Lipomycetales; family Lipomycetaceae; genus Lipomyces; species Lipomyces starkeyi. Next base: position 53,047 of record JAGJTG010000014.1, read on the forward strand.
TGCGTGTGACGCGCGCTCGTCCGATTCGAACACCGACGACAAAAGTTAAGCGACCATTTCCGAAATCTGGACTGCCGAAGTTGGATCCAGATACGAAGGCTCAAATGGGTCGGGCCAAAAAGATCGTAGGTAAGGCTGAGCGCGCTCAGTTGTCGAGTGTGATTGAGGGTGAGCGTGCGACGCAAGCATCAGGTCCGTCGCTGAAGGCGGGCCGCAGTGGTCAGAAGAAGGGTAAGCCGCGGATCAGAGCGCGGTCTACCGCATTCAAGAGAAACAGGAAGGAAGGCGGAGACAGAATGAAGGCCAAGGTATAAAGAAAGTTTGTATATTAGGCATGAATCGAAAAGTTCAAATGCATTTTTGTTAGACTCGACTTACAACTCCCAATATGTCCATTATATGATGCCATACCGATTCACTAAAACAATATCATACAAAAAAACCTACGCGGCCTTGCTTTTACTGACGACGCCAATATCGACCAGATAGGAAATAAAATCCAAGACCTTTTCATTTTCCTTGTCCCAATCGTTTTGCACCAACTATTATATTTTATTAGCATATCATTAAATGAGATAATAAACCTGCCAAACCTCACCCTTTTAAATAGCGGCATCTTCTGCGGCTTGTTATATCGCTTGTATTTCTTTGTCGTTAGAGCAGTAGAGCTAGTATTCGCCGGTCTCTCATGACTAAACGAGCACTTAGAACCACGATTACAGCGTCCCGTTTTTGCGAAGAATTTGCAAATATTATGCTTCGCAAATATGCTATCTTCCTCCTTTTTTTTCTAGTCATATTCCATTAGCCGTAAACCGTAAAACCACATTGGTAAAATAATACCTCTTCCCGAAGCTTTTCTTTGGTTTTCCGGGCCTCATCCTCTTCGACTGTTTTACGCTGTAACTCCTGTTCTCTCTCTTGAATGCGCCTTTCAGTTGGCCATTTCTTTTTGCGCTCACTGATCCATTTCGCGATATCTTCCTCGGTCCGTAACGAGATCGTTGTACCCGGGATAGTGACAATTGCGGCAGACGTAGATGTCGTAGGGCCCGTGCCAAGTGCCGCTTCCTCATCCACATCTTCATCCTCGTCTGCCACATTATGGTCGGCGTACGAATTGAACCAATTATTCTGTGCTGCGGAAAGTGGTTGAGGAAAAGAGTATCCCGTGTCACTGGCGAAGTGGGGTCCATACTTCAGTGAAGTAGAAATTAGGCTGGGATTATAGGTATTCCTAGGTACCATGCTAGGCGCAGGCCTGACCAGCGGTTGCGCATATGGCTGCCTATAAGAACCTGTTTGATTCAGAGGCGCAGCATACACCATTCCGGCATACGGATGGCTATCCACCTGCGGCATTGGTCCATACGCATTACTCATTGTTATCGGTGGTACGTAGTACCCCGATCCGACTGTATTGCTGCCGAAATGTTCACTTCTAGTGTTCAATTGACTTGGATTTCGCTGACTTTGTCTTTGCTGGTTGTTACCCCGTTGTTCGTACGGTACATATACCGTATGTCGCTGCCCATGATTCCGATTATTATGTTGCACCGGATGATGGGTACGTTGCGATGTTTGCTGTTGCTGTTGTCGCTGCGGAGTTGACGAGAATTTGGGGGGTGGAGGCGGCGGTGGACCAAAAATGTAGTCGTCCATAACGAAATTCAACAACTGCTAGTCTTAGACATATGCCGCAACGAATAACAACAGGGTCGACAGATTGTGAATCACGATAAGAATCATGAAGTGTCTTGAGGTACCTCATTAGGCAACTGTCATTCGCTCAGCCCGAAAAAAATTGAGCCGTTGGGAGTAGCTACCTACCCCTGAAAATGTTTTATGACGCCTTTCATGAACAGAACCAGAAAAATATTAGCATATATAGGGAAAGTATCAAGCAGCACCGTAGGCCTTATTGATTCGGTGTTCGGATCGAGATTTGTATAAACAAATGTTTAAGTTTGATTTTTCGGGGGATGATATAGACGAGGTCGAAGGTCAGCAAGAGCAACATCGAGATGAGTCGAAGACAGAAGACCGAAGTGCAGATGCAATATTTGCGCTAATGCCAGCAATGTATGATATTAGTGACTTGGTATGCTTGTTCGCCGACACGCGTGCTATTATAATTCTAGACTAAGTATTATATAGCTGCAAAAACTACCGTCGCGGATATCGTATACGCTTGTCCCCGTCAGTGCATCAAATGGCACTAACGAACCACCTATACCACGTCGTGAAGTATTTGACATCAAAGTACAAATTATGGCCAATGAGGACATTTTACTACCATTCCCTGATGATGTATCTGAGACGGTTGCTGAAGAGCGTGATCAGTTTATAAAGAAGGAATTGCAGATACTGCTCTCCAACACTGAAGATTTGCGAACAGAGCTGTATGAAGGTGGCTTGAAGAGTTGGGAAGGAGCCGGTGATTTAGTAGAGTATCTCGCCCACGAGGGAAACGATATTGGCAATGGCGTTTTGGAGGTATATTCCATTCTACTCTGTTCTTAATACGTTGGAGGTGTTAATGAAGACTATATAGCTAGGATGCGGAAGTGCCCTGCCGTCACTGTATCTCTTTCAGAAGCATCTCAGATCGCTTAAGTCATCCAACTCCGGGGCACCAATTCAAACGACGTCATTTATTCTTTCAGATTATAATTACTCCGTGCTGCGACTAATGACAGCGCCTAATTTTCTCCTCGCATACTATGCGAATATTGTTCTCCCAGATACACAGTCACTTACACCACAAGAAGACTTGGATCTAGATATAACGCCGGAATTGATTAGTCAGTTTCTAGAATTTTTGAAGATAAATAATATTGTCGTGAAATTTATTTCAGGATCTTGGGATTCAAAAGAGTTCTCGCAGTTATTAGGATATTCTCCAGTGACAGCTGAGCAGAAGAAATTCTCGCTGGTACTAGCATCGGAGACGATTTATTCAATGTCGACAATCAATAGTTTCACGTCATTATTTCTCGACTGTATTACATACTGGGGAGCGTCATCGGAACGTGCAGAAGGGCGTGTCGCTGCTAAGGAGATATACTTCGGTGTCGGCGGTACTGTTCGACAATTTATCGAGCTAGTACGGCAATTAGGCGGACATGCGTCCACTGTTAGAAGGATTACTGGGCGATCTAGCGGAGTTGCCAGAGTAGTCATTCAAGTTACAAAATCGTGAGCAAAATGCAATTATTGGAATATAAAGACCAAATTATTAGTCAGCCGCAAATATGTGCAGTCGGCAGCATGACTGAACATAACAGACATTACGAAATGCTTCTAAAAGAGTCATAAAGTACAGTTACAAAGCAATCACCAAAGGTCCAAACAAGTAATACGCCTAACCATTTAACCAATCTAATAATACACGCAAAAATAGATTTCTTCACACTTAAGCCAAAATGAAGAAGCTAAAGATGATAGGTACCACAGCAAGAACATTACGGGCAGAGCCAAGTGTGTTGGCTCCATTGATCGCCCTAATTGTCGTTGTGGTCGCTGGCGCTGAAGATGCGGATGTGGGCTCAGTAACTTGCGAAGTCAAGGTCGACGGCGAGTTGCTAGAAAGAAACGCTGTGCTAGAGTTCGTCCATGACGAAAATGCAGTAGTCTATAGGAGGTAAGATCAAAAAATTGCTAATCACTCGCGGACTACTTACAGAACTGGTATTGAAGTTCGCGGTACGCATCGACGGCGAGGACAGCGAGGACAATGACATACTTGAGGAAGACGTCGTGGAAGAGCTGGTGGAAGAAGAGAATGAAGTCATGCTTGTCGTAGAGGGCGACAGAGAGCTCGACGAGGACGACGACGTAGACGACGTAGACGATGTAGACGATGTAGACGATGTAGACGATGTAGACGATGTAGACGACGCGGGGCTCAGTCCGTCAATAGCGAATTGGCTATATATAGATGATTAGAGTAGCGCTGAGAAAGAGGAATTCAAATCACTGACTTCGAGTAGTTCACATCACCAGTGCTATCGTCCTGAATGGTGATGGTATAGTCCTTTCCAGTGTAGATCTTGGAAGGAGGAGTCCAGCGAACGATACCGGCTAAAAATGTTACTATTGCATAGGCGCGGGAGCAGATGACATCGGATTCTTACTGTTAGGCAGATTGGTAATGATTGTCAGAACGGACTGGAGGTTAGAGGGCGGGCCCTGCTTCAAGAATAAGCTGATGGTGTGGTTATTCGAAGGTTTCCACTGCACGAGGAATGGTTGGCCGGTTCTGTAAAGTTAAGTCAGAAATATGACGTGGCGAAAAGTAGGAGGCCAAAGCATACTTGAGGGTATCTCCGGTGGTCGGAGACGAAATGGGGTTAGAGGCTGCGGAGACCAACGCGACGAGACCATAGAGAATGAACAGGGAGATGTTTGACAAGAGGACCATGTTGAATAATTTCTGACGGTGGTGTGCGGAAGGGGACTGAAATGTGACGTGGGAAGACGACGATGGAAGCGGAGTGAGAAGACGACCGCAGGATTATTAACAGGTCGGCAGCGAGAAGTCGGCATGCATCTAAAATAGACTGACTGAATCTGTTTAGTTGCTGCCTTTTCCGTCCGCTGTCATTCCAGGTTGATAGCGCTAAACCTTATTCTTCTCATAGAGATAAAAACAGCATCGGCTAACCTAATCCAGTCAAATAGAGTTTGGAGCCTTTAACCGAAGCTTGCAATATGCTACATCATTCGCAATCATTAAATCCACAATCTCTGTGTTCATCGCATTATATAAATAGACAGTATCGGCTTCTAAAGATTATAATGTCGTGTTCAATGCTACTACTGTGCGAATTAGTCATAGATAGCTCAACACTACAATTTTCAACCCCACTCGCCGGGGGGACTTAAACTTTCATAAGCGTGCCTAAGTAACCGATGAACCCTGAATCGGGCAAGAATCTGTCATTGCAGACGTGACATCGACGAAACCTCCCGGGGAACACGACAAGTTATTAGTTACTTGCCATTCGCTGAAGATATATACTGGTCATAGCATTTCTGTGCATATTTATGAGTCTGGTATGGCAGGCTATTGTTGTCATGAGTCCACTGGCGAGCTACGGAGGCGGCACGAATGGCATGTATAGGTAAAGTCTCCACGACAGTACTAGCGCAGCAACGCTCCCGAATATGCACAACTTAAAGACTATCGGCAGCGGGCCCGCTGGCGTGATCAGTTTTGTTTTGTATATAACTGTACATGTCAGAAAGAATTAGAAGCTGGGCGAATCAGACATGACTTCCAATAACACCGAATCGCGGCACAGGAATTGACAGTCTCACAGAAAAGTATTCGCGCCCGTTACATTCTGGATCGTTCAATCATCAGCGTGATGTGGTGGCTGAGATTATCGTGCGGGAGCGATCGATAATTCTATTTACTTTGTATCTCCCGTGATTGTGTTATGGGTATTGATTTTATATTTTAAGAAGAATATGGTTAGAACGGCCAACACTGTCAATCGGAAGTTAAGCGACGAAGACAAATCCATGATGGAGTTCGATTCGCACCAGCGAACTGGTTTGCGTTGCAATTATGTGGAGTCAGGAATGGCTATGGCATTAATAGGGTATAGATCTGTACTGCTTGGTCAACTGGTTTTTCTTGTAATCTACCGGTCCATTTGGCTCCACTAGCATCTCTTTATTGGTGGCAATTTACGATGTACCCTCACGCGTCAATACTGATTGCTGGAAATGGCATGCGGAGTGTGGATGGTGCTGGGCGTTGCGGTCTACCCTGGTATGATATGCGTGTGCGCTCCACCATGGAGGAATCTACGAGTGAAACAAGACACGTAGAATTTGGTATATGTGAAGGAGATGAAACAGCCACACAACTCGAGTATTGCTCTGCAACAAGACCACAGCATCAGGGTGGAACCATCCGAATGACAGTCTATGTACCAACTCAACTTTTGGAACAAACGGAAGCTATTGATCCAATATGTGTTCATCAATCGGGTGAACCGTCTGGATATTAATGTTAGAATATACCGTCAGTGTACTGCCCATTTTGAATATTACTTCACGTGATTGAAATGACTATTGAAAGGTTTGGCGTACATATATCCACAGATCTAGCGCAATAGGGGTGAAACAGATCGCGGCGCCCAATGAAAGACTTACAAGACACGAGTCCGCGAACACACGACATTTATATAACACCGAGAACATACGCTTGATCTGTTCGATCTAAGGATACGATTTGACTTGTGTTCTGAATAATACTCCGAGGAAATCTACCAGATAGTGTAGTGTAGACAAAACCCTTACATTCGCCAACGTCACAATCCCTTTTTCAGGCCGCACTATCTTGTCTTTCCTTGCCTTTACTTTCCGCTTCGTAAAGAACGGCCATTTCTGGTTGATCAACAATTCGATATATGCAGACAACTTCTGATCACCGAAACCCAGTATCTAGACTACCATCGGCTGTCTCACGCAATCACAGCTCGATTGAGTTTGCGTGGTGATCGCACAGCATCACTGTGTCTGCGCATATTTCTCACTGCTTTCCATCACGCTCAACAACCCTATTTCCTATTCCTCTATCGGCATATTTTATTGTGGGATTTGCAGCTTCTTGATATTTGGAATCTATATTTTACGTTATATTCCACCTAGGACTTATCGCGGTCAATACCAACTTTGCAGTAATGATGTCCCCGACAGTTGGACCGGCACGCGACGCGCTTGAAACTAATGACTTTACGGCAATGGAACAAAATTCTCACAAGAGAAAGGATTCTATGCGATCTAGCTCGCCAGGGCGCGTAAAAAAACGCGTGAAGGCTGATCACAGCGGTAAAAATGACCGCAGTTCTGCGAACGAGAACGGGGCCAATGGACGCGGATCCATTAAGAATGCAAAAGCCACTGAGAAGGTAAATTACGATACTTGTCAAGAACTTGATTTGATGTAGTGAAGGCTATGTTTGGGAACCTGTGACTGACAATAGACTTCAAGTTGCCACTTTCGGATAAGCCTTCCGAAGAGCATGTGCTGAAAGAGGAGAATACTTCGCATTTGAATTCTGGACCTGAGAAACCAAAGATTCCAAGGGTTACTATTGTTTTTAAGCCAGACGCATGGACAGGAGAAGTCGTGGCCAAAGCGAAGTCACCTCGCCCAAAAGGATCGTCCAAGAAATCTGCAACTGCATCGCAGAAGACCAGCGCTCGCAACAAAAAATCACAGAAGACGTCAACGAAGAATGCGCCTACGAAGGCTGGCAAGCATCAATCAGCAACAGACTCGGCATCTAAACAGAAACAGAAACGCACGAAACCACCAACTAAAAAGGCCGCCCGCGCCAAATCGCCACCAATTGTGGTGGTCGAGCCGCCCGAGTTCAACCCTATCATCACAGACTTGGACGAGGAAGAGTTGCAATGCCGCCTCCTTATCCGCGAATACGTCCTGCGGTTCGAGAAGCATTGCCGATTGGCTCTGAAGCATATTAATGTTGTCAATGACGTTACTGGTCCTTGGGGTGGTTCGACGTACAAGGCGCTCGTTGTCTCGATTCTGCGCATTATTTACTCTGATAATTTCCCAATCGTCCCCGAAATTTTACTCAAGAATGCTATTAAGGAAGTGGAAAAGACCGCATCCGAGAATGAAAGAATATGGAGAGTTGTATCTGAAGTATTGGAAAGCCAGCGAGAGGAATCAGAAATATCATCGACACCTCCTAGCGAACCAGCGATTCGCTCTATATCAATGGACAAGGACGTTGATGGCGCTGTTGATGACGAGAGTAAAGATTCAAGTATCGAACCGGAATCGCCCGCTGTTGACACTATATTCAAAACCAATAATCGTGATATGGAAAAACTGAAATTTGTGGAACAATTAGTATTCCTGTCGCTCTCGGGCAGTTATATCCGCGAGACCATTGAAATCGATCACGAGAGTTCCCGGAAGAAAAGTACACAGACGAGCGACGATATGAAGAAAATGAGCGAAACGCATACGATGGAGCTTGATACTGTTCGGCGACAGTTTCTAGACTTGCCGCCAAATAAGAGACACGAGTGGGAACCCCGATTCGAGGCCGTCAAGGCTCGTTGCAATAAAGAAATGAAGCACATTAAGGATGACTTTTTCCGAAGCAAACGGAAATGCGGATTACGCAATCTGCCTCTCGGCACAGATATTTATGGGAATGTGTATTGGTTGTTTGCTGAACGGACAAAGTCACAGGTCGGCTGGGGCTCTTGGATCATGTGCTATAAGGCGCAACACCTTCCATCACCCACAGGCAGTATTCTTTTCCCAAGAAGTGCGACAGAGAAGAGCAAAGAAAAAAATGCAGAAGTGATCGATAATGCTCAGGATAAAATGGATGGTGATAGTGATGCCCTTTCCACAGCGTCATCTGAACTATCGGACGATCTTTTGGGAAACAATAATAATTGGTACTCGATTGACAATCAGCAAGATGCGCAGCAATTGGTCAAGTGGATTCGATATGTAGCAGAGGTTACTTTCAAGAAGGAAGAAAAGTGAGTATTGTATCTTGTCGTGTGAAGAATACCTTTTGACAATTTGTTTGGCAGAATGAAAAAGAAAGGGGCCCAAGGAACCACTTCGAGTTCCAACAGCACTTCAGAGAGTGACGACATCGGGATCTATTACGATGACTTCGTGCAAGAGCTTTATAGCGACGACATACTTGACAACATGGAGTCGTCTCCATGGAAATCAATCCCCGTCAATGTGGGAGCCACGAAAGAATCCATCGAAGCGCTTGCAAAGGAGCTTTGGTATATATCGGAATTTTTACCGCCAAAGGAGTTTAGTGAATTGAAGAAAGCTAAGGCTTAACTTGTGTAAGAATTAGAGATAGACCTTGTACATTATGCCATTCTTTCTTTCTTGCTAGAGGTATTAGAAAATGTATAAATACATTTGACACGTGTATAGATGTATGTACACACATTCAGGTAATTAGTGTCACTGGAAACGCTTCTCTCTCTAGCCCGCCAGTTTTCCCAGGGTTACAATAGAAATGTGGATTAGAAAACAGTTATAGGATCCCTATCAGCCTCGCTCACCATAACTTCGATGTCATATTTCTCATAATGATTCGCATCAAGTGTTTCCGTGTTACTTTTTATCAGCGCATGTAGTTTAGGTGCAAATCCAGTAGTAAGATATCCCCGTTCTGTATTTGTGTGTCCACCTTACGGTGCGTATGTTAGAGTCATTATATCGGGAGTAGGTAAGATCACTTACAGATAATTGCGCTGATTCCCCGTTCCCGAAGAGCCAGCACCTCATGGTGGCTCAATTCTCCAGTGAACCATAGATCTGCATCGATGTTACTCAGTACAGAGCCTCCAGATCCGGCACATATAGCTATGGTTGAGATAGTGGCGCTGTCCACGTCCTGATGCCTATCCGCAAGTGCAACTTGAACTGCCATCAAGTCAGGAACCGTTTCCAAGTCTCAATATATTGTTAACAAGTACCGTTCTTCAAATGTAACCCGCTCTTGACGTTTTCAATGATATTCCTAACAGTATATATGCCCTCCGAGAGAGTAATTAATCTTCCAAATCCGGTACCGCCGCTTGGGTCATTCTTCGAAGGTTGAATAACTTTCGTGCTGATGTACTGTCCTCTCGAAGCAACGTCCGCCAGCCAATCGTTCATGCCACCGACTTGCGCATCCACTGCCGTATGAGGCGAATACACACTTATTCCGGCATGCGCTAGTCTAAGTAGCGAATGTTGCTGGGTATTAGATTTCGTTATTTGTTTTAGCGGACGGAATATTATAGGATCTATCTACCTTAACAAATTATCTCAGAGCACAGACCACTAGATGCTACTCACGGTACGCGACGATTAATAAAGCTTTCTTTTGCAATGCTTCGTCAACAACTGCTGTGGTCAGATCAATTGTCAGAAGCACTCTCGCCCTGTTAGTAGTTGGAGCGATGACCGGCGATTCTAGTAACAAGCCAGTGTTGTCCCACACGTCGTCGGCCAGAGCAACAGGAAATAATTGTTGAACTATAGCACATCGTAAATCAGCATATACTTGTTACTGACGCGAACAAAACGCAATTATATATACCCGTGGATATCAGGCTCTTTAGAACCCTCGTAGTTGAAGCCACGGTAACTGCCTTCGACATTTCCCTTAATTACAATTACAATTATATTAATGAGCTTAATATAATAATCCGCCGCCAATTTATCAGGACTTAGCTTGGAGCTCAGGGCATCTGACTAATAAGATTGTCAAACTGATTATTGAAACTCCGAGTTATGTGGACACACGTGGAGTAGTTACATTTTTAGGGATCTGTCAATCGCTAACGATTTTGGGAACGTACAAGACCCTTGGAGTGTTCAAAGCCACAGACGCGCCATTTCACATACACTGCTCCGGGAGAATACTATAAATATACCGAGACTTATTGAACATCCTCTGAAAAGGCTAACAAAATGTTTTCCTTAAAGACAGCAAGGAAAACAGTACAAGCGAGATACTTAGGATTTACCCCATCTGATAAATACAAATGACGCTGGATAGGGCAGACCCCTGCATAAACGCGCAATTTGTACATGATGTGTAATCAGATGGAGATTTGTGATGATGGGCAACTCGATTTTTCTTCTCTTTCGTTGACTCCCCGATTGCTCACGATTCACCACACTAGCGCAGTTCATTTGAGAGGTTTTCCGCGGAACTAACCCGTCAATCACGACACTGTACTGTGCCCCTCCTTGCAGAGACGTACAACACCTTTGTATTCCATATCAAGAATGAGTGGCAGTGGAATAGCATCCAGTCACATAGAAGCCGTCATTCGCGAGCGTTTAAACAGCACACATGTCCAAGTCGATGATATTTCTGGTACTTCATCCTCTCTGAACAGAAATGCATCGTGTTGATACTAATCTATTTTCAGGTGGCTGTGGACAGGCATTTGAGGTTATAGTTGTTTCGCCATTATTTGTGGGGAAGAACATGCTGATGAGACATCGGCTGGTGAACGCAGCCTTGAAGGAGGAAATATCTGCGATCCATGCTTTCACACAGGTGCGTCCTTCCAGTCTCTTCACGTGAATAGTGCTAACATACATGCATACAGAAGGACTATACACCGGAGGAGTGGCAAAAGAAGCAACAGCAGTAATATCCAGAAACAGTGGCTAATTTGATTTTTGTTTCACCTGGCGTTATCGTGGTCAAAAAGGAATTTATTGGGCCGGACGAATTTCAAATAGATTTTTTTTACTTTTACTTTGGAAAACTTATTTTGATTTGTATATATTTCATAGTTTATGAAAGGTGATGATGTAGAAATATCAGGATGGCACGCCAGGTACCACCTTCATCGAAGACTAATTGAAAGGGGCACTAAAACAAATGACCAAATAAAATTATCATGATATGACACGCACCACTTATCAATACAGCGAGCAAAAACAACTAACACACATACAAACTCATCCGCTGTCAAGGAACTGTATACTTTGTGCTTCATGACGACGTCACATCTTCAAATTAAAATCAAATATGATATCCTCTAGTCAAACATTCCCAAGAGATCCTCAACATGACTACGGAACTGCTGCGGCTGGTTGACATCTAGCGGCGGTGAAGTTGGGGCAGAGCTGTTGTTGGATCCTAGATTTATGTTGGCAACACCGGCAGTAGGAGGAGAGACAGGCTCGACATCGAAATCTATGTCGAGTAGGTTCTCTAAATTTCCGGCCTTGGTTGAAACTTGGATAGGTTCTTCCTGCGCCAGTTGGGCCTGCTCCTCCAACGCCTTCCTCTGTAGTGCATCAGCACCAAATCGTCCCTGACCGATAAAAGTCTCGGCCGGTTTATGATAAACTGATGCCAGGGTCGATAACTCTCGTAGCAACTCCTCTAGTACTGGTGGTGGAAGATGTTGAATGACATCCTTTACTGGCGGCTTCTTCGACATGATAATATCCTTTGTGGTCTTTGAATTGGTGGACAACAGACGCCAGTAAATGTATGCTCGGTCACGGAGATCCGCGTTGTCGCACTCGTTTGTAATAGTCTGCAATACTTTCTGAACGAGTGGCTGGGCGTTCTGAGGATTTAGCAAGAACAGCTTTACTGTTGCTGTAAGCAATTGTAATTGAACCTGTGTTGTCTCGTCCAAAAACCCTTCAATGAATGTTGATAATATCTCGTCGGCATTGTCAATCTTATCCGCATATTCACCGACAATCCATATCATCGCACCACGCGCTTCTGGCTCATCTAGCTCGTCGATACCTTGGCATAGCGTTGGAATAACACCTTCATACCCAGGATACCTCCGTAGTACATCCTATGCACTGTCAGTATTACCCCAGTCCATAAACACAATCCTTGCACTCACCCTCATAACTATAACAGCCTCCTGGACAACGTAGTTAACTTTAGTGTTTATCAAGTCCAAAAGGACATTAACACATCGCTGAGCCGAGCTCTCAATCTTAATCGCACATTGGCCAATCGCTCTGACCGCTCGCTTCACAAAATCCATGTCGACCTCCAATGCATATTCCTTCAACTCCGACAACAACGTATCAACATTTCGCGAGTTGGCTAATCGAATCATTATATCCAACTTCTCGACTTTAAGGTACAATGGGTCGTTATATTTACAGAAAAATATCCGCAGCTGGTTGCTAAGGATATCCGGATATTTTTGAAGAATGATGTTGATATTTCGCAGGGCAACGTACTGGACTTCAGGGGCCGAAACTGCAAGAGTTACTAGTATACATTAGTAGCTGTCACGCAAAGTCTAACTCATATTTCCCATACCCAGTGGCGGCGACATTTTGTCTAGATATTGTTTCTGTAACTCAGGATCAAGTAAATGTAAGTGGCATAGAATAGTTTTGACGGCCGCAAGAACGACACTAGGATTCACGTGCTGGAATTGAGGCACAACGCGCTCGCAGATGTGTTCTGCTTCCCGAACATCGGCTGTTCTGTAATCGGCTATCGAAGTTAATATTGTAATTCGGCCCCATCTGTACACCGTTAGCAATTAAGCAGGAGCAATTTTCCACTCGACAACATACTCAGTGCATTCATTCAATGCTAGCAAAAGCTTCTTCAAAATGTCCGCGTTGACAGCAAAGGAGTTGGTCTCAGGAGCAGCCTCCTGGATCTCTGTAAGAGCAGAAACAGCATTGGCGATGACCTGATGGCATTGTTAGAAATTATTAGATGTCGTAAAGCATCATATCTAATACCATTGGATTGGCATCACCAATCATCTCCTGCAAAGTCGATAAAAACCCATTCTCTATGACAAGAGTTGGATTAAGATCAAATAGCTTGGCGACACAGATTGCGGCCGTTTTCCTGACATACGGACTGTCGTCCTGCAGCACTGTATCAGTAGATAGGACAATAAATATCTACTAGCTATTACCTTCAAAGTCTTTCGTAAAGGCTCTTCCATGTAATCGACAATCTTGTCAACACGAATGCAGCCCATGGTTCTAATGGCCAAAGCGCGCACCAAAGGATTTGAGTCTTCAGAGTCCTCATCAAGCCATTAATTGAGTGTCCAGTAAAACAGTCGATCAAGGTCCTACCTGAACAAATGTATTCACAGCAAGAATACACAAATCTGGATGACTCTTCGCGTAGTTCCTACCTTGAAGTCAATTCCAACATCTTCTCAACTGTAATATGGAGAACCACCCACATCAAGTACAAATATACCAGCTTCTTTTGCTCGATATCCGGCGTCGCAATATTTTTCAGGACGTCTGGAAATAGCGCCGATACGTCTTTGCCTAGAGTCATTGCCGCAATTGTCCGTTGGATGGCATCCTTCCTGTATGAGAGATCCAGTATTAGTGTCGCAAAAGACTAGTCCAAATAAATTATAGCAATTACCGTTCATAGGCATATTGCGAAACAAGCCCACTTCTCAATTCATATGTTTCGCCTACACAACGATCTATCAGCACATCGCGTTCACTTCCAAGACAGTCGCAATGTCCAGGTCAATCGTCTGTCGACGATCTCAACCGGTCCATAAACGGAAAAAGCCCAAACCTTTCCGAGGAATTTGAAACACACTTCGAATGCGTTTCTCAATTGATGCCTGCATTGCTTCCTAATTGCCGCCCTGATTGCCACCCGGAAATGGCAGGAAAGAAAAAGATGACAGGTTATGCGCAACGGTGTGTTTTCGAGGATTGCCAGTGTGGAGTGCGCTGATAGTTGTATACGGAACTTCGCCTTGCAACAACGCATTTAGCGTCCGTGCTCCCTCCTCGTTGACGCTAACACCCTACCCTAACCCTGTGTCTGCGGACTTGATGTACCTACTTTGTGCTTGTTTTCAAACGCATTTAATACTGTATATTTGTCAATATGGTATGCTGGTGAACAAACAATGCATTAATCACAACTGTTAATAGTCTTAGGCTCTTCCAAATCCACGACGTATCTTCGCATCGTTCCGGACAGACGAAGAAGAGCGGCAATATTCTCGCAGAGCAGTAGGGTTCCTTTATTCGCTTCTGCCGTATATTATCATGACTGACGAGATTATAGTTTCTTAATTTTATGGGATTTTTGGGGTCGTGTTTAATATTCAGTTTTATCGCGCAGAAGCTGTCGGGATGGAAAGGATTGATCTTGCCTTAAGTTGGCAATAGACTTGGATTGTCATGAGACTCGCGCAAGATGCTATTAAGTTATATATCAAGAACTATCATGCATCATGCGTACGTAACGGACCAATTCAGAGCACGTTTATGTGTAGGACAAGATATCGAGTGGGAGAATTGTCCATAACATTGGCATTAGGTGAAAAATACTTCCATATGAGGCACGCAAAGCCTGAAATGCGTCCATTCCGATTGCGCAGCATTGCTCCTGTTTATAAGGCAACTGCGAAGTATGGTCGCGGTGAAGATGTCTAAGTTTGATTAGCCATTGCAGGCAGTGGATATCGCATATATGAGCTGTAAGAATAAAATAGATATATCGTATCTGCTCAGCCTCTACATTTCCGGAATTCAGTTCACTTTCGCAATTATTCTGACTCTGTCACTGCGGACAGTGTGGCCAGGATGTAGATTTGTATTATATTTTGGCCCCTGCAATGCCTTGAAGGATTTTCCGCCCCGAAATATTTTGTATATGTGTCATAGATCTAATTCAAGATAACAAAAATTCCAAAATTACAAAATCAAGCACAAACGACCATATTTCTCAGGCCTGATCAATTCAATTCATCTGTGCAAGGCCTAAATATTGCTGTGCAGTCGTGATCTGACTGATACCCCAATGCATGAACCATACACATTCAAACCTGTTGAAGACGCCTTCCCTTTAGAGACTATATATTTATGACTCGCTTCGTCATTGTCGAACTTACCAACCTTGGGAGGTCGAATCATGACGTGAACTTCAGGGTGCTGTCATATACGCTTTCGACATGACTGAAGCCTAACTCAGCCGGTTTGGGGCCGATGTGGCCCGAAGCACCCGAACATGGCCCACAATGATTCATAAAGTCGATGCGCGGGCGTAGAGTTATGAGAGCAGGCAAATTTGATTATTGTATCTAACAGACCGTCTCATTTACTCACCTTTAATTGACCGGATTAGGTAGTAAGTAAGTTAGCGGTCTGGTGTGTCAATATCCTCGAACGTTTAGAATACATCAGTGTCTACATGTTACGATGAGTACTTCCTTTCGTCCACTACTACGCAACATCGCGGCAAAGCGATTCACCCCTCAGTCACCCAATTGTTTCGTCCGACGCGCATCTACCTTCCAATGGCAGGATCCCTTCTTGTTAGATACTCTTCTGACCGAAGAAGAGCAAGCAATTTCAGAGGCAGCGCGGCGATATTGCCAAGGCTCACTGCAGCCTCGTGTACTCGATGGATACCGCAATGAGACTTTCGATAAGACTATCATGCTCGAGCTTGGCGAGCTTGGATTCCTTGGACCAACGATTGATGGTTATGGATGTAGTGGTGTGAGCTCGGTTGCTTACGGTGTAAGTGGCCCTCCAATATGTAGCGACTTCTAGGAACTGACGATTGATTATATTGAAGTTGATTGCCAGAGAAGTTGAACGGTAGGATGCCCGCGGACCGCCTTATATAATACGGGAGGCTAACATGGTGTAGTGTCGATTCTGGTTACCGGTCAGCAATGAGTGTGCAATCGAGTCTCGTGATGTATCCCATAGAAATATTCGGCACCCAGGAGCAGAGAGAACGATTCTTGCCCGACCTTGCGAGAGGAAAAATTATTGGCTGCTTCGGTCTTACTGAACGTGCGCTATAATCTTTATATGCATTTAACATAAAATGAAGGCTAAGGAAATGTAGCCAACCACGGCTCGGATCCCGGCTCGATGGAGACTGTCGCTCGTTCGCACCCCACCAGAGAAGGCGTCTACCTCCTGTCAGGTGCCAAAACCTGGATCACGAACTCTCCCATCGCGGATGTGCTCCTAGTTTGGGCTAAGCTCGACGGCGTGATCAGAGGTTTTCTCGTCGAGCGCGCGAAAGCCGGTCCTGGTCTCTCCACTCCACAGATCAAGGGCAAGACGGCGCTCCGGGCGAGCGTGACGGGTATGATTAACATGGACGACGTAGAAGTCCCCAAGGAGAACATGTTACCTGAAATTCAAGGTCTCAAGGGTCCATTTTCGTGCCTAAATAGTGCGCGCTTTGGAATTGCGTTTGGTACTATCGGCGCATTGGAAGGTGCATTGGATTTGGCGAGAAATTATGCGCTGGATAGAAAGCAGTTTAAGTCGAATCCACTGGCGAAGTATCAATTGATTCAGAAGAAATTGGCGGACGCGCTGACTGATATTTCATACGGTCTTGTTGCGTGTGTGCAGGTTGGTAGATTAAAAGATGCAGGCAAAGCTGCACCAGAAATGATTGGCATGATTAAACGACATAATTGTGATCGAGCATTAGAGAACTCCAGAAAGTATGTTTACCTAAAATTACTTGTCACCGATAAGCTAATGATTTCAGGCTCATGGAGATTTTTGGAGGAAATGCGGCTAGGTAGGTGGAGCAAGGGTCATATTACCTACACGATTCTAATCCGTTTCGTAGCGACGAGTATCACATCAGCCGTATTGCCGCCAACTTATTCGTAGTTCAAACTTGTGAGTATCCGCATATCACCATTAATTGACCAACATTAGCTGATTTTTTATCAGACGAAGGACAAAGCGACATTCATGCGTACGTCAAGCTCACTTGTGCCCTAATCGATGTGTACTGACGTGAATTAGATTGGCTCTCGGACGGGCGATTACAGGTGTCAATGCCTTCTATTAGAGGATTCTTCTGAGACCACCTTCACGCCGTCTCACGTCACGACGCTGAGTTCTCAATCGCCATTACTTTGTTAACGAATTGTTTTGACATATCGAGGCAAAGCAGTATGAATTGGGACATATCTGACCGTTACAATTACAAAATGTATTCATTCAAATTTGTGTATTTGCTAGAACATTTTGTCTATAAAAAATGCAAAGTCCATGTCGTAGCTCCTCTCAGACATACAACTCAACCTACTCTGTATGCGGTGTAAAGCTGAGGTGAGTAGTTATTCGATAAGTCGTTGATCGCGGAAATGGACGGATCCGCTTGTACGTCAGATTCCTGTAATTCCTAGCCAATAAATCTGTCCCTACTGAATTGTTTTGTATATGCTCCCTGTGACGGCACTTATCCGATCGAATCATCTTCAGCGGCCGTCGTTCGCGTAGTCAACATCAAAATATAATAAGTTCTTCCTTGGCACGACAGCGAGGACAAACTACTCTCTCTGCCGTCTGGCCGCTACTCCTCATGCGCTGGTAGCTCGCAGACAGCAAACATAGCCCACAAGACAAAACCAAACCAAGGACGACCCGAGCCACGCACGGACCACGACAATAGCGCCGCACCCCTGTAATTTTGCCCTGAGGCGGAACCCTGACAGCCTGCGTCCTCCAGCAGCTGTGATGGTGTCTGCGTTCTCAGCAGTCACATATTCTGTAGTTCTCGAAGCTGGTGAACATCTCTGTTCGTCTGGTCCACCGTATGACTTAGGGTTAGTATGCCCTCAAACAGCAGGCCTCGTAAAAGGGATCGTGTTGTCTCTCAGTTTCCACGAAGGCTGCAAACCGTTGCAGATCTCGCCCTACCAGGAGGGGTTTTATCTCGTCATGTACACCGCGGCGAAACCTGCATAGTTTCGAACTGTTATCCCTCTTCAAAGTTGCCATAATTCTGCATGCTACATCTTCCGTAAAATGTCTTATCATTCTGACGAAGAACTCCTCGACTACTCCGACTCGGAGTATGCAGTTTGCCCCTCTTTTGTGACACACAGGCGTTGTGCCGTCTTCTTGTGGCTGAATGAGGGCCCATATTTTGATTTTCCCAAAAAAGGCAGCATTGTATATCAACGGAACAATTAACACATATCTCGCGCCATATTATGTCCATGGATGACTTCTTGCCATCAAGATATAATAATATCTTATTTTACTTGGTTCGCAGAGAACGTAACAATACTGCAAGAGTTTGGTCTTAGATGGAAAGATTAGATTATCTTGTCTGCGTTGTCACTGGGTGTTTGGAGTTGATACTTCCCATAACTCTAGCCCAGAATAAACAAACTACGTTAGAGCGTATAGAGGAAACTGTATGGTTTGTCCAATTTGATTGCTTTCTCAAAAGTTCTGGTTTTGGGCGAGCAGTCGAAATTATCCTATAGAAAGTAGAAGAGCGAGATGGAGACAAACGTCAACCAAAATAACATAGCCGACGATCGACCCCAGTTCGGACATATCTGGGATCAGGCTCCTTAAGCCTCAAGTATGTAGGCGTCCTATGCATTCTCAAATTGTATAATTATTAGTTAACCACATCGCCATCTGTTTGTTGCGTCGTCACTGTGTGGCATACAGTAATGAAGCTCGTTATGACCAGATTATAATCAGAGTGATTGATCAAGAAGTTCATACCTCATGGCCGGTATCAGAGCTGTAAGTCGAGATGTCCATTTTGCGACTTTGCGGAGCCTGATAAGACACTCGGTGGAATGAAGTTGAATCCGTCTGTAACCAAAAAGAACTTTCTCTCTATGCTCGAGATCCTCATTGTTGCATGTGCTCGATATAGGGTAACATTACGAAGCACAGGATTGGACTTGACGCCAACTGACGAGCCACTCCAACGAGGTCATTATGATATAAGACCTTATTCTCGCAAAGGTAATGTTCATTCTTATAAGAACTTTGTATGTAGCCATTACTGAGTTGAGAACAGATAGAATATCCATCACGGACGAGCCGTGTATAACACGAACGCTTTCGCATACCTCTATCGGCAGAGATGATACTTTCCGCACTCAAGTCCGTGCGAGAGATGGGAGATGCGTGATAACTGGTGTCGTCAATGCTGAGGCTTATAGGGATCGTTGGAGGGGCTTCAACGCCGCCCACGTTGTCCCTTTGTCCAGTGAAGACTCTTGGTTGCAGAGTGGATTTTCTCGGTGGATTACAAACAAAACGGGAGAGCGCGACACGGGGATTAACTCATGTCCGAATGGACTGCTTATGCAGTCGAATATCCACGACCTTTTCGATAGTTTGGATTTCTCCATCAATCCAGACGATGGCTACAAAATAACCTGTTTCGACGCAGATACTTTCAGGATAGATGGGAGGGTACTTGATCCTATCTGTCGGAATCGAGCCGATGATCTTGGTGTAAGAAATGAACTATTACGGTGGCACTTTCGTCAAGCAGTTTTGGCCAATATGAGAGGAGCTGGAGAACCAAGTTTTGAGACGGACTTCCCTCCTGGAACTGACATGATAGGGGAGATTCTCAGTGGACCGGCAGCACCCAAACGTATGGAAGCAGAGCTATTTTCAAGATTGAATCAGTATTCGTTGACTACGGAGTCTCTACACACCCCTGTAGGACAAGAATGAGGCTTATGTTGGCTGCAGGAGTCAAGTCGGGACTCAACCAATGATTTCATACTGACAAGTTGTGAGGAATGGCACTGTCTAATCATTTAGAACTTTATTGCAATAGGATTATTGTATAATTAGGACGATGTATCTGCCAACACGGATCTCATTGGAAGCCCAGTCAGAGTTGAATTCCAATTTTTGTGGAGGCACGGCTCGCGAGTCGTGCGAG
Organism: Lipomyces starkeyi; assembly: GCA_018804115.1. Taxonomy (NCBI): domain Eukaryota; kingdom Fungi; phylum Ascomycota; class Lipomycetes; order Lipomycetales; family Lipomycetaceae; genus Lipomyces; species Lipomyces starkeyi. Next base: position 73,302 of record JAGJTG010000014.1, read on the forward strand.
CGAGAACTACCAAACTTTCGTTGTGAACCAAAAATATTTATCCGGTATGCAGAGGAACTGGAACGGGCTCTCGTTATTCTTGTCTCTTCCTGCGCTCCCCATCGGAGTCTATGTACAACTACTACAAACAAATCGATGTGCTTAGGTTTCCTAAAGCGGAACAAAATCTTTGGACGCTCGCACATCCGCGCATCTGTCCCACCGCCTCATCCTCCAGCTCCATCAGCTCTCGCTCCGAACCCTAGAGCGAGACGGAGTTGGCACCAATACGTCAGGCCCCGTATAACTGTCAATGCGTTCCTGACAATATGACTGGAAGATATAATTGTAAGAACGGACGCAGAGAGTCAGCACAGTGGTAGCAGGACACCATGAATATGTCGTTAACTCCCTATAAGATGATCTATCTACGTCATAGAACGTTGTGCTGATGACCGTGGGACTGAGAAGTTTTAGGCGAGCCACATACAGGGGGTAACTTAGTCTTCTTTTTGGAAGTTTGACGGAAACCCTGAATCGAGTACCGATGAAAGCACAGGGTTATCTATGGGGCAGCCTTTGCAATCGACAACAATGCAATTGTTGGCCCGACGTATACTTGACTTCTTGACTTCTGTTGGCATATGACCTCCCTCGAATCTTTGGTGCAACTGTCGCACTGTAGTTCAGGTGCAAGCAGGGAGCAAAATGACAAAAGAGTTGACGACTGACAAGGAGCCTAGCCTCACTACATAATTCCTGTGGCATTCCGTAATTGAGGACATCGCATTAGCTATAGACTCTCTTTCCTATACAGAAGTGGCTTCCTCTCAGAGTCAAAGACAACGAACGCTTCACGGATTTATCTCGCCGACAATATAGTCACATACAGACGCCATAAGAGCCATCGTCGCTCCGAAGCTTTAGGATGGTATGGAACTTGATATTCAGCGCTGATTCCGCACGTCCGTCTTCCCCACCGCGATTCTACGCCTCGCCGACTTCTACATTTGACACGATCGAGCTGGACCTCGAGGTCAGCCTCTTTATTTCTTGAGTACCCTTCTAAGTAGGCGAGCGGAGTCGCGGCGCGGGATGACCCGGACGAAATTTGGTATTAGCCGCACACTTATTAAACTTTCGGTCATAACGTGACATAAACGACTATATAGCAACAACTAGAAAAGATGGCCTATTTCTATAGGAAGAAAAGTCACATAACGATTCGCGGTATAGCGTCGTTAAGCCAATTCGTTTTGATAGAGTAAACGTGATACATGACCAAATGAGCGCAGACCCTAAACCACAACAATGGCCTCTGAAACGAAAACTTAATCCAAAAACCAAAATTGCACGACTACGTAACAGATGAGAAGCCCTAATCCCAATCACACCCCGTCCTGTCGTCATTTGCATGACAAGAATGCCGATCATACGACAGATATAAGAACTGAAGGAACTGACACTAGCGTAAACTAATCTCTACTCTTTGATATCGATACCTTGAGCAATCAATCAAATATCCCCATCATGCCTATCCCAGTCCCCAAGGGCGAAAGCATCCACGACCTCTTCAGTCTGAAGGGCAAGGTTGTCGTCGTAACAGGCGCCTCCGGCCCCAAAGGCATGGGCATTGAGGCCGCTCGTGGCTGTGCAGAGATGGGCGCCGATGTCGCCATCACCTACTCCACGCGTGCGCAGGGCGGCGAAAAGAATGCAAAGGATCTGAGCGAGAAGTACGGGGTCAAATCCAAGGCATACAAATGCGATATCGGCCAGTGGGAGCAAGTCGAGAATCTGGTCCAGACCGTGATTGCCGAGTTTGGCAAGATCGATGCTTTCATCGCGAACGCTGGACGGACTGCCAAAAGCGGCATCCTCGACGGCTCCGTTAACGACTGGAACGAGGTCATCCAGACTGACCTCAATGGCACGTTTCACTGTGCGAAAGCTATCGGTGCTCACTTCAAGCAGCGTGGCACAGGCAGCTTTGTCATCACGGCAAGCATGTCGGGCCACATAGTAAATTACCCGCAAGAGCAGACAGCCTACAATGTCGCCAAGGCCGGCTGTATCCACTTGTGCAAGTCTCTCGCCAACGAGTGGCGCGACTTTGCCCGCGTGAACAGCATCTCTCCTGGCTACATCGACACCGGCCTCTCCGACTTCGTTGACCAGAATGTCCAGGACTTGTGGAGATCAATGATCCCAATGGGTCGCGATGGTAATGCAAAAGAGTTGAAGGGAGCGTACGTTTACCTGTGCAGTGATGCCAGTTCATACACCACCGGCAACGATATTCTCATCGATGGAGGCTACTGTGTTCGATAAATAATTACCCCATAACTGGTTTGACTGGGGTGTACGGTGCAAAGATTATGATTGTATGAGTCCTCTCTATTGCAGGTAGCTGTGATATCATCTATTTGCTATGGAGAACTTGCCGACAACGATAATTTGTAAAGGTTTTTCGGATTCAGTTTTTCATTGCAATACCTTCTCGTAGAAATAATAGGCTTGCAATGGCTCCAATTGCTTGAATATCGAATGAGAAAAGGGAATAGATAGGAAATCTGTGAAATGTAGTGAGCTATTTGATTCCGTACTTCTGTGTTGGGTATTCGGAGCCTAGTGTATTGCGTTGTCAGCGAATTTGAAGAATTTTAAGGTCACAGCAATCTCAAATGAGTAAAGTTAATCAATTGACCGTGGTCTGCGGCAGCAAATGTAATCTATTTCTTTCTCTCTAAGTCATGGATAGTGGTCCAGAACGCCTCTACTGCCTCATCGGAGTCCGGGGTGATAATAGGACATGATTTTTAATGAATGCTTGGAAGGCGGTCAATCCTCGATTGTTCATTATTCGCCAGGAATCAGGATTGAAATAAATATATATTTTTTTAGTACCTGGAATCATGGTAGCAACGCTGGAAGTAAGGTACGAAAATGACCATCGTTAAAGGTGCTCTCACAAAATTGGAATCCCCTGGAATCATGCTGCGGTCATGATAGCACAATATCAGTCGAACATACACAAATAATAGAGTAGACCTGATTACCAAAGTTTGCGTTGCCAGTGTCAGAGTCTTCAACTACTTAGTTAGTAGTCAATGGTGAAGTTAGAGAAGGAATGCCTCATGTACTATTATCATTGAAGACTTTCAAAGAATACGTTCTTATGTCCTTATCCTGTCTTAGAACCACTCGGTCACTATCGGAAATATTCAGTTAATTACGTCCCTTTCAATAATGGTACGTGTCCAGATGTACGATACATAGCTTGGACTTGTGAATAAGCTGTGCGGGGATGAGAGTGCGGCTCAATCGTTTTGCACAGACTGGCGTTTACAGTATTTTGTGCAAACCTTACGGAAGAGTCACGTAGATCTCTGAGCTTCCCGCCTGCGGCGGCGCACGATTCGTCAGCTTGTCTACATTGGCGCTGAGTGTTCAGTCAGAGTTGCTGGATATCGACTCCTGAAGCCTGTATATGGACAATGAGCATAATACAATTCTGGCGATAACATATTATTATTGACTTATGAAGTAGTGCACTGGGTGTAGCAGACATCTTCGTGATTCAACGTGCGTAGTTGGACAGAATAGCAAAATACTCGATTTAATATACGTATTCGACAACGTCTGAGAAAGCAATATATGAAACTCCCGTACCGCGCAAATGACTGTATTCGGTCACTGAATTATCCCGCGTGCATACTGTGGCCTTGCCTAGAGGCGTCACACCTCAATACTAAATTCATCTTCCCAGAACTCCACAATATCCTGAACGACAGGCAGAGCTAATGCGCTAACAAGCATCACATCGGTTTCCTCGTCGTCCATATCGTCCACATCGTCGAGTTGTCGGGATTCCCGCACGGCGGCCGCGACGTTGGCGAACCGTGTTGCGAGATCCGTAAGTGACGAGAACGAGTCCCGGAGCATGCTAAGTTCTATCACCATGTCAGCGTAACTGATATAACTGACGCGATTAAAATCAAAATCTGCAAAATCGCACCGAAGTCGCCTAACTGTCCGCCACTAGCGTTAACGCTTGCAAGAATACTATCCACGTTCGCCGCACTCGCACGTCCATTTTCAGTTGAGGAATACATAAACGATAACGTCCCGCGTACTTTAGCAACTATATCCTCCACAGTGGCCGCAAGCTCCATTTCTGCATTGTGACGTGCGTTTTCATTACTGGCGCACGCGGAAGGAAGTGACCGTGGGATGGGGATTATTTGGATTTCAGAATTCATGGGGAAGCGGCGCATGATTCTATATATAATCGTCAGTAAGTATGGTATAAATAAGCTTAAAATTTGTCAAGACTGAAGAGACTCTAGCGTGCGATTATCGTAAACAAATCAAGAACGAGTTAACAGCACAGCAACCGACCGATTGATCTATCGGTCTCGAAGATAATCCCTCGTCGTCCGAATGTATTGAAAGTCCGGACTGGGTCCACTAGCCCGAAGCTGTCTTTAGTCTCTGTTTATGTGCTCGGGACGAATGGCAAATCACAAACATCGAATATCACGCGCCGGTTGCTGAATTAGTGCGTTGATTGTCCAGAAGATAAGGTGGTCGAGGTCACTCACCTGAACTCCACAACTGTTGCAACACAATATTATTACCCACCTCACGATGCAAAAAGACAACCAATAGCCAAAACGTCGCACCTGACAGGTTCGGAATTGAATTTTGGAACTATGAACTTGAACGGGCTAGCGACAGAAGAAATCAGGCTGAAGGCGCGCCCGAACCCAAGCAGAGACCATTCAGCACGGCCACAAACCTTACGGGGTTGCGTGTTGTATATGAGCAAAATAATCGCAAGAAAATAAGCGTTGAGCGGGATCCACAGCAACGAACGTGATTGGCATATAAGATGAAGATAATTAACGTCGACGCGATCTGATATTGGTTGATCTAAAGATGTAACAGAAGCGTATGACATCAATCAGCTAGTACAGCACGGTAATCGGGGTATAGTTTGGGAATGCGGGCATGACGAAGACGGGCGAAAGCCGAATGGGGTAAAATTTTACATACAATTCCTGGAGACTGGTGTACATATCCAGCCACGCAGGTGAGGCGGCGTCGCACTGCATGATGATGAGCGGGAGCGGCCCATTCAGTCGATATTGGCTGGCGTCGGATGGAGCCGAATGCGACGGCGGTCGGCAGGAGTGGTCGATGTGAGCGTAGATCGCCGTGAGATCCAGGGCGGCCGCGGGACGAAGAAGCAAATAGTCAGGCATTTTGCGCTGTTCCCGGGAGACAGAACACAAAACAGCAACTGCAAGGTGCCGAATAAGAAACGGGGGAGGCCGAAGAGGTTAGGTTATTGAGAGTAAACAAGTAGGTGATACCCTGCGGAGGAGGTATCACTTTTGTGCGGCGTTGCAGTCACAAACCAACTTTCTTCAACCCGTGCCTGTTGATATCTACACTAACCAGTATCGGCCATCTGATATTTTGGCTCATCGGCGCAACTGGGTTAATGTTAAGAACACTCAGGCACAGTGACAGCTGACTCGCAAATAGCGAGAGCGACAATGCGCGTCCGCAAGCTCTAACCCTCGCGGAGGAGGGCATTGTGCTCTGCTGTAAATGGACCAGCTAAAAGAAAAGATTTTCAACGATTCGCTCTATCACTTTGAGTTGCATGTGTGGACTATCTGCGGGCACATCGAGCGCCAGCCACTGCCAACTGCTTGTTGTTCCGTGCGGATGCAGCGTGTTGGTCACCCATAAGTACTACTGCTATAGTATGACTGCACTTCTGGCCACTTCTGGCTGGGCGCGCGCCAGAAGGCAAAGAAGGCATAGCTGGGGCGGCAGGATGCCTAATGCACCATAGCATTATACACTTTCATGTGGCGTTTAAGTGCGAGATCAGATTCACTAGCGCAAGCCACCCGCACACTCTATTTAGGATAGTCGGAGTTGTCCTACGGAGTACTGCATTTATTGAACAATTTTTCAACCAATTTGTTGTTGAAGGACCCACAACACCGGTAGCTGGGTCTGGGTCTGGGATATCGCTGTCGCTATTGCCTAGATGGGCCGTTATCAGTGAGTTACGAAAGCGAGGGACAGAAGTCAACAGATGTCTCTTGAGTCACATAAGTCAAAGGTGGCCCATTTTGTGACCGTGCACAGGCCCACGCGGCCACAACTTTGTCCGCAACAAAGTTCACAGAGTTGCACAAAGTTGTAGTCACCAGAAGTCGGCAGTACCCGGTACTCTCGCCGCTCTCCGGCGAACACGGTCCCTGTTCGCTCTTCGCCTTCGTCTGCCCAACCAGGTCGTAGGACTCCACCGCACCCCAAGGTCTCCCTCAAGACCCGGGCTCATTATTCGCTTCTAAACTATATATATGCACCCAGCTCTTTCATCTCCATACATCCACTCTGTTTTTCAATTGACTCCTCCTCTGAGCATTCACAATGTCAACCAATACCTACGACGAACAAGACCAGCCAGAGCTCAATCTCGGCCACCCCGGCGACCGCTCAAGGCCGTCTTACCTAAGCAGACTTAAGTCCACTCTTCTGACCAAAGATGGCTGGCTCGGTGACTACGATTATGCCTACCTCTTTACTCCTAAGATCCCGTTCCTCCGCCGCGACCGCAAGCCCGGTCCCTTCTTCGGTCTCAACGACAGAATGCCCATAGTCCTCGCCTTCATTCTCGGCTTCCAGCACTCGCTCGCCATGTTGGCTGGCGTCGTCGCCCCACCGCTCATTCTATCTGGCTCCGCCGGCGCGAACCTCGATACAGAAGGACAGCAGTACCTCGTCTCTGCTGCCCTCATGTGCTGCGGCATTCTCTCTGCCATTCAAATCACTCGATTCCACATCTACAAGACCCCATACTACCTAGGCACCGGTCTGATCTCCGTCGTCGGCACATCCTTCGCGACTATCCCTGTCGCGACAGGCGCGTTTGCGCAAATGTACAGCAACGGCTACTGTCCTGTCGACACGGATGGCAACAAGCTCCCCTGCCCAGACGGATACGGCGCCATCATCGGCACGACTTGCATTTGCGCACTCTTTGAGATCCTGCTGTCCTTCACACCCCCGAAGATCCTCCAGAAGGTCTTCCCACCTATGGTCACCGGTCCGACAGTCTTGCTCATCGGTGTCCATCTGGTCCAGACTGGCTTCCAGAACTGGGCGGGCGGTGCTGGCCCCTGCATGTCCCATCCCGACAGCGGCCTCTTCCAGCTCTGCCCGACCATCAACGCCCCACATGCGCTCCGCTGGGGCTCCGCACAGTTCATCGGTCTCGGTTTCTCAGTATTTGTTACCATCCTCATCTGCGAAAAATGGGGTTCGCCTGTCATGCAATCCTGCGCCGTCGTCATTGGCCTCCTTGTAGGGTGCATCATCGCCGCCGCGAATGGATACTTTGACCGCTCGACCATCGACATTGCTCCTGCCGCTACATTCATCTGGGTCCACACATTCAAGCTGAGTCTGTACGGTCCGATCGTGCTGCCCATGCTGGCCGTATACCTTATCCTCATGATGGAGGCCATCGGTGACATCACGGCCACGTGCGACGTTTCCCGACTAGAGGTTGAGGGCACCGTGTACGAGTCCCGCATCCAGGGTGGTGTCCTTGCCGACGGCCTGAACGGTTTGCTTGCCGGCCTCATGACGATGACGCCCATGTCGACGTTTGCGCAAAACAACGGCGTCATCTCGCTCACAAAATGCGCAAACCGCACCGTCGGCTACTTCTGCTGCGTCTTCCTCCTCATGATGGGCATCTTCTCCAAATTCGCCGCGGCGCTTGTCGCGATCCCATCCTCGGTCCTTGGAGGCATGACGACCTTCCTCTTCTGCTCGGTCGCTGTCTCCGGCATGCGCATCGTCTCGACCGTCCCATTTACGCGCCGCAACAGATTCATCCTCACGGCAGCCCTTTCCGTTGGTTTTGGCGCAATCTTGGTCCCTAACTGGTTTGATTACTTCTTTACCTACTCCGGCAACAATCACGCGCTCAGGGGCTTCCTAGACGCCATCTCGCTTATCATGGAAACAGGTTTCGCGTTGACTGGTCTCATGGCCTTGTTCCTCAATTTGTTCATCTCTGAGGTGGCACCTGAATCCGGCGAAGAAGCGGAGGCGGTCGAGATCGATGCTGTCACCTCCATTGCGCCGTCTTCCGACGACACGATCGCACAGAAGCGAACTACTGTCGACAAGGAACTTGACGAGAAGAGAATGTAAGCCGTGGGTTTTGGGTTTGGGTGGTGTTGTTTGCTCTTATCGGTAGGCTGGATACAAAAAGTTGAAATTTGACTGATTGCTAGACGCATGTGTTATGTTTGGTTTTAGAACATTCAATAATTTTGTGTGAATATACTTTATTGCTGTATGTGTTCCTTAGTTCTTGTTTTTTGATGTTTTCTGAGCCATGGAAACGTAGATTTCGAATGTCTGTTGATTATGTAACCTTGTGTTCTGCGCAGTATAACTCTGCCTTTCAGTTTACCGGTATTGACCAACGAAACGCAGCTGCGCGGTGTAAAATGTGAACAATAGACATTATCCCTTCTACTGTTTACAATACAGCATACGAGTACAAGCGCCTTAATACATATCGAAGACTACTTCCCACTCTCAGTCTCTATGGCCTCGACCTGTCTAGCAAACTGTTTGCTCCGATCAAAATACAAATTCGGATGCGTAACGCTCTCCATCCCCACACCAACTCCAACGGGACTGCTGACACCGGCAGCCTTATGCGTAGCTTCAAACACCCTCGTGCACGCTACGTGATACTGCTTATTCCTCACATCCTCCCTGACACCTCGCAGCACACCTTGGTCGCTAACACCAAGACCCTGAATGGCCGCGACTAAATTATCTTCAGAGAAATGCCGATAGGGGCACCCATGGTACTCATTCGCACCCGGTGCAGCATCAGTCAATATTTGTGCACACGACCTTGGCTTGTAATTCCGTCGATTCCCTTCTAAACCGTAATTGTGCCTAATATTATACCGATACTCCTTATTAAACTTCTCATCCGTGCACTTCGAGAAACTCGTACGCCAGAATACTAATGCCTCTTCGACGGAGAGTCCGATGCCCTTAAGGAACAACCCATATTGCTGGCGGCCAAAGTATCGGAGGTGGCTGTCGCGTCGAAGAGCGGTATGTATCGTGCGCATGCAGACAGGGAAATGTGGGACCAGAGAATCGATTTGAGTCGCACGTACGACCCCGTGACCTGGTGCGGTCGTGCTACTGTCGGGAATGTATTCCGGCGCGACGAAACCTTTCGAAAGATGTCCCAGGATCGGAAGAAGTCTGTCGTCCTCATCCAGGCGGGGCAATGCCCGGGCAGTAATTTCCAGTGCTCTTTCAAGTTTTTCAGAAAATTCGGTTAGGATGAGAGACAATTGCTGTGAGGCTGGAACGTACGCTACACCGCCCTTTATAAATACTTTTCGTGATTCAATCAGCTCCGGCACGCGTTCAAACGGAACTTTGAAGTACGACTCGTTGGATGACTGCGTGTGTGTCGTTGATTCGGAAGACGAAGAATTGAGAAAGTCTTGCAACGAACGCTTTTCGTCCTCAGGAACGAGCGTCCAGCCAAAGTTGTACCGCGTTAGAAGCGCGTGTTGTTCCGCAATGTCTGCAGACGTGTATCGCATTCTAAAAAGTATAGTCTCGGCTTTGACGAACCGTCGTCGCAACTCCTCCCTGTATTTCTATTAACACATTATCCTGGCAGATGGATTCAGATGTAAGCCAAAATGAAGCAAAAACGTACGTCCGACAAAACGCTAGACGGAGAATAAAGTGCGAGTAATGATCCTTTTTGCGTTCAGAGTCTAATTGACTGCCTTTATTCACGCGTCCGGATACGGAGTTCGGTGACAGCGGGAGATATTTCTCCAGTAATGGTTTGACAGTCTGTTCTGTCGCTTTCATGTTGCGGTTGCGGAATAGACATGTTTCGAGTTCACTCAAAACTAAACACGCGTTAGTAGTCGACACATAGTCCATTTTCATCCCTTAAAAACAACGTTCTCACCTCTCAATCTATCTAAAGCCCACTCTTCAAATTGATCTAGCGTAATCTCTGCTAGCGGCGGAATAAGATACATGTTCAGCCGGTCGGGGTAGTCTTGTTCCCGGATTACTTCTTTCCCGAAATTTGTCCGCTCTAGAGCGCGCTTTTTTTGTGCGCGGAACATCCTTAAGAACTGTGTTAATAACGAAGTGCGAGAAGTGAGTAGCACGATGAGATGATAGGTCGGACTGGTGGTGGTAATGGCGGTGTTTGCCCTTGGGACGCAGATGGTGACATGGCGCGCGTTTAGGAGAGAATTGCGCGCTAAACACAATCTGTAGCCCCTACCCACGCGCGACGGACGCGACATCCGATTTCGGCCGTCTACGGCAAAGTCCCAACCGGCCACCAAAAATTTCGACACCATCTCGAATGTCGGCATCTTCTGTCCCTGTCTATCGCACAGAGTTCAATTGAGTGACCGAAGATCGATCGAGGAGATTAGAGTAACGACGAATGCCTGTAGAAATCGCTGCAGGCGTTGCCGGGGCGCCGGTGGCTTTGCCGACTGATATCCCCATGTCGACACCACCAGCTACACCGCCGCCATCGGCGTCCACTCCTCCACAACATGGAAACTTCTTAAGCAACTTCCTCTCATCAAATCCATACTTCACAGCCGTACGTCTCTTCAGAGCAACCAATTTTGTCGCATGCAACTAACAGAACCAGGGCTTCGGTCTCATGGGCCTCGGCGTTGGCCTCGCCGCTGCTCGTCAAATCCTCGTCCGGGGCTCCAACATGCTTTATAGGCAACTCCTCGTGGACCTGGAAATCCCGTCAAAAGACAAATCATACGCCTGGTTCCTAGAGTGGATGGCCCGAGAATCTGTCGCTGTCTCGTCCCTGACAAAGTCAGAATCAGCAAAGGGACTCAAGAATCGGTTCCTTGCCTTGCGAAATTTATATTCCTCGTCGCATCATTTAAGCGTGCAAACAACGTACAAGCAACATGACAACGGCAGCGTCTCGGCTAATTTCAGTTTAGTTCCCGGTCCAGGCAAACACATCCTGCGCTACCGGGGGACCTACATCCAAGTCAACCGCGAACGCTCGGGTAGACTAATGGATTTGACGTCCGGCACTCCGTTCGAGACTATCACCCTCACAACGCTATACCGCGACCGCGGCGTGTTTCGGACACTATTACAAGAAGCAAATTCCATGGCTCTGAAGATGCAGGAGGGCAAGACAGTTATGTATGTTTCGTGGGGTCCCGAGTGGCGGCCGTTCGGACAGCCGAGACGAAAACGCTCGCTGCAGAGCGTGATTCTGGATCGCGGCGTCAGTGAACGAATATGCGTGGACGTCAAAGACTTCCTGCACTCGGGTAAATGGTACGCGGATCGCGGGATTCCCTATCGCAGGGGGTATTTACTCTACGGGCCGCCCGGGAGTGGGAAATCTAGTTTTATACAAGCATTGGCAGGCGATTTGGACTATAATATCTGCATACTGAACTTGTCCGAGCAGAATTTGACAGACGATAGGTTGAACCATTTGATGAATCACATTCCGGAACGAAGTATATTGCTGCTGGAAGATATTGACGCCGCGTTTAATAAGCGCGAGCAGTCAGATGAATCCGGGTATAAACTCTCCGGCGTGACGTTTTCCGGATTATTAAATGCGCTGGACGGCGTTACGTCGTCGGAGGAAAGAATTATTTTTATGACGACGAATCATCCGGAGAAGTTGGATCCCGCTCTAATCCGCCCTGGCCGTGTCGATGTGCGGGAGCTGATTGATAATGCGTCGGAGTATCAGATTAGAAACATGTTTTTGCGGTTCTATGAAGGTGCGGATGGTCTGTCTGAGAAATTTGTCACGAAGGTGATTGAGTTAGGAGTGCCGGTTAGTACGGCGCAGTTGCAAGGGCTATTTGTGTACAATAAGAATGCGCCGGAGAAAGCACTGGAAATGGTCTCGTATCTGAAAAGTCCGTAGTTGATAGTGTATATATAATATTTTGTACATAGATAGTCGCAGGGAAGAAAAATACAAATATATAGAGCGCAGTTAGCTGTCACACTGCGTGGGTCATTCTGTCCTCAAGCGAAAGTCAACTGTCATTATCATCTACGAATGACAACGAAATAAGTAACTTTGTTGCATTGAATGTATTAAATATATCTAGCAAACAGCTACGTGTTAAAAGGTTTTGAGCGGCATAAGATTCTTAATGATGATTGCGTGAACACAAAATTTGGTAACAGGTGATCTACGTCATTGATGCCAACAGTCACAGAAAGAACACGACTAACTAATGCCATCCTTCGTCCCATGTCAATGCTAATATTACTACGACGTCTTGAACTGCCAACACTCACTGACGACAATTACATAGCACTCATTATTCGTGTTGTAAAATTATTTTGACAACACAACACCAAAAGTTATATTACTTCTCTACCCTCATATTAAATAATATATACGGCACGCAAATAAAATCTTAATGGATACACGCCGATTAATGTTGGTGCCGCGCCTTAGACGTACTGTGCATTTTATGTTAGTCTCAACATTTGACACGGCGGACAAAGACCTACCTGACTGAGCCATCTGATACCCTCGCCATATCCTTGTCTCATAACAACGGAGCTAAAAGGAGATCAGTATCACAACTTCTAATATTCGCAAATGGAGACATACCACATGAACACCTCAAGAGGTCGAATGTTTTCCAGTGGAACTTTGCCTTTACCGGTTGTCTGGTACAATCCCAGCGCCAGTCGAAGCTCCTCTTCCGACACCGCGCCAGGTGCGTCAATCTTATTGCCTAGAATCAGGAATGGGACTTTCGACAGCTCTTCGATGGCGAGTAAAGCGTCAAGCTCGGCTTTGCTCTCCGCGAATCGGTCTACGTCTGCAGCGTCCACCATGAAAACAATGCCGCTGACTTCGGGGAAGTAATCCCTCCAGAGACGACGAGCTGTCGAGTTTAAAATCAGTAAACCGGAAAAGCGAAGTATGGTATGTACTCACCCTGCTGATGACCGCCTAAATCGAAAGTCGTGAATTTGCAGTTACCGATAGCCAGCTCCTCAGATGCTATATTAAAACTTAGGTTAACTAATTAACCAGAACCAAGGCGTCAAATGTTAAGCACATACTGGGATGTAGAGTAGGTTGCAGGGTTGCTAGTCGGTCATTCTATATCGCGTCAGTATTCCGCATCATAAATATCCTGCAGAGCCATAGCTTACCTTCAACATATGCAATAGAGTAGTCTTTCCCGCATTATCGAGACCCAGGAACAAAAGCTTGGCGTGCTTGTTGAGTAACCCAAGCGACGACAATATATCGTAAACTGCACCAATCAAATATCAGTGACCGGTCCATTTTAATGATATCGGGGCACTAATTCTGCTGCAATCCACGTGCATAAACATATCCGCCAATGCAAAAGGCGATTGACTGCGTTGATCGCATCGCGTGATAGCACCGAGCGCAGATCATCGAGAACACTACTTACACCAATTGATAATAAACATCACGGAAACTCGGTATCGGTATGCTTTCGCTGTAACATCACGCAATCGTCAGTAATCACTCTGTTGCTATTTAATCAAATCGACAACTCCAACAACGATCCTCAACCCGCAAAGGTTATCACAGTTCCTCTCGACTTATTCGAAACCAACCACGACAAAAAATTCAACCATACCTATGCGCTCTTCACTAATTACAAAATAAGCAAAATGAGATAATCAATCGAACCCTCCCTGCGGAAAAAGATGCTATCGTCAGATCTCTAGTGGATACGTAATTAATTTGGCCACGAACAAAGTAACACACCGTCCCGGCTGAACCTTGTCGAGCTCGCCATATAGATGATGCCGTCCAGAACCTGACCGCTTCGGCTAATCCAGTGTGCGGAATCCCACAGAAAATTATTGGTACGTGGCGTATCTGCGGCGAAGTTTGGACGTATATGGTAATGGTGTGCGGTATTCTAAAAGTATGTGGGGCCAAAAATAATTAGAGCAAATGTCAAAAATGCCCGCGAAAAGATTTGAAATATCAAAAATGCCCGAAAGCCCTTACCCTTCGTACCAAGGACTTAGGGTCGTACCTTCAACTATAAACTTCAGCACTAATCATTGGTTAAACTTATTGGTTTCTCTTGAGAGCACTTGGCGGTTCGAAAGTGGCCAACGACGCCTTGTTCAGCAAGTCACATAATACACACTATGGTCACAAAAATAGCACAGAACTAATGAAAGAAATCGAAAGAAAATGGACAGAAGTCGAATAAAATAAGACGGTAGTGGGTAAATACTCCATTGCCAACCGCAACCACGACAAAATAAAAATTAACTGATTTAATGTATCCCTACTCCCTTAGCCTATAGGCTCCCTACACGTTCTAGCATTGTGCCGCATCGGCTTACCACATCTACCGCAGATGTTCATCTTGCGTGTGCCAAACTCATTTGAGGTGTTCCTCTTCTTATGAGGCCGGCCAGGAGGTCGGGCCGTGTTTGGAGGTGCGCAAACAGGGATGCTCTCAGCCTCGTCCAAATTGACAGTGGACATGGCACGAATGCCAAGCCGGTACGTCGCTTCAAATGCTTCGATCTTGAAACGATGATCGACAAAGTCAATCATGTCCAATCTTGCAAAGGTAATAGCTGCAACAGCATGGGCGCAAGGTATCCCGCTGTATCTCCATCTTCCACATACACATGTCCGTTCATCTAATCGAACTGGGAAGCAATGGTTTTCCCTGCTCCTCACTTCATATTCGTCGAAGTTCGCATGCATGACATTATACTGTCGTGCCAGTGAAGCTGACTTCGCAAGTTCTTTGGCTGCAAAGTCTGATATCCGTTTGCCACCATCTTTCAGCTTCTGGATTTCTTTGAGACGCTTAGCCCTCGCTAGCATCATCTGCTCTCGAAGGCGCTCCATCATCGCCAGCACTGGTAGTCCGCGAGCCTCCAACATCCAGCTGTTGAAGCTCTCAGCAATGTTTGAGGTTCTATGGCCAAAGCGCAAGCCGGGGAAGTAGCTATCCGCCCAATGCTCTGGCTGGTTCCTCATCAACCACTGCGATCCTTCGGCAGGCATGGATGCAAGTACCTCTGCCATCTCTTTTCTGGTAGGTCTCGTAGCGGCTTTATAAACCAACGCTGCAATTTCGACATTTTTCACCACCTTCTTGAAATTTTCGTAGAGGTGACGAAGGCAGTGAGCGTGACTTGCTTCAAGAAAATTTTCTGCAACAGCATCGATCAACCCTGGTATGAGCGGGTAAGCTTATACCTAACGAGACTATGATATTGTTATAGATGCTAACTACCTTTTTGACGGTCCGAAATCAGCGTCAAAGAAGAAAAATCAATCTCAGGCTCCAGCGAAACGCGGACCTGTTCCAGAAACCAATTCCAGTTATCTCGATTCTCTGCTTTAACAACACCAAAACCGAGAGGAAATATATGACCTTCTGCGTCAATTCCAACAGCAATTAGGAGTATCCCTTGGTACTTGGAGGTCAGATGAGTGCCATCCAATGCGATCAATGGACGACAGTGCTGAAATCCTACAATTGACGAACAATAGCTGACATACATGCTGTAGAACTGCCCTTCGATGATTCGCAAGACTGCGTGGCTACCAGGATTGAAGTTCTGAATTGATCTGATATATGCTGGAAGCTTGGCAAAGCTGTCGTCGTCTGAGCCATTGATCGTTTCCGTTGCCATGGCTTTGGCTCTTGCTGCCACGAGATAGTTGACTTTCACGTTATGATCAAGGTGAACATCTTTCTGCAGGTGGGTAGGTTTGTAATCTCTTTTCTGTTCTACTTCTTCCACATACACATCAGCAATCCAACGTTTATTGGCGTGTCGGTTCGTTTGAACGACGAGATTGCAATTGTGTGTACGATTGGTGTCGACAACTCTAAAGATGGTGCTATCCTTAATGCGGCAGGCATGCAAAAACCAGGGGCAAGCAACATCTTTGCACTTCAGCCAGACGCGCGAAGTGTCGGACTTGACAGTAACGTATTGATATCCTTCAGCAATCGCCGTGGACCTCATAGCATGCTTGAAAGATTCAATTTCAGGAAACAGATCTCCGACTTTCGGTAGCATTGGCAAAAATTTCGGTGTAAATATGACAATAAGTGTTCGGGGTTGTCGTCAGACTGTATATTGGGAAAGACGGAAAGCATTTGCCTATATAATATCTGTATGTCCGCTTATCCGTATATCTAATATCCGTGTATCCGTATATCCTTACAACACGTGAGGGGCACAGAAACAACGTAAGGGGCAGGGTCGACGGCGTCCAGAATGAGGAGGAAATTGGATGCAAATTGGTGCGAACGTTTTACGCGACTTGAATGCGTCGGGGCACACGGGGCAGACGCGTTAAAATTGAGTTTGATGGTTAGAAACTAGGTACCAAAAGTTCTGCAGATTAAGGCTAATACCTGAGGGTAAGGGTTTTCGGGCATTTTTGATATTTCAAATCTTTTCGCGGGCATTTTTGATATTTGCTCTAAAATTAACTACCCTACCTTCCTAATTGGGCTAAGCGTTATTGCCTTTTTAGGAATATTTACTACCGAAAGAGGAAAAAGCATTGCAGCGCGAAACCGGACGCAAGACGTGAACCCGGCGGAGTTGGGGCCGCGATTCGCGTGTGTGTAGCGTAAGTTAGTAGAGATGCGTATTTGGCCATCATGCACTAAAGAAGGGCAAGAAAACGCAAGGTTACACCAAAAAGGGTGAGTGCGGCTCAAGGGGAGAGGTTTTTGTCCCGGGGGCCGGATCGTAGCAAAATCCAGTATGAGCGGCCGCATTCGACAGGCAAAATAGTTAATAATCTCTGCTAAACGAATTACACGCGCCTAGTTAGTAGATACACGTATCGCACACACACAGGTTGCACAAGAGCCTCAACTAGACAGGTCACTCAGTAGGCAAGTACTCATTTCTGTATGCAATTCGGCGCTGAGACCAATGAATTTGATCAAAGTCAGACATAGGCACATTTTCATATAGTTCGTAAACGACAATTTCAGTGACCGGGTATTGTTCGCAATGCTTTGACAAGTTCTTGCATGCCCCATGTCATGGGACTCTAGACTCATATCGCGGTTGTCCGTGGTTGGTACGGGCAACCTCAACTTTACTCGCGCTTGTCATATCAGCCCTCATATTTCTAGTTTCTTTCACCTCTCGTCTGAATATAAATATTCCTCTTCTGTCCCACGAGGACTTTGTTGTTAATCTCTCAACAAAAGTACACCTCCCCTAACGGTACCAATACTATCTTCCTTCCTTCGCACTGTCTTAGCATGGAATCCGTTCGTGGAAAGTGTAAGTTCGAATGCCCGGACCTGTGATATTAACTCTTCAAATAACTTACTTGCTGTCTAGATAAGCCTCAGGCTCCTTGCCCCTGCGGTGCCGTCGACGAGAAAGGTAACCTGGTTGAACATCAGCGACCGACCCACAAAATGTGCCTTCGAAATCCCAAACGAATGCGCACAGCCGAGCCGGTTATTGAGGAGCCAATAGAAAGGTTCACAATCAAAGTGAACATCGACAGCATGTTCAATTGCGACACTGACTTTGGTCAGCGTTTCAAGGACTGCATGCTTGAGGCCATTGAGCGATACAACCACATTACTTTCCTGGCATCCAAGCTAATAACCCTCCATGGTAACTATCATTGTGATTGTCCCTTCTAAGTGAGTTTTCTGACAATTGAACAGTCATTCGACTAAGACAGGAGCAAAATCAAGTGTTGCCGTTAAGCGATCGTGAATTCCAGACATGCTGCAACGTGATCTCACGCTCTCGTGGTGAAGATCAAGATCCCACGCCATGCAGAGATGGACCTCTAAGGATAACGCTTGATCTCCTGCGTTCACAGCTGCCTGCTGACTACGTCTTGCCACATCGGGAAGGGCTGACTCAAGCGTTAAGCTGGGCATCCATAAGCTGGATTGCAAATGTCCAGGTTGATGTATGCTACCATCTGTCGCAACGCCTTCAGCGATGGATCGTGTTGCGCTTGGCTGCAGACCTTGCTCAACAGATGCCCGAAAAGGGCTTATGGCGCATAGCTTCCCGCATAGTTGAGACCCTTGTGTGGAAGGAGAAAGCCGCTTTTGGCAGGGCAAAGTCGTTGGATCTGTCGGATCCCATTCCTCCGGTTTATGTCGCGCCAGAAACACTCGATGACCTTCTTGCGAGAACCTTATCAACAGTCTGCAGCAGCCTCTGAACGAAGAATCGCGTGTGATTTTATGGCGTTTATTCACTGACGAGATCCTTGCAAGCATTAGGAGCGCGCTGCCATTGTGTCCAAGTAAATTTCGAGAAACATTAGCGTACGTCGCAACTTGTTTCTTGCTTTCCTATATCGAGACTAACAGTTTGATCAAAAGGTGGCAGACATATTACCCATTACACCTTAAAATGCTTGTCGACATTGAGCAGCTGGCGGGGAGTCCTTTGAGTCATGCTGAACCAGCCAATCGGCCCAGTCGAGGGTGGTTAAGACGAAAAGTGGAGAAGATCGCATTGTCGGAGAGAACGACCCTGTCACAGACGCACAAGGCTAAGGCCATGTCGTGGCTGTTACAGATGATCGTTACACAGCAGACGGGACACCACCGTAAATCGCTGCACAAGCTGTCCCCGACGTTGGTAAGTCTGTTATACAACCTTTTTATGTATTCATTGTTCTAATTCCCTCGCAGAAGGAAAAGCTCGAGCAGAAGGCCCAAAAGACCATTGAAAAGATACGCAGCGGGTCCTTTTGCCCGAAGCAATTTCTTCGCACTTCTGGCGCAAATCGCGCCTTCTCCGCTCTACCGCAAATTTTCGTTCGGCACGCGGTATATGGCCGTTGATAATCGTGTTCTTAAGGAATTGTTGGCGACTCTTTGGCGTCGCGGATACCATCCATTCCCAGACGGGCTCCCGGCGTCTGCAAGGCCCGGTATACCGAGGATGGCGGCGCGGCAGGAGTTCGATGAGCACCAAGCAGAGTGGTGGTGTCGCCTTTTTCGTCTGCATCGAATACAAGGGGTCCAGGTTCCTGGAATTCCTTTGCCCGCGGGTCTTCCTAGTCGCCAGACGCAGCGGCAATTTGATTTTTATATGAGTACCGACGGCGTCGGTGCCTCATTTACTTGTCGGCGGCCAAGACGGACTCCGGGAGCAGCCGTTAACCCGACGACGGTGCCGTTCACACTCGGATCCAGCACATTTGTGTCCATCGATCCTGGACTTACCGATCTGGCTGTGGGCGTGCGCGCGGAGTTGACGTGGCCACGCCTCCGGGATGGGAGAGTTGATATGGAAGCCCGAGAGTGAGTTTGTGTCATACTTTATCAGTCTGTTTCTGTACTTACGTCGTACGTTAGGTCCATGCCCCACTTTGGCGACGATCACCACCACGACTTCTCGATCTCCTCCGGGTCCTGGCATGATGCCGCCTACCACAATTCCGCTCGCCAAGTGAGTCTCCTTTTAAAACGGGAGGCTCTAGATCGTGGCGTCGATGTCGAGTCAACGGCCACCATAATCCCGACATCAAAAACGGCACAGGTCGCTCTCTACCTTGATCATGCCCGGCTATCTCTTGCTGCTTTTCCCG
Organism: Lipomyces starkeyi; assembly: GCA_018804115.1. NCBI lineage: Eukaryota > Fungi > Ascomycota > Lipomycetes > Lipomycetales > Lipomycetaceae > Lipomyces > Lipomyces starkeyi. The sequence continues at coordinate 93,019 of JAGJTG010000014.1, forward strand.
TCCTCTTTGAACATTACAAGGCTGAAAGGCCGCTGCGCTGGAAGACCTACTGCCGAGAGCAGAAGGCCCTTCACAGTATTTGCATGCGTGTCAAGGGAAACAAGAGTGCCAAGAAAGAGGATGTCGTAGTCGCATATGGCGACGGTCGGTTTGGGTCGACAATGGTCGGAAAAAGAGCTGCGCCGGTTAAGAAGTTGCGCAAGCATCTTCGCCGGTATGTTACCGTCGTGCCAGTCGACGAGTATCGGACGAGTCGACTCTGCTCCAAGCACAATGAGCAGCACATAGAGAGGACGGGTCTCGGGGAGCAAGCGGATGAGGGTGGGGGGACCAGTCAAAGAGCGCCAGACCTAATTCACATCCACGCCCAACGTGATGCCAATGGCGCCAAGGGACCATCTCTTCATTCTGTATTATACTGCAACAAGTGTCATACAGTTTGGAACAGAGATGTGAACGCGGCTCGCAACATTGCGTGGATATTTTGGTGGATGCGGGTCTATGGCGGTGGGCGACCGCCGAGGTTCGGCAGACGTTGACCGTCGTCGTCATTGTCATTGTCGTTGTCGTTCGCGTTTTCGTTTTCGTTTGCGTTTTCGTTGTCGTCGGCAGACGTTGATTGTCGTTGTCGTTGTCATTGTCATTGTCGTTGTCGTTGTCGTTGTCGTTGTCGTTGTCGTTGTTGTTGCTGGCAGTGGTTCAAGAAAGCTGCTTGCATCTGTTATTCGCTGGTCTAGGGTTATCCCACTTGCGGGACTAACCTGGATGCAGTTGGTAACCGTTATTAGCGCTGATCAGCTGCCGATAGAACAGTCTTGAGATTATTCCGAGTCTGCATCGTTCACAATGTATCTCAAGTCGCATTGTCAACTTCATATAACTGTTTGGGCAAAAGCGAGCCCTGGCAAATTATGATTACATTCTTACAGCTAGTTGAACAACATACACAAAGTCCAACGAATAAACTACTGGAGTTGCGTTTCAGAGAGGCTGTAGCAGTATTCAAGTTTAAAATGACTCAATCTGCTCAGTAGTGCCCTCAGACAAATCTATAACCTTCTATATTTACTGCTCGAGACTATGAACATGAAATCAGATACTCAACCTTGTTAGTTCAGTTGCTTAGCAGGGCTAACAAACAGACGGCGTATATTATCAGCCACAGTTATCATTCGGGCCGAATTTTCTAATTATCTACCACAACCCCACCGCTCCTCCAATAGCCTGATTTCCAACGCTGAGTTATGTGGCAGCGTACCTGACTGGCATTATATTCGGCATTAAAATAATCATTCTTGACTGTCCTATTTCTAATGCTGCCATAATGGCTGATATTAGTCCGATGACCGAGATTTTCAGATCCTTCAACCAGTTCGTGCACAAACTAAAAGACCACGGAAACACCGACACAGACTATTTCCAAGAAGCGGAGACGATAGAACACTCTCTTTCTTCCTTTCTCGAGGAGGTTTACTGAGCGATTTATACATAAGGTGTTAGAGTTGCCAAATGCTAACAGGCTGTCAGCACGAACAATCGTATCCCAAATGTTCATTCGAACCAGTACTGGTATTAACCAGAATCCCGAGGAAGAGAAGCATCACATTTCCATCAAACTTAATAAAGCACCAACCCAGCTTCGTACAACCAGATGAGACTCCCCTCTACAAATTCTGGTGGGATGAATTCCTACAAGGAAGGCTCTCCATCGAAAAACTTCATCATATCGGCTTCGACCTACGTCTTCTAGCGTGCTTGGCTATATATTGTCAAACTTCTATGAGGATGTATCTCCTATTCACGGATTTCGTGAATGACACATTTCTCAATTATCAGAATTATAACAATAATAATGGGAATAACACACTTCCATTTCAGGATTTGCATACTTTGCGAGCTCAGCCGATTGTGTTTTTGCGATCGTATTTGTGGGATACAGGTATTATGTTTACAAATATATCGCCGCGGGAATTGCAAAAAGTGGTCACTGTTGCTATTGAGAATGTATTGGACTTGGTTCATTTTCCGAAAGAGTCGCTTATTAGCATGGGACTCCTGGCGCCGGTCGCAATAAAACGGCCGCGCAGGGTCTCAGGTAGTTTGAGAACAAGCCACCGAAGAAGGAGGACAAAGAGGACGTGATGAAATGACTGATGGATGTAAGTAGTAGATTCTGTACGTCTCTACTGATAATTGCATGTTGCCTGCATATTACTCACAATTGTTATACTTCATTTGCATCGAATGTTCATTAACACGGTCTACATCTCTGCATTCTTATGGCACTGTTATATTACAGTACAAGTTGGCTAACCCTCCTCGTGTTACGCCTATGATATAAAATAATCCAAGTGCTCGCCATTTCAGTTACTATTACTCAATAGGATGCGATCAAGTTCGAACCCATCACACACATACATATACATATAGTATGCCTGTCTAATAGAACTGTTCGTACAAATCATCTTGGTCCTCGGCTCCCCTAGACTGCTGCCGTTGGTATAGCTCTGCTAGGAAAGCTGGACTACTCGCTTCGTCGACGCCTTTGTCATCTCTGTATTCACAGTACCGATTAGCCTGAGTACAAAACGAGATATAAAAATCTGTTAATATCCAACGCTGCTTACCTCTTCCTAATAAATCTTGGAAACCTAATACTTAATCCACGATCTGATATGATTCCCTGCGCAGCGGGGTACAGAGGACTTAAAGTAACATCCGCAAATTTAATCTCCCAGACTTCTACAGATAAATATTGTATGTTAGAAATTGTGCATACTGGATTCCACGAACAAAGCTAAGTTACCCTGTGGCACCCAATAGTACTCTGGAGTGAGCGGCGTTTCAAAATCAGCCGGCTTTAGTCGTGTGACATTAATGGTTCCCTCGTCATATTTGGCTTTCGTCTCTTTATACATCGCATCTGTAAATCCGGTCATGCATTTACACACAGCTTGAAAGACGCCTGTATCCGGATCTCGGACAGCTAAGAGTACAGGTGACCAGAAATTCGACTTTCGTCCGTTTCCATACCATCCGCCTATTGGCACCAAATCAAGCGAATCTGCCGCAGAATCGTAATCCTTCTTCACCTTTAGCCAGGACTCACGTCGAAGATCAGGAGTATATGTAGATAGAAGGGACTTGGTTCGCCTAGTAGAGGCGGTCGTCGTCGCGGCAATGGAGTCCAGTAATTTCACCATTATTCCTTCACATTTGGATTCGATTGATGAACGAAAAAAGGTAGATATGGCGTCTTGATCAAGAGGGGTAGCATCAATACTTTCAGCGAATGCGAATTTATGAGGAACGGGAGCAAACGAACTACGCAGAAGTTCCCGCCGTGTTCGAAATGGGACGTCCAATAAAGACTACAACAAACCTTATATCAGATCCGAACTTATTACCGGCCCTAAATCCATAAATCTTTCACTGGCAAGTCGTACGTACCTCTCCATTCAGATACATTAGGTCGAAAGCGAATAAACAGACGGTCACAGATATACTGGCTATCTGTACGTCTTTACGACCCCGGTTTGACAGACTCTGAAATGAACCCAATGCACCGGTGACTTCGTTGACAGCAACTATTTCGCCTTCCAGAATGAAAGATCTTGTGCTGTCCAAAATAACCCTGTGGGATTGCAACACGTCAACAATATCAGGATACTTGTCTGTCATGAGCTATTATTATTAGTAAATTAGTTGCTATGGAGAGACGAGTAGAGGATTCTTACATCGAGATGCCGACTGAAAATTGAGATCTTCCCGCTCTCATCATAGTGGATCTGTGCTCGCTGACCGTCGTATCTGACAAAATCGGTCAGCTTCCAAATTCATCTAACTTGGCAAAGCACCACCATGTCACATACTTGAATTCGCAAGCAAATTCAGTGTGCTCATTCCCAATCTTTACCAACATTTCAGACATGTCCTTAGTAATACTACCTAGCATGGGTAAAATTGGTATATGTAACGTCATAGGACATGACTCTGCCAACTTTTCAACACCAGAAACCAATAACCCGGCTATAATATCATTATAATTAGGATGTCGTGCGTAGCACTGACGTACGATTTCTTCTGCCTTTTGAAGCTTATCTTGAGCACAGTCAGGGCCATATTCAGTAAATGTGAAAGCTCTAGCTAGAGCTGTCAGCATTGTTGTCCGAACGGCACCTATTCTTAGCTGGGAGTCCAGAGTCAGCATTCCACATTACAATAATATACAGGACTGTACATACATGTTGCACGAACGTTCTCGTGAGATATCTGACTTCCTCGCCTCTACCTCTAATAAGAAGTTTCTCCACAAGCTTCTGTTTCAGCTCCTGGCTTTTGCTCCCCTTCGCGACCGCTATTTGCAATAGTGTGTCATATACACCTTTGATGCTCAATCGTGGAGGATCTACAAGTGTACGGACGGACACCTTTGCCTCGAATGCGACATCGCCTATATCTCCGTACTTATCATACAAGCTTTTTAGTGCTGGCGCTGATATTCCCGAGACAGTCTTTAAAGCTTTAGATAATATAGATCCACCAATACCCAGTTCTAAGGCAGTGTAGGGTGGGCCTATGGAATTAGTAGAGAGCCATACAGCAGATGTAATAGCTGATTTGTCCAGTAGCATGAGCAGGCGTATGAAGTTGGTGAGACCATTGATGATCTTGATTCGCGATCTAGTGGCATCCACTTGGGTAAAGAGGTGCGTCAGTAGAAGGTACGGGGCGGGGATCAATCTCTTCAAAGCAGTCAGATGTTCAATAGGATCAAATTTAGGAGGGCTAACGGTAAAGTCAATAGTTGCGATCGAGCCATAAATTGCCGCCGTAGGTATCAACGCAACCTCTTTGGAAGGTGACGGCGGCCGGACTCCACAATCGACTGTCTCGGCAACCGATATATCACTTTCGGATATCTTTAGCGTATCAGCCTCGGAATTAGATACTCCAGTATTATCAAATATAGTAGTGTGCTCGGGATCCTGTACGAGCTGCCTGGCAGTATTGTTTTGATTGAGCTCGTGATACTCCGCGTCGAACTGAGCCTGCAATTTCCTTGCCAGCTCTTCGTCCGCGATTTCATTCCCATTTTCAGCTTTCTCCTGATACGGCTTCCGATCAACCGGTGAATTATTCAATGATCGATTGGTAAAAAAAAAGTCTAGTGTTCTCTTTGAGCCAGGTGATGAGGCGGGCGTTGCTGCTGTCCCATTCCTGTTGCGCTTTGGAGTCCCACTACCGCCATCTGTTGTCCGTTTGGGCATATTTCAGGTTTGCTTGAGATGCCATTCAAACTCTATGTCGCGTATATCTGCCTGGCATTTCCGTATGACAACACTGCTGGATCAACCACGGGGAAGAGATTTGTCCACAGCCATGTATCAATTTAGCGGGATCAGGGGTCGAAATAAGGTTTGGCGACATCTCTGCGACGCATCGGAATAATGCAGTGCTGGCGGAGTCGGGACATTAATGACAAGCTCATTGATGACAGTGCAGAGAAGATCACTGTCTAGAAGACTAAGCACTGTATGGGGTCAGTAACAGAATATATCAATGAAAAGCTTCCCAGAGTCGACACCCTGGGAGATCTCGATAACCTCATTGCCAGTTTAGAAGATCAGCAGGCCGCGCTGAATACTCAGGCATGCTCTCCACACCTACGTATTTTCTGGCAAATAGTTTGGGAATATGCTAATTCTCAACTAGATCCAGGATATTCAAACGAAGATTGCCTCTGAGCACGATGCGTTGTTTTCCTCTTCTGACGCGATAGTTAAGAGAGCGGCTGAATTCAGAACAACCCATGGAATGCTGAAGGATAAGCTGATCAATGCCAGTTATTATCGGTCGCGACCGAAGTTTATGGACGATCTACAGGGGCTGGTTGCGGAATTGGAGAAATTTGAAATAGCTAGAAACTATTTTGTAGTCCTCGGTGAAGTGCAGGGCATAAGGTAAGCACCAGAGGCCGCAACTAGTATGTTGTTATTGATTAGGCTATAGCGAGTCCGCGAAAACGAAGATCCTGGACGATCCAGATTTAGCACTCCAGAAGCACAATGAGTTGGTAAAGCTTGTGGATCATGTATGCGAGCAAAGTCGCGAAGCAGAGGACTCCGCTGTTCATCTTGTCGACTTCTTATGCAAGTCAAAGGATTTTCTTTGGTTGGAATTGAGGGAACGACTTGCTACGTAAGTTCTGTCTTCAGACGCGTCACAGTATAGTCCAGCTAAATTTATTAGTGAATTCCGTGCCTCACTCGACGGAATTGGCTGGCCGAGACGCGTTTCACTTGAAGTGAACTTCGAAGAATTCAACAGAGCTTTCAATAAACTTCTGCAGTTTCAGTTTTCCAATGTATCTCAGCAAGCAAGTGAAAGTAAAGCACCCGATTTGATTATCGCTCTTGAAATTCTCGCTGAACCTCTTGATTTGCGATTCCGATATCATTTCGAAGGAAATCGAGAAACAAATAAAGTCGACCGAGTAAGTAGCCGCTGGGATGATTAGTTGACAGTGATTCATAACCTATTTTTAGCCCGAGTGGTTTTTCTCACACTTTATATCAACTGTCGAAGACCACGAACAATTTATGGAAACTATTGTACAAGGGATCCTAGAGCAGTCGCCTTACATATCGCATCGGGAAGCTCTTCATGAGCTCATTTATGCATACCTGCCGTCAGTTCAACGAAAACTTGAGACACTCGTTCCAGTGGTCATGCATGAACCTCAGCTGTTCAGTCATTTGATGCTCGAATCCATGAAATTTGACGACCATCTGCGCGACACTTATCTTTTTGTACACTACGGTCAAGAAGAGTGGGCGGGCGTTACTGGTGATATCATGTCGAAGCCAGAATGGTTTGATGCCTGGCTATCGGTCGAGAAAGAATGTCAGTTCATTTTGCGTTATTGCTATAGATTCTTTCTGTTAACTTCGTTTAGTCGCTTTGACTAGATATCAGGAAATTATTACAACCCCGGATGCTTGGGTTATCGACTTCGACTCAGTTGGCGAAACCGAATCCAAACCGACGAAGTCAGCGTTACGATTGCGTGACCTACTGGAAACCATCAGTGAGCGCTACAAGCCACTGAAGTCGTTTGTTCACCGTGTCCGCTTTTTAATGGACATTCAGATTGCGATTCTTGACAGTTACCACAATAGAATATCTTCGTCATTAGATGCGTTCGAGTCACTGACCTCGTCGATTGTCCGAGCGGTGTCCGGTGTCCACGAAGAGGAACGAAAGAAAATGGTAGATGGCCTGGCTGGAGTTGAGAGATTATGTCGTGCCTACGGAAGCGCGTATGCCATTCGAGACGCTCTGACCGATTGGGGCGAAGACATCGTATGTATTGGTTGTATTTTAAGTGAGCACATGGTACTGACGGATATTAGTTTTTCCTTGAGCTCTACGAGGAGTTAAACCGAAGAGCGTCAGAGAGTAAACTTAACAAGATTCCGAAGGAGCTCGAAGGAATCTCATCTAAAAGGCTTCCAGATGCACTTGAAGAGGACGGAACGATATTCGACGAAATTATCAAGGCATATGATACTTTACGGACTCGAGCTGAGAATTTGATTATCAAGCATCTGTCGCGCGAAGTACAGAAAGCTTACAAGACCGACAGCGCCTTCCGACAATCAGTCAAGTCCAAAGATGGCTTGGTAGCGGATTTATTTAACTCATCTGCATCGATTGCAGAAATGATTGCATTCCTTGCCAGAGCCTTATCGCAGACGTCATTTACGAGAGTTTCTAGAGCTTTGTATCGCTCTTTTAACATTTGAAACGTGCCATTGTATGACGGACTAATGTACTATAACTGAAGAAGATCGGAATATAATATTCGCATGTACGAAAACTACTTGAAGTCAGTCACACTCCAACTAGCTATGACCAAATTTTGATAGTTTGATGGCTTCGCACTTGCAAAGTCTATCTTCCCACTTAATGAGAGCCAAGAGGAGTGGAATATATTCCTCTCAACCCAATTTGAATGGGTGATTGCCAGTGTAATGTCTGCATTCCCTATTATTCACAATACATTGATTATATTACCTATATACATATTACTTTTTTCCAAGCTCAATGCAACTCGGATTTGGAAAAGCCAATTTGAACGCCTAACAATGATGTATCCTCCAATGCCTGCAGCCCTCGTAAAGAGATCCCCCAAAATAAGTAAAACTCACAGCAAATCTCATTTAGGATTTAGGTAGTTTGCCTCGCGCCGCTTGCTTTATTTCATCAAGTAATATCTGGCCCAATTTTAATGCTTTGCTGACTTTATCATTCTGGGTCGTGTTGGTCTCTGCAAAACTGTTAAATTATTGCCAACCCCGAGTCAGGTATTAGAGAGATGATCCATACTTAAATTCTGAGTAAAACTTGGCACGTCATTTACATTCCGATGAATAGCACGGACGGCTTGATGAAAGCTCTCGCTCTCAAGTAGCTGTACAGAAGTTAGTACATACTTCTGCAGGCTTCTAGAAACAATCCCACCTTCTGCGTTAAGTATTTCTGTAGCAACATCCTCCAAGGCATGGCCAATCGTTGATCCAAGATTACGACCTCTTAAAAGAGACGTATTTGATAGATTGAAAGCCGGACCTACGACAAATATAAAAAGAAGATAAATGTTGAAGTCTCTGGTTGGCTGCTAATCGAAATTCAATGAACAACCATGTGACCAAGATTTCAGCTTGTTCGAATAAGGGGTTTGTGCTACTGCCACATTAATACTGCGCCACAAGAGCCTGACGGCGCCATACACACAGCTCAGCCTCACCATCAAAGTCGACCAAGAAAAAATAGCCAAAATCTCGAATTATTCTGTAATACGAATCCAGTGCTCATTGATAGGTTCGTTTACAACTCGATTAGTTGTAAGTGGCCGGAGTACATATTTGTGTATATACTTTGGTAATTGCGCTTGTTAATAGTCGGCATGGATGACAGTTTATATGACGAGTAAGACGTTGCTGTTGTGTAGTATACGGAACGCTGATGTTAACTATCTACAAGATTCGGAAATTTCATCGGTGACGCTGATGATTCCGATGCCGAGTCGCAAGATCAACAAGAGCAAGAAGAAGATCAGTACAATGAGCGAGCCTACCTCAATGAGGACGATGGATATTCAGAGCGCGAAGGTTATGCCCGTCAAGAACATGTAATGGACATTGACAGTAAGTTTCGATGGGCACGACCCTTAGGAAGACTTTAAGTGGTGTCGAAACGTGTCTAATGATATCTAGATGAGCCTACAACTGCGATTGTGCTTCATGAAGACAAACAATATTACCCTACAGCTGAAGAAGTTTACGGTCCAGATGTTGAAGCCATGGTTCAGGAAGAGGATACACAACCTCTATCGGAACCTATAATTGCGCCAATTAAGGTGAAGAAGTTCGCCGTCGAAGAAGCTGATTTACCGGGAGTCACATTTTCTCGAGAATATATGATGGACCTCATGAACTTTCCAGAAGAGATAAGAAACGTTGCGATAGCCGGACACTTGCATCACGGAAAAACAGCTTTAATGGATATGCTGGTTCAAGAGACTCACGATGTCAAAGATTTCACTGCGAAGCGGCTCGGTGAACAGATTCGATATACCGATACACATTTGCTCGAGAGGGACAGAGGTGTCAGTATCAAGTGTTCGCCGATGACATTACTTCTGCCAAATGGAAAGGGGAAGTCACACTTGTTCAATATTGTTGATACTCCTGGACATGTTAACTTTGTCGATGAAGTTGCGTCTGCCTTTAGGCTTGTTGATGGTGTGGTGGTGGTAGTGGATGTAGTGGAAGGAGTCATGGTTAACACCGAGCAAATCATTCGGCATGCCATATCAGAACGTTTACCATTAGTTCTGGTAGTGAACAAGGTAGACCGACTGATTTTGGAGCTCAAGTTACCTCCGGCGGACGCATTCTATAAGATACGATACTGTATTGAGCAAGTGAATAAGACCATCAGGTACGGTATAGTTTTTTGAGCGCCTATCCTTGCATATTAATTAAGCTTTCAGAAAATTCGTACCGAGCTCAGATATTTGGTTGTCGCCAGAGAAAGGCAATGTGTGCTTTGCATCGACAAGTCTTGGATTCTGCTTCAGCCTCAAGTCGTTTGCCCAGATGTATAGTGCCGTCTATGGTAAGTGTGCCAATTTACTATCAATGGAAGCCAATTTTCTGATGATTACCAGGTGGTGTCAACGTAGATGATTTTGCTTTACGACTATGGGGAGATATTTACTACAATGCTTCGACCAGAAAGTTCACTCGACGTGGTCTGGAGACCCACAATAAGCGGACATTCGTGTATTTCATTCTAGAACCTCTATACAAACTGATCGGACACGTATGTTACATAGTATGCTTTACATACGTGAGTACTCCTCTAACAGTTATGATAGACACTCGGTGAAAGTACGGACAATACTAAGAAGACTCTCGGCGGATTTGGTATATACTTAACGCCTTCACAATACAAACTGGATCCAAAACCACTTTTGAAGTTAGTCTGCCAGAAATTTTTCGGGTTATCAACAGGTTTTGTGGATATGATATTGGACCATGTCCCATCACCGGCAGACAATGCGTCGACAAAGGTCCGTGAGACTTCATTTACTCTCTGATTGTTGTACTAAACCGTGATAGATCGAAACGACATATACGGGACCATTGGATTCAGAACTCGGACGGTCGCTACTCAAATGTGACCAGGACGGGCCGTTAGTTGTACATATCACCAAGCTCTTCAACTCGACTGACGCAACAGAATTCTACAGCTTTGGCCGGATATTGAGCGGAACCCTACGAAGTGGACAACAGATTCGCGTTCTCGGTGAAGGTTACTCGCTGGATGATGAAGAAGACATGGTGCATGCTACAATCACTGACATGTGGATACCTGAAGCCCGGTATAAGATTCCGATTTCTGGTGTGCCAGCTGGAAATTGGGTCCTTATTGCTGGAATCGACATGTCTATAGTGAAGACTGCTACAGTCGTGTCACGGAACTTAGCAGACGACGCGTACATTTTCAAACCCATCAATCATTTTACGCCATCGGTATTTAAAGTTGCCGTCGAACCAGTTAATCCTTCAGAACTCCCCAAGATGCTTGACGGCCTGCGAAAAGTGAACAAAAGTTACCCGCTTTTACAAACAAAGGTTGAAGAGTCTGGAGAACATATAATTCTGGGCACGGGAGAGTTATATATGGACTGTGTTCTGCACGACCTTCGTCGGTTATATTCAGAGATTGAGATCAAAGTTTCAGATCCTGTGACGCGGTTTTGTGAGACCGTTGTGGACCAATCATCGATTAAGCCATTTGGTGAAACACCAAATAAGAAGAACAGAATTTCGATTATTGCAGAACCGCTTGATCCTGGAATTAGTGAAGATATTGAGAATGGCAAAGTGAGTATCGAATGGCCAGTTCGGAAGATTGGAAAGTTTTTCCAAGAGCAATATGAATGGGATGCGCTTGCGTCCCGATCCATTTGGGCCTTTGGACCTGAAGACACTGGACCAAATATTCTATTGGACGACACATTGCCAAATGAAGTCGATAAGAAGTTGCTCAACTCAATTCGTGAGTCAGTCAAGCAGGGATTCCAATGGGCAGTTCGTGAGGGTCCGTTGTGCGAAGAGCCGATCCGCAATACGAAGTTTCGTATCATGGATGTGGAGCTGGCAAGTGAGCCTATTTATCGTGGTGGCGGCCAAATTATTCCTACAGCTCGTCGAGTGTGTTACTCATCGTTCATGACTGCATCACCGAGATTAATGGAGCCGTTGTATTCTGTCTTTGTGACTGGACCGGCAGAGTGCTCTGCGGCATTGTACACTGTTCTTCAGAGGAGACGAGGATATGTTCTTAAGGAGGACCAAATTGCGGGCACACCGCTATTACATATTGAAGGACGCATCCCAGTGATCGATTCGTTCGGATTTGAGACTGATCTACGAGTAGCCACTCAGGGCCAGGCGATGTGCTCGCTAGTGTTCGAAAAGTGGCAAATTGTTCCCGGTGATCCCTTAGATAAGGACATGATTATCCCCCCTCTTCAGGCGGCAAGCGGGCAGGCGCTTGCTAGGGACTTTGTTCTGAAGACGAGGAGAAGGAAGGGTTTGAGTGAAGAGCCTACGTTTTATTCAATGTAGGACTTTTTGTATAACAGCCTTAAACGTCGGACTTTGATAACGCGTTTTATATTTTTGTATAATATCAGGGCGTGATATATGAAAGCTAAAATAAAATATCGGTTTATTTATTCGACCTAATAAGTTATGTAATAAACCATGGAGGATCAATGAATGTACTAAATTAGCTATTCCGTAACACGAGAGTAGTTGTGAGGAGAGAATAGAGTGCGTGAGTGATTCAGGGTTACTGCACACGATAGCACCCAACTCGATATCTGCGCGAGCGGGCTGCTGAATTGCATTCAATCGTTGGGCTCAATCAGGTATTAGCCCAGGGGACGCTGCACAATAGTAGACAATGTTTGCTCGTCCGGCCTTACCATTCACGAGATCGACGTCAAGGATTGCCTCACGAATATATCGCCATCCAACTTTAACAATTCCGCGGTCGCCGGGATCAGTTGCCACGGTATTAACTTCAGTCCGCATACGAAGAATGTCACTATTGTGTACTACGGTAGCTGCGACGTCCGGGGCAGCGGCTTCGGTGGCGCTGTCGACGGCAGGAATGGCTACTGCGACGCTACATCCCGGGATTCGGAAACTGATGGGACAATTAGATGATTTGGCGCCGCGGTTCTTCTTGAAGCAGGGACAAATCGATATATTGAAAAGTCCGGATGAGTTTTATTCAGTGCTAAAGCAAAAAATTTCATCGGCGAAGAAAAGGGTGTTTCTTGCGACGCTGTATGTTGGGAAGACGGAACATGAGCTAATTGACGTTTTGCGCACTGCTTTATTGAACAACCCGGAGTTGAAGGTGTATCTACTTATAGACGCTCTGAGAGGGACAAGAGAGGCGCCGAATCCCTCAAGTGCATCGCTTATGGCCAAACTCGTAGCCGAGTTTGGGGACCGAGTCCAGGTGAAACTATTTCATACTCCTAACTTGAGAGGGATGAAGAAGGCGATGATTCCAACGCGACTGAACGAGGGCTGGGGATTACAGCATATGAAGCTGTATGGATTCGATGATGAAATTATTCTGTCTGGGTAGGAATAGTAGTGACTCGAGTGCGTGGTAATAGTGAGCTGAGCTGACATGAGCTAGGGCAAATTTGTCGCATGATTACTTCAGTAATCGACAAGATCGGTATTATCTCTTCAGATCAGCGGATATTACCAATTACTACAAAAAATTATACGACGCTGTTGGGTCATTGAGTTATGCACTCTCCACCGATGATTCCCCGAGTGGATTCCATTTGAGTTGGCCATTGACAAACCCAGCACCGCAACCAACGAAACGAGCTCTCAAGTTCGTAAAGGTCGCTACGCAGATACTTACACCGCTGATTCGTCCTTCATTGCCGGATACCCCTGAAGATATTGGGCTAGAAGATGCATCGACTTTGACGGTCGTGTATCCCGTTTCTCAGTTTACACCTCTATTGTCACCAAACGCATCTACAGAAGCACCCGCTATCCAGCATTTGTTGGACGTTCTTAAATCGGATCGATTTTCATGGATGTTTACGGCGGGGTATTTCAACATCCACCCAGACTACCGGCGCAAACTTCTCAGCTCAAATCCGAGAGAAGGCATGATAATTACGGCGGCACCAGAAGCCAATAGTTTTTACCAATCTGCAGGAATTTCAGGATATCTGCCACCGGCGTACACTTTACTTGCCAAGGACTTTGTCAAGGACGTGAGCAGGAGACAAAAATCCGATAAAATACATCTGCTTGAGTGGCAAAATGGAGTGCTAAATCAGCCCGGAGGATGGACTTACCATGCAAAGGGAATTTGGATCTGTCCGCCACAGTTCGACTCGAGTGAGGAGAAGCCGTGCGTCACCGTTATTGGATCGTCCAATTTTACACGGAGGTCACACGCTTTAGATCTGGAATCCAATGTCATCATCTTCACACGCGACGAGGAATTAAGGTCGAAGATGTACGATGAGATACAGAATTTAAGGCAATTTACTAGGGAGATGAATGAGGAAACTTTTAGATCAGAAGATAGAAGGGTTGGATGGGGCGTTAAAGCTGCATTGGCTGTGCTAGGAGGCATGCTGTAAATTAGTAATTGTATAATGTATGTGCATTTTGCCTCGGAACTTTGTGTATAATATATAGGCAATTATAGATTGGATAGGCGTTTAATGACACATTGGCGATTGATGATTAATGAACCAGCCACTTGGATCTATCGTGAGTCGCCTTTGAACGGCCACTTGACCAATCTGCGGGGTAGCTAGTCTTTCAGAGAGTCGAGGTGCTCACGCATCATTTGCTGACATCAAGGTGTAATTAGTTGCTAGCAGCCGCGCGCTCAGAATTGCAACGATCTGATATATAGCTGCTAGTATTCTTACTGTCGACTGACAGGATGGAGGTCCTAGAATGTCAGGTGCAGTTGGAAGATGAGTCGAAAAGATTGCACGGGTTGGTTAGTTTGAGACACAATAAATCCGCTGCAGTGAATCTATTGCTTCTGGAATCTATGCGGAACCCCTGCAATTCCTTTCATTATTTAAGGAGATCCAGGAGAGTAAACTAGCATTCCTCTTTGGGACTAGCGGAGATAGACTTCGTGCCAATCTCTACACGAGCAGACGTAGATAACAGGTATAGCCGGTCAATAACGTTACAGAACTCGTCGGGCTTTGAGGCTTGTTCAAAATGACCTCTGAGAAATTCCATCATTCTGCCCCCATACTACTATTACCGTGAATTCAGCTACAGTTGGTTAGTACATGACAGAAGTGAATGATTCATATGATCTATGCATGGCCACGTTCTTCGAGTCGGATGATGTATTTGGTGGTCTTTGTAAGCGAGTACGCAATCCACTAAATTTTTCAAGAATTGCGTTGTCAAATAAATCTCAAACACTATTGTTCGTTTGCAAATGTAGAAAGCAGCTCAACACCTCAAAACTCCCAATGGCAGTGGGACTCTGGAAACAACTTTGCGGCTGTTCTGGAAGGTTAACTCAAGCAATCTCAATAATTACGCAGCTTGTCGAGGAACACGAGGACACCAGCCTGAAGGTATCAATCCCTTAGCCACCCAATACTGGTGAGGCCATTTGGAATGTTCGACGTTGTCTTCTTCTCTCTTCTGCATGTCTTAGCACAGTTGCATCAGCGTTAAAAACGGACTCCCCATCGTTTGGGGGGCAACGTATAATCGCACCTACAACTACAGTCAAAGAAGACGGACTTCAATTATAAACTATTAGAGGCATTACGCGATGAGGGTTGCAGAAAACGAATCAGATTCTCATCAATGCTACATACAAGACCAAAGGCAAAATTGCGCTGGTAAATATTTGTCACTGTTGACAATATCCTGCAAAGGCGAGGATCACACTAGTACGCACCCTTGAGTCTTACTGCTGAACCTGTAACATAACTCGCGATATCAAGTCTAACATTCACGACAGAAATTTGTATTATGGAAGACTTCGTCAGAAGAATTCTCAATGAGAATCAATCAGCTTCAGATTGCATATTAAGCAAAATACACTGAAGAAAGCTCGTTTGTACCTTACGTTTGTACCTTACTGGATCATCGGTCACAGAGACTTGTATTGTGGTTATAGATTCCAGTTCCTTCTAGTCCTGTATAATTCGGTATCTCAAGGCGATTGAGCTTGTATTTGCAGGAGTTGGGAAGAAACCGCATCATCACGAGAGAAGTACGACGGACAAACGCAACTGTACAAATAAGAACCCGTATTGAGCTTGGCCGGCCTCTTGAGTCTTGATGCCACAGCGGATAAATGTTTAAGAATTTAGACAGGGAGGACGATGAAGTGTTTCCTGACCACTGCCACGACGACAGTGATGCCGACTTCGAAGCAATGTGGCCGAAAAATCTTACTTATGTCAGCAAGGAGTTGGAGTTGATCATGTTATTACATTTCCGAATACAGCTGAAATTAGCTGAAATAGCTGGGTGGCTTTTGTCGTGGCGGTGTATGTGGCGAATCCTGCAGAGATGGGCATCAAAGTCTATTTTACGCTAGTCTTAAGGAGGCATGATTGGTTTGACTTCTCCATGAATGCCCCTTATTGAATACACATTCCGGCAGCACAAGTACTCATCAGTCCCTGTACACAGTCTTGAACCTTGTGAACATGTGCTCTAGCCCGAATAATAGTCTGAAGAGCTATTGTGTAATTATCGTGTGGGGGGAGGGGGGGGCCACGGATTCTCGCGTTCAGGCTGTGGTTTGGCGAGCGTGCAGGCTCAGTTCTCCGCTGGTTTAAGCTTTGTTTTAGGGATGTTTCTAATTTTGTTCGGTTCAGTGGTTAAAGACTTGTAGTGTCGTACCCAACTGGAATTTACAGATCGCTGGGCAGATAGAGTTGTCAAATTTATCGAAAAAGACTATCACTGCAACTTCTTCACACAAAAGCTGAACTCTAACTCGACTGCATTATACCAAACTACCCCTGCGCACGAAGGAGGTACCGGTTCGAAAATAAAAGTCGAGACTAACTAGTTCGCAACCGCTCCAGACTTCGAGAAGAGCAGCAGCAACAACAGGTACGCCGCCAAACCAGAGACGCTCACCACTTCTCATCTCGCTTTTCAAACAACGGCGAGCTTTAACCATGGACTCGTCTTCTGACTCGTACATGGAAGTCGACGATGAGGTCTATCTCTGTAAGATGTGCGACAAGGTATGTTACGTTATTTATATTCGTCCTATGATCTGGCCGGAACAGGTTGGCTCACTGCGGTACTTTTTCCATTTGCGCGAGACATGAGCCCTAGTCGTTGTCTGCATGGGTGTTTTGTCGGTTACTGAAGTTTGTATAGGTTCTGGAGGAAGGTCGAGCATTTGAGCTTGGTAAGTACAGCTTTTTCGAGCATCTCAGTCATGGGCTAACAGCTGATTTTCAATAGGCGGTAATCGCTGGCACGTCGAATGCTTCCGTTGTTCCAGCTGCGACGCGCAGTTAGACTGCGACACGAACCTACTTGTCCTTGGAAACGGCGATCTTATTTGCGGGAACTGCTGCTATTCATGTTGCGTTTGCGGTAAGAAAATCGACGACCTTGCAATTTTGACTGGGAAAGACACGGCATTCTGCGCGAAGTGTTTCAAGTGCCGGAATTGTAAGCGTCCAATTGAGAATTTACGTTACGCTCGCACAAGCCAGGGTATCTTCTGTATGAGTTGCAACGAGAAATTGATTGAGAGACGGAGGAGGAATAAGTTGAAGGAACAACAGAGCGGGTCGAGGCGAGCCAAAAGTAAGACGCAGTCGACATCCACTATTACGAATGTTACAACTGAATCGATCAAAGATGACTCGATAACTGTAGCAACTATAACTACTACAGCGTTAGAGTCGAAAAACGAACAGATGGCGACCACATCTTCAACGGACTCGACCTACAGTCGGAGATCAACGTCGCCACCTGTACTGGATAAGTCGCTGCCACCAGTTCCAAAGGACGAGCCTCCAAAAAGTATTGTCAGGGCAGACACACTGAGTTCGGGGGATACAAAAAACACGTCTACCGACGACACGGTTACTCATGTCATAGCGTCCACTGAAAACAATTTAGTGAAACCGGTTACTTCGGGTGCCAGCACGAAGTTTCAAGAGATGATTAGAGCGGAGACCAAGGAAGCTGAATTTCCATCTACCGGGAATACAGACTCGTCATCACCGTCGTCGGAGACAATTCCCAGGTTTGCCGCGATTGGCTCATCAATGGATGGCAAGAATAGCAGCACACGATTCAGTGTTACGACATCGGCAATATTGGACACGTATCGAGACTCCTACGTATCATCTGCGTCAAGCACTACGGAATTGCATTCCGACAGAACTATACGGGCCGTCCCGGCTGAGGAAGACGATTCACCTACGGATATTGATGAAGTGAATGATACCCCTATTGTCGTCAGCGCACAGCGTACAGATCCTGCAGGTGATGCAACTCGGAGAAATTCCGCTGGTCTTGCTCCAAGGGCGAATGCGGAGAAGGTAGCCTATGATACAACTACTGAGGATGCGGCTCAGGAGGGACTTACAGCATCGATTACATCGACCACATCCAACAGATCAACAAAATATGAGAGTCGTCGCGCATCAGTTTCGTCAGTTGCTTCTACGTCGACGCTAGCGAGTTTCACGCGTTCGTCCAAGGGGTTCTTGTCTGATCTGAGTAACCGTCGGTCGAAGACAAGTTTCTTGACTTCCAAGGTTAGACGCATTTCGCGCTCGATCACTATTGACATGTCAAATGCAAATTTTAGTCATAGCGGTACGACCCCAACGACCGGCGCGACCGGCGCATCGTTCATGCCAGCCACAACGCCGTCGTCGGCTGTCAGTGCGCCGCCCGATTTCTCGTTCCCACGCCGTCAAGAATCTCAGTCACCTGCAATTCCCCAACAGCCACTTTCACCACCACTTCGGTCACGACAGCAGCAGCATGAGGACCCGGATACAAGTGAAGCCTTGTCACTTGTTCCGACGCCTACATCTTTGTCGTTCAGAGCACCGGGTAATGAGGCCTTACCAGCCGCTTCGGATGGAGCTGCGTCGCGGAATAGCACGACTGATGGCAATACATTACCTACGGCGCCAGTTGATTCTTCTGGGGCAAGTAAGAGGAATTTCTCTTACTCGTCGATGCTGATTGAGGAAAACCCGGACGGGGCTCCATTACTGGCCGCGAATCAGCGCAAAGGGCACGAACCGAAAAGATCAATATCGTCCGCCTCGGTGGGTACTCTTTTCTCGAATTCGAAGAACCCTTTTCATCGGTCGCATGGGGTCTCTTTGAGCCAAGCCAGCACTGAGAGTACTTCTGCGATCAACGGGGGCAGCAATCAACAAAAGCGGTCTCCATTCCTATTCTCGGGACAATTTAGTGCGAAGCAGAAGGACCCTGCGACGAAAGATAAGTCAGTGGCCGCAACCTCTACATTGAAGAAGCTTGGGGGGATTGCAAAGTCGCCGAAAGCGAAATCGCCAAAGTCCCCTCCGCGAACTCCTGAGAAGACGGCAACTGGCTTGCTAACTGGGACACCGAAGAGCCTTGCTCCTGGGCCGGAGATTTCTTCGTCACCTGCTATAAGGAGCTCAACAGACACTGAAGCTGAGTTTGGAGCAAGGAAGGCGAAACACTCAAATGTGCGTACTCAAATTGTTGAAGTCTCATTAACGCAGCCACTAACTTGGCACAGTATATTCCTCTTCCCACGTTTCAAGACAACACGGATTTCAGTCTCGAAGAGGACTTCAGAAACATTCTCAACAGCCAAGATCAGCTCGCACAGTCCTCTCCACGATCACCACGGTCGCCCAGTCGTGGCGTCGGCGTGAGGGCACAACGCCTTCAGAATCTGCTCCGCAAACCAAGCCGATCGACGCTACGCAGTTTCGTGACAGGCGCGGAGTCCTCGCCTGCGACAACGTATCAGACTCCGGGATCGCCTGACTCGACGCACAAGTGGACACAGTCGCCGTATATCTCGCCGGAAGATGTGCCCACATTCATGATGGTCGCGAACGAGCGGAGTAGTGTGCTTGGTGCGGACGACAATGATGATTCGGAGTTATCACCGCCGCGGAGGACACTGGATATTGACGACGAGACCGCGAAATTGAAGTACGAACTTGTGCGTGCGTCGCAGCGGATTGTGGAGCTTGAAGCGCTGTTGAAAATCGGCGAGCCTGATACTACTGCGCTTGAGAAGACGATCGAGGAGCGGAGGCGCACTATTGCGGATTTAGAAGCCCAGACGACTGTTATCAGGAAAGAATACGAAGTGATGCGTGTTGGTCAAGCCGCGGAAGATGAGTATGACGAGGCGCCGAATGAATTACTGCGGAGGTTCCGAGACGAGATGGAAGCTACGAAGAATGGTCTTCAAGCTGAAATTCAGGAACTTATTTCTCAGCGGAACGAGTTATTGGACGAGAACTTGCGATTGACAAAGTTACGACAGGACGCGGTGCAACAAGCTGAGCACCTGAATGCGAAGAATCAGCAGCTCGCGGACTTAAACAATGAGCTCACACGGCAAATCCAAGAGCGGTTCAAGACGCATAAAGGTTCACCAAGTATAGGGTCGTCTAGCTCTGGCGGCGGGCTGTTTGGCAACTTGCGCTCGCATCCATCGCGGGAGCAGTTTTCGATTGACAGGGATGGTGTTTCGAAGCCAGCATATGTTGGACGATCAAAAGCTTTGGGAAATGCGTCACCGGGGCCTGGTCTTTTGGCGCCGTCGTCGGCGTCCGCTTCGCCGACCGTTGCAACGGAGAACATGCCACGGGAGTCCAGCGCAAATGGAAGCATCTCGGCTGTATTAGAAGAGGCGCTGTCGACGGATGCGACGACTGAAGTCGCGCGACCTGTGTATTCGTTTCAGCCATCTTTGGTGAACTCTGGTAATTCAATCTCGAATGGCGGCGGCAAGAAGAAGTTCTGGCATAGGGGAGGCGCTGCAGTTGCGAAGGGCGCTGTCAAGGGATTTAATAAGATGTTTTCCAATGACGGAGGGAACTCGAGCGGACAGTGGTCTAGCTCTGGTAACGGTGTGGACACGATTGCACAGGATTCGGCGGCGACAGGTGGTTTAAACATTCTGATGCCGAATAGCGCCAGCGCAAGCAGCGGGTTGAGCACTGCTGGAAGCAATTCGTCTAAACCCGGCGGCATAATGCGGACTATGAAGTTCAAAGTGCCGAGCGGGGCGGCCAATGAGCAGGGCACAGATGAGCCCGAATCTAGTTTATTCGGCGTTGATATTGTGAAGCGGACGGAGTCGGAAGGTCGTTCGGTTCCGTTTATCGTGACGAGGTGTATTCAGGAGGTTGAAAGCCGGGGAATGGATTATGAGGGGATTTACCGCAAATCTGGCATCAAGAGCCAAAGCGACATGATCCAAAGCATGTTTGAAAAGTGCCGCTTGGGACAGACATTATCGCCGATGACAAATGAAGGATTATCGTCGTCATCGTCGACAGCGTCGCTGTCGTCCGCGTCGTTGGATGAGAAGGACAAGATTGGGAGTGCGAATCCAGATGTGGGGGTGATTTTGACGCCGGAGATGATAAAGTGGCAGGATGAGTTTCATGAGCTTATGCAGGGGGACATTTGTGGTGTGACGAGTGCGCTGAAGCAATATCTCCGACACCTGCCTGTTCCGCTTGTGACGTATGACTCTTACGCGGCGTTTATTGCGGTTGCTGGTGCGTGAATCGATTACGTCTTGTTAAGTGTGGATAATACTAATTCTGGCAGAGCACGATGATTTTGAGAGGCGGATCTATAGACTAACGCAAATTATGAAGTCGCTGCCAAGAGCGCATCAGAATTGCTTAGAATGCATTGTTCGCCATCTTTCGCGGGTTGTGACTCACAGTGATAAGAATTTAGTATGTTGACTATTTTGTAAAATGTCGTGAAATGAATTGTCGGATTAGCTAACAGCTGTAGATGACGTCTCTTAATCTTGCGGTTGTGTTTGCACCGACGTTGGTCCGCGATTACTCTGGCACGCGGGAAATGGTGGACGCGCATAAGCGGAACGAAGTGATTCGGTTTATGATTGAGAATTCAGATCGGATTTTTGCGATGGATGTCAGTTTGGTATAGGTGACTTTTGTAAGCGAGGATGATATATGGGTTTGTACAGGGTAAAGGGTTGTTTGCATTGTTGATGCTCAGTATACCAGACTTTGGGCGGCGCATTTGGTATTGAATGTTTGTTGTTCGTTACTGGCATGGCATGGTATGTTTGTAGTTTAGAGTATGTATTTGTATGATACACGAAATCAAATAACGCCCGGAATGCTTTCATGCAGTATAGTGTACTAGATGCCCCTCTTTCGACCGAATCTGATTTTGTCGGGGACGAGCTTGATGCCGCGGAACTGACGTTCTACGGCCACGAGGTCTGCGTCGATTTCCGGTTCTCCGTCGTCGTCGTCGTGGTCGTCGTCGTCTGCAGTTTGATCTGGCCTACGAAATACGATGTCGCCAGTATCGCTGTCGTTGTCGCGGTGGTCACAGTCGGTTCGGCGCATGTCGCCTACTTGTTTCCCTTTCCTGGGCGGATACAACAGCGAGGTCTGGTTCGGCCTCAGCCCGTGGGCGACCACACCAAACATGAACTCCCTTGGAAAGCCATGCTTGTCAATTAGATGCAACCTTCGCTTCCTCGTATCGGCGCAAATCTTATCGCATCCTTCCACAAAACACGTGTACACCTTCTCTCCCCTGTCGCGTCTCGCGGCAACGAACGGGTCGTGGAATTCAGAGAAGTGCAGGTCGAGGTAATGCTGTGATGGGAATGAGCGGGCGCAGGAAGTGCAGACCAGGGTGTGTGACGTGGTGTAGTGCTGTTCGAACGCAGGGTAGGATGAGAATGACTGCGGGGAGTGGGTACAGTGTGGCGGCAAGGTGCATTTGATTATTGGTTGCTGTGGCGACGGCGATGAGCGCGCGAGTTTGAGCGCTGTTGGATCGAATGGGCCCGACGTGTAGTCGGAGCCGGAGTCAGAGTCGGAGCGGGAACCAGAATCAGAGTCAGATGACGGGCATGGACGAGTACGTTTTGACATGGGTCTATCTGATAGATTCTTATGGTGGCCGATACGGAGGAAGAGAAGAAAGCAGAAGATGGTCAGTGACTAAATCAATAATTGTCTGTTTTCGTCAATGCGGGACTGTTCGTGCCAGTGGGTTTTGTGTCGGGGAATATCAGCCGCAGAGCAGCAATAGCGTGTTTCGGAATCGCGCCTATTTACGTCCCAACTTCACCCTAACGTAGGTTGATGCACGCGGCTAAAACGAATAGGGCTTAGCGTATCTTTTGGACTATATAGTAACCAATTCGATTGTAAATAACTACTGTAAATAAGTCTCTTGTAATACTTCTGACCGCTAATCTTTCCAAGGGGCATAAGGGTCTTGAAGACACGACACAAAAGGTCTACCTGTCTGAACTGCATTGGCACTACTCCAAGTCAGGTGACACGAGTGTTAGCGCAGTCATTTTATTATTGGCCACGGCTGAGCCCTTGCAGACCAATCATTACTGCAGCCAACATGGGTGGGCTAAGCGAACCTAAAAATAATCATAATTTATGGATAATTGCGACACCACAGGCGTAGAAGACGGGACAAAATTAAAGAGCATGGCACTAAGTTAATTATAACAATACTAACAATAATGCTCACCATTTTTTTGGCGGGCACATGTGCTCCACAATCGCGGATCAGCGCCGTTGGCCAAACACACGGCGAACCCGTGACAATTCCGTGTGCCCTAACCCAACATCGAGGCACACACACAGATGCAACTCATTTCCTGCCTTATTATTAAAACCTCTGTGTGCGATGGCCAAACCTTACAATGATGTCATTTGCTGGCTAAGTGCGTCTACTTATATGGCATAACTTTGTTGGTACATGTTTTGGCATGGCAGGTACGCCAGGACAACACGAAACCGTGAGACAAGGTTATGACCAGTACAAAAATGTCAAGTGTCCTACAAATAGCATATAATCCACTTGTTATATTCTCGACAAAGACCACGGAGCGCGGGCACAACTGCTTCAGCCACGCGATCATATCCCTGACAGCAAACCTTAATGCGGTCGCTGCGATTACTGAGCGCGCACCCATGTTACAGTTCACGCCATGACAGAATGGAACTTTGTTCATAGTTCCACATTACTGCCCACAAAACTGCCACAGCCTGCATATGCATGCGAAACAACGCGGCGAAATTATGGACTATATTTGGCTAGATAATGTACCCGTGACGACGATTATCTTTATTTCCACCCGATTCGCCGTGCTGTGAGAACTCTCACCGGGCGGGGGACTGTAAACCTTAAGTGGGCCGCGGACTACGATGGCCACAGTTGTGACACCGTTGTGGCGCCGTCCCACTCGCTCGCCGCCGCTTTTGTAGTATGTAGGAACGCTCTGCTGGCAACTGTCGCTTGTCTTCGTGCTATCGTCTCCTCACCTCCTCCTCCGCCTCCTCTTATCACTACCACTACCTCCAACATCCACTCCTTTCGTCGTCCTTCGTCCTTCGTCCGCTGCATCCCGCAGTAGTCCCAGCTTCAGCTATGGGTTCATGCGACGACGTCACCTGTCAAGCGGTTGTCTCCGTGCTCCACAATGTCGCTGCCGCTGATTCGTTTCTCTTCACTTCGACTAAGCCCATAGTCCTCCCCGGCGCTCCATGCGACATTAAGGACCAGCTCGAGAAGGAACTCGCCGCCGTTCTCTACCGCGTCCGCGACCTTGAGCAGATTGCGTCTACCGCCGCTTCACCTGCGCTCCCGCCCACCTCGGCCCAGTCAGTGCCTCCTTTGCTCAGCCCCCCTTCGTCTGGTATTTCCTCGTCTGCCACGACTCCTCTCTCGTTCACCACTAGTGCCACTAATGGCACGTCCACAACCACTCCCCTGCCAGCTCCCGTGGCATACAAACCGAGCACACTCGACCGGGCTGCTTCAGACTCATACTCGCTCCTGACCACGACAAGGTCCGGGTCGACGTCCCGGGCTTCAACTATCACGAGCGACTGCACGAACGGCAATCTGGCACTCAAATACGAGCAGCAGCTTCTCGAACTCGAAAAGCTCAACACAAAGGTCAAATCCCAAGAGCGCGAGCTGCTCGAGCGCAAAACCGCAGTCCTCGCACTCGAGCTCGATCTGTCCCAGGCGCACGAAATGATCCGGGACTTCACAGAGTCGTTTGAGCCTCATGAGCGACGCGTAGTTGATATGAATATTCTGGATCGTGAATTGCGCAAGTCGCAGAACGCGAACCGTGCTTTCCAGCGCGCTTTGATGGAGATCGGCGAGGTTGTTATTGCCGTCGCCCAGGGCGACTTGTCAAAGAAAGTTATCGTTCATAAGGAAGAGCTCGACCCCGAGATTGTCAAGTTCAAGGAGACGATTAATCGCATGATGGATCAACTCCAGCGGTTCGCGTCCGAAGTCACTAGAGTAGCTACAGAGGTGGCTGGTGGCACACTTGGAGGGCAGGCCGAGGGTGAGGGGACCGAAGGTGTCTGGCGAGAGCTGACTGACAACGTCAACGTTATGGCGTCCAATCTCACGAACCAGGTGCGTGAGATCGCGGATGTTACGCGCGCCGTCGCCCAAGGTGATCTGTCCCGCAAAATCAACGTCCACGCTCAGGGTGAGATTCTCGAGCTACAAAAGACGATCAATTCCATGGTTGACCAGCTACGCACATTCGCATTCGAAGTTACCCGTGTTGCGCGCGAGACCGGTGTTGAGGGTCGGCTCGGAGGGCAGGCGCAGATCGAAGGCGTCGAGGGCATCTGGCGAGAGCTTACTGACAATGTCAACGCCATGGCATCGAATCTCACAGACCAAGTCCGAAATATCGCAAAGGTCACCACCGCCGTCGCCCGCGGCGACCTCTCGCAAAAAGTGTCGGCCAACTGTCGCGGTGAAATGCTCGATCTCAAATCGACCATAAACAAGATGGTCGACCGTCTCCAGAATTTCGCACTTGAAGTGACCAAAGTCGCACGTGCTGTCGGCACGGAAGGTATTCTTGGCGGCCAAGCCAAGGTCGAGGACGTCGAAGGCGCTTGGAAAGAGATTACCGAGAATGTGAATGTCATGGCATCCAATCTTACAACCCAGGTGCGTTCCATCGCCGACGTCACGACCGCCGTCGCGCAAGGCGATTTGTCTCGCAAGATTGATGTGCATGCTCAGGGAGAGATGCTGGCACTCAAGTCGACGATCAACAAGATGGTCGACCGACTACAAGTTTTCGCGTCCGAAGTCACGCGGGTTGCCAAAGATGTGGGTATCGACGGCAAACTCGGCGTCCAGGCCCAAGTTTCGGATGTTGATGGACTGTGGAGAGAAATTACGACAAATGTCAACATCATGGCAGCTAATCTCACAACGCAAGTCCGAGCGTTCGCACAAATCACGGCCGCTGCTACTGACGGTGACTTTACGCGCTTTATCACCGTCGAAGCGTCCGGCGAGATGGACGCCCTCAAGACCAAGATCAATCAAATGGTTCTTAATCTCCGCGAGTCGATTCAGCGCAACACGGCTGCCCGTGAAGCCGCCGAACTCGCCAACAGGACAAAGTCCGAATTTCTGGCAAACATGTCTCACGAAATCCGCACGCCGATGAACGGTATCATCGGCATGACCCAGCTGTCGCTCGATACAGAGCTTACGCAGTACCAGCGTGAGATGTTGTCGATTGTTCATAACTTGGCCAACTCGTTATTGACAATTATCGATGACATTCTCGATATCTCCAAGATTGAAGCTAACCGCATGACGATCGAGAAGATTGCGTTTTCGCTGCGCGGTACCGTTTTCGGCGCATTGAAAACTCTGGCGGTCAAAGCGAATGAAAAGCATCTTGACTTGGTGTACAAGATCGACAACACATTCCCAGATAATCTCATCGGCGACTCGTTCCGTCTGCGACAAGTCATACTGAACCTTGTCGGCAACGCCATCAAATTTACTGAGAGCGGCGAAGTGGCCTTGAGCATCCGTCGCGCAGATAGGACTGCACACCCGTCGTCGAAATGCGCGCCGGAGGAGATGTTGATAGAGTTTTGCGTGTCTGACACCGGTATCGGTATTCAGAACGACAAGCTTGACGTTA
Source organism: Lipomyces starkeyi (assembly GCA_018804115.1). NCBI lineage: Eukaryota > Fungi > Ascomycota > Lipomycetes > Lipomycetales > Lipomycetaceae > Lipomyces > Lipomyces starkeyi. Next base: position 119,908 of record JAGJTG010000014.1, read on the forward strand.
TTTTTGACACGTTCTGCCAGGCGGACGGGTCCACGACTCGAAAATTCGGTGGTACGGGTCTTGGTCTGTCGATTTCGAAGCAGCTTATCAATTTGATGGGTGGTGATGTCTGGGTCCAGTCTGAGTATGGCAAGGGATCGCAATTTTACTTTACGCTGCGCGTCAAGCAGGCTGAAGGTGGACTTAACCCATTACTTGAGAATCTCGCCCCATTTAGACATCACTACGTACTTTTCATCGACACTGTGCATGAGAAGTCTGTGACCGATGATCTTATGGACGCCATCCGTCAGCTCAAGCTCAAACCTTGGGTCGTCAATTCCGTCGAGGAAGCACCACTACCTGTCGACCACTCTGGTCCCAAGTTTGACACCATCATAGTCGACAGTCTCGACGTCGCGAGCAAATTGCGCACACTGAATCATTTGAAATATATTCCACTTGTCCTGCTCAACCCGTGCATTCCACAGGTCAACCTTAAGCTTTGCTTGGACCTCGGTATTACGTCGTACGGCAACACGCCGTGCTCGGTTCAAGATATGGGCAACGCGCTTCGGCCAGCCCTTGAGTCCCGTGCTGCGCCACTCAATTCAGACGGCGCAAAGACGTACGAGATTTTGTTGGCCGAGGACAACGTCGTCAACCAAAAGCTCGCAGTTAGAATACTCGAGAAGTACAAGCACCGCGTCGAAGTCGTGGAGAACGGTCTTGAAGCGTTCGAAGCCGTCAGGAAGAAACGATACGATATTGTGCTGATGGACGTCCAGATGCCGGTTATGGGTGGGTTTGAGGCCACGACTAGGATCAGAGAGTGGGAGAGGCAGCATATTGGTGTGCGCGCGCGAACGCCTATTGTCGCGTTGACGGCGCATGCGATGCTGGGTGACCGCGAGCGGTGTATGCAGGCGCAAATGGACGAATACTTGTCTAAGCCATTGAAGCCAGCTTTGTTAGTGCAAACAATTAATAAGGTGAGTTGTATTTGAGCGCCTCAGTATAGAGTGATTGGAGACTAATGTACTTCAAGTGTGTACACCAGTTACACAAACACCAGGCACTTCCTCCCCCTTCGTCATCATTGTCAAACGGTGTTCATCGATAAACGATACAAAATTTTAACAAGCGTGTTAAAAAGTGGTTTGCCATCTGTATTATGGTCGTATTTTGCTAGCATTCGGGGCGCTGGAGTTGTTATAGTTGCTTGACGTTTGCATTTCCTTGTCATGTCAGATCAGTTTTAGTTGGAATTGAATGCAATAAAAGTAGTTTTTGTATTACAGGGTTCTGCTTCGTTTGCTATTTGTTGTATACGTGTTGTTTTGGCCTTGTGTATTAATCGTTTTTGTCACTTCAACTCGCTATTATGCGATTTGGGTTTATACGGTTCTGTATTAGCTGCCACTGGTTCACTTTCAAGTGGTTTGTGTGTTATATTTCGTGTTGGTTAAGTTGGCGGGAATAAGTCAGCTGCTGATTTTTTGAATTTGCGAATCTTGTTGTACGTATATATATGGTTTGCCCGTGTTGAGCTGCGCGAATAGCAATATATAAATATTTAGCGAGTACATACATATGATATCTAGATAAAGCGCAAGCGACGATTGAGACCGGTATCATGCTCCTAGATTATCAGTTGTATGCAAGCCTGGCAATTTGAAAAAATGCGCCCAATATCTTATCAGATGGGAACTCGGCCCAGGCTGCGGGTGCGGCTCACAATCGAGCTCGGCTAGACCTCGAGTTCGGTCCGGTCTTTGGGTACGGTAAGTCCGAAGCCATAGAAATCTTTGGCGTCACTAGTAATAACGGACTTTACGCGGCAATCACTGTCATCTCCCCCCATCGAGCTCGTAGGAGTGACTGTTCATATTGTTGTACTTCCAAGTGCAGCAAGATAATGCACCTGCTAAGAATGTCGGTGCCACAAGCGAACACGTCCAGAGTCACGATCGTGAATATCGTCGCTTATCTATTGTCATGCTTCTGCTCCATTGCGTTTCTTGTATTTCTTAACGCTACGCAATCGTTTGTTATTACCGTGTTATTAAGACTGAAGGATAATATCGTGAGTTAAAAGAGAGTGGCTTAGGCTGTGTTTGCCAAAATGCTAATGCTGACTTGCTTGGGCAGGGTGATTATGTCGGCACTTTGGGGTTTATCGATGAACTTGTCAGTGTTGTCATGTGCCCCATATGGGGCACCCTGTCTGATAAAATCGGCACCAGGACGGTACTTGCTCTCCTTCTATCTGACGATCACTGTTTTGTGGTAAACTAATTGCTGGCGCATAGGTATGCTCGGTGGCATATGTGCTCGTGGGCATCGGCTTGATATTCTTTGTGCAAGCAAAGAATGTGTACCCGGATCTTGTCATTCTCAGAATGTGCTTCGCGATCGGTGGATCTGGAACGTATGACCGCATAGTTTTATTACGGGATAAAAGTATCCAGGCTAATTTTGTGTCTTTCATAGTGCGGCCATGGTCACTGCGTTGTTGTCCGAAGTCAGCAGCTATCGATTCTCAAAACGCCCACAGCCAACCGCAGCTGATGTCGAGTTCCCGCCAGAATCCGACAACGCACAATGGTTCGAACCTCAGCAGCAGCAGCAACAGCAACAACCACATCAATTACAAGAAGTTCCCGATCGCCGCGTGCCGCCCTTGCGGAACGGGACGTTGTCTGGTTTGGTCGGTTTATGCACCGGTTTGGGCGCCGTCATGGCTGTGACCGTATTTCTGCCAATTCCAACGAGCTTGGAGGAACGATATGGCTTATCGCCGGAAGAGTCTTTGAAGGGCGCATTTTATATCGTTGGCACGGTTGCCGTTGTTGTTGGAGTAGTCTTGTTTGCAGGGTTGCGCCAGGATCCGAGTAGGAGTCTATCTATGTGGATCAGAAGTATACGATTCAATCGTCGACGAAATCGACTAAACCGGCTCCGTCAGCTCTCGAGTAGGAGGCAAAGCGTAGATTCCCACGCGTCGACAGAATCAAATGGAGGTATTCAGGATACGGGTTTGGATGATGCGGGTTATGACTCTCTTGCTGAAGAGGAGCACGAGTTGGGAAGTCGGTATCTTGAAAAGAATAATAGTTATTTCAGGTTGCTATTGAAAGGATTCACTGCTGCATCTGAGCCGGATATTTTTCTGGCGTATGTTGGCGGGCTGATAGCTCGTGCTGCTAGTGTTGCCGTGTCTTTGGTAAGTCATATTATTAATCCTCGCGCATAGTCGACTTCCGTTGATACAATTAGTTCATCCCTCTGTTCGTCAATCAGTACTTCTACAGCGAAGGAATCTGTGCAATCACGTCCGACGTCAAGGAAAGCTGTCGCGACGCATACATCCGCTCTGCGATGCTCACCGGCGTCTCCGAAACCTGCGCACTCATTGCAGCGCCAGTATGGGGCATCGCGTGTGACAAAATCGGCAAGGCAAGGGCTCTCGCAATAACAGCGGTCATCGGCATCATCGGGTTCATCGGGTTCGCGAGTTTAAACGACCCGCGCGTCGGCATCTCGTTCCTGTGGGCGACCTTGATAGGTATTGCCCAGATCGGCGCGATCGTGTGTTCGTTGTCGTTATGCACCGAGCGACGGGTCGAGTACTCTGGCTCCATCGCGGGCGTGTACTCAGTCACGGGCGCGGCGGGCATCCTCATCCTTACAAAACTGGGCGGTTGGACGTCCGACAAGTCTCGAGGAGCGCCGTTCATTTTGATGGCGATATTTAATGTCATTTTGTTTGTCTGTGCGGTATGGGTTATGTCTCTCGAAGGTGGAGTTAGCGCCGTCAGGTTATGGGGCGGCGACAGGTTGACGTCCGGGGAGAGGGAGAATTTGGGACTCCGGATATCATATACGGTTGACTCTAGCATTTTCGAGGATGGGAATGACAGTGACGATGAAGCGCCAGCTGCCATATCTTCGTAATCTTTTCCTTATAAGGTCTGGGGTTTCTTTTCTTATTAACATATATTTTGTTTTAGTTGGGCATATAGTAGTTCATAGATGGTACGGTTTATACAGGGCTTACATACGAACCTGAATTACGAGGTTTGGAGTGTATTGTACATATTGACTGCGGTAAGGAAATAGCATTATCGTGGATGAACATTGTATCTCGTCCAGTATTTAATACGTTACAGCCTTGCGTCTTATTATGGAAGTAATTAACTAAAACCCTTCATCGACCAAGGCTACAAGTGCTCCAAGCCCGCAAAATAACATAGAAGGGAATAATTGCCAAAATAAAATCCTCATTCCAAATGAAACGACACCCTACTGAACTCGTTAGATGCAATATCCTCAAAAAAAGGACGACGTTCTGTCCATATTGTAACCAGAAAAAAATTGTCTCAAGTGCATTGAATCAGAATTAAAAAGCTCGTATGTTATTTTATTCCACATGAAAATTCAGGTGAAGAAATTCAAAAACATGTTACATCATTTGATCAAGAGACTGTGAAAGGCAATAATCGATGAAGGGGATACATACCTACCAATCTGAATGCAGAAAATGCAAAATTCAACGCATGTACAAATGAGTTGAGAAAAAACTTGCGATGGCTGCAGAAAATTTAAAGACTTCACAACACGTCACGACGTTTACAGCCTTATTTGGAATATAGCATTGTCTATGCAAAACTTTAAATAGACAAGGTGCAGGGTCCATGAATGGGCTTGCCTGTTGCGAAAAGAAAGTCCCCCGAACTTATAAAAAAGAATAGCGTTGACACAATCTTGTTCAGTCGATAATTCAACAGACCTATCAGTTTTCAAGTAAAATATGCCATTCTCTCTTCTTTGCTTAGGAAATCCTCTCCTGGGTATGATTTGTTTTGTAACACGGACTTGGCTATGAATAGGTTGCTAACGGTTGTCCATAGATATTCAGGCTGTATGGTTAGTCTGCCTTTTATTTTGCGCCAATGGTTTAATTCCGTTGCATGGATGACAATTGCTAACTCTCGAATAGCCCCACTGAATTCCTCGAGAAGTATGATCTCAAGGCCAATGATGCTATCCTCGCCGACGAGAAGCACATGCCTATTTACGAAGAGATTTTGAAGTACGATGCGAAGTTCCTCGCTGGTGGTGCTGCTCAGAACACTGCCCGTGGCGCTCAGGTATACTTGTGACTTTTATATGTAATTCATCTTTAAATTTACGAGTGTCACTAACCCATACATCAGTACGTCCTTCCCGCCAACTCAGTCGTTTACTGCGGTTGTGTAGGCGAGGACAAGTTCTCTAACTTCCTCCGTGAGGCAAACAAGAAGGAAGGTCTCTACTCTGCTTACCTCGTCGAGAAGGACCAGCCCACTGGCAAATGCGCTGTCATTGTCACTGGTGCCGACAGATCGCTCGTCACCGATCTTTCCGCCGCGAACCACTACAAAATCGATCACCTCAAGAGCCCCGAGATCTGGAAGTTCGTTGAGGATGCTCAGTACTACTACGTTGGAGGTTATCACTTGACTGTATGCGTTCCGGCCATCCTTGCTCTTGGACAGCATGCCGCGGAAACTAACAAGGTAATTGTATTTCGCAATCGAATTGACTCCGAGCTGACATGGTACAGGTATTCTCCATGAACTTGTCCGCTCCGTTCCTTGCCCAGTTCTTCAAGGACCAGATGGACTCTGTCGCCCCATACTGGGATATCCTCATCGGCAACGAGAGTGAAGCCGCTGCTTACGCCGAGTCTCACAACCTTGGTGTAAGTTTCATAATGCGCACTTGTTTCGAACAAACATGCAACTAACCGCAACCAGACCACTGATGTTACCGAGATTGCCAAGGCCATCGCGACGCTCCCCAAGGCCAACACCAAGCGTCCCCGCCATGTCGTTATCACACAGGGTGCGGACTCCACCATCATCGTCTCCGCTGACGCCACCGGTGTCACCAGCACCAAGGTCTACCCCATCCGACCCATCGCCGCGTCAGAAATCGTCGACACCAACGGTGCCGGGTACGTAACTTTGTGGAATTTGTGGTTCCTGCGCGTAAATAATCATCCTAATCGTTACATAGTGACTCATTCGCGGGTGGCTTCATAGGTTCGATCGTTTCGGGGAAGTCAATTGACGAGGCGGTCGAAGTCGGTCACTGGCTCGCGAGTTGGACTGTCCGTCTCAACGGTCCTGCGTAAGTGCTCCTTTTTGTGTTGTTCGAGAGTATAGAGAAATGCCTAACATTAGCTCGCAGGTACCCTTACCCCAAGATAGAGTATTCCGTCTAAATTGCATATTCCACCATTCCACAATAAATTATTCACCTCTGACCACCTAACGACAATGTGCTCTGGTTTGTTATTTCCTTCCTAGACTACTTGCTATGTGTATCGTACTGTTATGGGCAAAGCGTGTACAGCATAATGTGTTTGTGTAATAGATAGAGCGAAGCGTGTAAAAGTGCTGTACTGGTGCATTTGAATTGAAAAGAAGCAATAGAAGATGACCCGATACTCCGCCTTCCGTTAATACATGTGAGGACCATGCTCAAACAATATATTTATACAAATGCTTGCAGGACAGAGTCCGTCATAACTAAAATTATATTTGCGTCGCCAGATAGTCAACCCGTTGTACTTACGCTAGTACGTAAATCGCGTCCATAATGCTAGTCTCACATTCGCTTAGCATACGCATAGAATGTTACCTTGGCCCATCTGTCATGGTTACCTTTGAGGCCGCGACTTAATCGGCACGAAGTCGGTCTTATTGTTGTCAATATCGTTGAACTTCTCATCTAATCGTCGTGCGGGCTCGCTATACCATCGCCCGGCACTATTAATTTGTTGCGGAGGCGTTTGTTCTTGCCTAGATGGAGAAGATGGCGATGCCCTTTCAATAGGCGAGATACTTGTCCGCTTAGACATTGCGCCAATGGATTTGTGCATTCGCACTTGAGGAGGATAAAAAGGGATTTGTCCTGGCTGCACAGTAGCCGATGGAGCTCCAGAAGATAAGTCAAATGAGCTTGAGGAACGGGAATTCCCTAACTGCTTGGCGGGCGGCTCCGGCAGCGGCGAGGTGACGTTTAATGCCTGAAATGAAGGGTCTAGCTCATTCGCCGAAGAGGGGAATATAGAAAACGACTTTGGAACATCTCCACCGAAAGCACTGCCCGGAAATGGAGCCCTCCCAAACATGGATGCCGACAATGAAGGCTGAATGCCAATACTTGACCCAAATGGGTCGAACCCCTGATTGGAGAATTGAAACGAACTAGAGGCCGGCATCGGACTTGATTGAAAGCCATCACCAGAAAATGGACTAAATGTCGCAGGATTCGGTGCTGAGTAGGATGGCAAGTGCATGTTCTGAGCCTGAGAGCTCGTCGCTAAAGGATTCCACGGAGAGAATGCGGTCGTCTTCTGAGACGAAATATCCGGGATCTGTATATTGCTCCTCTCAGTTTTGTCATTTGCTTCTTTCTTTCCCCGCCGAGATCTTGAAAACACCACCTCGTCTAGATTCTTCTTGCCAGCAGGCTCCGCAGTCTTTGCATTGCGAGCACTTTCCAACTCATCGTCCTGAACTAGATAATCCACCATCGCGTTCATCATGTACGACACAGAAGGCTCTGATCCAACTGATCCCGCTACGCTTCTTTTTCCTCCAAGCGCAATAGCCGGTTCCGTATACTGCGGTTGAGATTTTGGCAGCTGGCTATGATTCATGCTGTAGAATGACTGTGAGCTGAACTCCGGCGGTGGCACTGCTTCTGTTCCTGCAGGCGTAGACATTAACCGCGGCGGATAATATGTGAACTTTTCCTCCTCGAAAATAAGAGGGATTTCATCGCGATTGCTGAGAGTGACCGCGTCCGTGAGAAGATCGGAAATGCGTAGTAGTGTCTCTTCAGTGGGATGCAATCTACTCGTGACCTCCTCTATCTCTGCAAACGTCAATTCTTCTGCCTCCGCTCTAATACCATGAAAGCCTCCTTTCAGTGGTTCACATCCAATCAGATCGATATCTTCTTTGAGGAGTACATCTGTCTTCTCAAGATTTAAATTGCCGAATAAAACTGCAATAGAAGATAGTGTGTCTGCATAGTCAATCCACATATCGCGAATTTGCACTGACAATGTCGGAAATTGCTCGACTTCCTCTGCTACATTCATTGACTTGGCATTAACCATCAGCCACGCAGAATATATCCGCAGTCCGTACAGTACGCGACGCGCAACAGCCGAAACTCCTTCCGTCTGAATGTCAACCGGAGCTTCTTTCGACCTGACCGTCTCAAGCTCTTCGTTGAGAACCTTCAGAAGGCACGATATCATAGCCACATTAAATTTTAACATTCGCGTCGCGAGCTCCTTTCTCGCTGCATCCTGCTTGGATATGTAACAAGCACAGATGTTAATTACAACCATCTTCGTTAAAATATCCGTTGTCAACTTACGGTCGACAATATCAGCCCGCAATCTCTGCAATGTATGCGTCTCCAAGGTGTCATCTTCTGGAGCTCTCCCTGTCTTGTAAGCATTCGCATGCCAGATCAAAAATGACTCAAGTAGTTGGTTGACAGCAACCTCGTCCCTCTTATACGGTCCATCTACCTTTGCAATCTTTGGGCTATTCAGGAACTTTTTGAACCCTAAACTCAGATTTCCTGCCGCCGTAGGAAATGGCTCTTTCACGCACATGGCTCTATAGAAGTGATACTGCGACGACAGCACACTGCCCTCAAATATCGAAATCACCGCAATCTGGTTGTGCGGGAATCCAAGACTGGGATAGAGTTGTTTGGCAAGTATGTAATAATTCAGCGCAGGGCGCCATTCTTTCTCGATAGAGTCAAAAGAGTGCATCTCTCGATAACGCGAAAGATCGCCAAGACACACCAGAGCCCGGTGGCATGACCGTAGAACCATGACCCTAAATTTGTCACTGGGATTCTTCGGGGCATGGGGAGACCGAATCACTAAGCAATGTCAGTCAATTCTATATAGAATCTGCGTCATTCTCCTACCTTCCATATGAAAACGCAATATAATTGGCTCAATGTCCCTAACACCAAACTGGCCAACTAGATGCTGAATGTATGAGCGATAAAACTGCGTCGAGGACTTTAAATATTTTACAAAAAACTCCTGCAGCTTCCTGGCCTCAGTTGGCTTCGCCTTGATCTGTGGCTGAATCTTTGCTTCTAGTCAGCTTATGCGTTGTTCATCCGCATCCTCCAGGACTAACCTTATGCAAGATTTTCTTGTACACTTCGATCACAGGATGGTGTACTCTGATCCATAGTACTGAATCAAGATCGGCGGCATGCGCAGCAAGTAAATCTTTCAGGATGGCGCTTTCCACTGCGTCTCGGAGTCTAAACAGTGGTTGTCAATAATATGTCCGACTCGAAATTAACATGTCTTGGCTTACTCGGTCACAAGAGTTTCGACATCCTTGTGATATGGCGGGCGTTCTTTCAAAAGAATCTTTAGTTTCTTTTCAAGGGCTGCTATCTCAGTAGGAAGGGATTTTCTGAAGTCGCTGTTAACACCGAGTTAGAAATGTTCGTGATAGACTTACGTTGACATTGCTTCCAAAGTTCCTTAATCAATATAGTGCGAACGAACCAATAACGACCTATATAACCTTGTGGTAAATACGGCTCAGGTGCGAAAAGAGCTGCGGATTCTTGGCCGTTCGATTGCGTCTGTTCAGCAAGCTCAACTCGTGAGAGCTTACGCTGTGGTCTTGCCAGAGAGGGGATTCAATGATACGTTGTCTCCCGATCCAGATTCCTAAATTCTAGACCAGACTATCATCATGATTGAAGAAAATTGGTTGCCAGTCTGATGATCATACCACCAATTGCTGATCTGTTGACAGTCAGCAGTAATAGAAGTTTGGTTGTAGAAAATCTCATGCACCTTCCGATGAGCTCGAGTCTCCAAAGCCGCACGCAATATGCTCGGCTACACAAAATGTTTGGTAGCAGCAACGACAATGTCTCCGAAGACCTCAAATATAATACCTATGTCCGTCGTATTGAATTCAACTTATAACCATGATTTGCAATTTTGCATCATATCTACGGAAATTCTACTTATTCTACGTAAAGGACTCTCGGCTGGGTTCACAAGAATGGTACAGTTATGTGTCGGTTACCTATAAATACCAACTTGAGCGTTTGCTATTGTTAAGTAGCACTTATCCTAGCATAGTACGAAATGAGGCGTGTAGTGGGCGTCGTCTTTCTAATGGAGAAGAGTGGAGTTGTGTTGGATTGCTGAAAAAACTTAGATGCAACGTCCCAACTTGGTGAAATGTTTTTATTGTAAACACAGATAGTATGGTAACAAAAAGCGAATAGTACGACATATCGATTTAAAGTTGCATCATTGTTCCGAATCAACGCCCAATACACATGAAATGCTATAACAATATTGATACACAATTTCTCCGAGAGAAAGAAAACCACGTACAACACCAATTCCAGAGCATGACTCTACTGATTTACAAATTAATTCTGCGGGCCACCTTCCGCATCCTCCTCTTCGTCTTCTTCGCTTTCAGCTCTTTCCGGCTCCTCGAATAGCGATCGGTACCGTCTAGTGGCCAGATCATTGTAGACTCCATATTCGTCCTCAATAGTACACTCCGAGCCACCAAAGTATGATAGTGCCACAGGCAGGAAGATCAAACCATGCGAGGCAGCGACAACCACCAGTGTCAGCCACATTCGGAAGTAGTAGACCTCGAAGATCTTCGATCTCGTGAAAGCCAAGACAGTAACGCCTATGAGCTTCGTCAACGTAATACCGCAAAGTACCTAGACAATGTGAGCCATCTATAGATAATTTTCAAATCAATCAATCAGCACTTACTGATCCACCGACACTCACAAGCGCCGCCCAGACGCGCTCGTCACTATCCTTCAACCGCGAAGAACGATTCGAATCCAGCACGTCGATGTTAGGAACCATAAATGCCCGCGCGATATGACTGCAGAATTCAACGCCAATTCCGACACAAATGACGAGATTTACCAGACTAACCGCATTGAGACTGATACCCCAAACGGCCATCACACCCATTATGTCAATCACAATCATGGCAACCGTAGCTGTCACAACCGCGCCAGTTCTCAGCGATCCGAGAAGAACAGACGAGACTACAAATATCGCAGCCTCAGCTGCCACGATGAGAGTCGTAGTGAGAGTAAAAATGGATCCGTACTGGTCGAAGAAGATATAAAACATAGAATACGGGAAAACTTCTACCCCGGTTTCTCTAGATATGGATTCTGCAATCCGCCGCGCAGAAGCATAAGCACTAATGAAGTCGTTTTGCGATCGCAGTGGGGTATGCGACGTTCGGAATGACGAAGCGTTAATTGTCAGTCGGTTGTAGTCTGGCACTACAGCGTTAGAATATGGCGCCTTTCCGCCGAGTGGGCACGGATCTGACGGTGACTCAATCCAGAAGGAGAAAAAGTTCATGAATTCCGACCCTTCCGGTAGCCCATTCATTGTAATGTTCCACTGAGGATCCCGCTCCGCGTAGCACACGTCACACTGCCAATCCCTTGCATACGGAGAGCACATTTCGTCCGTGGATCCCTTTTTAAATCTGCAGCACTCCTCCAAAGTAGGATTCAGCCAATGAAGATAGTCATCTATCCAGCTCGCCGCAGGCTCAGCTATATAAGACACTTCAGACCTTTTGCGTTCTTGCTCTAGAATGTTTGCAAGCGAATATTCGTTGCATGTTGTGAATCGGCCGCATAATGATTTCTGAGCTGCACGTTCTGTAATATTGTATTCGCGCGTAACAAAATATACGGGTGGACCGGAGTCAAAGTAGGCATATAGATCATCAAAATACTCCACTAAGTATGAATCGCTCGGAATTGCTATTCGCTGATCTGAAACAACCATCAGTAAATTATTATTAACGTGGCGATAAATATCAGCATACCAAGACCTAGTTGAATCTTAGGTATAAGTGCTAATGCAAGAGCGCAGAATCCGCAGAACACCATCAGTATGACTGCCTTAGCCTCCTTTTTCAAGATTGAAGGCGCATATTTTTCGCGGATCCAGATTGCTAAGAAACCTTCTCCCTTCTGTGACGGGCTAGACACCTCGATTCTCAAGCATGGGAGACAGTCGACACGGTTCGACTCTAATCTGATTTGGTCCAACGTCAAAGCCGAGACAAACATGGTTACTTGAAGCAAGGCATCAATGAACACAGCGCCAGCAGCATAAATGGCGAAGTTGCGTACGGCAGGCATAGATACGACAGCCCCCAGAGCAAATGCTATTGTCTCGCAACAAGCGGACAATAGTATACTTGGCCCCATCCTTCCGACAGCCCTTGCAATCCGATGCTCAACTGGCTCCTCTGGATGCTTGCTGTTCACCAGTTCCAGTTCATGAGAAAGTAAAAAAATATTGTCGACACCAACAGCCAAAACTAGAAACGGAATCACTTCGGCGATGATCAATGTGACTTTAATACCAAAGAGGGAAAACAGGCCGATAGACGCAGACACTGATAGTAAGACAATACTGATGCCCAACAGTCCAAGAGTAAACTTTGACTCAATCAATGATCGTAATCGATCGCGGAATGAGATCCTACCCAAGGCATAAGAAGCGTAGAAAAACATGACAAGGTAAGAAATAACAATAATTTTTACGTCAGTGTTCGTAGACTTGTTTAGTTCCTTTTCTAGTGAGATTTCCGCGTTAAAGCTCACTCTGAGACCCCGAGTTGATGCCTGCTCTTGCACAGTAAGAAGATATGCTTCTAGCGCTGTCTCCCAGTCCGTCGCATGGTGCACCAGCGCTGAATCCTCTTGCCCATTGTTGACCACCCAGGAAATTATCATAGCTTGCGCCTCAGTGTAACCGGCCTCGACACCCCCAAGAATCATGCTTGGTTTCAGCGGCTGTTGAAATGGCGGTAAACAATTAACAGGATTGGACGTACAAATGTCAATCTGCTCTTTCCAGCGTTCGTCGTCCACATTGTCAAAATCACCAACAAAATACTGAGTTATCGACTGAACTACGCAAGCTTCACCCGTAGGATTCAGGCAGATGTCGTCAAAAGTAATTCCATAGAGAGGTGATTTCATAGCGGTGATGTTGCTCTCGACCTCAAACCACCACTTCAATGTTTCGTAGCTAAGAACAGGGCCAGTTTCATTCACCACAAAGGCTTGCTCGGCTCTGTAAAACGGACCAAAGTTGTTGTCATAGAATTCCTTCTCTTGGTATGGTGCAGAATTAGGACTCACCCACAGTCGCACGGGATTTGTCTCAATTGTAAAATGAAGCCAACCAAGAGACATGAGTCCAACAATAAGTAACGATATTCCGATCACGAGACCAGGAAATTGGGCGCAAAATAGGCCGACAGTAGTGAATCGAGACTGAAGAGCCTTATGCAATGAATATGTCTTTGTTGACGGGCTCTCGACCATCTCAGGCGATTGAACAATGTCGCCCTCTTCTTCGTCTTCTGACTCTTCCCCGTTCCCTTGAAGTAACCGCAATCGCTCTGGTTTGTAGAACGGACCTCTGCGAAACTGGATTATCGACTTATAGGCCAAAACGAAGACTATCAGGACCAGAGAATACAAAACAATGATGGCAAACGAGAAACATGGTATCATTCCTACTCTGCATTTGTTTTCAGCTTTCGTTGGTGGCAATGATGGACACGCTCCAGGACAGTCGACACAAGCACAACGATACCGCTCATCCGAATCCGAGCAACTTTTGGCTGAATATCCAAGTCGTGTTAGTTCATTAGGTGTTTCGTCCCATGGAAAATTAATCTGAAAAGGTGACCCGCCAAGTAATGGCTTTTCATCCCCTAAAAATTTCAAAAATCCGCGAAACTCTGTGGCACCGCCGCCGATCAAGTCCATCACATAGCCATTCGTCGCAGAGAATTTAATATCCTTGCACGAATCAAAAAAATCGCTGGCTGTTTCCGGCTGCACGTAATAGTCTAGCTCGGCCACAATATCATTCCCTGACGTAGCTCGTCCGAGACCTGTAACGTTAATGAATTGTGATTGGTTCGGCGAACAGGTGAACGAGCAAAAGAACTCGACGAAGTTGGCTTGGCATGCAGGACAAGAAGATATGAGATTCTCAGCTTTCTTTAAGTTAAGCTGTAAGTTTTCAAGCTATATTATCCTATTAGCTTGAAGCGCTGTATGTATCTGATAAACAACCCACATACTTGGTCGCCATCACAGCACACCTTCGACGAAGCCCAACTCGGCCCACAAATGTCAACCAACTTCGCTCTTGTGCTGTCATCCGGTGTGACAGCTGCGCCATTATAAGGGCACGGTAGCTGTGCACCAAAAAAGCTCTTTTTACCACACTATAACACAATGGTTAAAAAGTCTGACTTAGCCGCTCCAAAGGCAAACATGTACCTACGTTCTTGTATATGGCACAAGTGCCTGCTTCATGAATCTCGGTGATCGCTGCACTACCGAGCGACGCCCACGTCGTAAGTGCTACTACCAGAAAGTGCAATAACATCATATTGATGAGATGTTTCTGCTTCAATTCACTAGTCTTGTGTATGGGTGACACAATGCTTGACCGACCGAAAGCAAGGAGGCACCGACGCCACGACGTTCTGCTCACTTAAGGTTTCGACTGGTATTCGGAGAACACAGCTTCCTCGTATGGAGTATGGACCCCCAGCACGTCGAGTTTGCAGCACCTAATTGACTTATGCATATAGGCAGGTGGACTAAATCATCACGGTCCTCTAAGTAGAGCTTCTAATAATTCCTGACATGGTATAGCGGCAGCGTAAGGACTGGAACCATACGATAATATGTAAATATTCCGACCGTCAAGCATTGCCATCTAATTCCATAATTCAGGATTAACTTCGTGGGGGACATAATATATACGTCTGATACGTTAAATAAGAGCACAAGTTTATATTCAAAATTACACTTTGCAATTTGCAGAGGTATTTGTTAATCGATCAAATTTACACTTCCCAGTAAGGCAATAACTCCAACCCTTAAACAATGTTACAACTTCACTATATTACACAGAATATAATCTTCGGGCTCCTGACGTCCCGCAACTTATAACCATATTGCCCGAACCTTTTGTGTGGCTATAGTCATCATCATATTTGGCCCACTTCCTGTTAGAACAGGTGTTCCCTACCTGGACGATATTATCTTCCTCGACTATGCGCGCGTCGATCGTCTTTCCACATTATGTTCGCCTTGTGCAGTTCCAATATCCACTGATGCCAAATGCTTCCCATGGCCGGAATTATCTTGTCTAGCATTTTTTTCGATCATCTGCGCAAACCATTTGGCCCGAATAAGATTATATTGTTTTATGGCCTCGTCGTCCATCTCCTCAATATGCCTAAAATTTGTGTACAATTTGTAAATATCCGTGTTCAAAATGAACAGGCCACGAGATGCCTTATGTGACGTCCTTCGCAGGAAATCGTATGTCTGCTGCATAGTCATTTGATTCATGTCAAGCCATTTGAACGCGGGACTCCGAAACATGCCAGTAACACGTACACCGGGTGCCATATATGCGTGAGTGCGTGGGAACTTGAAGATTTCCTTCAATGAGTCCGCATGTTTCCGCCATACATTATAGGCAATAGAGCCCGACGATTCCGCAACAATCTGTTCATCTTCTGGCTCAGGTATATATTCAAACTGACTTCCCTGGGTGAGTCGCCGGTTGATTTCGAACTTGCTGTGTACCTGGATTAGTCTAAAGCTCAAGTTCTGCCTCAAAGCTCCCCGTGAAATTTTGCCTTTGTAAATCGACATCTCTGCCATGACTGCTCCGTATGCATCTGTAAATTATACATCAATGTCGAAGTCTTCGGCTAGTCGCACGTATGCATAAACATTATCAGATCCAAATGTGGAGCGCCTGTGTGTGCATAAATTTGAAATAAATGCGTTTACAGGGAGCGCATCAAAAGCCTATTTGCCTCAGCTCAAAATCCCAGCGGACGTAACGGCGGCAACAAGGAAGACGTTCGACCGACATACATCTATTGCAACAGATACTTTTCAATTGAGCCAACACCAAAGTAACGGCGAGCATATAGTATACGAAGCTTTATTGAGTATTTGGAATAGCTGGATTGCATTCACAGGCACTAATAGTAAATCGATCGAAGACTATCTAGAGTTGTACTGCAGAATGGACAGACGAGAATTAGAAGAGTATCAATTTCAGCTTGCGGCCGTGAACGAGTCACTAGAGTCTGATCTAAATAATGAATCCCTTCTTACACTGAAGTCCGAGCTGACAGATCTGATAGCTTTGTTGAAGCAGGCGCTGCGAGAGACGGAGGGTCATTCAGCGCCGAACACCAAGGCGACAAGCCTACCAAACAAATCGTCACGACCAATTGCTCTATCGAAATCTTCGGCAGCGCCTCCAAATTCTCAGGCAAAGGACTCTCCAAATGAGTCTCACGATATTTCGCTGCCGCGACCACCCCCAGCGGCTCCGTCATCGACCGGACATGCCCCAGTACCGTTGCCGCCATCACCACCACCGCCGCCACCACCACCTCCAGATTCTTCGCGCAACATATCACCACCACCACCGCCAGCACATCCTCAGCCACGAGAATCTTTCAAGACGGGGGCGGTTGTTCTTGCCCGGTGGCTCTCTGGAGACAAGCAGTATCATAGGGCAAAGATCGCGGGTATCACGGGATCTTCCATCCAGCCCATGTATACTGTCAAATTTTTTGACTATGCGTCTACGGACACAGTGCCACTGAGCTGCGTGCGCCCAGTGAGCGGTGCAGAGTCCAAGCGCAAAGCGCCAGAACAGTCCGATGCTTCTGTGAATGGTGTGAAATTGATGACTCTTGAGAGACCAGCGAAGGCGGCCAAAGTTCAGGAGAAGAAGGCACTTGACCAAGGGAAAGCCAAATGGCAGGAGTTTTCTAGTAAAGGTATGGGTGGTGGATCCAGATATATATTCCATTTTATATTTAGCTGACATCTAGTAGGGCTAAAAACGTCCAAGTTCGGCAAGGCGAAAAGGATTGGAGAGTCATCAATGTTTAAGTCGCCGGATGATGTTGGTGGGCGAGGTAAATACTACACTTCTAATAGGCGTTAAATTTTTATGAATACGACGAATTGACGTGAGATGTAGTGGGCATTATAAATTCTGGAAGACCGATGACGAAGGACTACAAACGGTCGAAACATGTCTATAACGTCGACCATGCGAATGGAAACTGAATATAGATGAGTTGACACCTTTGCTTTGAGCTTGCTTAAATCTATCATATGTTGAGACAATCACCAGATACTATGTTGGCGCATGATAAAACCGAGTCTGGCCAAATGTGTTCCCGACGCCTTCGGATTATCGAATTTGCTTTGTGGTTTCTCTCTTGAAGTGCTTGTTAATTTCTCGCGTACGGGACTAAAATTGCTTCTAGACACATGTAGGCATGATTTTCTGGCTAGCTCTACTTAATACGGGACAAACGGTTGTACTTTATTATCATGTACAATATCAAATATGCTATGACATCAAGTAGAAACACCGTCATGTGAGTAAGACAAAATAAACACTTTCCAAACAGTTGTTAAATCACACTTCGAACACAAGCTTTCTGTTTCGTTTAATTAACTTCAACAGTTTCTTCTCCAACGTCTCACAGTCCTTTTTTGAGGCATACCATTCCTTTTCCAGTTGTTCTAACTTCTTCCCGCCCAGCATCTCGTTAGTAATTTCATCCACCAAATTTTTCTCAGCCTGTTCATATTCGAGCTGCGAAAACGTGAAATGTGGACTAGACACTGACCCGGTGATAGCCTGCTTAAAGAAGGTCAGATTATTCGATCCTTCCAATTCTTTGACAGCTATTTTAGTTAACCCTAATGGATCAAGTACTGGCTTCTCTTGTTGAGATATAGACGAGACTACAGCGGAATCGGTTTCAGATTGGCTCCTAGTGTCATCGACACTATCTGATGCACCACCGGTCGCTGCGGCGGCTGAAACAGCAGTGCCCTTCTTCGCTTTCTTCGCCTTCTTCTCTTTCTTCTGACCATTCACTGCTTCTTGCGACGCTGCAGAAGGAACAGGAGAAGCAGACTGCGATGGCACTTGAGGAGGCGATTCATTCAGCGGAATCTGCAGTAACGGAGCCGTAGCCAACCTGGACATTGCTTCTTGTTGCCTATAAGTCTCGCTCGTTTTTAGGTTTATAACGGATTTGTCCGCAAAATCAGTCGCTTCTGAGCGATCCACTTCTGTCTTTGCTGTTAATAGGGACTCGTGTTTCAAACTCATGCTGGACTTAGAATTCTCAGGGCTTAGTGTAATGGGACCAGTAGACGAGGCAATTGTTGTCTCGGAAGTTGAAGGAGGATGCTGCGTTTGAATGGACGGTGCTAGCGAAACATGAATACCGGCAGAATGAACGCGAGGAGAATTGGCAGACTCAGAAGATGGTCGTCTTTCAAGACTTCGGCCCCGACTCAGCATCGCCTGAGATGGCCGCGCCGCAGACGCACCACCAACTGGAAATGCATATGAACCCGACGGCGAACCTAAGCCAGGATGTTCGTTAGGACCGATCGCGTCGTCGACGACAGTACCAACGGCAGCTGCGAATGCAAATGGGTTGCTAATGACTGATGAAGGAGAGGTTGGCTTTTCGCGACGCGCGGGACCTGGATTTTGGTTCGTATTCGAATACACTTCACTCAGTGGCGGAAATGACTCGTCTGAGAGTTTACGAAGGGCCCACTCCGGTTGACTGGGGATAGGACTGCTACCTAAAGGCAAAGTAATTATAAGTATAATGGAGACAATAAGAGACACGAACATCTAACGCAGCATGAAAGATAGGCAACATATAGCCACTGTACGGTCCTTTTCTTGTATACTGGAGTATGGCAAACAACAATTATCATTAATTTCAGATATATTGCAATTCATGATAATATAATAATCAACTAATGACAAAGAGGCAATTTGTAGCTCCAATGAAACTAAGATAATACAAAACCGAATACTAAGGGACTCCATAACTTGACCAGATATTGCCTATCCTCACCACGCCTTGTTATAATACACACCTTGAGTTTGAGCTTGTTGAGCTTGCGGGGCTCGTAACGATTCGTCACCGACTGAGGCTTCAACAATTGGTAGAGACACTGAAAGGACAAGAACTATCAGCCACTGAGACAAATTCAAGCGAGAACACGAAGAGTTGTGCCTCTTAGCTTAAGTATTACCTTTCAGTCTTCCACCGGACACCAGTTGCGAAATTAGATCCTGACCGTCCCTCACCTGTCCATTTCCAAATAAGCCAGGTGGAGGAGTGCTTCCCGAGCGGATGCCTAATACAGATCCCCCTTGCATCATCTGTTGCTGCTCCAAAAGGTGCTCGGAATTGTTCAATTTTTCCGAGAAATTGTACCTCGAGCCTTGGCGAGCATGGCTGTCAGTGCGCCGTCCGTCCTGCTTAGCTTCGGATTGTTTATCTGCCATCCTTCCATTTTGACTCTTATCACTAACAAATGCAAACAGGGGTGGCATACTTTGGACGCTTGCCATATCTTCCTTAGCTAATATTTGGGCTGAAAAAGAGAACTTAATTGACGAGGAGTTGGACAGCATCTTGATAGCGTTTTCGAATAATGACAAAGTAGGATTCGGAATGACTATCTTTTCCCCCTTTGACTGAGGCGCAGCGTTCGCAGCAGATGGCCGTTGTTCTTGAGGGGCTGGTGGCTGCTGAGATTGAACAGATTTGGTCAGAAATTGCGACTGCGACTCTGATTGTAAGTGCGGTGCTGTACTTTGATTAATCAATGCTGCCGGCCGCAGCGGTGACCCGGTCACAGTAGTAGGTCGACTAAGCTTAGAATTTTGGACTGGTGGGGATGCCTTGTTTGCCCATGAAGCGGTTGGAGGAAGAGCGGATGGTTCCGGCAAGTCGGAATGTGACTCCTCGTTTGACTTGGGCACAACAGCTGACTTCGCAGTCGTTGGAGCCCTAGGCAATCCCGGCTTCATGTCACCTTGACGGGCGGCGTGCTGAATTGTTGATAGATCCTGGCGAGTATAGGAATCGGCCTCTTCTCCAGGCTCGTGCAGAAACATACAATTTGGGTTCGGGCATGGCTGATTTCGTAAATACGATGAGCAATACTTCGTTGTACCGTATGCAGCCCTAGAAGTCTATTAGAATCAAGATCGTTATATGAGTGTGTGGAGTGTACCTTAGAATTTTGCCGTCATTCATAGAGCCATCCACCGCCGCAATACATTTCGCAGCATCCTCCTTCTTAAGATATGTAACATAGACGCCTATGCCACCATTACCGGCCCCTCCGTTATTACGGCGATTGACGACGATTTTCTGAATTTTGCCGTATTGGCCAAAGAACTGGTCACCGCGTAGGGTATTATGGAGCTCTTCATGAGGGATATGGGGATTGAGGCCGACAACGTACACAAGGTTTTTCTGAATCACGCGCATTCCAGAAAGATGCTTCCGAGAAGCTTGCTCAATCTCCTTTCTCTCCCGTTCCTTCTGCTTCTTCTCTTTCTCACGGCGAGTCTGCTTTTGATGATCTTGGCGCCATCTGTAAATATTCATTAGCAAATATCTGTACGATTTCAACGACAGTGAGCAGTCTACATACTCTTCTGCTGTGACGACCTTATATTCGACTGACTCGTCGTCGTAAGGTCTTCGACAGCCAGGGCAGCGGCCATTCAGTTGAGGATTTTGCCGAATATTGTTGTAGCAAAATTGGCAGACCTTGATGATACATATCAGCACACTTTCTGATTATTTACCACAACCAGAAACATAAATGATTTAATCATACCTGGTATCCGCAGGGACATGGCTTAAATCCTTTATCGGATATGTCGAATTCCTCGACGCAAAGAGGACTGGAGATGTGTTTGGTTAGTAATAATCCAATGCAAATCAAATTTGAAAGTTAGGAGAATGCAGTACAAACACGTACCAGACTTCCTCTTCATCATCGGAAATAAACGAATCTTGAGCTAGACGCGACATTTTCGAATTGTGTGATGCGATAACGACAGAGATAATGTATCGGATATATTTCGCAGTGAAATCTCAACAGAGCAAAGTGGTTTGTGTTCGTGATCCTGTGTGATTTAAGGGATTCGAGAAGAGAGCGAGGAACTATAATCACAAGAGTGGCCACAGAAACAGGATTAAGCCCTGCACTAACTACATCCAGAATGGCGTATAATGTTGTCCGGACAACAATTTATAACCGGCTTAGGGTCTGGAGGTTGTGATATAAATTTTGTGATCGAGCATCTAGATCACAGATCACAAGTATCCAGAAACCATCTCCATTGATTGGCCCTTGTCCACAACCGCAAGTTGCGACGCCTGAATTTATCGCGAAGTGAAAGTCGAAACAGTCCGACAGCACAACACTATCGGATTCTGCTTCAGAACTCACCCATGATTCGATCTCTACGCTCCCGCGCTACGGCTTTTGTGCTTGATGCTCAGCCCCGAGTGATTCTGCAGCGACGCTTCGCCTCGACTGGTCCATCGTCCGTCCTTACCAAGACCAAGGAGCATGTCGAGAGCAAGCTCAGTGACGACACAGAGCCACTCTATCCTGTGGATTTGAAAACGCTTCCTCGAGAAGGTGCGGCAATTTGTCCTACAGTGGTTAATTGAAGTTCGCCTATCAGTTCTAACAATACACCAGATCCTGGAGTTCTCAGAAGGCCAATCGTCAATCCTGCAAACAACTATACCGAGACCGTTGAGGGCTTGCACGAGTACGGCCGTTATGTTATGGCCGCATTACCTAAATTCGTCCAGAAGTTCTCGGTTTGGAAGGATGAACTGACGCTATATGTTGGTCCAAGTGCGATCATTCCGGTTTTGACTTTTTTACGAGATCACACAGCTGCCCAGTACAAGGCGGTTATGGACATCACTGCGGCTGATTACCCAACGCGATCGCACCGATTCGATGTTGTTTACAATCTTCTATCAGTTAGACACAGCTCACGTATCCGGGTCAAGACGTACGCGTCCGAGACAACACCAGTTCCTAGTGCGACTCCACTGTATGAGGGCGCTAATTGGTACGAAAGAGAGACGTACGATATGTTCGGTGTATGTGCCTGTTTATTGCAGCCGAACGAAGTATGCAAGCATCGGAACTGACCCTATTGGAATTGTAGGTGTTCTTCGTCAATCATCCCGATTTGCGACGAATAATGACAGACTACGGCTTCGAGGGCCACCCCCTCCGTAAGGACTTCCCACTTACAGGATACACTGAGGTGAGTTCATAAAATAACTTTGGCCTCTTCAAATGGTATTAACATCTAACACTAGGTCCGATACGATGAAGAGAAGAAGAGAATTGTCTACGAGCCATTGGAGGTATGTCATCTGCTTACATGTACATAGTTATTTCATCCCCTGGGATCGGACTAATTTGACTATAGCTGACACAAGCTTTCCGAAATTTCTCGGTTGGCTCTACTGTTTGGGAGCCTGTTGGTCCTGGAAAGGACGAGAGACCCAAGAATGTAAGTATCTACATATTCTTGGGATGGATATATCCGCTGACTTGCTCTGAACAGTTCGTCTTGCCGGCCCCGGAGCCAGAGGATCCACCAGAAGAGCAGAAATAGACTTGATAATTTAGGGATGGATGTATTTCGCATACAATGTTCCACTATAATATAGAATGCTAGCTATTTTGGTTGACATTTTTCTTAGACTTCTTTTAACTGGAACGTAATCATAGTTAGCACCCTGCAACTCGATGCGCCTCAAGCATGTCGACTGCGATATGACGCAGTAATCTAATTAACATTAAATTAACCATAACTAATCGATATTGCTGAAGCGGCAGAATCGTTCTGTTCTGCGAGTAACGAAGTGGTTTGTTTTACAAGAGCATCGCTGGGCAAAAGTACATTGATCTAAAGCATGTCTCAATTGCTATCATCAGCTAAGGAAAGGAGTTGCTCTCGCAGCCGCTCAATTTCCGAATCAATAACGCTGATCTCTATAAACATTCGATACATTAGTTACAAGTCAAGGCACGAGCAACCTGTAGGACTAAACAATACCCTGTCTAATGCCAGCCTCAACATTATTGGCACTTAACTGCACTACAAGCCAATCGTCAGCGAATGTCTCAACGCAATGTTACCGGCAGAACGTACGAAACAAGGAGTCAAGATTTACCCAGAATTTAGGACTATCTGTTGGAGAATCGTCGTCAGCGCGCCCATGCCATAGCATGAACATGTACTGCTTGCTATGAATATGGCAACCTACCTGCAGTCCACATTGCCGACAGTGCCGCCTCTAGTTCCTCTCTGCGAGCTGCATATGCCGAGATCGAATGACATACCGTGTCGAGCATTACTTCCTTTTCATTTGAACCCGCGTTCAATGTCATTTCGAAAGTAATTATGTTGCTATATTAGGATTTTACCGTAAACTTGTCATTGTGGATGAAACCAAATTTGTGAATCGCATTTACGACTGAGAATTAAACCTGAGCCGCAAGGCATTTGCAGCGACCTCCAATTCAAGTTGACCATAAAAATTGAACTTAAAATGGCACAAATATGCAAATTATATATTTACAAGCCATTTGTGCAGCAACAATATGGCTCCTTGATATTGATAATCACGTCTGCCAAAGGAGAGCTCCTGGTCATCTGTTAGCCGATGACCATCATCATGTCTTCAGCCGCAACATCCTCGAGGCCAGGTAAATATTTGTATATACTAGTTGTATTTGTATAGAATTTTAATAACCATTCGGCATTACAAAAAGTGCGTCAAGCAGCCAAGAGATCGCGCGAGCTGATCATTGATGACGACGATGAAGTTATGTTGAGTCAGGACGAGTATTCGGACGAATACAACAGCTCAGAGTCCGCACCAACGGGAGATGAAGATGAGGAGTATACAGGAAGAGGTTCTCGTAAGTGATAGTGTATTTGAATCGAACGAATTGGTTGTTAAACGCTGTGACCGTGTAGTTCCCCTGGTCCGCCTGAAAGTGAAGCCCTCGCCACCCCAAAAACCGACAGCAGCTTTGAACTCATCCTCATTTGATCCGTCGGGCGTAATAAAGGGAGATGGCATGTCTCGCGTATTTGGCAGAGCCGATTTTTCCTATTTGATGCTCAAGCCCGATCACGCTTCGAGACCACTGTGGATTAATCCCTTAGATGGTCGAATCATTCTCGAGAGCTATTCGCCACTTGCTGAACAAGCGCAAGATTTCCTCGTTACAATTGCAGAACCCGTTAGTCGACCGTCTCATATACACGAGTACAAACTAACTCCGTATTCGCTTTATGCAGCCGTGTCTGTGGGCTTGGAGACGAATGACATCATTTCAGTCTTGAATCGCCTATCAAAGGTTGCTGTACCACAAAATATAATCGATTTTATCAACAGCTGCACAGTATCTTACGGAAAGGTCAAGCTTGTTTTGAAGCATAATCGGTATTTCTTGGAGAGTCCACATGCAGACACATTGCAGATGCTATTACAAGACTCTGAGATCGGACCTCTGAGAATTGAGGGCGATGATTATAATGGGACCAGCACAACAATTGTTGAGGGCTTGGTTCGAGAGAAGGCACCCAGTATGGGAGAGTTGACTATTCCGGGGACAAGCAAAGGGAATAATTCCGCCGATTCTGCACAAAGCGGAAATGCTGGAGGTGATTCACATCAGCAAAGCGTTGAGGACTTGTTCACGTCCGTTGTTGGGTTGGATCGGGAAGATGATGACGATATGGATGCGGTCCACTCCTTTGAAATTGCGCCTGAGTCTGTTGAGACGGTGAAAAAGAGATGTCAAGAAATTGATTATCCGGTTCTTGAGGAGTACGATTTTCGGAACGACGCTCGTAATCCGAATCTAGACATTGATCTTAAGCCGTCCACGCAGATTCGGCCGTATCAGGAAAAGTCACTCAGCAAAATGTTTGGTAACGGCCGAGCAAGATCTGGAATTATCGTCTTGCCTTGTGGTGCTGGCAAGACCCTGGTCGGTATTACGGCTGCTTGTACCATCAAGAAGAGTGTAATAGTACTCTGTACGTCTTCTGTTTCTGTCATGCAATGGCGCCAGCAATTTTTGCAATGGTGTACTATCCAGCCAGAGAACATTGCAGTCTTTACATCTGAGAACAAGGAGAAGTTCAGGAACGAATCGGGTCTGGTCGTGTCCACCTACTCGATGGTTGCGAACACTCGGAATCGATCGCATGAGTCGCAAAAAATGATGGACTTCTTAACGTCGCGCGAGTGGGGATTTGTTATCTTGGACGAAGTGCACGTGGTCCCTGCGGCCATGTTCAGACGTGTGGTCACTACAATTGCCGCCCATGCTAAGCTTGGGCTGACAGCGACTTTGGTTCGCGAAGACGATAAAATTGACGATTTGAACTTTTTGATTGGTCCAAAGTTGTATGAGGCGAATTGGATGGACCTTGCCAACAAAGGTCATATTGCCAATGTGCAGTGTGCTGAGGTGTGGTGTCCCATGACAACTGAGTTTTATAACGAATATCTTCATGAGACTCCACGGAAGCGTCGACTACTGTATATTATGAATCCCAAAAAGTATGTTGTGTAGCATTTGAGTCGAGTTACTGAACAAGGTGCTAACAGATTCCAAGGTTCCAAGCGTGTCAATTCCTGATTAACTATCACGAGAAGCGTGGCGACAAAATCATTGTATTCTCAGACAACGTCTACGCATTGCAGGCATACGCTCAAAAGCTCAAGAAGTTCTTTATCTACGGCGGCACCCCGCAGGGTGAACGTATGAACATTCTGCAGAACTTCCAGCTAAATCCAGACGTCAACACAATTTTCCTGTCTAAAGTTGGAGATACGAGTATTGATTTACCCGAAGCGACATGTTTGATCCAAATTTCGTCGCACTATGGATCCCGACGTCAGGAAGCACAGAGACTTGGTCGGATTTTGAGAGCCAAGAGACGCAACGATGAAGGGTTTAATGCGTTCTTTTACAGTTTGGTTTCGAAGGATACCCAGGAGATGTATTACTCGACAAAGCGACAAGCGTTCCTTGTCGATCAGGGATACGCGTTCAAAGTCATCACGCATTTGCAGGGTATGGAAAATTTGCCCGATTTGGCATATGCCACTGTTGCTGAACGGCGCGAATTACTGCAGTCTGTATTGTTGCAAAACGAAGAAGCTGCTGGCATCGAGAAGGGCGATGACGCGGACAATTTCGTCGGCAGAGATGGTGGGTATGTTAAAAGTGTTAAGAAGGCCAAGCGAACTATGGGATCGCTGTCTAGTTTGGCGGGTGGCGATGATATGGCGTATGTTGAATACAACAAGAGTAGAAATAAGGAGAAGACGAGGAATCCTCTCATTAAGAAATTGTATTACAGTAAGAAAAAATGAGAAAAAATGGCATAATACAGGATTTGGCGTTTGCGATTTAGTTACACTGTATATTGTTTGACATATAGCTGATAAGGATATGGAATTGGTAAATGACAAAAAAATAGAATATAAATATTGAACAATATACTACTATATTATTATGATGTGTACAATTGTAAGCTATTAGGGCGATTACTGGATTTCCAACCTTATCACGCCTTGTCATAGGGTTTAGGGTTCACTGCGTTATATTGACTTTTTGGCAGTGCGCAACGGCTACACGTCGACCTCGTGGTCCAAGTGCGGAGTACGGTAGCTAAGCTGTACTAGACAGGACCCCAGGCACACACACTCAATACGTTGTCGTTGCCTCGCTAACAAGACAAAAATAAAAAGATACTGCTAATTGAGACTGAGCATGGGATATATAATAGACTGTATGCATTAGTTTGCGACCCAACATTGTCGTTCGGATATATGCGTGTTGCATTATTGGAATTGGCTTTTTCCCAGCACACAATTACAGACGAACATGACAACGTCACCGGAGAAGAATTTCTCCAACGTGTTCAAGGTGGTAAGTGGTGTGGACCAGCATGGAATTACAGGATCGAGATGGTCTAAATATGTGTAGGGCACGTTTGATCAAATTCGGTACCGTGTGTTCGTGGATCCGCTGTCAAGGCCGTTGAAGATACTTCTGGCCGAATGGTCGCTACGGCAGAAATTACGGACATCGCTGGTTGCATACCACAATAAGGAGTTATGGACATTTTCATTGAATGAGGAGACGAATCCGGCCGTTCCGGACAGTTCTTTTGGACTGAAAGGTACGAAGATTTTGCGATTGAACGCACAGAAGTTGACTATGCGCATAGAAATATCGACTGGATCATTTCTACCATCTACACTTACTATTTCGGACTCTACGTCACCTCAAGTTTTTCCAGCAGCGTATATACCGTTAATGCTAGCGTTCACCGGTCTAGTGTCGCGCCACCTTACCTCTGACTACGACTACATCCCCATTGGTTCAGTTCTGCTATCACCCACGCAAACACTTCTGCACTATAGCCTTCGTCTAATATCCTCCGGTACATTATTACTCATACCCCATTATCAGCACAGCACACTCTGCCGACTGTCATCGGCAGAAGCGGAACCGAGCTTGGACAGCAAATTGGTTCTGGCGCCGAATGGCATTCATGCCAGATTTGCGGGCAAGGCGCCAGAATTACCTGTCGATGCGTCGACAATAATGTCGAATTTGTACATGTCGTCAGGATATCGTGTGCTGAACGAGGAAAGTTGGTGTAAGGTGAGGATCGAGGGGAGTTCAACGACATGTTGTTGGCCTTCGGAACTGTGCTTCATGTTGCCGCCCTGGAAGTCTTCAGGAGACGTGTCGGATATGGAGTGGTTTCGAATGGCTGATCCTTTAGATGAAGTTGAAGAGTTTGTGCTGTCGTTTTCACGGAGAAATCGATCTACCGATTCGTCGCCGAGTGCCTTCAGTCAGAAGGAATCTGCTAGTAATGTCGCTTCTCAAAAGAAAAACGCGGCAGCAGTATACCCTACCCCTCCTGATCCAGCTCAAAGTCAAAATCGTCCGCCGACAGCGCCGACGAGTGCTGATGCTGACAACGGGGAGTATCCGCTATCTTCCAAGTGGAATGTCGTTGGTGATGGCGAGCAGAGTGTCGCACGGATCGGCGTTGCTGAAGAAGACGATGGACTACTTCTTGGAGACGCAGAAGAAGTTACGGAAGCAGACTTCAATTTCTTTGATGACGATCACAATTCGACATTATTTGGCGATAACTCGGACAATGAGATGAATATGGCTGATCACACCGATTTTTTGAATCACGACATGAACGCCTTTAATCTCGACCATATTATGGAGGCCACGACGGAAGAGGTGGCGATGCATCAGCAAAGCAATCAGATGATAGCACGCAACAAAGACGCAAGTCCTGTTCAGACAAGGCAGGAGGCTGATAAGATCATGACGCCACCTTTGTCCCCGCTTAAAGTTGTCGCGCAAACAAACACCGGTGCTGTTATTCCGCTGAAACGGAAGAGTGTATTTGCGCCTCTTACGTTTCAGCCAAATCTGGTAATTGCACTGGACCCCAAATATGCTCTTGGTGGCAGGTTCTATGTGCCTGAAGAACGAAGCGACAGCTCCGACACTGAAGACGAGGGCGAGGACGGGTCCGACAAAGACTATGACTACCAAGTTTCCAAGACGCCGCGGTCAGATCGAGCTGATGACAAACATGAGAGCTCGAGAACGGATTCCAGGAGGGGCAAAGACCAGCCGTCAGAGGACTTTGCGTCCGACGCGAATGACGCGCGGCAGCTATGGTGGACGTTGTTATCGAATTCGACGGCCTCGCGGGATGGATATTTAATGTCTGCTGTCCCGTCGTCTGCGTCTAGGTTGACGCAATCATTTTTGCAGAAATATGCGGACAGCTCGTTTGTGGATATTGAAAATATTTTGCAGACTCTCAGCGAGTTTGTGGTTTGGGACAGTTCATTGCTGGATTCCTATATTCCACCGACAGAATCGCGAGGGGTGTGTGGACCTGATTTCGTGAATGTATTAAGGGCCATATTCGGCCAGATCCAGCCGCTTTCACTGCAAGAATACGCACTAGTTTCAGATGGATCCAGCACCCCCGCAAACGACTTTCAATCTTTGCCGGACAAAGTGGAAGAGTCAACAGAGGGCCGGGAGGCATTGCAAGATTTCATACTACAAGTGGATATATTCAACGTGGGACTGCCCTCGTCATTATCGACCTCTGTAATGGCTTCCGATGACCCAATTATTATTTCGAAGCCAACCAAGTCTGTATTTTATATCGATCCGCCGCATTTCTCGTTTATGCGGATGAACTCTGTGCTAGAGGTCCTCCCTCCCGCACTAAGATTTTGGCAGATATTTGGCTTTGCGCCACAGAGTGGTCGGAAAGATGTGATAAGTTTCATGATATATCCTGGCAGTCATGGAATGGCCTCTGCTGCGTCGTCGTTTCTCGACCGGCTGAAACCTGTATATGAAGGGTCAAGTTTGGGCAATTTCGAGTTTGGTAACGCTGGGGAGTATAAGAATGGGTTGGTACCTATAGGGTCGTCTGCCCAGACGACGGAGGAAGCGCTTGAGGATATGCGCAAGACCTGTGTCTTATTAGGTAAGACTATTTTTTGTCGCATTTTGTGTCGCCCGCTAATGCATGCCAAGGACGTCTTTTGACGGACTTTGTCGATCCATTGCCAAACATCGTGATTTTTGTTGCGACACCATTTAGCGATCCAGCTTCACTCTTGCATATTAGCCATAGTGTGTTCCAACTAAAACAGGAATACGTGGATCGGCTGGGCGGCTCATATGAAAATGCGGGGTTGAACGTTGTGTTTCAGCTTTTGCCGACAGATTTTATTGCTGGGAAGGACACGCTTGTTGTTCCGCCGCAGTATAAGCTTGTGAAGTTTGCATTGACGTTGTATGATAAGTGTCGTCCGCAGCTATCGAATGAGGTGTGTGTGTATAAGAGTTGGAGTAGAGCGAGCTGTGCTAACGAAGGTAGGACACGCTGAGTGAGAATCATTATCCGGCGTACACGCTTGCCCGCACGCGACCGTCCAGGATCGATTTCAAAGTTACGTCGACGCCGACACCGCCGCCGTGCTTGTTTGTTGAAAACACGTACGTACACATTGCATATGCACGTTCGCGGGACCGTCGGTTTGTGAGCGTTGCGTGGGCGGACCAGTACGGTGAGCTAGCGCGCGTGAAGACGTTTTTGGTGGTCCGTAGAGACGGGGCGAGGCCGCGGTCGTGGGAAGACGTCTGCGGTGAGATTTGGGAGCGGACGATTGCGATTTTGCCGAGGGTCGGGGGAATGCAGTGGCGGCTTGTGTTTGCGAAGGTAGGGACGATGGAGCAGGATGAATTAGATGGTGAGTGACAATTGTCGAACGGGTGTTGAACCAAGCAGAATTAACGACGGATTAGTGTGGATGAATCTTGCGTCACACGCGACGAAGAATGTCGCGGCGACGTTTGTGTGCGTGGAGCCGAACCCGAGTTTGACGGTTCTGCAGACATCGGACCAAGTGACGGCGGGCCAGTACTACAACATCTACTCTACGCCCGAGGCCACGCCGCAGCGACACAACGACTCCCCGAGCGACAACTGCGGAAACTCATCCACGACTCCAGGGGTGCTGCCCGAGAGTGTTGGCACGCCGTCAGGCACGACGCCGTCGTCGTCGTCGTTGGGACTAGGCTTCTCGTCGTCGGTCGCTTACAACGCGGTAGGGGACCAGGATGCCGTGCTCGTGGATCTCAAAGACGAAACGTACGGCGTGATAATGAACCACAAGCTCCTGCTCGACCAACTCGACATGTTGTCGGTCCGATTCTCGCTCGCCAGCGGGTACCTCGTCAAGCCCGGACCTCGCCCGACCGGGACGCTCATGTCAGTGCTCGAGCTGTCGCTCCTGCATTCTCCCGTCAAGCCGCCGTTCGAGGGCGTGGTCGAAGACCTGTTGCGGCAGTACCGAGCGCTGGCATGCTACGGTTCGGCGTCGGCCGTTTCGGACGGACGCAACGGGATCCTGCCGTGGCATGTCGCGGCGGTGGAGAAAATGCAGCGGATGCTGTGCTTTTTGCTATAATTCATCAGTAGATAAATATTTTTTGGGGGGGTTCGTTTTGGTCTTTGTTTGGGTTATGGATTTGTTTTGTATGCATATGGGGGTAACATTGTTGTTGTTAAAATATTTATTTGTAAATAGCATTTCGTTTTTGGAATATAGCAACACAGTTACTATTTCTATTAATTTATTAGCCAGTTAGCAATGAGTACAAGATAGTGCGTCTAATAATTCCCGATATTTTGTAAAAACATAAAAAATTTTAACACCATGGCACCGTGCGAAATCCTTGTCCCGAAGGACTGAAAAACAAGCAATATGCCGTCGATAAGAATAAGCAAAACAAAGCAAACCGTAACACCGAACCCGTAGCCGTTTTTTCAGTTAGATTCAAGATGACATCCCTTGCAGACATACATAATGTGGATTACTTTCGCCGCTCGGGGTGATGGTCAGATGCCGCGATGGCGATAGGATCGTCTAAATCGAGCGAATCGTCGGCCATGCGGATGACATCATCCAGTCCTGGTTTCCCGAATTGTCGAGCTGATGGGTGCTGTAGTGGTTCTGGTGATTCAGAACGCACTTGGCGGCCTTCAAACGGCGATGCCAACATTCCTGATTTCTTTACCGTCATCATGGTTGCGGATGCGGAGGCGGGTGCCTGTGACTTCTGGTCGCGGGATTTGGAAAACAAATGCTTTGCAGAGCGGATGCGGTATTTTGAGCCCAGGTACTGATGGTGCTGGGGCTTGACCTTGTACTCGATGGTGTCGCGCGAGTCAAGCGACGATGACGCTTTAGAGGAAACAGAGGACGCAGTGCCCGCCGATGAACATGAGTTTGATGCCGTGGCTGACGACGAGAGCTCGTCTGTGGACGACCAAGAGTAGGACACTGTCGAGCTTGCAGACTCGTACGAGCCTACTTGTTCACTCACAGCCGGCGGCTTGCCGCTGAAATATCTGTGATTAAGGGCCTGAGCGACAGTCGGCCGTTTATTGGCATTCCACTGTAGACACGCGGTCGCAAACTCGGCAAGAGCAATCATGTTGGATTCGTCTGCGGCAGGGATGGTGTCGAGGTTAGCGGTCATGATGTGGTAGAGATCGGTGCCCAGATTGCCGGTCGGCATCATGAACCCCTGGCGCTCCGCCCAAAAGTCGGCATCATCCCAGAGTCCGCCACGCGCGCCGGCGCGTTCGGGCGTGCCCATTATCTCGGACACTTTCCAGACCTGGTCCCATTCGTTCTGGCCGGGGAATAACGGACGGAGCATCATGATCTCGATTGCCATGGCACCGAAGGCCCAAATGTCGACTTCGGGACCGTATCTGCCAGTCTTGAGGAGGATCTCGGGCGCGCGGTACCACCGAGTGGAGACGTATGTGGTATATGGCGCGGTGGAGTGGATGTCGCGGACGAGACCAAAGTCGGAGAGCTTGACGGTCGGAATTAGAGATGCCGGGGATGCGGTGACGAGTATGTTCTCGGGTTTGATGTCGCGGTGGAAGTAACCGTGGGAGTGGATGTGATTGAGGCCGGTGAGGATTTGTTTTCTAAGCAGGTCAGAAGGGGCGATAGAAATGCTGGAATTAGAGAGGAGACATACAGCATGCCACGGACAACGCGGGTGTCGAATCGGACGCCACTACGAGAGTGGAGATACTGGTAGAGGTTCATCTGGTGGCACTCCATGACGATGTGCAGTTGGCGGGTGGACAGGTCGAGAAAGATTTCGTGGGCGCGGACGAGGCTGTCGTGGGGCGGAAGGGCGCGCAGGAAGAGGACCTCACGCAGACGGAGGTAGTCTGCGGGGTTGGCGAAGGACTTCTTCATTGATTTGATGGCGACGATGGCATTTGCCGTGAGCTTGGGAGTGGCCGGGGACAAGGACGAGAGGCCGGACGCTCGGACGCGGGCACGAGTGACGGTGCCAAAGCTGCCATTGCCCAGAGGCTCGAGCAGCTCGAATCTGTCAGTGAGCCTGAGGTGGGTGGATGAGGAGGTGACCATTGGACGGTGAGGGAGCTGTTGAGGGATGTGAAGCAGAGGGACGGCATAGGCTGGATATATACGGAGACGGAAAAAGGAGGCACAAAGAGGAAGTCAAAAGCGAGCGTGGTAGGGACGAGTCCAACTTCACGAGGGCTCTTGCTAGTGCCTTACGGAGTCCCGGGGCCGCGAACCGCGCTAGCCGTTTGCAGTTAAGTTTTGCCCCTGAGCAGCTGCCTGCGATATGTGACTCGCTGTGACTCGCCGTGACACGTCGTGACACTTCGTGACCCCCGCCCGTGACAATGTCGTGAGCAGGAGAAGCGCTTGTTTGTCTTCGCGTCCGTCTTCGGGTCCGTCTTCGCGGTTACTGCGGTTTGCCTGTGTTCTGTCTTCGACGTCTTTGGTGTCTTCGATGTCGTCGTCCTTATGTCATTGCCGTCGTCTTCGTTGGGGCGTTCACAAAGTGGACTAAGTTGCTGTACTAGGCTGGCGATAGCAAAAAGCAATGAGCAGGGACCTGTCAAGTGTCAACGAACGCACGCACACATTCGCGCGCGCTTCTGCAAGCCCCCTTCACCTACACTAAGGCCATAACAGGCTAGCCGGCTGTGGGGATTGCAGCTGACAGCGCATTCAGTGCTACTTGCCCTGCATTCTGCGATCATGTGCTCGGCTAACAGCCAATATTTATGCAGTCAGCCCATGTGTCAACTGCGCTTGTCCGGGTGGCAGGCAACCGAGGCAGGTCTCCTCCCCCACAGACCCAAGCCCAGTAAGCTGCTGGCCATTGGTTTGCTACGCTACGCTGTGTTCTTCTTTCAGACCGAACAGGCTATCAAACGCTAAAGCTGCATTGCTTAATGCTTAGCGCCACACTAGTCTTCCAGAAGTATGCCACTTCTGATTCGCCATCACCCTTGCCGCTGGCAACCTGCACTAACTTTCTAAATGTTCGGCGATGTGCGTCTCCCGAGAACAACTCTGTGCACGTGTCCGTCTCGTGCTACTCGTGACGCGTCAACGGCTATTCTACAATATAGCATAACTCAAAGCAGTGCCCATACAAGCAGCACGGGACACGCGCTATCTTCCTTAGCGTTCGGCGGCGCATTCCAACACTGTTTAGTTTTTCAACAAGAAACTGGTATCATAGTAAAAGCTGGCTTTCTAGTACAACAAAAAGGTTGTTTGACGATTTATTACACATTTACCGAATTAGCGTGTCGGGTTCATTGGTCTCACCGAGATGCGATACAAGTTGATACTGAAGCGTGTTGAATGTGATAGCTCGACCTCAACCTGCCACATCTGCGGTTAGGGTACGACTGTAGGGTTGCCCCGCGTTGAGTAGCAGGGCTGCTCTCAGCATGCTAACATGGTCTCCTTGAAAGGAGCGATCGCGTAGGTCTATCGCAGGGATCATCCTCGAATGTGGCGAACAAATAAGAATTCTGCGCTGCTCCTTTGCACAACAGCCTTATACCAAGAGTAGTCAAAATGTCAAATCGCATCGCACCGCTGTATATCACGTAGCGCAGTTTGTATTTACAGCTATCGACTCAGTCAAAATGCGTTGAGCGCTGCATGCTCGAACCACAACAAGCTATAAGTTCAGGGTTTGCTGATCATGCAGCCATCCTTTGCCGCGCATGACAATGGACATTACAACGGACAATAAATCGTAATACTTGCTTGGCCGTTCCCTCGAGTCCTCGAGCGAACTATTTCGGTCACGTTTGTTAATTAGTATACTCGATATTCTCCTGTCGGGCTCGGCGTTTGCATTATTCGCAAGTAATATGATAATGGCCACCCAAAACCCTAACTACCCGGCGGGATGCCGACCCAAGGACGCCAGCCTTGATTGAACTCGCTGCGGCACCATCACGACGACGACGACGACCAAGAACAGTACGCACCATCCCGCGTACTTTTTATCTCTGCGCAGCTCTCCAGTCATTATCATCGCGGCTGCCTAAAAACGCCCCTCTGGTACCTTTGCATCCCGAAATCCTGATCGAATCAGTACTTTTCATTTGGTCGACCGGGCGTGTTTCGATTTCTGCCGTCGACGCGACAGTGATGAACGGCACCGACGTCCCAGAGACGGCCAAGGCACCGCCAGTGCCGACTGAAGGCCATGACAGTCCGGCGGCAGACGCAAAATCACCCGACGGACCACCGCTAGATTTCCAGTACTATTACAAGCAGGTCGAGAATATTTTGGCCAACGCGACAACAACACAGCTCGTCCTCGGCATTTCCGTCGCCGTACCGCTACTCCTGTGTCTGTTCGGCGTTCCCTTATTCGCTATGCTGCTCGGTGTACTAATTGGCATATACATCGCGTTCATGGCGATAAATCCGTGGAAAGACCTCGACCTTGAACCGTTGCCGTGGAAAAATGCCAGGAAATGGAAAGATGAGATGCCTGCTGTTGTGAGTCTTTCGCGTTATATGGATCGGCTCCCCTTTTAATGCTGACGTCTGGTGCAGGAGTTTAAACCGCTTATCCAAAGCTCTTACGAGGTGTCGGAGCCGGTCGACGAAGTCATTAAGCGAATGGTCGATATTATTGTGGAGCAATATGTCGAGTCGTGGTACCGTAATCTTTTGCCAGACGACATGACGTTTGTAAAGTGAGATCGACTTATCTAAAACAACTCTTACCGGTTAATGGCTAACATTTGTCGCTGCAGCGCCTGTCGACAGACATTGCTCGATACTGCAACCGCATTCGCTGGCCAGCAAGCCCTGAAACGTCCAGCAGACCTCTTCCTTGTGCTATTATTCTCAACTTGCAACACTTTCGTCGTCTTCATCCGCGAGCTACGCATCGTTTCCGCAACATACTCTACCAGACCGGGCGGTATCCATGAATACATCGTCGCGAATCCAGAATCAGCCCTCGCCCAAATGGTCGACCCCGAGATTCAAAAAGCAAAGCTCCGCAACGCATCAAACAACCTCGTGCAGACCTTTCTGCCCGTTCTGGACATGAAACGATCGCCCGTCGCGCTCCTTGCTCGTGAGATCATTGCAAAACAGATTCTCGAGGCTGCAGTCGAGTCTTTCTCGGATCCGGACACAGTTAATCGATGGATCATTTACTTTTTGCAAAAGGAGGAAAACATTAAGGCCCTGGCTGATGAAATGAACGCGCGAGATGGACGACCGTCCTCGCCGGTTAAAGGCCAACGGACACCTTCGCCTGCTAAAGGAGCGGCGATCGACAGCGAATACGCAGACGGTATGCCGACCGAGCAGCGACTGCCCAAGCCAGCTGCTGTTGCCCGTCCGCCTTCGCCTGCTAAAGAGCCATTGATTAATAATGGATACGCGGATGGTATCCCGATCGACAAATCTCCAGTGCCAGTCAATTCCTTTGCTTCCGACCCAACCGCTGAAGCCGACATTGCGTCGTACGGTCTTGACGAGTCAGAGCTTGATTCGGAATATGACGACTATTTATCGTCCTCGCCACCGTTGGCTGATGAGCAAAGGACGCCGACATTGTCATCCTTCAACTTTGCACCACCCCATAGGCCTCTGCGCAAAAAAGTCGGCAGTTCATCGCCCGCTATGACTGGTCCTGGTCCGAATACGCAGACCGAGACGACAGCACGTCGGCAGCCTGCTACGACTTTCGACGAGTCGTCGGATGTTGGTAATGCGAACTCATCCCCGTCATCGTCACAAACTTCCCCAACACAGCCTCAAGCACCAGTGAACTCAACGTATAATCGCAAACCGGTGGAACTGCCAGCGTCTACACTATACCAAACCAACATAATGGTAATCGACTCCTCCGCCGACAACAATCAGAGCACAAAAGTCCTAACGTCAAAACCACTCGGATTCTACACGCTCGTGATCGAACCGACTGGTACAGCGCCGGGCTGGATGGCCATGCGCAATATTTCAGATTTTGAGCGTCTGCACGCCGTGTTGCAAAAACTGTCGGCATTAGCTGGCTTAACTACATTTCCCGACATTTTCCCCTCGTGGCACGGCGTTACCCGCGCGGATTATTGTCTGACGCTGCAGCTATATTTGCAGTTAGTCGTCAACACTCGCGAATTGGCTGACTGCGAAGCCATGAAGAAATTTGTCGACAAGAAAGAGACAGCAACTGCCACGGAGAAACGATGGCAGAAGAATCCGCTGTTCAAGCACGCTGGCGAAGGTGTCCTCGACGCCATTTCAAAGGCAACAACGGCAACGTCGTCCGCCAAGGACTCGAGAAAAGCGATTCTGGGCGTGTTAGCTGCCGCAAAGAAACAATCCGTCGATACGATCAATCGCACAAAAGATAGCGCTTTTAGACCGCGGCAATCGTTTTTAAATACCGGGGCGGATTTGCCAGGATTGTCTGCTGGTATGCGGTACATCACCAATGGCGGTGTTGGCGCTATTACGAATGGGCCGGCCAATACTGATAGCACGCATTCGTTGCCCGGGTATAATCCAGAGTTGAATTATAGCTCGAACAGTTTGGCGAGCGCTCCGGATACAACCAGCTCGCAGTCGACTCTGGTACAAGCTGATCTACCACCACCGCCATCGGAAATTTCAGACAACTACAGTCCTAATCTACAACGACACAAGAGCTTTAACAATGCTGCGTCTGCGTCTACGCCTGCACTGGGAAGAACTTCATCAATGCGCGGATCTCGCAACGATTCCGTTACCTCTTCAGAAGCCGACTACAATGACTACACACAGACTCACACGTCAGTTTCGATTGATCGTCGTGAGAGCATGGCTGATGAGCCGCGACCACGGACAGGACTCGATCAGAATGCCAGGCGATCGGCCATAATCGCTTCTCACCAGCCTCTGTCACAAGGAGAGACAAATTCGCTAATAGACACAATCTTCCTCGCAATTTCTGAACTATATCTCCTTTCAAATGCGTGGACTGTCCGGCGATCACTGCTTACCGTCCTACGGGGCCTATTCCTCCGCAACGGCAGTTCATCAGTCGAAGGCATCCGTCTTGCAATCCAGAAAGACATTATCGACAAGTATTCTTCTGAAGACGAGATCGCCCGCAAGCTGAACGACCTCGCAGACGCCGTCTGGCCAACCGACACAAACACACCACAGCCAACAACACAATCGTCGCTCGAACTCAAAAACGAAGCAAAGAAAATGTTCGTCTCGCGTGCGGTTCCGGACGCGATTAAAAGCGTCATGGGCGCCGGCGCGTCGGCCCAGGCGCTCGAGTTCGTCTTTAACGTGTTGCAGGACCGCAACATTGCCCGGGGATTGGTCTTGAACTTGTTGATGGACTGCATCACTACTGCATTAATGTAGCGTCCCAAATTTGTTGATGACACGTTCTCTCCGTTACCCGCTCTGCTATCTCAGGAATTGTATAATTTTGTATATTGTTTTGGCTGGGTGTGAAAGCTGCATGTGCAGCACTTTATATTCACACTATTTTTTTTCGTCTGAGCATGTTGTTTTTTTGTTTATTTTTTTCTTTGGCGTCCGGAGGAAATTTGTACTGTACTTTGATTTTTTTTTCTGTACTTCTAATGTAGATAGAGCTGATTTGTATGAAAAACAATAAAATAAAAAAAAACAAATTTTATCGAAAAACAACATGCAGCCAGCTACTTTAAAATCAATTACTTCGTGGCGGGCGCAAGCACAAACATACGTCTCTTTGGCGCACATAAATACAACTCCACACCAAGAGCAAACAAACAAACAAAAAAAAAACCCAAGGGCAAATTTTGACTTGTACACGAGATTCTACAATACAGAAAAAGTAATAAAAATAGCATACAAACCACAAATTAGCAGTACAACCCCGTGTCACACAGATGAAAATCACTGCAACCAAGCTTATAAAGCGGCGCTGTACGACAAACTCATCAAACTGCCAATAAACGTCAAAATCAACCGACTTCTGACCGCACAGATATCCTCGGGAACAAGCCAGATCAAGGCACCCAACTTTCTGGCAATCGAAATAGCAAGCTTGGCGTTCAAGTACTTGTCCTCGTCCGTAACACCACGAGTTACGAGGTCATAGTCGACGTAGCCTGGCTTAAGACCGTGCAAAACGTCAAGCAGGAAAATTCCAGAAGCAATAGAAGGATCTTTGAGCGATCGGACGGTAGCCGATTTTCCCCCTTTCTTGGCGGTATCCTGTGCCCATCGGAGAATATCCATATCAGAAATCTCACGTCCACCTTTGGACAGGCTCTTCAAAGTGTCGACGATGTTGCGGCGCATAAGCTGCCACACGAGACCGAGAGTGAGAGTGCGGCTGCCGTCAGTGATATCAGCACCTTGAATACCGACCAAAGAGAATCGGTTCTGCTTGCCGATCTCGACTGCGTAGTTGGTGTTCTCGACCGCTTTAAAGCGAGACATTTCAGCTCCGGACGCCGGACGCTTGTTGACATGGCGAGAGTTGACAGATCCAGCGATAACCTTGTCGTACGCCTGAAGCAGAATAACACCGTCCTTGATATCTTCAAAGAAGCTAACAACTGGCGGGTCGACGTCAAGCGAGTTGAGCCAAAGGGTGAAAACACGGGCCTCACGCTCACCCTCGGCGTCAAAATCCTCAATTTCTGGCTTCTCCTCCTCAGTGAAAGGCTCAAGCCCAGGGTGGGTGTTAAACAGGTGGGCAACAAATGCAAGATTAAGCTTGGGGTTTCCAGCCACGAGTGAAGTAGGAGTTAAGTACTTTCTGCAACCAATCTTGTCGGCGTTCTGAAGTACCTGCTCTGCACGTTGGTGAAGATCCCGAGTTTGTAGAGGCGCGAGCGAGCAAGACTCTGGCTTGAGTTGATGCAAGAGGACAGTGTAGTTCTCGGCGTCGGAGACATCCTTGGAAAAGTTGTTTACCCGTCGCGGCCAGTTGGCGGCCTTCAAATGATAATTGAACCACCGAAGAAGAATCTGCTCCGGAGGAAGACGAAGGAACTGCTCCAGTGTCTCATCATCCTCCAGAAGCCGGTACAATTCAGGGTGCAACTTAATGTCGATCTTGCCGAGTAAGCCGCGTCGAATAATCTGCCAAATCAGCCCAAGAATAAGATGCTCACGACCATCAATGATATCCTCCGCATGAACGTTAACGACAATGCAGCCAATAGCCTTAGCCGAATTGATGACAATGTTCGCGTTCTCGGTCATCGTGAAGTTATTCAGGCGCTTGTTGCCCTTGGCTTTATTGAGGACACGCTCATCTATGGTGTCAGGCACTGAGTCGTTAATAAGCTTGGAGAGAACAAGACCATCCTTGCACTCATCGAAGATTTGGAAAGTGTCAGTTGGGAACGGAAGTCGGTCTCCAATATCCGCGTCGCCGAGAAGGACGGAGTTTATGTGTCTAATGACGGTCAGTCTCTACTTCTCAAGAGTATAAGCGACATTCTCAGACCTTGTGAACTCTGTTCTCTCTTCATCGTTGATAGTGTGTGTAACTCCCGCAGTCGAGCCCTGGACTATAATCTTGGACTTGGTGACATCCAGATTCTTAGCCTCACCGGATCGTATCTTCGAAATAAGCTATGCATTTATTAGCACCTTCATTCTCGTAACGTACGCCATATGACATTGGCCTACCTCAACGTAATCATCCAATTCGACACGGCCACTAGCATCGACACCGACATCTTTCAATGTTTCTCTGATCTGATCGTAGCTGGCATTCTCACCAGACTCTTGAACGGCTTTTACAATCGTCTGCTTGTCGACATATCCTTTGTCGTCAATATCAATTTTTCTGAAAATCCGTTAGATAATTCCGCAGAATTTCAGAGAATCGGTTGGTCTCAGAGTCACACGATGAGGCTGGCAATTCGAAAGTAACCGATCGTTACGCATGAACCCGAACCGACATCGCTGACTCAATTAAGAACGTAATCTTACTGAAAGTTATTTATCAGCTGAAATATATCTTCCTGCTTCAGTTCGGGATATTTGCGCTAAACAAATGCAATCTTGTTAGACACAGGACGGGATCTCGGACCAAGCTTTGGGATCAAGCCACTTGGGCAGAATCGAGAACACCATATTGAATCAACGTACCTGTAATTTAATGGCATTCATTTCGAATATCGATAAGAATCTCTTTGGACCGAGAATGGGTAGTCGAATTGAGAGCTGAGGTTGAATTATGAGTTGGCGACAGGATGACGGATGCCGCCGGCGATGACGAAGTGCTTACCGCTCTCTACACACAGATTGGGCATGACCGCATTGAGGAACACAAGGCAAGACACTGTAGTCCAGGGTTAGGGTACGCATGGCATAGCCGTCGTCATCGCGCATCTTAGTCGCTTCATAGCCAACGTCCGCGGCAGCACGACCAGCTCTACTGCAGCCGCGCGTACACCATTGCCTATTTTCCGTAGTTTATGAATACGTCGTTTCTATAATAC
The DNA here is from genome assembly GCA_018804115.1 of Lipomyces starkeyi. NCBI lineage: Eukaryota > Fungi > Ascomycota > Lipomycetes > Lipomycetales > Lipomycetaceae > Lipomyces > Lipomyces starkeyi. The sequence goes on from JAGJTG010000014.1 coordinate 161,471, forward strand.
AATACTTCCCCCGAGACACCATTTCAATGCATTATCCGAACCATCAGGGAAAACCAGGCTGGTTCCAAAAGGCGCCGCTGTACATCAATCCCAAATACTATGTGCGAAAACTCCTCATGACCATGAACCTCCCGCCATTTTCCCCATATGCACTATCTGGGCCGTCCATATTGTTCGATTCCCTTGCGCGCTCCACTTTCTCTCTAAGTGCAGCAATTGCTTTCGGACTGTACTGAAATGAGAAGCCATCCGCGTTCGTGGTATTCCAAGGCAGTATCCATTCCCAAACATGATTCCCCATTACGGACTTCCAATTCAGCCAGGGCCCACAATCCCAGAGCCTCATGCCAAATTCAGTCTCTGTTATTCCTCGTGATCCTGGCTGTTTCTCGTCTACCGCAACGCTCACAAGATGTAATCGGTAATGTCTGCTGAGATATTCAATGGTTGTTATATTTTGAAGTATGTAGAGTGTATGCATAGACACAAATGGGACCAGTAGAGCTGTATATATCCCAGACCTAAATATCAAATTAGCACAAAGTCCATTTGGTCCGCAACGACAGAAAAGCTTACAATGCATCAACCACAATGAACTGTGCCGTGACGTGTCCTCGCTCATTGGCGTATATGACAGTGTAGATCGTGAGAGTGACAAACACAAACATCGTGAATGAAAAGCATGTTAAGACGAATAAATAAAACAGCTTGTAGTTCTTGAATCCAATAATCGTTCCTACCCACGGACAATAGTGATCCATCTTAATGACGCACCGGTCGAGTTCAGAGGAATGGTGAGCACGATCTGGTTTCACTGACTGGCAACGGGAACACCAGAGTGGATATCCATCTGATTGGCAAGTAAATGCTTCCGGAACATCGTTCTGATTGGCTGCTCCATACGCCTGTTTTTCTAGGTCTCGCTCCGGCGTGATTCCTCTTATCCTTTCTTGACTCTGTCGAGAAGTGGCTGTAGCAAGCCCAGTTGGTCCAGGGACGGTATGTAATCCACTGTTTCCGTTTGACCCCATCTCTAGGCTCCGTTCTGATATTTTTCCCCAACCCCTCGGCACAAGTCCCGGTCCAACAAAATTTATAGCTGTGCAATAAGCAAGCAATGTAGTTGCAAAATATATGAACACTACCATGAATGCAATACCCTTGCTCTTCCTATTACCGCCATCACCGGATATCATGGAGCGATATGCGAACAAGTAGCAATAGACATATGCCGCGTACCCTATTACGCCAGCTAACACTACGGGAACTGTCTTTGTCATTCGATACCGCCGTCGTTTTCGAAGCCGCCATTCGTCATCTGATAATTCGTCTCCTCGCCTTGGCAAAAGTTTTCTAATGCCCGTGCGTTTCTGTGTGTTCGTGTTCGACTGATCCACGTTGTCCGACGCCGATGTGTATTTTCTGCCAAGAGTAGCTTGGGTAGGATCTGAGCTCGACTGCGGAAAAGCCCGATCCTGAGGCTGCCGTGAGATTTCTGACGAGAGACGGGCCAGTCTGAAGTCATTGCCATAGTCAGCAGTCAACGAGTGCGTTGACGACTCTGAGAGCTGGTGAGAACTACCCATTAGTTGAGACGTTGGCTGCACTGTATGTGAGGACATGCTGGTATAAATGGTGACAGATTTGTCACATCAATAATTAATAATTGTCTCGAACAGCTTCAAGTTGCTATAGCATAATCTAAACGGACAGACCGCCAAAATTGTTCCACAACAGTGGCGCGATTCGACTGTATTTCCTTGCACGATACACTTGGTAGCGTGCTATTAGCAATGGTGCGTCGGAAAGTGCGCTCGCTGTCCTTGCTGATACGACAAATGATCTGTCAGCGCCGGTCAGCACCACAATCTTTGCTTTCACTGAAAGTTAATGCGTTATCTCGTTATAGTTGTTAATCCAAAATCCCAAGTCCGCACTAGACCGATAATGTCTTCAAAGCATCTATTTGTGATGTTTTGGAAAATTCTTGCAGTTTCAAGACGTATGCATGAGCAGATGAGCAGCTGCGGTTCATGAGGCGGAGTAATCCTCAATAGATTGAACGATGGCCCGAGGGAATTGGGGTTCGCTAGCCGTGCGGCTCTCTTGCAAGCGCAAACCTCACCATTTACCTAAGGGATGTAGCCCACATCATATTTCAAGCTCAATCGACTCAGCACCGAGCCAACGCGAGTTGTACCTTTTCAAAAGGGGTTTCATCGACGGCAGACCAATCCATACATACTGACAAGTTGCTACGTGACTACATAATAACTTTACCGCCTCAACCTCCTAACCATTTGCATTTAAAGCTCGGGTAAGAGTGTTTTTCAACTTTTCGCGCTTATTATATACCTGTGGTATATCGGAAAGACATCAAATTTTCAGAGTAGGTCCGCTAATAATTATTAGGTATATTTCAAGTGTACTACAAACTTTTAGGGGCGCGTGGAACCAATAGGACTCCTTCTCCCAAGGGCATGTGAGCCTCAGCGAAGGACCGACTCCCTCCCAGTAATGCTGCGCCGCCTGGAGAATGTCACCACTGTGGTTAACCAACTAATCTGTCTTGTTTTTCCAGGCTTTGGCGTAACAATACTGAAGATTGAAGCGGTATTATGCATGGCATTTTTCACGAATGCGTGAGCGCCGTACCGATCCCATAGTGCAAGAGTCTGAGTACATGTCTGGATGACTTCCAACAGTGTTAATAGGTCCAGAGCCCCCGATCCTGTGGACAAGGGATCATGGTTTATCGCAACCCCTGCGTCAGCTCGTTTGAAATGCATTCTTCGCCCGGGTCATTGAGATTATCGTGATATTTCATTAATAATTTATACACATAGACCTACGACGCGATTCAATCCTCAGTTATGAAGTGATTGAAACGCGACACCGCAGTATCGTGACCATAACTGCCTGATGCTATCATATTGAGAACAAAGTTGATTCCAAGGTGTACAAGTTCATCTTGGATGTCTCGAATTGCCTCTTCGTCCATCTCCAACGGTAAGGCCGATGTCTAGACTGCTGCCTTGCACCACGATCCGGCCAGTTTGAACTACGAGCTGTTGTTGAGTTGATTAGTACACTACTCACATATGTCTCATTATTATCGATGGTACCGGCGTTCGGATCTGTTCGAATACCTCAAGGATGGCTTTGTCCAGGGTTCCGAACCACGTATGCTCTCTGCCATGATATGGTCCAAAAGGGCTAGTTCACCCGACCTGCTTCATTGCCTGAACAAACGCAGGACGCTCATTGATCGAATATGCGTCTGTGTTCCCGGGAAATCCAAATCTTGGAGACACCTTATCATATATGTGCTACGGCAGTGGAACTTCATCCACAGCATGATGTTGGCGTTGAGCTGCGGATATCCTTCTGAGACGCCTACCTCCCCGTCATAATAATATATGAGTCCGGCATCGGGAGCTTTTGTCGATCGTCTACCTTGCTCATTCACAGAGCCGTAAGTAGATTCTCCGACGGCAACGATGCGTTCGAATAGCTCCTGTTTTCGATGTTGTACAAGTACGTTGTATACGGCAAAGATGATGGCCTGTTGTAAGTTGACTGCTGAATAACCATGCAGCGCTGTTGGGGCCGTGTAGATAGTGACCTTGAGTCAGTGCCAGATTATTCAACACGGGGATATCTGTTGCTGGTTAGTCATACCCACAACAACTGCATTTCCTGGTATTTGCTTGCGTCGCCATAGAGTGCAAGTGCTTGCTCTTCAAGGGCCAGTAAGGATTTGTGCGAAAGGCGTATATCAAGTCTTTTTTCCGGTTCATTCGCCGTTAGGAAATTCAGTGCCGCTGATAAGACACTTGTTCATTGTAGCCAATAGTCATTTCCGAAGAAATCGAGTTTGGCACCGTAGAGGAGCAGGTACCATTTCAGTAACCTTTACACTCTTTCTTTGTAGATTTTGCGGTCATCTCGGCAGAGGTAGCCGCTGGATTCCGACGTTCGACACGTGCCATGACAATCGCTGCTGCAACAAGATTCCCAGCGCGTGGTCTGCATCCGTCCTCGCCGTAGTAGACTCATTTTGCGTACTGTGAACAAAAAGGTTCAAGCCAGATCAGTATTATGTGGTGGGAACAGCGGTGTGTTTAGTGAGTAAAGGAATTCATTGTGGTTCAGCAGCAAGCAAACGTCGAGAATTGATTTTGAAGAAAATGACCTGCAAGCAGAAATATGAACACATAGCATCATATCGTGTTTATGGACGACTTCTTGCCACCAAGGTAGACCATATTTATAAATTACGTCGGTCGACGTGGCAAATAACACCCCACGTCGATTTCAGATGCAAGGCTATCGATTATCGTCATTATCGGAAGTTGGTGTTTGTACATAGTCTCTTGAGATAGATAGCCCTTACCCGATGTCGCAACATGGTGCGGCAATAATAACTGGAACCCTACCTCGTGCACCTCGATTAGTTATTGGGTGCCTTCCCGTAGCGTTTTCCCTGTGACCAGACATCCAGATGAACCGATCTGGGTGATTGCGTAATCAACCAGATTTTGACCAAAGTTTTGCCAGACGCGCAAAGAGCGCAACCCTAACCCAATTGTGATCGGGCTTATATAATATTCGTACGAATTCAATTTAATTTGCATTGTTCGTATTATTCTAGACCCTAAACATACGAACATCCTCAGATTTATATACATCTCGCGGAAACACCAGACGGCTCATACTCTCCGCGCTCAACGAGTTCCTCCGTAAGCCTAGTAAATCGCGTCCACTATTAAACAATCTTTCTACTGACAATCCAGAGGTCGGCAATCCCTGGTGGCCGCTCCATTCGCTGGATATTCATCACTGTGTGTTCTCCACCAAGAGAATAGCCAGTTGTTCTCCTTTACCCTAACCTCGGTATGTATGTTGCGTTGGCAACTGCGAATAAATTACTAATCGAATACGAACAAGCCCTCCCAAACCAATTGTCGAATACGAATATGAGTTGCGCACAAAAAAAATTCAATAGAATAAGCAAATTCTTTGTTCGTGTGCAGCCCTAAAAACGGCAAATCTTAGAAATCTATCGTCTGATTAATTTTTAGGACGATGATGAGGTGCAGCGGAGTGATATTGCTGGCATTGGGATCATAAGGGTTTACAAGCGCGTCATCGTGTTGTTTATGTATACCTCGATCTGGACTAGCGGTTCAGAGTTGCCGCATCAGTTGTTTCACCAACTATCCTCTCCGCGCGGGAGTATCGGGAGGGCCGCACCACAAAGTGTGTTAGTAGCACCTGGCGCATCTCCACGACATATATTCCAGCAATTTCTACAAATTCATGAGAAACGGAATCAAATAGCTTTTCGGAATAAGTGCGGCAAGTCACTAACGGAGAACCGCGGCTCCTTGGGTGTGTTGTTGTGAGTGGATACTGTGTTGGTGCCTTATATTTTCAGAAGGAGGCAACACACTCAAGACGAATAATGTCGGTTTCAATCACTACGCCGCATGAAATCGGTACTTTAATTACAGTACTTATAAAGGCTGTAGGTTTTAAAAAAATTCTAGAAATTGAAATCAACACTAACACGGGCAGAAAAACTTACCAAATCGCCGTACACTTGGTAAACAGGATCCTTACTGCACTATACGAATTGGCCAAAATGCTCAATCTACAAAAATCGATAAGCGCGGCGGGCAGAGGCCGATGTGGAATCACGAGTTGCGGTTTCCTGTGCTGGAATCCGACGATCACATGAAGCTGACCATTCTCGACGACAACGACTCCCGGCCTGAGTTGATAGGAGATAGCATAATTGATCTGAAATCGATTTTGCAGAATGCAGGTAAAAGTATATCAGACAAATGGCATGAAATTCAGTATCGTCAGAAGTATGCCGGAGAAGTGTACATTGAACTGACGTTCTACCCCAATGTAAGTTCTCTGTGCGTATAATTCATATCGATCTAACACTAATGCATTTTGAAAGAAGGAACATGTGAAGAGTATGCTGGCGAAAGCCCACAAACAAGAAATACGACTGTCGCCCCCTCCTCCTCCTCCGAAAAGACGTCCTTTGCCTGCAAGCCCGGCACCTATAAGCTCTTCTCCCCTGTCATCACCGCACTCGTCGCCCCAGTCGGTAACATCTACTCCACCACCATCTGACTACTATGCGGCACACCGTCGGCATTCATCATCTCAACAGAGCTTACGTGGTCCGTCGCAATTATCGCCTACACGCACAAACTCCAGGGCTGGAATTGCGATCTCTTCTCCGTTGTCGCCGCAATCCGCTGGCCTCGACGAGGAAAACTACGTTTCCAGAACTCCTTCCCGACACGAAATTATATACAGGTATGATCCTACAATCCTCCAAGATATCCCTGCTCAGTATCACAGTATTCATTCTTTACCTTGTGATGGCTACAATGATACCCCAATTTCACCAGTTCGAGGACAGACTTCTGGACGGAGACCGCTTCCTGTGCCTCCGAATATTGCGGCCCATACTGATATTGTAAATCAGCATCACTATAACAATCCAGCTTGGACAGAAGGTTCCAGATACTCATACTCAGCGTACAGCAACGACAATGGGCAAGAAGAACAATACGATGATAACTATTACCGACAGTCACCGCAGTACGATGGCTACTCGGAAGACAATTATCGGGGGTCCCCGCAACTTAAGACCAAGGCAAGAAGTTATCATGCACCATCACCACGTCATGCAACCCTTCCACTACCCGAACGCCAAGTACAAGATGCCAACGACGAAGTTTATGACCCAATGGCAGTGGCTGTTGACGGACTTGCGAGGCGGTTGGAAGGCCTTGGTCGAGCGGATGGTCTGGGTAGACGCAATACATTCCAGTCAGAATAGGTTCATTAGAAGTCATTGCATGTGAATAAGATGGTACTTTGATATATAAATGTGGTACATAATAATGAGGAGCGAATTTTCTTTAATATAGAAGTGTATAGATCAGAATAGGACTTTTTGTGAACAATAATTGGATAGTTACGAAATAAATTGGAAGTACAGATTTAATAAGGCGGACCATGGACACAAAATGAAAAGCAAAAAATCATGAACAAGGAAGGGCAAAAACTTACATAGCCAGCACGCACGCACAAAATACAAAACACAAACCAAAGACAAACGAACATATTGACGAGAACTTTGATTCCCCAAACAATTCGCGAGAAATATGTAATTAAACCTTTGTCATCAAAGTCGTCACTGATCATTTACACTTTAACTCATATCAAATAAACCACAACAAAGACAGACACACAATCCTCCTCTGACCCTTATCTGCCATTGCCAATGCCTCTCCATAGATGCATATGAACTGTACGACTTATTTTCTTTAGTTTTCATTGCCTTAATATATTCTGGCATTTACAACACTCCTTTATTCAAACCTACTTAAACATTCGTACATCACCCACGCGATCCCTCCCATCTAGCAGCACTTCGAAGAATCCTTCTTAATCTCATCTGGAGAACTCGTGAAGGTAATAGTTGTACCCTCACCTGGTCTTGGGCCGCTCTCGTTGCCCTGGTCTAATTGCTTTGCAGAAACAATGCGGTAAATCTCAGTCAAAATATTCTGGAACGCGAGCTCGACATTGGACGCGTCAAGGGCAGAGGTCTCAATAAATGAAAGGTTGTTCTCAGCTACACGTAAAGAGACTTTTAGGATCCCTCGCCAACAAAAATTCACAAGCAGAAAACCGACTTACCAGCAAACTTCTTAGCTTCCTCTGTCGGGACAGCCCTTAGGTGTCGCAAATCACTCTTGTTTCCGACTAGCATAATAACAATATTACTGTCAGCATGATCTCGCAATTCCTTCAGCCATCGATTGACATTCTCGTATGTGCCGTTCTTCGAGATATCGTATACGAGTAGCGCACCGACGGCCCCACGATAATACGCGCTGGTGATCGCCCGGTAGCGCTCCTGACCAGCGGTATCCCAAATCTGGGCCTTAATAGTCTTGCCGTCGACAGAGATGGATCGAGTGGCGAACTCGACACCAATAGTACTCTTGGACTCAAGGTTGAATTCATCACGAGTGAAACGGCTCAAAAGATTGGACTTTCCGACACCGGAGTCACCGATAAGGACAACTATAGGCATTAGACAAGGAACAATTGCACTACAACCCACAGTTATGGCAGTGCGTGCCTGTCATAGGTCCATATTATTCACTAGAATCACAAAGAGTGCTCATGACTACGAGATCAGTGCCATCGAACATCAAATTCGAGCTGAATCAGTAGACCCCATCCACGAATAGCCTACAATGTGGAGAGTCCTCGCCATGATGGCTATTTCCTTACTGATTCATTCCTGATAGCAAAACACTGTACGCTGATTTATATATACCCACCATTCAGGCGGACAGTGCGACCCCCTTGCGGCCAACGCACTACCAATGTAGGTTGCAAATTTCGTCCAACTTACCTTTGAATAAATAGTCGTATTCGTCTTGAGCCATTGCTATAATCTACTGAATATATATGCGAGGCGATATGGATGCAACGATAATAGAGTAGGATGAGACACTGAAGATAATGATCAGATGGGAAGGGGCCGCGGTGGAAGAGGTCAGGATATACGGAACGACACGTTTACGAGTGAATTGCAAATGTACTTGTGGCATAAACGTATCCAAGTACGTCTATTTACAGCAGTAAGTGAGATGTAAGTGCCACAGATAGGGCTGATATACACCGTTGGGACGACACCTGGCTTGAGAGCTACAAGCTACAAGGCGTCCGCAGAACGCGTCTTCGTGAGGACTGCGCAGCACCTGCTAGATCAGCTTATTATCTGATGGGTGTGGAACGCCGACAAATGCAACCTAGCTTCTCAGTGGTAGTAAATACTGCGTACATTTACTATCTCGAAACAGACCCGTAATGATTTGCTGCGTACAGTGACGCATGACACATGTGGTTCAAATACTCGAACGCGAGTCCCAGAGCTTCTGGCTCGTATTCGCGGAGGCCACGCCAGACTCCGGAATCAAAAGCTGTAAACGCGTCAACTCCATGTGTATAGAGCATATCTCCAACGCTAGTTTTCAAATAAGCCATTGCCGCGACAGAACACTGCTCCAGAAAATCTTGATGCACTCAAGAATCAAGAATCCATCCGCACTATCCAAAGTCATCTGCTAAACATCGATCCAAAATGGCGGACAGGACTCTTAAGTCGAAGCTCAGAAATGAGACGAAGATTGTAAGTATTCAGCTTCATTCAATAATTTTTAGAGAATGGATCGAGCATCATCAACAATTTGAGGATACAGTTATTAACTCAACGCGTCCAATTTGATAGGTTAGTGAGAGCGCCGAACTCAAGCGTCGCGAACATCAAAAGGAACTTCATCGTAAAAGACAAGATGAGGGCCTTGCCAGGTTTGCGGGTGAATTGAAAGCAGAAGACGATCAGAAACGCGCGGTGTTTCGACGATTCGAAGCATACAAGCGCGAGTCGCAGTTTCCTGTTGGCGTGAAAGATCTCAAGATTGCAGTCGACCCCAAAAATCAGGTCATCGTCGTTCCCATATGTGGTCGGCCAGTTCCACTTCATATCTCGACGCTTAAGAATGCCAGTAAAAACGATGAGGGCGAATATGTTTACATTCGATTGAATCTGTTGACTCCTGGTCAGGGTGTGGGAAAGAAGGACGATTTGGTACGTGTTTGATAGCTTGGGTGGCAAATCACAGGACACTGGTGGAATTGTTATCTAACACGCGTGATAGCCATTCGAGGATGCGAGCGCTCATTTTGTTCACAGCTTGACATACCGAAGTCGCGATACGGAGCGTATTACGGACATTTTCCGTAGTATTCAGGAAATGAAGAAGAATGCGGTTAAGAAGGAGCTAGAACAAAAGGAATTGGAGGACGTTGTGGAACAGAACAATTTGATAGAGGTCAAAAATCGCCGTGCAATCAGACTAGACAATATTTTTGTGCGGCCTGCGCCTGATGGAAAGCGTGTCGCTGGAGCACTTGAGATTCATCAGAACGGTTTGCGCTATCAGTCATCTATCCGATCCGAGCACAAGATCGATTTGGTCTTCAGTAATATCAAGCATCTCTTTTTCCAACCTTGCGATCATGAGTTGATCGTCCTTATTCACGTGCATCTCAAAAATCCCATAATGATCGGCAAACGGAAAACAAAGGACGTGCAGTTTTACCGTGAAGCTTCAGACATACAGTTTGACGAGACTGGAAATAGAAAGCGAAAGTACAGATATGGTGATGAGGATGAACTGGAGGCTGAGCAAGAAGAGCGCAAGCGGAGAAACGCTTTGAATAAGGAATTCCGCAACTTCAGTGAAAAGATTTCAGATGCATCCAACGATAGCTTTGATGTCGATATTCCCTTCCGAGAGCTTGGTTTTAATGGTGTCCCGTTCCGCGCGAACGTTCTTTGCCAGCCGACTACGGACTGCCTCGTGCAGCTTATTGATCCGCCATTCTTAGTGATCACGCTCGCAGAAATTGAGATTGCGCACCTGGAGCGTGTTCAGTTCGGTCTCAAGAACTTCGATCTGGTATTCGTGTTTAAGGACTTTAGTCGGCCTGTTGCACACATTAATTCTATTCCTATGGATCAATTAGATAACGTCAAGGACTGGCTAGACGAAGTTGAGATTCCGTACTCCGAGGGACCCTTGAACTTGAACTGGGCTACGATCATGAAAACAGTTACGTCGGATCCACACTCGTTTTTCGAAGAGGGCGGCTGGAGTTTCTTGGATAACGAGTCGGAGTCCGAGCGAAGTGATGAGTCGGAGCAGGAGTCCGAGTTTGAGGCCTCCGACTTGGATCCGACGGACGAATCTGAAGTTGAATCTGACTTCGACGATGAGGATGGATCTGCCTCTGGCGGTTCTGATGATGGTGACGAGGATGACGAGGATATGTCAGACTAAATGCAGGCCATGAGTTGTTTATAAACATTTAGCGACCTTTATCACAGTTAGAATACCAATGGCTTGGATGAATCGCTAATGTGTATTTGTTATTGGATATTATGTGGTATCATGTTATATCATGTCTGGCCTACCACGTAACGAGAACGGTGCGGCGACTTTGTACGATCCTGTACGAACGGTTTAGGTTATGGTTCAGGTGCAGTATTTAAATCAAAGCATCAGATCTGATGCTAATATGTAATACATTACGTTAACCTACACTTGAATACTAAATGCATGCAATGTACAAATGCTTCTCTCTCCACAATCCTATCCATCCCATCTCCCTGAATGCATTTGATAAACTAGGTCGAGAATACATAGCCAATAAACCGTGGGTAAACATATGATTTATGCCAGCAGTAGCGCCGCCTTCTCATACTTTTGCAGCTCTCGGTAGAAAGAAAGCATGATATAAAATCAACCGTATCGCTTTTAATATCCGCAGCTCCCAATATTGCCTGAAATGCAAATCAAAAATGAAGCCTATATAACACAACGAGGAATACAGTAATGGAAAGCGAAAGGTTTCGTGCCTCGAGATGCATGACATCCCTACTGTCTCTCGTAGAACAGCAAGTACGCCGTCCGCTCATCCAAGTCACCCGAGCCACCCATAACTATTCTCCGCCTCATGGCCGACTCGTCTTCGTACACAGTCTCGACATCCTCCGGCTGGATCTCCTTGATGCTTACATCGTCAAGATTAATCCATGTGTCACTGTGTTTGTAATGCAGGTCGACCGTATAATGTCCACCTTCAGTTGACTTTCCGTGATGGTAGACTACTCCGAAGAGCTTGTAATTAGCAGTTACTCCTTGTTGCTGCGGTGAAATGCACTCAGGAGGGATTTGAAGATCGCGCTTGTATCCAATCGTCTTGCTAATTTTCTGTATACACGGGAATCCCGATCCTTCTTCCACAGCAAAGTGAAATCGTTTGAGGTGCAGGATAAGAATCTTTGGAAGTTTCTCGAAGAAGGTCTGCTTAGTAGCCTCAACCATATCACCTTTGTCACTCTTGTAATGGCTAATTACCTCTGTCTGTGATATATTCGCCAAAGCGTCTTCAATGGTGTAGATTTGGGGATCGGAAATGTCGAGCTGTACGTGCTGGTAAGGGTCGAGAGTTACCGATGGTTGCTGATGCGCGGCATAGATCACTGAGCGGAACTGGCCACCAAAGATTTTGGTAATTGGTGATAATGCCACAGAAGTCTGCCAATATCAGCCACAGTGCTCAAATAATAAAGTTCCACAGTAATAGCAGACGTACCGTTCGAGTGACTACCACTTTGTGCTTTTTACCGACCTCCAACCATCCGTCACCTGAAAAACTGTTGTCCTCAATCTTTAAATCTGCAATAGCGCTCTCGACAAAATTAAGATGACTTCTTCCAGACACGCCATTGGTACTATTAACTTGTGCCTTTTGCAATTGTCGCGCCGCAGTAAGGAACTCCTCATGTAGTCCGTCAAGTAGGAACCCAAGAAACTCCTCTGCATCCTCCTGGTGTCCTCTTCGCGTGTTAGCGAATAAAGTATTGGCCCGCAACGCATCGTACACAAATTCCGGAATGAATGGTTCTCCAAACGGCGACGCCTTTGCGGCGTTATTTCCAAATCGCGAGGCAACCTTAGGATCAAATTCTTGGATGAAAAGAATCAAAGAGTCCAATATTGGTGTCTCGGAATTGAATCTGTGCGTAAGCTTCTTTCCTAATGTATCGACGAACGAATAGAACGGCACGCAATATAACAGGATCTGAAGGATTGAGTTCATGAAGCACATATTTCCTGTGTTCACGAGTCCTCGTGGTATGAGAACCGGTGGTTTTTCTTCGAAGTCTTCTTCTAATGATGCAGTTGCTGGAGGCTCTAATTCTGTAGCGTCAGATGTTTGCGTTGTGGCTGATAATGAGGATGCGGACGATGGTGATACGGGTTCAGTCAGTATGCTATACGTTGATGCTGTATGTGGTTGTGAAAGACGTATGGCTGGAGTAGTGCGGGTGCCCGACTGAGAAGGGACAGGCACAGGTGGTTTCACGGGCTTTACAATGTCAGCCCATGATTTGGCTGACTGTGCACGCAAATGAGCTCCAGGCTCAGCAGACGTCTTCATAGGAGTGGACGGAAACGATCTGGCTCCATTTGATCGTTCAGGAGGCGCGTGCGATCTTGTACCATAAACCTCCCGTGACCCACGTGTCTTTGGTTGTCGTGACTTTTGTATATGCTCCTCGAATTTAATTCCCAGTGTTTCTCGTAATTCAATCAATTCTGGAATCGTTTTGCCATATAATATTCCTAGCTGCTGAAGTCGAGCTCGTGAATGGGCGCGGTTTCGCCGTCGACCTTGGCGAACGGGGAAAGGCTCGCTTGGATCTGAAAACCACGGCCACTATCTCATAGTTAGCATCACATCTATAAAATATATCAATCACAGGAGAATAGATACATACAGTAGGTTGAGGCAGTGGATAGAGCGACTTGTTGCTGTAATCCGTTCTTGGAGTGCTTGTGTTCACCGATTCGGAAACATTGCTCTCTGTAGATAGAATCGTCGTATTGGCAGAGACATTACCTCCAGCTGACGACCAAGAATTTCCAACTGTCGAGGAAGCAGGGGAAGAAGGTGTAGGTGTTACCGGACCACTATATGAGGCGCTACTAGAACCGTCGGCCCGCCGACTTGAATGCCACGATGATGGCGATGATGACGACGCCGGAACTGCCGTACTCGCACTACTTACCGGCGATAATGGTGCTATAGACTTTGACACCTTTTGTGTGTTTGCTTGTGGAATAGAATGCTGGCAGAGCGGAGAATTATCTAGTAGATACGACATGTAATTCTGGATGCTGGTAGATGGCGCCTGCCGAGATGAAGTAGGTTCGCCAATTCGCCTGTGCTACTTATCGTAGGATTCCTAGTACGGCGAAAAAAAAAAATTTGCGATGCAAGGTTGTATGGGTATAATTCACATAACCAGAACTGGAATGTGGCTGTTGGGAAGCGCTGAGTTGTAGATGATGTTTAGTGGAGATGTCCTTGGGTTGTAATTTTTTCTTCGACTACATATTTCTTCCGTCAGGTAACATTCGCTCCTTGGGCAATGCGGGTTACCACCTTCCCGCGCTGTGGCACCGATGGCGTCAAATAATGCCACAACTGATTGATAACATTTATTTTACAGTCACTATTATTGTGCCATAGTAAATAACTCTGCATTGTGCTATGTTAAACTATACGCATTGAAATAGGCGTAGGATGTGTGGGATGCGGGACGCTGCCTATCCCGCACATCTCGAGCCACTCATCAGGCGTCTCGGCATTCACACTCTTTACGAACTCCTTAACCTTGTCTCCGCAGCACTTTGCAATATAGCAAGCAACGACATGTGCACATTCACCTACTTGTAAAAACCAGTCATCCTCGGTTCCACCCGCGCTTTCATCGATCTCATCGGGAAGACTGGCGGGGACGAAGTCCTCATATTCAGTGGGCCCCAGATCGAGAAGGTCAGCTACTTCGGAAATCTTGACTGCGTGCTTGAAAAACTGCACACAGGAGCACGTCCATGTTCCTGTCCGTACTCGCTCATACGAAGGATCGAAGTCCTCAAGTGACCTTGCAACGCGGAACATGCCCACTGGTCCAATTCCATCTTGCTCTTCCTCAATTCCATCTTGCTTTTCCTTCTTTGATCCAAAAAAATGAGGTTCAATAAATTCGATGACACCCTTATCCAAAAGATCCAGAGCCGGAATAAATGTAGAAGGGAGTAAGTAATGCAGCGTTATGAAGATGGATTGCTCTTCTATGCTTAATGACCGCATTAGTTCGATCACAGAAATGTCCACAGGGCCAGCATCATTGTCTACTTCGTTCGTTCCTGACCGTAGGTCCAGTGAGTCTCTGTTATTGACATATGTACCCGATTGTGGCCTCCTGATTGGGGGACAGGAAAGCTGGGGCTTCCGATCGAGGACTCCAGAAAGCTGACGAATGAGGCTGCGGATGAGAACCCTCTTCGCCCGGACCGGGTTCTGCTCGTCCATATGCGGTTCTGAATCATAGAGTAAACTGTATTCAATCTTTGCCTGTTTGAGGTAGAGATTTAAGCAGCATACCGGTTCAAGACATCGATGTCTGTGTCAACGCTTGTACAGTTATAATTATACTTTTTGTGCCATCGTCCAAATGCCGGGTCCAAACGTTATATTTGCAAGCGGCCGATGACCTCCCAGCAAGAATTACGTAAATAATAATTGGAAGCATATAACAATAGTATTAAGTCATGCAGTATACATATCATTCTAAATCCACAATCATCCATACCCAATCACATATTAGATAGAATTAGGCAAACTGAATCATAGGTATATGTAAACTAGAGCTGGACACGAATACGGTTCCTAATTCGTATTCGTAACTGGTAGCGTTTCGAATACAACTCCAAATGTCGAATATGAATTGCGAATATATTCGTAATATTGCGGAGACGTTTGTCAAAAAGGTCCTCTTTTACCAACAATTTGCATCGTTAGAAGGATAAGAACTTCTATACCAATAATTTCTAGTGAGCGGAGGCTCTCTGTTTACTGGAATTTTGTATTGCTAGAAGGATAACAGCAGCTACGCCAACAATTTCTGGTGAGCAGAGGCTGTCCGTCTCCCAAGAACAACCGGTCATCGCAGAACAACGTATGAAAGCACCAGTATTACTGAAATTGCAACCCCAAAAGAGGGACTTGTCTTGACATCGCCCTATGCTGCGCAAGTGGATCGTGACGGCCCATGAGTCGGTCACGATTGAAAAGGACTGGCCTTCTAGTGGTCGAGAGTACAAAGATACTAGGACCGGCGTATGGCAGCCGCAGCAAGAGACTGTATGCCAATTCCAACTTCTTGGGTAGCTGCAGAGGGGCTGTTTAATAAAGGAAGGGATTGCTAGGTTTGCGTGGCACTCCTTACGTGCAGAGACTATGAGGACAAACGGAGAGATACATAACGCCAGGAATGCCAAGGAATTTGAAATTAGAAAAGTAAGGAGTCTTCAAATATTCGTACTTGTTTTACGAATATTTGCGAATACGAATATATCTGTTATGCGCGTCCAGTCCTAATGTAAACGGCAAATGCCGCATTCCAACTTGTTACATATCCGGTAGCGCTTCATTGCCTTCATTTACCTGCACTTCCCACTATTCATTTGTTTTTCTTCGTTCATCGCCGGTCCCCAGTCATTCATGGTGCTCAATCAACGTGCTTAAAACACGAACGGAATAAACAAGTACGGGCACTGTCTCTCATACTCCTTCCAGTCGTCACCGTACTTGATCTTGCATCGCTGAATATCTCTGTACGCGCGATGGCTCAGCACGCAGAAGAAAAACACGGGATAGAAGTACGGCAAGGGGCTCGCAAATCCAGTAATCAAACCCCATGACAAGCTTTGGATGAAGTCGACCGTGTAGTGAATCTTGCGAGCGTACTTGTACCAACCGGAGGTAAGCAGAGTACCGCCATTCTTGCACTTGATGTAAGTAGGATTCTTGATGGTCTGCCATGGCAACTGTGGAAACGTATTGCGCGGAATTAATGTGCCGTACATTTGCTGTCTGAAGCGGTTCTTCTGCGAGTTGGTCGTATCGAAGATGTAGTAAGCACCTATTAGGAGGAAGTAAACGAAGACGTTGTAGTAAATGCTCCACTGATACTCGGATGGAGCCTTGTTGGCGAGAAATAAGGTGCAGTGGCAGTAGGTGAACGGCACACCTGCCATGTTCCAGAACAACAACATAAATCCGAACTTCTCGTAGAACATATCCCAAGTAGTAACGATCAACTCTTCACCTTTGCTGCATGCATTCGCGTAGAGCCAGTGAGCAAGAACGAGAAAACAGACTTGGGGGGAGACATAACCATAGCTCTCGTACTGTCTAACGGCGCTAGAGACAGAAGTGAGAAACAATATGTACCATGGAAGGCGGACTTCGTAGAACATCTTGAGGTCAATAATACCAATGCGCGGGTTGAGAACGGCGCCCATGAACACGTCATAGACGAACGAACCCGACATACGGTGCTGAGTCTTCGTGATATACGCGTAAAAGTACAGCAAGAACGGGAGAATGAGACCGGAAATGATGGAGACCGACATGATACTGCCGAACTTGTCGATTAAGGTAGTGATTGGAAATATTCCGGTGATGTGCAAGACCGCAGCAACGATTATGGTAGTATAGAACGACCAGACAGCGTTGCAAAAGTATGGTAGACGCTCGTTATTGAGGTGAGGAAGTGGTAAACCTTGAGTCCAGACCCCAGGAAGAGTAACATAAAGAATAGCCTCGAAGATGAGAAAGCTCCACACAATTCCCCACGACTTGAGGTCAGGAAATGCGCCGTCGAGGAAGTGGCCATAGAGACGTAATAGGAAGTCCTGCATGGTCTCATCGTTGGCTGGGACCGTAAGATGGCCCTGATAATACGTTGTGCAAATCCAGAGATACCACATCAACAATGGGAAACCCACCATCATGCACGACACACCAATTGGGCCACCAAAGTCGAATTCGACATGCTTATCGTCTGCTGATGTTATGATTGAATCTTTCCCGTTGCCATTGGTCGGGGCAGCGGTTATTTCGGCGTTGGCAGGCTTCATCTCCTCGGGACTCTCGTTCTTCGTGCGCTTGCGCCGCTTTACAGTCTCGATAAAGTCTGGATGCGTGACCTTCTTTGGGGTCTTCCCGGTAGCTGAACGCGTGGTGACCATTGTGAGCTATTGGAACCTTAAGTATAGCTGAGCTGGCTGTAGAACGAGGGCTCAGAATTCAGTTCTATTCCAAACAATCCAAACAAACAAGTGTGTGGTCGGAGCAGGCTGTTGAACCCTGGGAGCACATGAAGTCTCGGACTCGCTTTCGGGTTCGGGTTCGGGTTCCTTGTCCGAGCGGGCCTAGGCACTGCAACCCGCAAAGGCAAAGGGTTCAGCTGCGAGTTATCATAGTCGTCGGTGGCGATGGTGAGCTGAGGGTAACAATAATTGTTCTGACATTATTATTATCGTGCACGTCGCGTAGTAACATCAACAGCCTACAATTTTAGGATGCCTTCTTGATCGTCCGGAGGATCTTAAGACCTCTACAGCGTTTGAGTGTAGCATATTTGCAGGAACTCACGTAGAGGCGTCTATGAGGAAGTATGCAGACGATAAATACACACGTAAGACTAGCAAGCGTTATATAAATATATAATATATCGCGAACCATCGAGTATAGTCAATCTACCGAATTTCTTACACCTGACACAATTTTCCATTCTCTGCCAAAATACATCTATCGTACCATTGTCACGCAACATACCTGTTGCCTACATATGTCTCCGCTAATACGGTCCCCGGAATTGTAATCTCTATTATGTACCTGTAATGTTTCTAATTATCTATAAGAACGCGGCAACTCTACAACTGTTTCTCCTTCTGTCGTCTAGCTTCGACGACTGTTCGCTCAAAGTACTTCAAGATCTCGTCGATCACACTAAATCCTGTTAGCAACACATTCCAAAAATATGACGTCACCAACTTACATAACCGGGAAGCTGATAAAGAAAACAGCCTTCCACTCATTCAGAGAAAGCGAGGCCACAGAAAAAAGGGTACGGAAGAACGGAATATACACAATTGCACAGTGCAGAATCATTGAGAGCATGATGGCGTATACAAGCGTCATGTTCTTCCACAGCGGAAGGGTGAATAAACTGTCAGTTGAGCTCAAGCCATTCATAGCGTTGAACATTTCAATCACGACAAGACTATAAGGTATAATTAGAAACCGCTCCTCAAATAAATTGAAGTATATCACGTACATCGAGAGAGATACAGTAGACGCGCGCTTTGACATCTCGTTGGAGAACATCTCGCAGCCAATTTCGGGGAAGGAAAGAGGGCAGCTATGGAAATGCGACTAAACAGACACGTTCAGTTCATTCACAAAACACCGTAATAAATGCAGCATAGACCATACCAAGTGAGAGAACGCAATCTGAGGTCCCTCAGAGTTGAATACAAACCACCAAGCATAGCCAAAGACAGTGGCGCAGCCGACATATGTACCGATTACCATGTATCTAAAGAAGAGCCATTTGCCAACAATTGGCTCGTCACGAGCACGAGGCTTGCGGTGCATAATCTCATTGTCGGGGGGGTTGAATCCAAGAGCAGTAGCGGGTAGACCATCTATACTCATCAGCTGGATTAAAACATGAGATTTCAAAACTACCTACCCGTCACCAAATTCACCCACAATAGCTGAACGGGAATCAATGCCTCGGGCATACCAAGAAGAACAGTTAAGAATATAGACACTACTTCACCAATGTTGGAAGATATTAAATATCGAATGAACTGCTGAGTGTTGTTGTAGATCGATCGACCTTCTTCGATTGCAGTTTCAATGGTGGCGAAGTTGTCATCAGCGAGAACCATGTCGGCCGCCAATTTAGCAACATCTGTTCCAGAACCCATAGCAATACCAATATCCGCCTTCTTCAACGCCGGTGCGTCGTTAACTCCATCACCAGTCATGGCTACAATAGCGCCAGCACTTTGAAGAAGGTCGACTAGCTTGCTCTTGTGAGCCGGCTCGGCCCGAGAGAAAAGTTTGGCGGTTTTGGAAGCTTCAACCTTCTCAGCTTCAGAGAGATCGTCAAATTCACGTCCGGTATAACTCAACTTGGAAATGTCTTCATCAGCTCCGAAGACACCAATCTGGCGGCAGATAGTCTCCGCAGTCTGCTTATTATCGCCAGTGATCACTACAACTCGGATACCTGCATCGTAGCACTTTTGAATCGATTCACGGACCTCAGGACGGGGAGGATCCAACATTCCAACAATACCAACCAGAGTCATGTTCTGTTCAAGCTTAATGTAATCCTCAGATGACTTTGCTGTGGATGCAAGAGGATCGGATCCAATATCTTCCCTAATAGCGAGAGCCATGACCCGTAATCCTTGTTTACCATATGCAACCACCCTCTCGTTGAATTCTGCAACAATCTGCGGATTCAACGGAATCTTAGCTGAATCAGAGTAGATCGATGTACATCGTTCAATAACGGACTCTGGAGCACCCTTGACGAACAGCTCACTAGTACCGCTGAGTGAAGATGAGACAATGACAGACATACTCTTCCTATCACGAGAAAACTCAAAAGTAGCTGATCGAACATGATCGCCGTTGTATTTGGTGGGATTGAACCCAAGCTTAGCTGATAACACGCGGAGCGCAGCTTCAGTAGGCTCTCCTACATGGGAATAAGTGTCGCTCTTCCCGTCGTAGACAATCTCAGCATCATTGCAAAGACTGCAAACCTCGGCCAAATGCAAGATAGATGGTGATACGTTGATGGGAATAGGCAAAACCTTGCCGATGGGATCCTTAACGTGGCCAATAGGAGCAAAGCTGGTACCTTCCACTGATAGCTCAATCAGGGCGTCTGAGAAATAGATAGCCTTCTGAACACTCATTTGGTTGGTGGTCAAAGTACCTGTTTTATCTGAGCATATAACGCTTGTGCTCCCCAAAGTCTCGACACTGGGTAAGCTTCTGACAATAGCATTCTTCTGCGCCATTTTTCTGGTTCCCAGAGCTAAACAAGTAGTAATAACAACGGCAAGACCTTCAGGAATAGCCGCGACAGCCAGAGCCACTGCAATTTTAAAGTAGTAGATAGCACCCTTGAGCCAGCCCTTGTGAGCAGGATCGTTGAAGTTGCGAATATTGATAACCCAGACCAGAATGCAAATGACCATAATAACCTTGGCCAGCATCTCGCCGAAATCGTCAAGTTTCTGCTTAAGAGGAGTAGGCTCGCTAATCTGAGAGACAATGCTAGTATGGATATCGCCAATCGCGGTAGCTGATCCTGTAAGGACGACAATAGCGTGGCAGTGGCCGACTGTCACAGTAGTACCGGAAAACAACATGTTGATCTGGTCCTGTTTAACGGCTCGAGGATCTGCTATGGCTATCGTATCCTTGCTAACACTTTCGCTCTCACCAGTCAAAAGGGCCTGGTCAACGCGGAAAGAATTGCTGGTGATTTTAAACACACGGCAGTCTGCTGGGACTCTGTCGCCAACTGCAACGTCCACAATGTCGCCAGGAACAAGATTCTCGGCCTTGATACGGTTAACAATGCCACTTCTGATAACCTTAGCTTCGGCTGGAGAGTATTCGCTAAGCGCTGCAATGGCCTTCTCGGCATTAGTCTCTTGTTGGACGCCTACCACGGCGTTGAGGACTAGAATGATAAGGATTACGGCTGGGTCAACAAACGCCGTAAAGTCGTCGCCATCGTCAAATAGTGCCAGTAAAAATGAAACAGCGGCGGACACGAGTAAAATGACAACAAGTTGGTCCTTAAATTGCGCGAGAATCAGCTGCCAAAGTGGCGTCGGTGGATCTTCGGGTAATGCTATGGTTGGAAGAAACAAGATTAGCGACTCGATCGATTGCCAATATGCACAATCGCTGTTCAATCAAAACTTACAGTTTGTTCCATATTGCTTTCTCAATGCCTCGACCTGAGTATCTGTGAGACCATTATCCAAACTGGTGTCAAATGTCTTGACAACTTCCTCGACGGATCGCACATAGGCGTCATCCATCGTCGAGTAGTAATATATCTGTCGAAACTAGAGCTGATAAGTGTCAACACACGAGGACAAATTCTGTTACACGACAATATATTTGCCGATCGATAGAGACAATATTTGGAATACTGGGCAAAGAGCAACTGACGGAATTATCTTTCTAATTGTCAGCCGTGGATAGCACGGCCAGAAGCTTTTGAAGTTAGAGATTTTCTGGAAGCTCGGGCAGAGTATTTACCCTATTGTCCTACGAAAAGGAGACGTAGCTTCTTGTCAAAAGTATCAAATTTCTGTTAGATAGCAAGTGCGGCTCAACTGAGTAAGAGGGAACGTACCGTGGCCACCACAGTAGCTGAGAAAGGTACAAAGCTTGATATTTCCCACACCTTTCTGATCTTTGCAGTGTTCGACTGGGCGACGCGCCGTCAAGTCTGCGGCGCGTCGTGTTGTATTCGACGCTAATTCTCTGCATTTACGCCAGGACTAGCATCCGTGGGATGTATCCCATATACGACGAGCATGCAGTTAGATTTCGGTCAGTTCTTGCTATATTGCACGTACATACTATAGGGATGGCGTCTAGATTTCAGCAGATATTGCAGGGCGAAAAGATTGTAGAGTGAAATATTCTCGATATAAGAAATCAATGCTGCAATATAACATCGAAAAGTTGACCAGCGAGTCCGCTTTTGATTGCAAGAACAGCCCTGTGTACCAGTAAGTCTATAGAGCAATCAAAATAGACCCAATCAATGACTTGAGAGAACATTGCTGCGGTAATAAAGCCTTGTAATCCATTCCACCACACAATTATGTCTGCCGACGCACACCCGGAAGAGCTGACATCCACTCGCATTGTGCTTCTGGCTGTAAGAACAAGTCATCACGTTCGTTTGGGATCCGACGGCTAGTCAGGATCGCACATGGAACATAGTAGCTGTAACGTAATCGCAAAGCGAAATGGCTAGAATAGCCTTGTTGCGGCGATGTGCAACTTCGTATTGTTCTTCCGCAAAACGTTCAACGACAATACGTGATTGTGTTCACGTGTAGATCTGCACAACCGAAGGTGCTGTCGACCCAAGAGCCGTAAATTCTACCACTGAACTAGTGCCTATGGCCCTCAATTAAATACCAGACGAATCCCACGAAACGGCAGTTGTGTTCCACTCATTGCACAACATTCGAGGCTCTTCGTACCAGCAAATATTCGACGATCGTCACGTTATGACAGCTCCTCCCGCAACTTCAGCGTATACGGCTTCCACAACAATTTCGTCGATAAGTCAAGAAAATACACCGCCAGCGGATGACCACTTCTCATTTTTGTCGGCCGAAGTTTCGCATATTGCGACCGAGATAGAGGCCAATAATGAGCAACGAGAGATCTTCCTTAGACAACGACTGCAGGAGAAACAGCAGCAGCAGAAAATGCAAGCCGAGAGATATATATACAATTACGTGAACCACAAACCGGACGAGGTTGCTCTTCACTCTTTTATACTAGGAATCGTGCTAGTACTCAGCGTGGTTGCTGCAGCGAGTCTGGTGAACGATGGATCATACTATCAATTACCGGGTTACGTCGCCTCGCTTGCAGCATTCCATTTCTTGGAGTACTGGATTACTGCGAGATACAATCCTACTAAAGTCACAATTGACTGTATGTGTAACTTCGAATGATTTTGGGTGCGGGAAATTAATATCAGATCCTAAGCATTCCTATTTCGCAATGGCTCATCATATTTCATCGCACATTCCTCCGCCTTAGTGGAAGCGACAATCGAATGGGCTTTGTTTGGAAACCTTAAGAAGCACATAATTTTATCAGCTGTAGGCTTCACCCTCATGGTTTTCGGCCAAATTCTCCGATCAATGGCAATGATCCACGCCTCGTCCAACTTTTCACACATTATTCTCCACCGTAAAGAGGATTCACACCATCTAGTCACGACAGGGGTGTACAGTTTCACACGACATCCATCATATCTTGGGTATTTTTGGTGGGCGATTGGAACACAGTTGTTCCTCATGAATCCGGTCGCGAGCGTTGGATTTGCTATTATCCTGTGGCGATTTTTTAATAATCGTATTCAATGTAAGACGGCTGACTTTGTCTCTGCAGAGTTGTGGAACATCCTTGCTAACAGGTTACACAGATGAAGAAAAACTGTTGGTAGAATTTTTTGGTGATAAGTACGTCGAGTACAAGAAGTCGACAGGGACTTTAATCCCGTTCATCAAGTAATGTACGATTTCTGTCCTCACGGATTATAGTTCTTTGTGTATTAATCCAATAAATTGATAAAAAAATTATAAATTTACGCACCTGAACGCCATACTATCAAATCAAATCTAGTCCAATCCTATTATACAATCTTAAAATTTACTCATTCTACGTTTAATCCCATGAACTTGCTCCAAAGTTCCCGTTCGCGTTTGTCATGAATACTTTGCGACTCAGTTAATCTCCTCATCCGCCTTCGACTTTCCCTAACATGCACATCTGTGTTACTTAGACTTGTATTCTCGTCGTCGATGTCTCCGTTATCGTCATCGTCATCGCCATCGTCATCTTCATCGTCATCGTCATCGTCATCGTCATCGTCATCGTCATCGTCATCGTCATCGGCTGATGCCGATATTGCAGAATCAATCTCAAGATGGAGAAACTTTGAGCGTTTCTTCGGGGACACGAAGGTCTCATTGCGTGTGATTACAGTGTTCGCAGGGGGTGGCAATTCCGATTGGCGAAGGCCGCCAAGACGCTGGTATGGTCTACTCAGTAGATTTGCACTGCGCTTGCTTAGGTGGTCAGAGTTCCCGGGAGGTACCAATTCTTCACTGAATTTGTTCACACCAAGGTCATTAGGATGTGTCCGGCTGCTAGCTGTTAATGACAAACCAGCATATGAAGAAGAAAGCCCTGATAGTTTGATATGCGACAGTTGCTGGGATTCTAAGTAGTGCGCAGGAATCCGGATTTGCTCGTTCGAAGTTTCCGACAGATCGATGTCTCCGTATTTGTCTTGTGGAGTGCCAGGATGACCTCCCAGGTCTTCATCGTCCGTGATCCATTCGTCATTGTAGTCACTGGGTATGGCAGTCTGCGCACCACTACCCAATAAATTCCGTCTTGAGTTCCGTTGACGAATTCCGTAAAACAAAGATGCAGAACGAGAACATTTTGGACTCGCTATCGTTACTGGGACAGTCATCGGATAAGCTCTCTGTAACGGTCGCCTCAGATGGCTAAATGAGTGGTGTAGCCACTGCCGTCTAGGTGTGGGTAACGACTTGCTGATCCTATTCGTACGTGTGGAAACATGCAATAGCGCAGGACTACTCTTGTTTGGAAATGATCGAGTCAGACGATCAGACTTATGTATCGACAATAATGATGATGGCGAATGTGCACGTCCAAATGGCGAGTATTCCCTGAGCATCCTTGCAAACCTCATGTCCGATACTGTGCGTTGAATACTGTCAGTTGCATTAGATGGTGATGAACGGAGAGGGCCAATTCTGTTAATCGCCAAAGTTGCTCTTGTTTTCCACCTCGTTATCGAGACTCCTGACGATAAGTCGCTCGCATGGCCTTGATCTGAGTTCTCATCATCCGAGTATTCTATAAGCAGAGTCAGCAATCTACACCAATCCGAACTGCGAACAAGCAACATACCACTATTTGGCTCTACACTGACCTCAGACTCGTCCGCATCATCCACAGCCTGCGCAAGCTCTTGCATCTGCGCCACTCGCCTCTGCTTCTGTCTCACAGTCATCCCAAGTGCAACCACCACCGGGAGCAATTCTCGAATCGCGTCTTCATCACCAGCAACAACAGCCAACGGATCAATGTAGCTCAAATCCAATTTCAAGATGTCCTGCGAAATAGTACCGATCAACAACTTCACACTTTTCACACGGGAAGTGATACTCTCCTGGACCGGACGTGCCAAGGGAGTGTCGGGATCGAACAGCGCATTATACAGATCAAGCAGTGAGTTCGGGTGGATCTGGACACTTCTTCGGTCGTCTTGTTTAAAGACTGGAATTGACGCTGGAATACCGTATTGAGAGAATAGAGTGTTCAACTCGTTGAGTAAGTGTGGGAGCGAATCTGGGTACTGCAGACCAGCCGCCAATTTATATGTGTAGTCTGTAGTGCTCGAGCCGTTGTTCATCGCGATTTCTGTTTCCACCAAGGAGTATAAGAGCGTGCCGTACAGAGGGATTTTTGTAGTGTAAATGTTACATTGTCATGGTGAGATACAGTACATCGTAGTTCAAGTAGAGTAGTCGTGCGCCATCTGGGCATATCACTTGTTCCGAGATCCAGGGACGAAGTTGGGAGTTAAGCCGTACTTTGTGGGCTCAAACACAAAAACAACAGAAGCCACCACGGCAACAACGCCCGTTACCATTCTGGGCAGCAGCGTTTCGGCAAAGTAAGCAACTGTGGCTGCCCTCTTCTTCCTGCCCCGTCGAGGAAAGCAGATGACGGCGCAGCGGGGGATTGAAACGTTTCTATCCTGATGACTTTGTAATACTATACGCTATGTAAATAATAAAATTAACAATGGACTGAACAATTGCATTGACAACGATTGCCCATATAATTTGCGTGCCTTCGGTGCTCACCGGCTTAATCGATGAATATCTCCGCATTCCACGCCGCAGCGCATTAGTTCTAGAAAGAGCATGCTAGACGTCCTACATCAACGACCTACTTTCCACATAATCTGTGCCCCGTCACATCTCGTCCTTCTGCAAAATCTCTTTACATATATTTAATAAGACTCAGAGCGTTTAGTTGATAAGAAGCAAGAGGTCGCCGAATCATGTCGGAATCTGATTCCACAGCCAACGAAAGTGTGGCGGAACCCAACGCCGTTGACCAATCCGCAGTTGCATTAGATAATCCAGCGAGAGAACCAGCAGAGGAACTAGTACCAGAGGTACCAGAGATACCAGAGGCTGTTACTTCACCATCCAGAAGTCTGGCGAACGCAGTGCCTGCGTCATCGTCATCAACGGTAGCTTCTGCTAGTTCCCGACGTGTGGCAGTGTATTTAGCACCAGACAAGACGCCCGAACCGGTCAATGGTAAGTTGCTATCATTTGTATACACATGTTAGCCTGTATTATAAAAACACTATGAGCGTCGTTGCTGACGGTATGTTACAGATTATGACGAGTCTATATACGAAATGACGACTGTTCGCGCTAAAGCATATCAGTCCCTCCTGACGACCAAGTCACGGAAACTAACAGAAGGAGGGCCTATGCTCACCAAGGAACTTCGACAGAAACAAGAAGTGGAGAAAAGGGCAAAAGTAGGAAAGGTATGTATTGCTCGTCTTAGTAATTAGCAGATCAAAGATGCAAATTGGCTAAAATAGATTGTCCAACAGTGCGAAGTTCGAATCAGATTCCCGGACCAAACGCAGTTACTAAGCACTTTTAATACAACAGAAACAATAGGGGATGTCATGACCTTTGTCCGCTTTTCGCTCGTTGATCCTATGATTCCGTTTTATTTCTTTATCACACCGCCACGACGGGTACTTGCCGATCCGTCTAAAACTCTAGTCGATGACTTAGGATTTGGATCTCGGGAGATTCTCTACTTTGCGTGGGACATGGCAAAACTTAAAGCACAGTTGGGAGAAGGATATGAGCCACCTAAGCAGCCATTGCGGCCAGAAGTATTGAATGAGGCGCTCGATGTGTCCAAAATGCCGACGTTTGAGAGCGAGCAGAAGGAACACGAAGATGAGGATACCAAGAAAGTAAAGAGTAAAACGTTGGGCGGCACTGGCGAGGCCGGACGGACACTGGGCGGTGGTCCAGTTTCGAGCGGCTCGAAGTTGACTAAACCGCCTGCATGGATGAAACTCGGACGGAAGTAAAATATTGCTAGATATGGACTAATTAGCGGTTTGCTTTATAGACTCGAATAATTGTTAATGGTATTTATTAGTCGAATTGGTTATGGAGGGAAAAGTGTTTCTTTTGACAAAACTCAAGCTGTACATGCTTATAAAATGCTTTCACAAAGTCTTTAAGTGGTGCTAGTTAAATTATTTGTGACGTTCTACATCGGGTTAGGGCTGAAGTTATATATTCGCAATGCCACTTATATATATATGGGGAGATTCTATTGATTAATCTTCGTCCAGTTTCATTAACTGTCCAACAAGACAATGACGATGGAGATAGTGACCATGACGGATGGAAGCCGGATCGATGTCGCAACGTTTGAGAATGTCGAATACAGTGTAGGAGAAGAAAACGACGGGTCAAGTCCAGCGCTTTATTCTAATTGATTTCGCTAGTGTCAAAACCAGTAAAGCCTGCTACGTCTGTGCAAGTTATGTGTATTGATGTGTAGCTATACCTTAAGAAACTCAATCTATCGCTGGGGATTACTCCATCTTCTCGTATCACCGTTTCAGAGTAGATATACGTTATAGCAAAGTCGGAAGCAAATAAAGCACTGAAATAATGTAACTTAATGCTTCCATTAGAGAGTCTACCGCTCCATGAACCAACTTGATCGAAGGCTTGCGTCAAGCGCAAACTTATTTGCCAACCAATCCTGGGTACTGAAGTGTCCGCTTCTGTGGACACTAAAGCGTAGTTGAGTCGCCAGTTTCACTGCCGCTCAACAGCATCGGATCGCCTACTTCCATAAACTTTGGCCAGCTTGACCTAACGCGCGACTCGTTACGATGATCTTCATTCAATTTTATCTCGATACTGTCCACAGAGTCTGTTTCAGACGATTCCACATGGACCCCCGCGGCAACACACAGGTCGAGCCCCATGGTTGTCCTATTACCTAAATAACTTTTCTGTTTGCCAACGAGCTCTCGCCACTCACGACTAACATCCTCCGAAATATTGACTTCGCTTTCATTATTCGTCATGCTGTTGCTCGCCGTATTATCGGCGACGCTGGTGCTGGCCATGACCACCTTCCATCCATCTCGGTCCTCGAACTGGTCAAAACTGCCGGACGTATGAAGACTCTCAAAACTTGTATCGGGTACTTGTACATCGTGCGAATAGGAGAAACTAGACTTCAAGCTACTAAACTCACCGAGACTGTTTTCCGGTTTGACGCTACTTGAGAGTATGCAAGTACGCGGCTCTCCGTAACTCGCATATTTTGAGTCGTCATAAGCTTGTGTGTGATCGTTAGTGTATTCTCCTAAGTCTGTGACACTTGCCCTTTCGCCAAATTGCATCGCATATCCTGTTTCGTTATCCTCGTCTTCCGTGACAGTGCGCAGCCGAGCAGCGCTAAGACTACCAATCCCGCGACCATTTGTAGGAGAGGATGCTGGTGCTGAGTATGGAGATGACGAAGTGGATACAACGCCGCGAGCTTTGTAGTCCATATTGAACGGCGTTGATGGCGTGTGTCGCCGTTGTTTTACGACACCAAGGACGCTCGTTCGGCAATTGACTGGGCTGATCATCTCTTTTGGAGTGCTAATTTTGGCCACCTCCTTAGTGCGGCCTTTCATCGATGCATACTGCCCATCTTGGGACATCGTACACGTCCTAGTTAAAATTTGTTAGGAAACGGTCAAGTTATAATTGACATTTAATCCAATATAATACGCTAAGCATCGTCGCTTCTGGATACAGTTAGTAGAACCGTGTTTACATTGACAATAGATACAATACCGGATCAGTCAAAAGTATAGATCCCCAGTCATGTTGATCCAGCAATGCCCGCTTTCTGTCAGCCAAAGACTCTTTCGGTGTGGGACTGGCCTCCGATGACGTGTCGCATGAGGATTCAAGCTGAATTATTTCTCGGTCCTCGCCATCTTCGTTAACTCTTCTCACCAGTTCCTTATTTGTTAGTGGTACAAAGCCTTCCTTCATAATTGAATCGTTCTTTTCATCGTTCTTGCGCTGATTTATACTGTAGTCGATATCGCCGTCTCCTTTCGTACACTTTTTGCGGACCAAAGGCGAAGAAGAACCGCTGTCACCACGACTATATGACAATTCAGGTTTATACGCTTTCTTCAATCGAGCCATTTTCTGGAAATGCTGCCGCTGTTGACGCTTGCACCGCGCAATCGCTGATGCGCGTTCGTTATTGCCGATCCCGATCGTATCCAGTGCGTTAAAATCTAGAGCTTTCTTGCGGGAGACACCGAATTTAGTAGCAGTATTTGTCAATTGTCCTCCTGTCCAGTTCATTTTAAAATATCCTTCGATAGAAACTGACGACTATTTCTTCATGTGTAACACCTCAGATATGGAGTCATACAATGGTGTTCGGTGGTAACGTGTATACACCAACCATCCTTGGCGTCCCTAACCCCATGATTACCAAATCAGGTCTCAACTAACTATTCCCAAAATATTTAAGAGCAAATGTCAAAAATGCCCGCGAAAAGATTTGAAATATCAAAAATGCCCGAAAGCCCTTACCCTTCGTACCAAGGACTTAGGGTCGTACCTTCAACTATAAACTTCAGCACTAATCATTGGTTAAACTTATTGGTTTCTCTTGAGAGCACTTGGCGGTTCGAAAGTGGCCAACGACGCCTTGTTCAGCAAGTCACATAATACACACTATGGTCACAAAAATAGCACAGAACTAATGAAAGAAATCGAAAGAAAATGGACAGAAGTCGAATAAAATAAGACGGTAGTGGGTAAATACTCCATTGCCAACCGCAACCACGACAAAATAAAAATTAACTGATTTAATGTATCCCTACTCCCTTAGCCTATAGGCTCCCTACACGTTCTAGCATTGTGCCGCATCGGCTTACCACATCTACCGCAGATGTTCATCTTGCGTGTGCCAAACTCATTTGAGGTGTTCCTCTTCTTATGAGGCCGGCCAGGAGGTCGGGCCGTGTTTGGAGGTGCGCAAACAGGGATGCTCTCAGCCTCGTCCAAATTGACAGTGGACATGGCACGAATGCCAAGCCGGTACGTCGCTTCAAATGCTTCGATCTTGAAACGATGATCGACAAAGTCAATCATGTCCAATCTTGCAAAGGTAATAGCTGCAACAGCATGGGCGCAAGGTATCCCGCTGTATCTCCATCTTCCACATACACATGTCCGTTCATCTAATCGAACTGGGAAGCAATGGTTTTCCCTGCTCCTCACTTCATATTCGTCGAAGTTCGCATGCATGACATTATACTGTCGTGCCAGTGAAGCTGACTTCGCAAGTTCTTTGGCTGCAAAGTCTGATATCCGTTTGCCACCATCTTTCAGCTTCTGGATTTCTTTGAGACGCTTAGCCCTCGCTAGCATCATCTGCTCTCGAAGGCGCTCCATCATCGCCAGCACTGGTAGTCCGCGAGCCTCCAACATCCAGCTGTTGAAGCTCTCAGCAATGTTTGAGGTTCTATGGCCAAAGCGCAAGCCGGGGAAGTAGCTATCCGCCCAATGCTCTGGCTGGTTCCTCATCAACCACTGCGATCCTTCGGCAGGCATGGATGCAAGTACCTCTGCCATCTCTTTTCTGGTAGGTCTCGTAGCGGCTTTATAAACCAACGCTGCAATTTCGACATTTTTCACCACCTTCTTGAAATTTTCGTAGAGGTGACGAAGGCAGTGAGCGTGACTTGCTTCAAGAAAATTTTCTGCAACAGCATC
The DNA here is from genome assembly GCA_018804115.1 of Lipomyces starkeyi. NCBI lineage: Eukaryota > Fungi > Ascomycota > Lipomycetes > Lipomycetales > Lipomycetaceae > Lipomyces > Lipomyces starkeyi. The sequence continues at coordinate 192,793 of JAGJTG010000014.1, forward strand.
GATCAACCCTGGTATGAGCGGGTAAGCTTATACCTAACGAGACTATGATATTGTTATAGATGCTAACTACCTTTTTGACGGTCCGAAATCAGCGTCAAAGAAGAAAAATCAATCTCAGGCTCCAGCGAAACGCGGACCTGTTCCAGAAACCAATTCCAGTTATCTCGATTCTCTGCTTTAACAACACCAAAACCGAGAGGAAATATATGACCTTCTGCGTCAATTCCAACAGCAATTAGGAGTATCCCTTGGTACTTGGAGGTCAGATGAGTGCCATCCAATGCGATCAATGGACGACAGTGCTGAAATCCTACAATTGACGAACAATAGCTGACATACATGCTGTAGAACTGCCCTTCGATGATTCGCAAGACTGCGTGGCTACCAGGATTGAAGTTCTGAATTGATCTGATATATGCTGGAAGCTTGGCAAAGCTGTCGTCGTCTGAGCCATTGATCGTTTCCGTTGCCATGGCTTTGGCTCTTGCTGCCACGAGATAGTTGACTTTCACGTTATGATCAAGGTGAACATCTTTCTGCAGGTGGGTAGGTTTGTAATCTCTTTTCTGTTCTACTTCTTCCACATACACATCAGCAATCCAACGTTTATTGGCGTGTCGGTTCGTTTGAACGACGAGATTGCAATTGTGTGTACGATTGGTGTCGACAACTCTAAAGATGGTGCTATCCTTAATGCGGCAGGCATGCAAAAACCAGGGGCAAGCAACATCTTTGCACTTCAGCCAGACGCGCGAAGTGTCGGACTTGACAGTAACGTATTGATATCCTTCAGCAATCGCCGTGGACCTCATAGCATGCTTGAAAGATTCAATTTCAGGAAACAGATCTCCGACTTTCGGTAGCATTGGCAAAAATTTCGGTGTAAATATGACAATAAGTGTTCGGGGTTGTCGTCAGACTGTATATTGGGAAAGACGGAAAGCATTTGCCTATATAATATCTGTATGTCCGCTTATCCGTATATCTAATATCCGTGTATCCGTATATCCTTACAACACGTGAGGGGCACAGAAACAACGTAAGGGGCAGGGTCGACGGCGTCCAGAATGAGGAGGAAATTGGATGCAAATTGGTGCGAACGTTTTACGCGACTTGAATGCGTCGGGGCACACGGGGCAGACGCGTTAAAATTGAGTTTGATGGTTAGAAACTAGGTACCAAAAGTTCTGCAGATTAAGGCTAATACCTGAGGGTAAGGGTTTTCGGGCATTTTTGATATTTCAAATCTTTTCGCGGGCATTTTTGATATTTGCTCAATATTTAATTAATTCCAACAGACATGAAAACTACGATAAAATTTTAATGCTAGTATACATTATACAGAACAATCTCAAAAACAGTGTCACGAACGTCAAGTCGTCAATGACGTTACTTCCCTCCTCGCTGTTTCTGGATGACCGTCAACTTCGCTTTCATAACTTCGGGATCCATATATACGCATGACTGTTTAAATGTATCCTCCAGTGTTTCCTTCGTACCAAAACTATTCTCAAGGTTAAGCAATGCAACCCAAATATTCAATTTCTCCTTCTCTTCGCGATAGTTTATTGTCTTCAGAGCTCGTCTCGCGACCTCTCGTGCTTTCTCAATTTCACCAAGCTGGATCTGGAACGCCATATATCGGATCCACAACGCCGACGAGTTTGGGCTTCCTAGAAGCATGCGCTCAAAATCAGACACCGATTCAGGATTTTTCGTGTTCAGTTCGCCGGTGACGTCAATCTGCACCACGTTGCGTTTTCGTCGTTTCTTCCTCTTTTCTGTGTTTTCCTCGTTTTCGCTACTAACTTCCGGCTCCGAACCTTCCTCGCTCTGGACGTCGTCCAGAGTTTTGGCTTCCCAGTCAAAACCGTTGACGTTAAGCGCTTCGACTGACTTCTTTGCTTCATGGTCGCTAGAATCATTTTCGTGCGCAACATCTTCATTTTCCTCTTCAGAGTCATCATCAAATTGCATCTCCTCAATGGAGTCCTCATCAGTACCGTTGGCCAACACTGCGTTATCACTAACAACTCCCTCCCCACTATCTTTCATATGCTCATATTCCTCGGCATTAGCCTCCACACCGTCAGCCTGAGTATGTTTCTCAGCCTTGGTAGTCTGTTTCTTGTCTCTTTGCTCTTTCTTCTCCTCCTTCTTCTCCTTCTTTGCCTTCTTAGGGTCCTTGCAACTAACCCGCATCTTTCTGAACTCGGGATGCACAGAAACAACTCTCACATTAACAGTCTGTCCAACCGTAAACTTCTCATTCGGATCCTGAATCTTCACCTCGCTCATCTCTGTAATTGGCAGAAACGCAGTCACATATCCGTAAAACTCAACAATGGCACCCTTGGACACGATATTGATAATCGAACCGACAAGCCTTTGACCGCGCGTGACTTGTTCGTATGAGGTAACGATGTCAAGATCTGAGTTCACGAAGGACTTCTTAAGTGTCAAACGGATGCGCTTGGTATCTGGCTGAACGGAGAGCACGCGGCATTTGACCTTCATGCCAGGTCGGAACCGGCGCTCAGGCTGCGAGATTTTGACATCTGAAAGATGGAGCTCATTGACATGGCCCACGATGCCGTCCGACAATGTAGCAAGTAACCCACCGGATGCGACAATCTTGAAAACTTCACCTTCAACAACGTCACCTGGCCTGACGTCCTCGAATCTGAGATATCGTTGTTCGAGAACTTTTGGCTGTAACGAAACTTGAAAGAGACCATCGGCATGCGAGAAGCCGACGATACGGGCAGCATGAACTGTGTCGACCTTGTAGTCACCATACAAAGGAGAGATTTCGTCGACATGACCGTCCGATAGACGTGAAATATGGGCGAAAGCAAGGACATGCTCGATGCCAGTCTCCAGAAAAACACCAATACCAGGTTCAACAAACTTTATCTTCGCATCACGAATAATCTGGCCTAGAGGAAGGGACTCGAATGGCGATGCGGTCGTACTTGTTGAGCCGTCATCGGTATAGGACGTGCCAACAACTGAAAGAGCGACGACATGTGGTAGGACAGAAAGTCGAAGTTTCTTTTCATCAGCAGAGGGCAAATAAGAGGTCACTCGAGCCTTGATCTTCTGACCCTCATTGTACTTGTCAGAGAGCTTCTCGCTGTCGTACGACGCGGCATGGAAGAAGTCGACTGTGGCAACGTTCAAACCTGCAACCTGACCAGCAAGTCCACCAGCTGACACCTGGGATGGAATAAATTCGACTAGCGTACCAGGCAGCAGAGAATCGACATTTTGAATGACACTGATAGCTGGAAGATGTTTTGCGAAAGCTGTAGCCGTGAGAGTCAATGTTCGGCCGTTGGTTGATTTGTTTAAGACAGTCAGCAGCAGCGTCTGTCCTTCAACAACTTGGTCGGCTACGCCACATTAGTTTGATTGTAGTAAAATACTGTCAATTTGCTCACGCTTGTAGTTGGCATATTCCAATTCTTTGTTTGAGATGAAACCTGACAATTCAGGCAACCCGACATCCAGAATCACGCCATGATCCTCCAAACTCTTTATCGACGCCTGGAGAGACATGCCCTTCGTCAGATCCTCCCTATCGATGAATGAGTTAACAGCTTCAGGCTTTACTGATAGCTCTATGTGCTTCTTCCTCCCCTTGTCACCGGTACCGGATTGTCGCTCCGTTATGATAGCACGTAGCCACTGTCCGACTCTGAACAAAGCCTTGAGATCTGGGATCTGATCCTCGTTAATTTCCTTCTTAGATATGTCTCCATCCTCGTTCTGCTCGTCGCTTGCAGCCGGTACATCATCAGAATCCTGTTCGATTGCGTCCAATTTAGTCGAGATTTGTTCGGAGATATTTGTGATTGGAATATAACCAGTCAAATTGTTTGGCATGGAAAGCGCAATGTCGTACGCATTGATCTGACTGATCTGACCCAACACTAAGGTACCTGGGACAAGCTTCTTAAATGTAAGACCCTCAATCTTGATAGTTGGAGATTTGGGCCCGGCCTTCGGTTTCTGACTGATCTGCTGCTTTCGGATCTGCCTTTGACGTCTACGAGATTCCTTGTCAGTTTTTTCATCCGTCTTTGCTTTCTTGGAAGGCTGCTCTTGTAATGACGACTACGCCAATGTTAGTCGTCGCGTCTCATTACACGCATAAACTTACACTTGCCTCGAACAAAACGTCCCTGACAGCCTCATTAGTGGCTTCCTTATACTCTAAGGGTGTCAAAACCGATGCTCCACCCCTAGGGAAATCAGCAACATCCTCTTGTCGCTTTAACGAAGACCTCGGTGCCACAGGCTCCACATCTGTCTTCGTTGGTGTCCGTACAGACTTGCCATTAGTCTGTTCTTTCTTGCCTTTGCTTGAGAACGGCTTTTTGCTAAAACTGCTAGGCGTTGTGATCGCTCCGTTAGCCTTTGATTTGGGCATAAGTCCCGGCTTTGAAGAGGCGCCACTCTGTTTTCGTTTAACTGCCGGCATCACCGAATATCGATTTGCAATGTCCGTTACAGGGTTTCTGAAAAAAAATTTTGGGAGGAATATTTTTTGGATCGAAGCCCCTGAGATTGCTGGGAGAAATTACGATGCCGGGTAAGGTAGATTAGCTTGTGTGCCTTGTGAGTTAGAAACTATATTATTCTGGTACAGACCAATGGTATGGTACGGGCGATTCGTTGAGAGCAAAATCTGGTGTGATCTGTACCTGAATAATGCGGTCGCAAGGTACTCTCCTTTTGACCAAATGATATGTGAGTGACTGCTGCAGCCCCGCTCACGGGTTTCTCTGCAAAGTTACCTTCTTAGCTAGAACGGCTGCTTCTCGCTCTAAATTCTGTGTGATAGAATATTCGCTCGAATTGATTTCTGTCTCTCGTTTATTTCTCAGATTCGCGACCAATTTTGAATAGAGCCCCGGTATTTACATGGTGTCGAGCGCTTGATATTGATCCAGGATTTCTATCATTGGTGGATCGAACTGTTGTTCAGGCAACCACCAACTTTGCATATGACATTTGCATATATCAGTCAATTGAAGTCTACCCATTAGCACCCGGAAGTCGGGCGTTCAACAGGAGCATTTGACCCGTCAACGTCGAGATCGGATTCGCGTTAGTTAGTGCAACAAAGCAAAATGGAGAAAGCAGCCAAGGAGAAGTTCTTAAAGAAAATACAGAAATCGGTAAGGTCGTTCCGGTTTTCGCGAGTCCCTCGAGCAGCTCGTGGGATTATTATTCTTGTCACATTCTGCGCGTTTGCGTTCCTCCTGTCGGTGTTGTCACCTGCACATCACTCTGGTTTGCAAATGCTTCTTCCTGGTGACTTGGACCCGCCATTTCTCGAGACGCAATCGCGACTTTGTCCTTCCAATGCCGCGGACAAATTACGGAAGGTTTTGTCATCCGTGTCAAATCCGTTCATGACTGCGATGCGAATCAATTTCAACACCGCTGGCACAACAGCTGTTGCGCGTCAAGATGCCATGATTTATAGATTTAACCCTAGTATCCTCCCACTTCCGCCGAATGCGCCGCATCCTTACATTGGTTTTGCTGCGGAGGCCAAGGGTAATACCTTTGATTTGTACGCTTGCTATCTGGCGCGGGGACAAAAGAAGGTTTCCAAACGTTGGGGACTGCAATGTGCCACTGAGCCTCAACGAATTGAGATCGCGACTGTAGAGTCAGGAGAATGCAGAGAGCATTTGTTCTTTGGTCTACGGAAGGGCCCCCAAACACCGCGTGTTTTCTTTGCTCCAGATGGCACACCTATTTTGACCTATTCTGCCAACTCTGAAGCTGACTGTATCGGCGTCTGGATGGTCGATGCTCGGGTCGCATATCCGCCACTGATGGAGTGGTTCCCGAATCCACCGCTACAGTACCTCGAACCAATCGAACTGAGACGTCCTGGAAAGAAGCTTGAGATGGAGCAGAACTGGACATTTATGTTCGAGCACAACAAGACTTTTATCCAGCAGGATTTGTATCCACGGACATATTCGTCGATTGGCTGGCAGAACCGGAACCTTGCGCCTAGATCATTCAAATGTATCAATGCTCTCACTCAGAATCGAGAAGAGGTGGCGTTGCGACAAGCGACGAACACTCTTCGTTTGTCTCTATGCAACTGGCCTTGTACCGCTACAGAGGAGAACACGGTCTTGATCTCTATAATTCATGTCAAGTATGCCGAAGGTTACCGACCGTATTATGAGCGACGGGTGTTAGTTACTACTGCACAGTTCCCGTTCGATGTAATCGGTATCTCGCCGTCGCTAGTATACACTGGCACAGATGAACAGGTTGTGCTGTACACCACGTCACTCACGTGGGATTCGCGACAGGAACCACGAAAGAGCCGGGAAGATGTGTATTCGATGGACAAGTCGAAGTATGCCGTCAAGTCCGAGATGACTGGTGGCGACCGCTCGCCAGAGAATCAAGAGACCCAGGAAGAGCCAAATAAGATAAAGGTTGAGAAGCGAGAAACTGCGCAAGAGAAGAAGATGAGAAAGTTACATGAGAAACAGGAGGAACTTGCTGACAAGAATAAATTTCGGGAGTACACAATCGAGAATCCACAGTTGAGCGGCATTGAAAGTGATTATTATCATGGGTATCTTAACGATGTGGTTTTGATTGGATTTGGCATTGAGGATCGGGAAGCCGCAGTTTTAGATGTGCGGGCGTCGGATTTGGTTGAGTGTATTAAGAAATGTGTTGGCTGAAAGAAAAAGAAATACAGCGCGATCGTGCTAGTACCTTGGTTTCTTCTTTATTTATGTGTTCATTTGATTTGCATGATATCAGCTTCAGGTAAAAGATATCAATGGTAAATAAACTCTCTTCATTTATACAGCGAACTATCGATAGCAGTACCCAATTATAACGGTGTGGCAACGGTGATTCCGGTACCATATTGCCACCATGTATAGCGGGCGTCCAAAGTAGGAAAGTGCGTCCATTCTTCACAGCATGACAATATATCGACTGCGAAATAGTGGAGACTTAACCGCAGGACGCAGCCACGACTTCGAGTTGGTAGGCATTGCAATGATAAAAGTCAACTTCCGGACGCTTCAACCATTTCGACATCTTCTTCTTGAGACTTTTTGTCAGTATCTTTTCCCTTCTTGCGGTCAACCGCCGCAATTTTGTCCATCAATGTCGCCTTGCGATTCTTCGTCTTTTCTGGATTCGTCCAGTCAATACCGTCTAGTCGGCCCTCATTCACTGCGGGTGCGTCTTCTTTCTTGACCAACTTTCCGGGAAACAACTTGACTTGCTGCCGACTTATTCCAATCAATGCTGCTTCTATTTCACACTCATTAGTACACTTGATCTCGGCAGTTTTATAGCGCACTACCTTGACTGAAAAACATATCCGTGCCAATTGTATCTTCCCATTGTCCTTCGTAAACACGTGATCCGACCGATATCAGAGGGCACCCTGTGTGCAAGTTGACAACTTGACAATCCGAAACATTGTCCAATGATTGCGGAGCGGCAGAGAGATCAAGTGGTATATAATAGACCTACACTTTATTAATGATTGCCATGGAAAAGTAGCCAAAAAGCATATTATTTTTGGGTCTACCTCCTCATCTTCGTCAATACTGTCGCCCTCTAACGGCTGCTCAACAGCCGCGGCAGCATCAACCGCAGTTCCACTCTCTTCCTCATCTTCTTCGGCGCCATCCTCCTCTGCATCGTCAATGTCAACGTCACCATCATCGCCGCCTTCATCCTCCGACTCAACTTCACTAGCTTCAGGTTTGGCGACTCGTCGGATACCATGATAGTATTCAAATAAATCGCCATCTTCCTCGTCATCGTACTCGTACGTGCTCTCCATTGACGCATATTCATCGTTCTCGATATCCATCGCGGAATTGTATTTATGTTTCAACTGTCCAAGGCTATGGCGTGTTAGTCACTTAACGCATCTTTCGAATCTTTCGCAAGCAGGACCTTTCACGCGTTTATCTCATCGTCAGTTTAAAACCGGTCGATTGACCAAATGATTGGACATGAACAGCTCCCGATAGACGCAACTATCGCAACTTGGGTTCATGGGTTACCGAGACTGTTGTGCGCGACAAGACCCTCGAATTGACAGATCTGCGCGTCATGTAAGCAAGGGGTTATGTGTGCATTAGCTGACAAGCGTGAGGTGCGGGCTGACAGAATAGCCCTAACCGCTGAACGTTATGAATACGTGTTCAAGATTGCCTGTACGTTGGCGGTCCGAGGCTTTGGGTGTGGGTTGATGCCGAAATCAACCTGCTGCCTCCACAGGTCTGTGATGTGGAGCTTTAAAGTGTTGACCGTATAAGGCTCTCTTCGATTGAGACACCCTTTGTCGATGAGTTCAGTCTGGATCGACTCTGCAGTCTTGTGTGAATTTCGTCAGCAAAATATACTATTTCTCGTGCGACGGCAAGACACCAAATACCTCATACACTAAATAACTCATACACTAAAAGAAATCAGTAACTAGGAAGAGAGTAGCTAGGAAGAGAGTAAAAAAAACCAAAAAACTGATTCGACCCAGGATCGAACTGGGGACGTTCTGCGTGTTAAGCAGATGCCATGACCAACTAGACCATCGAACCACGCAATATTTAATCCAAATTAAATGCCCAATACAATTATAAACACAAACCCTAACCCGAAGAGTTTCACCGTTTGTTACGCGAAATGTTCCTCTGTATCGGTTAATCACAGGAACTCCCGTATCGCGCTGCGCCTTCTCTGTGCCTTACGTTTACTTCTCCCAGTTTTTGGTCTAAACATCTCGGTTATTCTCTCCCGGCCACAAACGATCTCAATTGACTCCACGCTACCGCGGCCAGTTTATCGTGGCCGTCCGGATAGATTCCTTGAAGTAATGTACATCGTGTGGCTTTGACGGACGTTCACATTCAGTTCCGCATATACTGCTGTATGTTACTGCAGTAATCATGTACCTCTCTGCCTGTTTTCTGCTCCGACCTTGGGACTACGCACTAAACACAAACTTATGCGGATTCATTTTAGTCTTGAATGTGACTTATTTCATGTAGATTTTATTTATATACATAATATACAATGTTTTCCACAGTAATATGTTCAAACTTCTTTGAACATGTTGATCCTGAGAGCCTACACTTAACATTTCCTCCTCATGAATCTTCCTTCGCCCAGTAGGATCCCTGCAAACCCTGTCAGGTCTGTACCGACGATTTAAATTGCTGACTTGCCGCCATCGACAGGCAGGATACTACCTGTAATGTAAGTCGCCTGATCCGACGCGACGAACATGACGGCCTGCGCGATCTCCTGCACGTTCCCGATTCGTTTGAGAGGCACACTGGCGGCCATACCGGCCTTGTTTTCCTCGTTTCCAGTGAATCGGTCGAGCATACCGGTCTGGACCGGGCCAGGGGCGATCGCGTTGACACGCACTCCATACGATGCTGCTTCGAGCGCTGCAGACAACGTGAGTCCTTCGACCGCGTACTTGCTGGCGACGTAAATTGATGCACCCGCTGCGGGTCTATGGCCGTATGTGGACGAGATGTTGACGATGCTTCCGTAGCCTTGAGCAAACATCACGCGCAGCTCATGCTTCATACTTAGAACGACGCCAAGGACGTTGGTGTCGAATGTCGCGTGATAGGAATGCTCGGATTGATCCACGATCGGACCGGGCACGCCCTCGGTGCCGGCGCTGTTCACAGCGATGTCCAAGCGACCGAAGCGTGCGACGGTCTTGTCGACTAGATTGCGAACTTCATCGTCGTGGCGAACATCGGTGCGAATGAACTCAGATTCCGCACCAAGAGCGCGGATCTCATTCGCCAGTATCTTGCCAGATTCTTCGCTTCGGCCGGACACGACGATACGCGCGCCTTGTTCTTGGGCAAAGGCCAGCGCCGTGGCGCGCCCAATGCCAGTCATGGCGCCGGTGATCAGAATAACTTTCCTGCTCATGTTGACGGTTGTGACGGCTGCTGGGTAAGATGGGTACGATTGTTTGATGAGATTGTGTGCCATTAAGAGGGCGCAAGACGCGATTATTATACGCGACGGGAGTCAGAATAGTAGACCTGGTTTACGAACCATTGTGCGAGCGAGCTTACTCAGGTAGATTGCAAGCTTGCAACTTCGAGTGTTCTGTGAATACACTTCCGAGGAAGAATTGTCCCGATGACCAACCATCCCCGATTGGGTCGCTGGTGGTCGATTAGGACTGGGCTGCTTACTCAGCTGTCCTTCCTTCCTCCCGTGTAAATGGTTAGTTTATTACCGCAAACTGCCAACGATCGACGATTGGAACAACCTCGTGGCTACGAGATCCCGTGTGTACCCAGATTATTAACCAGTTAAAGATGGCACAAGGCCACTGACCGGGGTCACCGCAGGCGAGCTTACGCTGTGGGTGCTCCGAATGCTGACGGACAAATATTGGCGATTATTGCATATGACTACGCCTCAAAATTGAGTGTCATACGCACGATGCCAAACGACAAATCACCCGAGGCAGAACTGGTGTGGGTGGACGAGAGCCAGACCAATGTTGCAATGCTGCAGACCAGGGAGGAAGTTAGTACGGTGAGATGAACCTGAACCCATCTCCCATTATTTGCGATCTGCTTTGTGACTCTCATGCCTCATAGGTTGGGTTGCAATTCATCAACAATGTCAAGTCGTGATCCTCGACGGCTGAAGAGCGAAGGCTTGGTCGCAAACATGTGATGCGTGACCTCCGTCGGAAACAGTCAAAATCTATTCAGGACGAAGCCAGAAAGATTGAAGTGCCGTTGATATGGACTTTTTCCAGCAGGACCTTTGCAGCTCTTGGCGTTGATCCATTTCAGACATAGGCATTCGAACGGAAACGCTGCGTGGCGATATTTCTCGAGAATTTTGACTCCCCGGCGTTGTATCCGATCCGGACAACAAGGACTGGACCAATACCGATTCGTTCTGGCAGAGAGATCAGACGCGGAGAGAAGTATGATTCCTGTGTGGCCAAGAACTACGTGGCTATCGTATGCGTTGGCGGCGACGCACTGCTGTATACCACCTTGCGACATTCTTCTTTCTTTTATTACTCTGGGACCGGTTTACCGAAGGGAGATATGATCAAGTAAACAATTCTGCTTTATCGCTGCCAAACGTTCACTAAAGGTTTTCCATGATCGCTTGCGAAAGCGAAGAAGGGCAGGTCAAAGATACTACTGTGCAAATGGCAGCGGACAGCCAGACAGATATGAGGACGAACAAGGTTGCCACTCCAAATGATGCATTTAACACTTCGGATGACAGACTTTATGAAATATTGTTGCTCCATAGAGACGCGGATACGGGCTTGTCTTACGTATTGCAGCTGCCTTCTTTAAAGACAAATCTCAAAAGACGTGAGATGGTAGGGCAGAAGAAAGTCTGGTGACCGAACGCATGGTTTTCGTTGAGCGGGCAATTTTACTGTCCGCCAGCTCAACATTTGGCCACCGATCCCTTGCCCAGGCGTTCGGCATTGCAACGGCCATCTACCGCGGGAGATCCCTCTTCGGCCTAGTTGTCGCCGGAAAGCTTGTCAGCAGACACAATCATAGTCGACTTTGCCCTTACGCTGTCTCCATGGGCACTCAAAATGCTCTGGGTGCTGCTTATAGGAACCTGGCTGCTCTGCGGCGTCCAGATCAGTCATGTTTCATCGCGAAGCTATCCGCGTGGTGTGTGATCTTCACTACACGGATAGACGAAGCTCCATCTCGTTTTGAAATTGACCTGTTGGTCGGAAGCAGGTAGGCGGATCCGGGGAAACTGCAACTTGCGAGTCTGTCGTCTGAACAGTGCATAAATCAGTGCATAAATAACTTTTGTTCAGTGATTCAGAGAGCTAGGGCAGGGTGTAATAAATCGCTTAACCTGGAGCAAGGTGCGGATGGCGTGCCGTTAAATCTATACGTATCATTTGTTCTATATGCAGACGGTAATTTATTATGGCAGAATTTAAACATCTACATTTACAAAGCCAAATTACAACACACATAATGCAATCACGTCATTTGTAAACGACGCATCTCCCTTGGCCGATCACACTTTACAGGTGCACACATCACGTCATCCCAGAGTACCCAACTAATCTTGCCGCGTCTTCAGTAGTCGCTTCACCACCTTATCTTTTGTTCTATAAACAGCATCAGCATAGTCTCATGGAAATATAAAGGACCTGAATAATACGTACATTACATACACGACAGCCCCCCAACCACTTAGGGCATCTCGATCTTGAGCGTTCAGCAAGGCCTGTGACAATGTCTCAAACAAATCATCCGGTTCCTACTAGGGTCAGCATTCCATCACGGCCACGACGATGAATTAGTACAAACGCACCAAATCAGGCTCCCATAAACTCTCGCACATGCCGAATAATTGGGCACTTGAAGTTCCGCCGACGACAAAGTCCTTGGCGAAGTTGATACATCTGTTTATCGTGCGATCAGCCAAGTTCTTGTGTGTGCTGTGTTTTGAACAAATACAAATACATACCCGATCAAGTCAAAGCCACAGATATATGGCTTTCCGCTTTTCGAATTTATCCCTGCAACAATTGGGCCGACGAAATATGGTCCGAACCTGCACCAGCCGTGTCCAGTCAGCAATTATCCCATCACGACCCACCACCATACGCAAAAACGGCAATCGAATGTAATCAAATAAACATACCGCTTCTCGTATAATGTAGATGACACTAAATTCGCAAACGTCTCTGGTTCGATTTTTCGCTCTTCTCGGAGATTGTAGAGGTTGACCTTATATCTAAACACCTCGGACCTAGATGTCATCCGCATATCAGAATCCCCGTAACCATAGTTCACCAATCACTAACTCCTAGCCATCCACCAAAGCAAAGCGTAACGTACAGAGTAATGACATCGGTAGCAAGACCTGTTAAGCCAAGAAATGCATTGTTGAACTGGAAGATCTTTGGAAAATCGTTGGAGATTGTCAGCGCTTGCATGCCGAGACGCATATCACAACCAATCGCAACACAGTCTTTGCCGGCCATGGCCACAACAGAGCCACCTAAATTCCAGCATGTTAAATCCAATCAAGATATAAGTGGCAGAAAGACGTCAGGTAGGCCGACACTGGTAGAGGCCGCCAGTTGATGCTCACGATGACACGGTATACATTGATCTGGGTATCCGCTCGCATCCCAACGGCATAATCAAAGCAAAACATACCGTTAATTGACGACGGATCAGACATAATTATTACGCGATATATGAAGGCAATCAATCAAAAGGATCGTCTAGTTGTTGACTCCTGTAATGTAGCTTGAGTACTAGAGATTAGTGGGCAAACCGCGGAAACTTGACCGAACCTGTGTATCTGGAGAAGCCATGTCGCGTTTAACGCTGTAACTACCGTCCGGCAGTGCTATGAGCCGCATATTATTGCAGGTTTGTCTCCCAGTTAGAATAAGAGGTGAAGTCCACCCTGCAATATTAGAATACGAATATAAATAGCAAGAGTCTCTGTATGTGAAGCAAATTCTAATTTGAAACGTTAAAGAAGCACGATTTTTGTTCGCTCTATCCTATACTGGTTGGGTGCGTACCATTCCGAGTATTCTCGTCAAGTCCTTCAGTACCGTCGCGTGGACGGAGACATACCAAGCGAGTGATATCTCCAAGCTGAAGCTGCGATATCTTATCTACGCCGAATATCCGTTGATATCGTGAAATATTGAGAGGATGCAAAGGTAGCTTTTGTGGTGGGTTCCCACATTGGCAGCTGAACAATTTGCCTAACGGCACAGAAAACAGCACACTTCGCATGCGCTGAGGTTCCGAACAAGAAAATGACTGCAATGAAGAAGAATGCTCCTCGAGTCGATCCAGAAAATTACCTGCCTCCAGAGGTTTTTGAGAAGATCCTCGAGTACGTCACATACCCACAAGTCTGCTCGTTGTTTTCCATCAGCAGAGCCTGGAACGCTGCTGTGTCGGACTTTGTCAATAACAACCCCGCTACATACAAGTACTTGGATTTCCGCAAATATGATCTCGACAGGGTTACGCCCGATCTATTATTGTCGTGCATTCACAAATCCAGAGGTCTGACAACGTCAGTACTGTACCCTTGCCATTCGACCAAGAGTGCGCACTATGGTACACTTCGCGCCATGATCTTTCTGCATGAGACACTACTGGATAAGTCATATCTTCGCCTTAAGAATATGGTAATCAACCAGCGCTTGCGGCTCCTAGCCGAAACGCCGTCAACCCCAATCGGCACTACCTATCAAAAAGCGCTGGTCAGTGTGGCGACGGCAAATCTCTCGTCCTTGCGCGGTCTCGCGATCGACAATTTGTACTTCGTCATAAGGCAATGGAGTGAGTCTGGAATTAGCGACACATCAGCTTTGGACAGATTAGAAGAACTACATATATCTGCTCATGCGATCCCGATGCTGTTTGCATTTATAAGGACTAAACGTTCCGAACCACTATTTCCCAACCTGCGAAGCCTGATTTGTGGGTCAGACTATGAAGCTCGCCGACGGCTCGAGGTTCCACACTGGCTGTACGGTGCACCAAAATCTGAAACTTTAGTTGCGTTTCCAGAGCTGCTTGAGTTTCGGATTGGCGGCATCCCGACAGGAAGTGAACGCGAACAGGATGTCGACCAGTACTGCCTGAATATCATACCTACATGGATGCCAAAACTGAAGGTCCTGACATGCAAGGGTGTAAATATCCGCCCAAGTCAGTATCCGCGGCGTGATTTCGTGCATAGGATTGATATGCGCCGGTCACGAAATCTCGTTGAATTGGATTTCTCGTTCACGAAAATGTGGATCCTGCCGTTTATTCCTCCGAATTGTCGGCGGCTGGTTCTGAGAGGAGCTGGGTTTGGCGCGGTGGATTTGTCGAACTCTATGTTAAACGGGCCAGATGTAGCTCTGGCTGCTGACGATTCAACAGACTATGGATTGGAGAAAATTCACGAGCAGTATAAGGGAATCGAGGTTCTAGATATGTCCAGTTGCGGCTCAGAGTTGACAAACAGCCAGTTAATCGGGATTTTGTCGTTGTGCAACAAAAACAAACTTACCACGCTCATTTTGCAATCCTGTCTTCGTCTGGAATTTGGCAACTATATGTCGGAGCTCGTGGAGCATATCGTTCTTTTATGCCCGAACCTGCGGTGCCTGAAACTCAGCAAGAACAAGTCAGTAAGTGACGCCGATCTTGCTGCGATCGCTGATCTGCCCTATCTCGAGTACCTCGATGTGTCAGGCACTAGTGTATCCGACAATGGGCTACGTGAGTTGTTCAATCTCAAGGAGTCAAAACTGAAAACGCTGATCGCGGCCGGATCGCCGAATGTCAGTGAAAAATCATTGCGGTGGATTCGCGAGATGGATATTGCGACGGTGCCACCAACGCCAAGTGGACTCGAGGGAGATGAGGACGAGGACGATGGTGAGGACCTGCAGCAGTAGCGGCAGGAATATGTATGATATTGCGAACTCTGGAATTTACGTTATTTTAGTATTGGATATTGGAAGGATTTTTAATAGGACTAGTATGTCCTTTTTGTTTGAGGCGGTGTACTGTGTCGTTTGGCTTGTGTAATTGGTTCGCGTTTGGGTTCGTGTCTATTGTTCCTTTCGGCATTTGATGTTATGCGCATGTAATATTTTTTCTGGTGCAGTATGATTCGTTTTGATTTTTTTTGTTCGCTCGTGTTGCTTAAGTGCCATGCTGCTGCACCTAGAAGACCGGCCGACTCTGATCATGGCCGCACTCCAAGTGTGCATTATGTTCATAGCGGCCCACAGAGTGTTTGAGAGCAATGGCTCTCAGGTCGAATTAGATTGTTACACGAACATGATCCCTGGGAAGTCGATACTTGCAAACTCGAACGGGGTTAGGGCCGGTCAAGGGCTGCAGACAACAATAAACAACTGTTTTGTAGAACACACACAAAGACGACACCGTTAATATCTAATGTTACAAGCGCTAGGAATACATCGTTTGTCAGTATTGCTGACAGTTCTAGTTATAATTACTACACGCGTTTCTGCGGTAGGACCATATGGCGTGAACCATATTTTGAGTGACTCATATTTTGACTGTACAGTTGTCTACATTCCGGATGAAGCTACTGTACATGCCAACATGAGGAACTCGACGTTTATGCAGTTATTATATGACAATATGACGTACATAGACAATGATGTGTTCATTCATCAAGGTGTGATGGTGTTCTCAGAATTTGTCGGCAGTGAGATGCATACATTAGAGCCACTTGTACCCCTATCGGAGAGACATTATCCAAGATTAGAGAACAGTACTTGGAGACATGGTGAGCACAGCTACACATACAAAGAAGAGGAGGAGAATACAAGTTTTGACAATGATACAATGGCATTCAAGAAACGTTCGGCAATACTAACATTGGCAACGTTTTACAGTGAGGGACAAGTTTCATGGTATAGATCGGATACGTTGAGTAGAGCGAGTTTCACTAACTTCACCTCGACATGCCATATTTCTTCCATCGCCTTCGAGTCATGGTTTTCGACATTATGCCAAACTTGGACTGATGAAGACTGCTCGGTTCCGTGGAATTGCGCGTTGTGAATGACAGTAGATGTATGGATATTTCCGGGATGCTGAAAAAAGAACCAGATCGTTTTGTTTTCAGGTCCTCTTATAGGTCGTAGTTCCTCAATGTTCATCAATTACCACCGTGCACCCGAATTTATCCGATGATTTTTCAAGGCCGGATAGAACTACAGAGGATAATAGTGAACATAATTGGCTCAATTCCAGAGATGATCATTATTAGTACCTTGATCGCTAACAAAACTAAATCCGATGTCCCACACGAATATACCCACACGAATATATAATACACTAACAGAATTGCAAATGAATAACTAATTTAACAATGTACTATGTCCATACCACTGTCCTACGAACGAAAGAATAACTAAGCCAAATGACATAAAAGAACATAATTTACATTATATCCTATTCTCTCCATGTTGCACATTATCAGACTGAATGATCTTTCTCACGGCGTGGAAGCATCAGCAACGCCGTTCGGCTCGTCGGTTGAGTCAACGACGTCCTCTGGTCGGATGTACTCGTATCCTGTTTCAATATCGTTCTCGGCTTCGGGCTCTTCTGTTTCGTGAGTGGCGACAGTATCCTCTGCCCTGGCGCTTGATTGTACATCCGCACCGGTACCACCGACTGCAGCGGCGGGAAATGAACTCTCCGGAATCGCAGATTTGAGCCCTGCAGGTTCTGGCGCGGTCACACCGGCAGCGGCGCACGCGTCAACGGTAGTGGTGCATTCCTCAATGGGAGTCTCGTGTCCCTCTGCATGGGATACAGAGTCAGGGAATGAAGACTTCGGGATCTTCATGACACCTGCAGTGGCGCATTCCTCAACGGGAGTCTCATAGCCTTCAGTACGGAACGCAGAGGCAGGGAACGAAGACTCCGGCATCTGAGTGGCACCTGTAGTGGCGCATTCCTCAATGGGTGTCTCATACCCCTCAACACCGGGTTCTTTGCCCGCCTGGTAGACCGGTTCTGCAGTTGCAGCAGTTGGACCTTCAGCACCAACGTTACCAGCCACCTTCTCGGTATACTTGACGTACTCTGTGGGTATAGCCGGCATTGGACCGCCTGCCGTTGAGGTAGCAGCGCCAGCAGCGACAGGAATGGCCGCAGCCGCGCTAATCTCGGCGCCCTGAGTCGTCAAGCCGACAGTTCTCTCGGCTCCACGCTTGCTCGTCTTCTGCTGCTTCTTCTTCTCTTCTTTGTTAAGTGCCTTAAGCTCCTTCTCGTGCTCTTTCTCTTCCTTCTTGCGCTGCTTCTCGTCTCGCTTGCGCTGCTTCTCTTCCTCTTTCCCTTCCTTGCGAGTCTGCTTCTCGGTCTCCTTACGCTGCTTTTCTTCCTCTTTCCCTTCCTTGCGAGTCTGCTTCTCGGTCTCCTTGCGCGTCTTCTGATCAGCCTTTTCTTCTTTCTTTCGTGCCTTCTCTTCTGCTTTTTCAACCTTCATCCGCTCCTTCTCATGCCTTGCAAGCTCGTCCTTCTCCCGCTGCTCGAACGCCTTCTCATTCAATTCTGCTAGAACAGGTTTCACATGCTTCTCCGCAATCTGTTGCACCTCTTCAGGAGACATAAACACTCCTCCGCCCATATCGAACACCTTGGCGTGCTTAGCCGTATATTTCCCCTTAATATCCTGCTCGGCAAGCGCAAGCGCCATAGCATTAAATTCTTTATTCCCAAACAAATAATTCGACGCGGCTTCCTTGTCCATTGCGTCAAGCTTCGAATGCACATTCCGCTGCGCAGCAGCAAGTAACATCTCGTACCTCGTGACGGTATCGTACTTGTCGGTCTCGCGCATCTTACGTTCGCGGTCGACCTGCCTCTGGTGCTCGATCTGGACTCTGCGGCTCGCGTACTCGGCACCACTGAGTGCGGTCACGGGCCGTTGCGTCCTCTCGTGCGTTGAGGGCGAGAGGACATGGTACGCGGGCTGAGGTTCACCAATCTTAGACAGGCGTGTCGCGGCGGCGCGTTTCGCTGCTACCTCTAGAGCTGCGAGGCTGCCGATCTGAGTCGAGACTGTGGACGTGGGCTCAACGTAGGATTGGCGTGGCTGTTTGCCGTAGAGCGCGGCGCCTGCTGCTCCTCGGCTTAGTTCACTGTCATCAACTTCGACGGGCGATGGCGGTGTTGGCGGTGCGTTGCGCGCAGCGGAGGCGGACAGGGAGTAACGTTCCTGAGATTGGGATGTGGGTATTGAGGAAGGTACGTTTGCCATTGCATGTTTCCCAGCACCGGCGGCCTCCATCTTGGGCGATAATGGCGGCGTATGGCGACCGGCCTGGTGGACGTGGTTGGGCGAGTAATGTTTCTGCCCGGCAGCGACCGAGAGACGAGACGGTCGAGAACTTGCACTCGGCATTTGAGTCTTTGCGCCACCACTGCCAGTCTGCGACGTGATGGTGTACTTTGGATCTTTGGAGAGGATCGCCGCGAGGCCTTCTCTCGATGACGGATCGGGTTTCCAGAGCTCGGGACTCTTGGGTGACGAGTGCGCGAGCATGGCGGCGGATGCGGCAGTGCTCGAAGTTCCGGTCGGTTTCCACATTGACTTTACCTGGACATTGCCGGCCAGTAGAGCAGCTTTGTCTACGTCGCTGTTAGCATTCGTCGCGCTTGCAAATATCCGCAGAGCAAATCGGCTTACTGGATGAAGACATATCGACACCGACAATAGGATGACTGGGCAAATCGACCGGGTTGGCATACCGGCTCGGTTGACTCCTCAACGACGCCTTCGCACTCGCAGCCGCGAGATTCTTGCTGCTGGACACGGTTCCGGATCGCATTTCCTCGCTCGCGTTACCCTGAGACCGCACGCGGTGGCTGACATTGTTCTTCTCAGATACACGCCTGCCTGATGTCGTCGTCGTACGGGTGCTTGTCGTCGGGGCTGTGGAGACGATCGCGGCCGAGGCGGCGCTGTTACGGAGCTGGTCGTCGCTCGTGAGCTCGGTTGTCGGTAATCTGTTCGCTGACGGTCGCCGGGCCGGGGCGGAGGTCGAGTTGACCCAGGTTTGGGTTGCGTTCGATCGGCTCGGACCTGTAGCTAGCATTGTTGATAAGGGGATAGAAGAGACAAAACAGGGAGAGAACAGGGGTTGGCCTGGGGAGATCTGGCGGCGGAGGCCTTCTGGGGGATTTAATTGTATTGACTGTGACCTTCTCGAAAGCGATCGGCGCGGCGCCTGACAATGCCTGGCTGATGCCAGCAGTGCTGATCCAGGGCATCAATGTTTTGGTGCTAGTTTACGAGAAGTGCCCTAATACACAATGAGCACTAACAGTTTTTCCTGCATAAGCAAAGTATTTATTGTGCGTTAAAATTATGTTTGTTATGTACTGCATATTAATGACATAGGTGGATTTCTCGTTTGACTAATTCATATTTCCAGTCCAAGCCAGCTCAGTAATGGACAAGTTCAATAAAAACCAACCAGGGTACGGGCTTAAATGATCGCGATCCCCAGGAGAGCATCTAACTCAGTTTCAATGCGCTATGACGCAAGAGACGGGACGACCGCTGCGCCTAAATCTTTAAAACTGCAGGGACTCCAACACAGATACATACAAGGCAGATTTTTCCAAGAGACCGAAGCAGACATCGGCCGTATCGACAATGACGCCAGTTGCTTGCTTCCGGTGACAATCACAAAGACCAGAAGACCAGAAGACGGTCAGTGTTTCCATTGTTCATGAGTGCTTGCCAGATCGCTGCCAGACACCTTACCACTTGAACCGTATCCTTACAGAATACCACAGTAGACTACAGTGCGGCCTCGGCGACGAAATTGCGGAAAGCATTTATTGATAGCTGCTGCATTTCGAGCTTCGCATGGTGAGACGCAGACTACGCTGGTTTAATTAATACGTTAATTGCCATGGGGTCCGTTTGCTTCTCGCACTCGTATGGCTTGCCATGTTGTTTTCTGAGCAAAGTCCGATTTTCATATATATGCCTCCTGTACCCCCGGCATTACGCAAATGTACGTACAGTGGAAGCGAGGTCGACTGCACCTAGTATGTTCGGTTCTGACTTAAGAACTGTCTCGTTAGTTGTAGGGTGCAATTGCGACGCAATCAATCAAAATCGTACCTAGCATCAAATGACATCATATGCTATAGAGTCTTCGCTCCGACCTAATTGCGGCGTCAGCTTCCGACTCCTACGCTGGCACACCTACACTAACACTGAGGATGCTCGTGATTGATACACATTCGACAGGAGACTAATACCAAATAATAACAAATCTACTCTGCAGTTCAACTTAATGCCAGATCTCGTTCAAGATCTGCAGAGGAACACCATCTCCTTTCCACTCGCATTTGAACATCATCTCTGCCAGCCAGCCTACCTACCTACCAATTAAATAACTAATAAATATATCATCAAAACCGAAGGAAACAAGAGCAATGTAAAAAATATGGTGACAACCCTGGGATTCGAACCCAGGCCTCCGAAGAGATGAGAACCTTAATCTCACGCCTTAGACCAACTCGGCCAGATTGCCTGCGAAGATAGTGCTTGTTGAAATCTGCCTGCAGCAGCAGTATATATCGCATCAAACCGGATGCCAGCCCTAACCCACGTACATTTGATATTTGGTTTTACTGACAAGAGCAATCATTTCTAGTGGTTGTGCTAGTTGGATATTAGCAAAACTAGAGCGTAGGGGTGGGAGTTATTTCCAAAACGGAAGAATGGGGTGGAAGGGGTATGGAGAATTTTTAAGTCCTGGATTAACAAAACTTAAATTCGTATTCAATCTACCAACACTTAATTACACCTACAAATGCGGTGAATAAATCCCATAAAAATAAGACGAAAATTTTGGAACTTCCTCAATATAACGCCATTTTCCAAGACCCAACTCGAAAATATTGCACGGACCTGTAAAGTTGCGGATATATACATATAGCTAACAAGCAACGAAAGAACTAGAACTGGCATAGTGTTGAGTATATACATATGGCCGACAAGGAAAGAGAGAACTCGAACTGCAATCAACTCCGAATCAGCTTATGACGGTTGTCTCGATGTTTATTCATCGGAAGACGGCCGGCGTAGTGCATCTATTCCGATAAACTCTCGGTTCCAGATCTGCAGTTCACCTCGGCGTCATTCGTGAGGTTCCTACTGGAGCCGGTCATGTCAAAACCGAATATATACCCGCCTTTTCGTTCGCGCTGTTGCGAACGTTTTGACGCTGGAAGGAGATCAACCACGAGGATGATGCCGAACAACCCGTACCAGTATGCCAACGTCCATTCGACGATGGCGCCAGGATCCGGGTTGGATATACCCATGAGAACCACAAATGCGATAGCTAGGCTTATAGCGACAATGAACCAACCCAGCTTGAGTAAGTATGAGAACCGGAGCCAATGTACTTCGTAGTACTTCTTTCGCAGCATCGCGAACTCGCAAAACGAACACGCTGCAGCAATGCCTATGCCGACGACGAAAATCCCGAGACAGATGATGTGGGCGTGGTGGTGTCGGTACGTATCGAGGATAGAGAGCAGAACGAGGCCAATTTGACCAATTATCGCGAAAATGATTGCGAATGTCGACATTATTTTCTCGGCTTTGTATCTGTTGCGCTCGAGACGGCCTTTGTGTCGGAGATACCGCTCAGACATGAGTGCGAGAACAAAGAGCGTGCCTTGGACTGCGTCGCAGGCTATGAACAGTGGCTTCACTCCTGACGCCGCAATGTCAGAAACGTAGGGGACGTGCGAGCCTGCGTCTTCTGCTGGGTAGATGCGATACTGTCGCTGCGTATTAGTAAAAGAGGGTCATGACTTTTAGATGTAGAACTAGAACTACTTGCATCACTTGCAGCCCAAATCGTCATTAAGGCAATTAGCATGGCCCACCAGACAACGACAGAAGCCAGCGGAAGGAGCCAGTAGAACCGGAACCTCTCGAGGATCGAGAATCTCGACCTGCGTGCTCCTTTTTCGTCAGACATGGTGAAGCCGGTTTGAAGGAACGGTAGGGGTACTGTGTGTAGATTTCTGGCGAGTCGACTCGAGTCTGAATGGAGTTTGGCAAAAGAAAACAGACTGCGCACAGCAAATATTTATCAAGACCGACCTCCTTTGTTTTCGAGGATTCCCACAGTAGTAGGGATCAAGCTTGTCCGGCGTGGATTGTCTGCGCCACTTCTCGTTGTTCGGCGTCAGAGTTTGTCAGCAACGACACTTGCACGCACACGCGTCGGGATGGTTACAAATCTACAGAATTCCTGAATGATGAAGAGAATCAGGTCGAGCAGGCAGGCAGGCATAGCCTTGACGCTCATGGTGATTTTGCACTACTTCCTTGCTCTCGTGACAAGTCGTGTGCACGGAATAAGTTCTTACGCAATAGTGTGAATTCGGGTAATTGCCGCCTTTAACAATAGAAACAAGTCGGTGAGGCAAAAACGGCTGCCCAATTACTCATGAATGCCCGTATATAGCAAATGATGCTTGTGTTGTGTGGATTGCATGGACCGGAATCGGGTGGATCCGGTCATTGGCCCGAGTCAGAAATAATGACGTTTCGGCCCGGCTCGAGCGGCAACCTCCTGATTATGACGCGACTGCAGCCTGCAAGGGAAGACCTAAAGTGCCGGCAGCCGGACAAAAAAGCTTCCGGCCAAGTAATCTGATGTCATGCTTACCCGGCTGTCCTAGAAGGTATTACCCGGATGATGGATAAATTGAATTTGCGGGGAAATTCTAGCGTTCCAGCGACAACAACGCAGGAACACGACAAAAGACAAAGATGAAACGCCACCAAGGCGTTGTTCCGCCGATGCACACACAGTCTCAGGGCTTCTTTCTGGCCGGCTGCTCAAAATAAATAATAACTGAATGGTTCCATGGCTCCTTGAAAGGCACCTTGAAGGCACAAGTAAATGTTAACTAATTGTCCATTTCGCCAATTATCCAGCAGTGGACATCATAATAATACATACTGCATTAGGTACTTTTGGGTCACGTCACAGACGACGGCGTCCAGCGCAATTGAGTTTGCTTGGACGTCTGAGGATCCGCGTTGAGTGCTCGGCTAGTCGTGGCAGATAACTTAGTAAGTTGGTCGCCGTCAGTTAGGCGATCGCCCGCCCACGGTCAGGAAAACCGACGGGGGCTGCTTGGCTGATCACGCCGCCGCACGACTTGATCACGCTGTCCATTCCATCATTTAAAATTCGTTCATGCACGCGCTGCCCCCGCGTTCCTCGCCTGACCGCGTGCGACGCGATCGCCCATCCACCTAATTGCTAGATTGTTATTATATTATTATTATTATTATATATACTCTCTACTCCCCGTCTCTGTTCTGTTCATCTTGTTTGTTCCTACATAATTGGCTACATTCCAAAATGTCGTCTCGATCTCCACCTCAATCCTCGCCGTCTTCACCTTCCTCCAGGAAGGCCATGCCGATCCCAATCCCGATCCCGATGCCGACTGGCTCCAAGTCCGCGGTTGCCCAGGGCGCAATCATATCTCCCACTCAGATCCACAGACGCGCTTCGCTCCCATGCTGGCCTCCGCCAAACTCGCCACCAGTCGTCCCGTCCGTCGGCGCCGACCAGCGGCGCGCAACAACCAGCAATGCCGTCATGCAGTTCTCACCAAGCCTGTACGGCTGCTCTCCAGACCAACGCACCCCGGCAGGCTTCCAACGGTTTCAGTATCCGTTTGCCGCGAACTTCAGTCTGGCGGGCAGTGCCGGCAGCGCGAAACATGCTCACTCGCTTGGGTTTCCGCCATCGCCACCGTCCTCGGCGGGCTCGGCGTCTCCGACGCAGTCGCCCACGTCATCTGTAGGCCCAGACTACGTGGTCTGTGACCATCATCACCATAGGCGCCAATCTATCGCAGTTCGATTCCGGCCTCAGGACAACGACTCTGCTGTCGATGATACGCGCACTGCGCCGAACCAAGAGAACCGACGCAAAGATCGGCGATTATCAGGGGGCTTTGCGCGACCGCCGTCTCCGACAGGTGAACGAATCTTAAAGGGCGAAGTTTCTTTTTGAAACAAATTATAAAAACGAATGTTGTATATACCGTGCTTTATAGTCGTACATATCATTTCTTGCTTAGCATATTGCAAATTGGATTTTGGGTCGGGATTATCGGTGCATGAAAAGAACATCTTGATTTGAACATATTTGGCTGCTCCGCGTTATTGCTTTGCTATGGAATTGGATTTGGAGTTGAGTTGATTCGAGTCGAATTTTTGTCTCCTTGTTGTTTTTGCTTTAGTAAATATTAAATATGCGATGGGATGGGCATCATGGAGTTTGTTTGTTGTTATCGTCTATATTTTGTGGATATTTCAAATTCTTTCGCTTTCAATAAGTGGTCGTGGTCACTCATGATTATGGCTCCAATAAATTATTGTCCTTCCTTCATTTCTCATATTAAAATCTCGAGTTCACCGTAAGCTCCTCTGCTGAAACAAGATCTAGTCACATCCAGAAATAGGCAAACGTTCGATAATCAGACCGTTGCCAACTACATAACCTTTCCGTCATATGACTCAAGCGGCCTGCAGGTTGACGAACTTCCTACCCCCGTCCTCCTTTATTACGTGCGCCAATTGCTTCGTTTCTTTTTTGTTCCTGCGGGTGTCCGAGGACCGGATCGGCCCATATTAGATGTCGGCTGATTGCTTGACGAGCGGAGACCGCCGGCCGGTGGGCTTGTGGGCCACCATCCGCGCATTCCGCGTGTTGTTGTTGTTGTTGCTCTGTGTGATTTGACTTGGTCACATGTGGCCATGTTAAAGCAGTTGAATAAATCCATTACTTTTTATTAAATACTTTAGAAGGTGAGCGAGCAAACCAACGTACTAAAGAAGAATAACAGCCTCAAATTTAGATCTCCGGTAAATTTATTATATCATACAACTTCTAATGACTATTGACACTACTCCTTTCCTTAACATGCAACGGTAAATTGAACAAACCCCCCGCCATTTCCCACAAACAACCCGTATGATAGCTATCTATATGTCGGCTTTCCATCCTTACTTATCTGTGCACTCAAATAACTCAAATCACTACTTGGAATCGGCGCATTGTCTTTCAACTGCTTGACCAACAACTGCTGGTGCTGCTCCATTTGGTCGAATACCGGTGTACGCGGCGTATACTCCCAGTGCGACAAGTCGACGACTTTCTTCGTCTTCAGTTTCGCCGAAGTCACGTTGAGCAACGCGGCAATGTCGAGTGACTCGCCGGGCGCAATTGCGGCTGGGTGAGATGGCGTTACACACGGCACGTCTACCTCCTTGCGAATGACGTGGTCAATGTCGACAGCGGAAAAGAATGCGCACGATTGTGGGATGTCGTGGATCCCGAGCTGCTCACAGAACATCGCGCGCGTCCAGAGATTGCTGATTTGTAACGCCATCGCGACTTTATACTGGTCCTTCTCCTTGACTAAATACCGAATTTCGTCATGCACAGTAATGCAAAGTCGGGCGTCCAGTTTGAAACGCTCGATTAAGTAATCCATCGAGACAATAAGGAGGTGTAGGTAGTCTACCCCGCTAGACTGAATCGCCCAGTTAATTCGCGACGTCATAAACATCGAGCTCTCGAGATTAGTCTGCATGAGCGCCTCTGTAATCGCACAGCCAAGTACTGGCGTGCGCGGGATCTCCTGATTGGCAATTTCTTCCAGCTTGTTGAACATCAGCGATTCTGTACCTCCAAACCAAAAAGGTCCCCGTCGGAACGTCTTTGGCGCTCGTTTGGCTCTCGTACCCTTGGTCGACTCGTACAATTTCGTCGCAGTTTTGTTAGCGTCAGCATCTGACATCGTCGGATTAAACTGCCTTAGAAGCTGTACTGCAAACTTCAATCCAGCACCATAAATACGACCGTAATTGAACACTTTTGCGTCATTTCTTGATATATTCAAAATAGTCGCTGTGTTTGAATGCAGATCCGTACCGAGCGATTTCGTCCCCTCCAGCGTCATCCACCCGATTGCTGTCCCGCCATGAATTCCAAACTGCGAATCCCCAACCAAGCTCGCAATCCAAAGTTCTTCAGAATCGACATCGGCGCCAACAAACTTGTACCCTTCCGGTGCGCGTATCATCGCCTTCAATTCCGAACCCACACGGTTCTTCTTCGCATTACTCGCCGTCAACCACGTAGCTTCGACTGCTCGTCGCGTTATCGTGCCCATAGGAACAATAGTTGGCAGGATCATGCCAAGGCCGTTTTTTTCTGCCGACGAAGGATTTATGCCCAGATTGGTGTCTTCTCTCCAGACCGTTACCTGCGACGAGATTCGCTCCCGCGCACTGATCCAATATGAGCACGCGGCATTCATTTCTAAAGCTTCGCGCGCATAAGGATACTCAGATGACAAGACACCAGACTCGAAATGCTGCAAATATCCCTTTGCTAGAGGAGATGCGCATCGTGCGGCCGGACCGTCTTTGTGTGGAACCTTAAAATACATGCCATCATGGTCTTCCTGAAGATACAACTTATCTTCCGCACGTACATCGCACTTACAGAAATTCTTACAGAGATACTGCTCCCCTTCGTCCTTGTGCACTCGGAACGTCCAGCCATGCGTGTCTGTCCACACAAGTGGATGGCCATCCCACGACAGTCGGAACATTAAAGGCGCGATTCTTGTCCGGACAGTTACATTCATTTCCGAGTCAGCTGTTGCGAACAGCATTTTGTACCACTCTGGATATCCCGGAAATTTCTGGTTCTTCGCGAGCCGTGGTACTTCGCCCTTTCTCTTCGGCTTCACCATACGAATTTCTTTGATTGTCCAATCTAGTTGTTTGAGCCAGGGGTCTTGATTGTATTTTTTCTCTGGATCATCCTTCTGAGCAACAGCCTGCTCCACAAGGCTTTTCAGACGCGTCTCAACTTCCGCGAGAAGCTCTTGGTATTTACTTTCCGCATTTGCGACGTAGTCCTTCCACGTCTCGTCGATTGGTAGAAACACCGACGCCAAATGTCGCAATGCCGCAAAAGATACCGGATGCGGGCAAACCTCAAGAAAAGACGGTAGAACTTTCTGATACACGTAATACGTTGTCCGCACATCACGTGCACAGTAGTTAATCAGATCTTGAATCATATCGCGGACACCCTGCCGATCGAGGATACCAAAGTAATCCCTTTCGGCTTTGTCGATATCAATATTACAATGAAATTTGGCAACGTCCGCAAGCCCGTTGATGGCGCTCCTTCGCACCCATGGCTCGTCGGTCTCTTCTTCTTTGAGTTGACTAAGATTATCCTGCATCTCTGTATCTGTCGACGTGTCGATAAGCTTGTCAACTATCGCCAGCTTTTTCTGGTACTTGATCCACGTTGGTCGTTGCTGACTGCACATGCCGTTCGTGGCAACGTGGAGAGACATGGTATCCAGAAACATTGCCTTCGACGCGCGAAAGCTATACTCCTCCTTAACGCGCACTCTGTCGTAACCCACATTGTGGCCGACAATGACCTTCGGTGAAGACTGCGTGCCAAGAGGGATGAGTTGCCTATCGTCCACCGATTCCTCGAGCAGCCATGGCGATATCCAGCAATACCATGCGTTCTTTGACATTGCTGTAGCCATAACCGCAAACGGTGACTCCTTATACATCACTTCTGTGTCAAACACCAAACAGTGCGCATCCGGGTGTGAAACTTTCACCGGCTTTTTACCCGGTTCATACTTTGTCCACCCTGACTTAATAACCCACATTTCTGGCATTGGCGGAATCTCCTCTATTCTAGCAAATTCATTCGACATACTCAAGTAGGGTTCAGCGACGTGCATTCCAAGTCGGTAAAAGTGTTCGTCCAAGCTTTGCCCTTGCAATGGGGGCAATTCCATCGTCATTGGCGGTTGTGTATCAGTTTGCTTTCCAAGTAATTCGTGCATCTCCAGATGCTGCCTCGACAACTTAACCAAGTCCGGATACGGCGTAGTTGGACCATTTGGAAACAACTGCCGATGCAATGAGTATGCCAGCTGCTGAATACCGACCTCATTGAATCGCTGCTCGCCGGTTGGATCAGCCTTTGGGATTTTCTTCTCTTCCACTTCCGGCTTCGATAGTGTTTTTATATCTATTTCGACATTGGCCTTTGGTTTCCGTTTTCGTTTACGTTTTGGAGGGCTGACGGACTTTTTATGCGGTTCTTCGGCGTCCATCCGCTCGGCCAGCTTGTCGATCATAAAATCGTCCAGTAGCGGATGTATGCGCTTCTGCCATGACCATTCCGAAAGAAAGTTATCCTGCGCAATATCTGGCGACTCTGGAAAATCATGGGCGCTCGCCTTGTGGGTGGAAATATATCGACGGTAGTCATGCCCACGACCTATCCTCGTCGACATCGTTAACCTTCAAGTTCTCCCTCCCTCTCAAGTGAAATATAATCAAACATACGCTGGCTACCTGAGCCTGATCTGTCCGTCGATACACGCCGACATGAACATTGCTTCGACAGATACCGTGATAGACGGCGACTTGTACTGGATTTTATCATGCGCGAGAATTTATGAGCCGTGCTATTCCTCCCAGCACTGATTCGCTGTACTACAGTGTATAGTACTGATATATCTACCTCATATATTGTCCGTGAAAGCTGACTGACAGAGATAACGCGGTCGTGGAGTGTAAGGCGGACCGACAGAGCAACGAGGGGCACGGAGTCAAAGTGTAAGACAGATCCGGGGGCCGATGAGATGAATGTCGCTGTATTGCTTACCCGGGATGGGTTTAGGGGTTCCAGACCACACAGGATACAAGATTCGGCACACTGCGCTTAGGCTCTGTGATACAACTGCTAAATTGGTCGCGAGTAGTTTCTCGCTGTAGTTTGTTGTTCATCGGCTTTGTCTCCTCTCCTCGCTGCCTTCAGCGTAGTCAGCCGACGTATTCGAGACACTCAGCAAAACAGTGGACGTGGCAGGTAATGGCAGAGCAACTATCAAATCACCAAGCAAAGCCTCAGCAAAGCAACCAAGCAACAACAGAGGATATATTGACAATTTTCAAGCGCCGAGGATTATTTGATTCGCTTCGGAAATCGCTGTTCACCGACTTCAAAGAAAGCGTGGGTCATTGTTTGGTTCGAGGACGTGGAACGTCTGTGACTAACGATCTTTTGATTAGTCTACGCATGAATCTCTTATAGCAGCTATCGAATCTCTGGTTGAGTCTGATTCGTCTGCAACTCTGGCAACAAGGAATCGAGGCAAGGCGGCGGCGTTATTAGAAGGTTCAGTTAACAGATCTGAGGCCTTTGGAAACGTGAATAAATATATTGATGAGCATGTTTCTACAAGAAATGAAGAATTAAAAAGGAAAATTGAGGATATGGTCCGACAGATCAATACTGAATTAAGAACGGCAACGGGCACTAGTACAGAGGCTCAAAAGGATGCGACGAAGCTGGAAACGAACGGAAACAGGCAGTAGTAGGTGGAATGCATGTTAGTTAATAAGTTACAGTGATGGGATCAGGGACTACAATTGGCGTATTACGTTTGGTTGGCGTTGTGGGAAGCAATGTGTTTTGTCAATATAATTTTCCAAGGATTTAACGACGGGCTGCACATAACGAAATATCTGTAGCGACATTACTGCATTCCTGTTCCTATGCTATTGTAAATCCTACAAAAACATTCCAGGTTTTGTGTTTGAGCTGGATTTTGGACTTGCCTCGTGACTCGCCCACATTAACAATAGTTTGTGAAAATGTATTATTAGAGTATGTTGGGACAAATCGAGATGTACCTCCGTTTTACTCATCCTGACCTAATTAATCACCGCTCTCTAACGATCTGACTCCGCGGTAACGGCAGCAGCAATCCCTGTTTAAGCAGCCTGTCTCTTTGTCGTTAGCAAAAATTTGGTCCCGTCAGCTGCGCCCATTGCTCCTCACTCAATTGCCCAGATCAGCGACACTGCAAATGCCACGGAAAGTCCAATATTTTTGTGTTCGTGAAGGTATTCCTTGATTAGCAATTGAAAATTGACACGTCCCTGAGCATTGAGTATAACAAGTGGACTGTAGGGTTTAATCCAGGTATCTACGATCGGATCGAGGATGCTAGACGTCAAGTCGAAGAATATTACGAGCCTAAAGTGAAAGTTTTCGACGATATAGACAAGGCACGCGAGTGGATGTGGGGCTGTTCATCTTCATCCGGTGATGACCTAGCCGACTTCCAAGACAACGAGCTTCCTACAGGCAAACGTTATAAGTGTTACGCAGTTGCACACGGTCGTCAGCGAGGTATCTTCTATACATGGGACGAATGCAAAGCGCAGGTTGACAAGTTTCCGGGAGCTGTATACAAATCATTTAGAACATTTGAGGATGCATGGGTATGGTATTCCAAAGAGGTTGAGAAGTTCGAACAAGTTGAGGTAAGTCAATGGTGGGCCGTGGCTGTCGGATTGAAACCAGGGTTATATCACAATTACGAGACCTTTGTGGAACAGGTCGCGGGGTATCATGGCGCTGTCTACAAGGCATTCGACAATTTTCTGGACGCGAATCAATGGTATTCTCAAGAGACCAATGGGAATGCTGTTTCGGGACCACAACGAGCAACAGAGCAAGCGCAACAGCTTAGGCAGTTTACAGAGGAGTATGGACTCGATCTCGCACCCCAAATTATTTATACAGACGGATGCGCTCTTAATAATGGTAAATCGGGATCCTTAGCAGGCGTGGGCGTCTACTTTGGACCCGACGATTCCCGAAATATCTCAACTTATTTGCCAGGCGAGCGACAGACTAATCAGCGTGCGGAGCTAACTGCTATCCTTCTTGCTGTCAAAGAGGGGCCAAGGTTCCGGCATATTGAGATTCGAACAGATTCTACATATTCGATTAAATGCGTGGACGAATGGAGCATCAAATGGAGGCAGAACGGATGGCGAAATGCAAAAGGACAACAAGTAGAAAACGCAGACTTGATCAAACAGATTCTTGATGAAATCGAAGTTCGCCGAGGACGAGGAGCCCGAGTCAAATTTATGTATGTGGCTGGCCATAGTGGAATTATGGGTAATGAGAATGCCGACAGATTAGCGAATCTTGGCGCTCTACAAGAGCGGGGAAATAGAGCCTGATATTGGCTTTTCCCGGCGAATGCAATGCAAATACATAATAATTAGTGCGACGAGAAGCTATATCATTGCGAAAGCATTACTTTGATACATGTGCGAATGATACTGACTATGAGATCCACTATTCTACACAAATATTCTGGAATCTTAAATCGTTCCTAACTGTGTAAAATTTAATGTGGTACTCTCGCTCCCATTGAATCATTAGTCGAATCATATTCCGTCTTGTAAGTGTACTTCTGCTCTTGAAATGCGCCATCTTTCAGTATCTTTTGGATAGCTTGGTCGGAATTCTTAGTACCAAATTCATTCTCTAGCATCGCTCGTGATGCCTCATCGATTATACCCTGCGTGCCAGCCCGTGTAACGAACACCTTGAAGGAATCTACCACATCGATCAGTGGGATTGATGGATCTTTCTTGTACCGACGGTAGTCCTCTGGTGATTGGATCACCACCATAAATTCTTCATTCTTACCACGATAGAAGACTTTGGGAACCTAGAGCAATTAATGACAATCATGACAGGATACGTCTTAAACAACTTACTTCGTTGTTACTCATGGTGGCTTTTGCAAAGTACTAGAATATTTGAACCAACAGATCAATGAAAAAGCAAATGCTTCTAAGACTGAGAGTGGAGCATGAAAGTGAGAATCAGGAAGGGAAGCAACTAGCTTTATAGATAACTGATCTCAGACCATGTCACCACACCATGAACCAGAAATGGGTGATCGCAATTAATGTACCCCATCCACGTCATATGGTTTACGTGAGTTTCGTCGTGCAGATCTTCAGACACACCCGTCAAAGTGGAACACCCCGAGAATCGAGCGAATTTTCCTTAGCCTGTTCTATCCATGCTTGTAGTAAAGTAATCGCAAGCGATAGTTCGATCTGATCGGTTTGGCAGCATCATCAGATGAGTTGTAGTAGGAATGATGGAATAACCGAATAAACAATTCTGCCTTTATGTGGCTCACGTGCCTATAGCAGATCTGGTAGTAATTGGTCGGTTACAGTATAGTGACGTCAGACTTTCATCATACATGAACTCCCACCAACCATTCACACATGCTATATACAAAACAACTATTATGACCAATACATATTTACATACTTCAAGTTCTAGACACAAATTATCCTCCGTAAACTCCATAACTCCCTAAATCACAACGTCATTATCATAGACTAGTCCCAATAATAGCCCATTTCAATAAAACGTATCATGTAATCATCCACGGTACCAATTCCTTCATCTTCATCTTCCTCATCGTCTTCGTTTTCGTCTCGTTCACGATCTGAACGATTCTCGCGAATTTCAATCGACTTGTCATCACCGTCGGCATCAGTGAGCATGCGGGAGGGTGTAGCAGCACTCGATCCTACAGTTGAGTCTTTGGGTACTGGCGTTGAATCCGCAATATCGTCATCAACGCTCGTTCCCACATCCTGCTCATAGAAATCGTCCGCATCAACGCGCGTCTCCTTCATCGCGACTCGAGCTGCAATGGCATCGTCCTCATCTTCAGCCTGTGCGAGTGCCTTCTCAAGGCCACCCTTGAGACCGCGAACCTGCACATCAAGTGAAGTTGTCGACTTTTCGGCACTTTCAGTGCCTAGCATATCACTCAGTGACAACTTTGTGAAATAATCTGTCGTGAAATCGCCCTCTTGGATAACAATATCATCTAGCATTCGCTTCTGATTAGCCTTGCGTAAAATATTAGATTCGATTGTGTACTCCGAAACGAATCTGTATATATGGACGTCTCGAGTCTGACCAATTCGATGGCACCGGTCCTGACACTGCTTATCCATTGATGGATTCCAGTCTGAGTCATAAAATATAACAGTATCGGCACCCGTCAAGTTAATACCAAGGCCGCCAGATCGCGTAGATAATATAAATACTGTAATTTTCGGATCACTGTTAAACCTCTCGGTCATAATTTGTCGTTGCTCGATCTTAGTGGCACCATCTAATCGCAGGTACCGGCATCCATGAATATTAAGAAACTGCTCTAGAATATCCAACACCCGAGTCATTTGTGTGAAAATTAAAGCCCGATGGCCGCCAGCAGTAAGATCTCGAAGTAAAACTGCAAGGCGCTGTAATTTACCACAATCGTATTGCAGGAGGCGCTTATCTGGAAATGCAATTGACAGTTTGACTTGAGCCTGATGCATCGGATTCTCATATTTATGATGAATGGCAGAAAACATAGAGGTCGAGACGCTGGGAAATACGAGCCGACGTAGATCTAACGCGACAACATTAGGTGTAACAAAGGCGTAATGCTCTATAGAGTCTTTCATGAGTTCTGCCCTGTCACAGACAGACAATACCAGCTTGTCACATGGATATCTCCTCAGCCATGGTTCGCGTTTCTCTCCCGGAACATTGACCCGACAGGCTTCTATGACATTTCTGCCGTACAGTGGTGACCTGGTGCACCTATAATGGTTTGTGTATAGCTGTTGACGCAGATGTTCGGCATTTGAAATTTTCCTGTGGTAAAGAGCAGCCTTGCGGTATCCATTGATAGACGTGTAGTCAGTGCTGAATTCTGCATCAATGGAGGACATCAAAGTGTTCCAATGCCGCTGAATATCGTGATTCGCGCACAGAATTCGAGAACTACTGGCCTCAGTTGTAGACATTTGCTCGTTTTTTGCGGGCACCAAATTCAAAAACTCAAGGTTAACCTCATTTTCGGACGTCTTTGACAAAAGTCGTTTACGGATCAACAGTTCCTTGATTTCGTAACCAGCGATGGCGGATCTTTCCATTGCGAACGACGTGACGATTGGCCGAACCTCGAACAGGTCTGGATGATTGCATACTTTTCGCAACTGCATCAAGCAATTGATAATGCTTAAAAAATTTCCGGACGCCAGGGTCTCCTTCGTCTGCGCACGGGACATGAAGTCGTCGTATAAATAACGTTGCCGCTTAGATAGCTTGCAATAAACGATATGCTCATATTTTGCGGGCATTTGCTTCTCCACATCGGCTTTGAGTCGGCGTAGTAGGTATGGCCGTAAGACTTTATGCAACTTTGATATTGTATTCCGAGCCTCGTCATCTTCTTTAGAATAATTGCCTTCAATGAGCTTATCAACCGGATGTGAAAACCAATCCTGAAAATCGGAGAGACTCGCAAACCCATTCGCCATAACTGACGACGCATCCTTCGAGGAAGGCATCAAGAAGTACAGTAACGACCACAGTTCAATCAAATTGTTTTGCAGTGGCGTACCGGTCAATAATAATCGTCGCTTTGCCTTAAAATTGAGAAGCGCTTGCCATCGTTGGGATCGGAAGTTCTTAATATTATGGGCCTCATCCAGGATCATATACTGCCACTGCTTTCGCCGAAAGGCATTCTGATCATGGATGACCAGTTGATAGGAAGTTATGCAAACGTCCCATGAGTCGTCGTTGTTCCATCCTCGACGTTTCTCCTTGCGTTGCGCAGGATTACCATAGTATGTGAGAATTCTAAACCCTGGAGCGAACCTTTTGAATTCCATTTCCCAATTCAGCATGACACTAGTAGGAACAACAATCAAGTGAGGACCCCATATTTCCTTTTCACATGCAAGATAAGAAAGTAATGAAATTGTTTGGATGGTTTTTCTAAATTGTGTTAGCACAGATAGCAGATTTTCGAGTCATTGCATACCCTAAGCCCATTTCATCGGCTAAGATGCCATTGGTACCACTGTTGTACAATCCCGCCAACCAATCCAAACCTGAATGTTGGTACTCCCGTAATTTACCACGTAAAAGGAACGGGATAGTTGTTGTCGCAGCACTGGAAGGACTACACGGAGTCGCCCTACTCTCACTGGTAACTGAAATGGGAACTGAAGTTGCTCTATCGTGGCTGTCACTCGCCTCTACCGCCTTGGGCCCATTCCCTACATTCACATCGCGGGTCTCACCACCAATACCGGCAGGGTTGGTTTGTTGTAATTCATCAGCACCGTACAGATCTGCCAGTCCTAAACTCTGACGAATTTCCTGAATGCCCTCAGGCTCGTCAAGTTCCTTAGTATCCTTGGTATAGTCATCTTCTCCGTCCGATTGAGATTGAGTGTAGCCCATAACCTCATAGTCAGAGTCTTCATCGCCAGTTGAATCTAACTCGGAATCCAATATAATGTCAGATTCGCTCTCATCAAATATAGACTTGTCATCATTATCAACTTCGTTCGTTGCACGTAATTGACCTCTGCGAGCTTCGAGAAGTTGTGTCGAGTGATCTAAGATGGAGTTTAGCTGCAGTTTTCCGACCAACCGCTGTTGCTCCTGTTGCCTTTGTGTGATCTTTTGACGAACAACCTAACCATTATTAGCTCGTTTACGCACAACGAGTAGCTTAAAGCAGGCATACCTTCTCAGCCAAACGCCATTTCCGCTTAACTTCCATTGCAGTCCGTTTTGCCAACTGCCTCAAACGCTTTTCTGCTAGCCTCCGTTCCTTCTCATCAGCACCGGACAGCCGCTTGAAATGCAACTGCACCATAGAAGCTATTTTTTTCGCTCGCGAGAGATGACTTTTTCGCACGTCCGTGGCGAGCTTCGATAAATATATCGCATGTGAGAGAAAATGATCCCGATGCGAACGCGCCCTGGGCGGCTCGAACGGCCGTTTCAATGAATTTGTTGTCATGCCCTGAGAAGAACTATCATTGTCAATGTTTAATCTGCCTTGCGCTATTGCCTCGTCAATTGACTGTCTAAGTTTGGCTTCCTCCTCGGCTCGACGACTAAAGATCTCTTCAGTAACATCGTCGTTTTCTAGTATGCGAAACGAATCGAGATACAAGTCTAGCGAATTGAATGCTGGCGGCGCGGGAATATGTGCCGGTTGTGCAACTATTGGTTTAGGGACGCTGTATTTGATTTTTATTCGCCGTACAGGCTCCAGTTGATCCTCTTGTTTGATCTCTCCATTTAATTCTGCTTTATCACCTTCAGCATAATCGTAACGATCATTTCCACTGTTAGCTGCAGATTTACCACGCAGTGAACGCAATCGCTTTGGTGAAGGCTCAACCGAATATTCGTCCCTGCTGTTCGCCGACGCTGAAGGTTGCAAACTATTCTTCTTCGGTGGGCGTCCGACTGGTCGTCGTGGTTTTTCATATTCTAGCGACGCTTTCGTAGCAGTATTAGAATTTTTGATTGGTGAAGTTGACAATCTTTTCTGAAGCGTGAGATTTGCCATTGCTGGCGCCCTTGCTGGGGTAGGTCTCAAGACTCGTCCGGACACAGTAACATGGTCGCCACTGCACTTCGAACTAGCATCGCTTACCGCCTTTCCTACAAATCAATTAGTATAAATCATTAATTATCGTAGTAATATTGAAACAATGTCAAAGATAACATACCTGCTTTATTAGCTCCATTACGTGGCGAAGTTCCTGCTCCGGACATAGCGTTTCTAGTGACTCTAGAATGCGCCATTCGCGATTAAGAAGTCGAAAGCGTCACAATATCTATGTTCAGCATATGAGCAGATGCGTCTCTTTGAGACAAATCCACACGCGAAATCACACAATTGTGGCGATAGTTTTGGATGCACAAAAGCAGAAAACAAAGGGTAGAGCGTGAGGTTTTGAGCTCAGCGGTCTGGGTTGCTAAGCGTCTGGCAAAACGATTAGAAGCGCTAAACCCGATTAGAGTTCATCAGGGCTAGGTTGCATTCCCAGCCAATCAACATTCACAAGTCTGGCCCGACCGAACTTCAACTTTCGCAAGGTTTCACATACAGAGGTGTCGAGCAGCGCAATATATCAACAACCAACTGACAAGTTTATATACGTTACTTGGCCTATGTTTTTATCGCGAACAATTTTACGGGCATCGCATTCCCGTCGGGGACATGCTCTTCAGCACTTTGCAAGCGTACGGCAGACCGCACGGATACAAAGGGTATTATTACCTTGTGCGCCCTACGCGACAAACTCAGCCCAGGAAGACGACCGAATGGTAATTACATTCACTGCATTGTCGAGAGAAAGTTTACATTTAAGCATCTCTCTCATTCTTCAGACGTGGCTGCTGACTGCAACGCAGGTCGGTGATTATCCCGACTACCCATATGTGAGCAACCAGAGCCGCGATCCCTACGAAAAATACGACGACCAGCAATTACGACGCAACTATAACGATCCCGTGAGTTTTATATTCATTGGAAACTTCGGCAATTATTCGCTATATCTGCTGACTGCTTCCAACAGCTACATGAGGACGACGACATGCTTAATATGTGGTCCCCAGATATTCACGACTTCGTTTCAGACGGTCAGGCGTTCAAATCAATACTTTATTTCTTTGCGACAGTTGGGGTAGGCAGCTACATATGCACATATTTTATGCCCGAGAAGCCTGCCGCTCCTCGAGTTTACCCAAACGGTCTCTTCAAAGAGCTTGGAGGATCGGAAGATTTCGAAGAGGTTTATGCGGTAAGTCCTCGTTGTTATGGTTTGCGGATCCTCTAACTAATCTTATAGGCCAACGTTGACGACGGAACGTATTATATTAAATAATTCGGAAAGATATGTGCTGGATATTCTTAATGGGCTAGATTGGATTATACCTTGCAACATTTTAAGATCTCATTGTATAGACTATGACCGTGCGGGGTTTATGCTCTTCCTACATAATATACAGTAAATTACTCGAGACCGAAGATAGCCATTCAAAAACAATCCACAAAAGCGATATCCAAAGCTAATAATGGCCATCAAAACAAAATAGATTACATAGTTCCAACTTGTCAAGCACCGTCGTGCCTATGGTAAGCAGGCATATTTTGCATGCGATCAAACACCGGCCCTGATCTTCGACTGGCGGACTGGACAGCGCGGATATCGGCTTGCTGTCTTCTTGTCTTTAATATCCTCGGTAAACGATGGTCTAGGTCTTTAAGCGACAGTACGCGTAGGATGACTTCTTCCGTATTATCCACATCCTTAGCATCCCGTAATTGTTTTGCGGTCTGCCGCATTGTGCCCAAATTTTTATGGGCTAGGACCGTGCGCATCCGTCCGATGATACCCGAATGTAGCTTTATTTGGTTACGTCTCTCAAAGTTCCGAATGGCCATATCATTATAATCGGCCTGCAACTGTTGCGCCGTATATTGATAGTAATGTTTCGCCAAAGTAATGATCTTGAAATGCTCGGAGTTCTTGAGTGCCTCGATTGAAGGCCCATGGCCTTCGCCGTGGAAAAATTCGAGAAATTCAACCTACTTAGATCAGCACAACAGTCAATATACGTAAAGACGCGACCTACATTGATCCAACTCATTATGACTGCCAATTCGTCGTCAGATAATGGCTTCTGTTGTACAGCTTTGTCTGATAGCGGAGGAATCACAAGCAGTTCCAGATGCTCTAGAATCACATTCCACGTTTCAAGCATAACGGTGACTTTTAACATATCGGTCAACGTCGCCTCAAGTGTCTTGAAAATCGGTAGAAGGTAATTATTTAGAAAAGGATCTATTGCATCGCCAATCCTTTCTTCAAGACTTGCTTGCATCACTGTAGATACTCCTTCAGACCCACTAGTACGGAGTAAGCGCCTGGCCATGGATGAGAGGAAACCCGAGGGTTTGATGACGTTACGGATAGTATCCAGGCATAGTACATCGTTTATCGCCATTCGGAACTGAATGCAGGCTGTGTTAGCATCGACCTGCCGCCGTTCAATGTTAACACGCACCTGGTCAGGAATAGACTTCACCATGAAATCTTCCATCCGTTGGATTTCTTTAAATGCCTTCCCGAAATGAAACATAATATCGTCTCGATCACGTTCCATAATAGTAATAACTTTCAGCCGCCCTTGTGGATTAATATCAATCCAGGTTTCCCTTGGTTCAAAATCACGATGCTCCTTGGGATTTAACGAGAATAAGCAGTTACCGCAGTGATCTCGTTGGCCAAACAAATCTTCGTCCCAAATGTTGGCACCAATATTGACCGACTGTGTGACTGAATATTCAAAGCTTTCGTTCCAACGCGGATTCAAGTCTTTGTAAATAGTCCGCGTCCGTCCAATACTTCGCTTTTGAGACTGATCAAACAATTCAACGTATGGATCACTCAGACCATTGGCATCACAAGGTTGCAAGCCTTCTGCCTCCACAATTTCGATCGTAAAAACAGAATTCGTCGTAGCCTGCCCTTTTCTTTCCTTCGCGGCAATCAAAGTAGCCAATGTTTCTGCATTAATGGACTTCTCAAGCTGATCAAGATTGTTTTTGATGTATTCAACGTTGTTCATTTTCACACAAGTCTGCAGTAACATCTTTAGAATTGGCTCTTTCTTTTAACCGTACAAATAACTTACTTCCGACGAGAATTTAAACTCCGAATCTCCTTTCTGTTTCTTTCCGTTGTATTCCCCTGCTAAAGGTTTGACATCTGCGAGATACTTGCTTTGAAGATTTTGTAAGTACAGTCTAATTGCTTTAGAGACTGACTATACATCATGGCCGTTAGTAACCATAAAAATCAATGTTAGAAAGCTTGAGCCTTCAAACAAGCAGAACGAACTGGAAGCATACCCTCATGACAACGTTATACAGTTTAGCAACATGATACTCGTTTTGCCATTTAAATTCCTTAATTAAACTCATTTGTTGATGGAAAATCTGGAACATATCAAATACGGAGGTGCTATAGCGCTGCTGTGGCTGCGAGTCCATGGACTTTGGAACAAACTATTTCACGGTTAGAATACTTGAACTATATAGAGCGACGAAGTGCTATCGAACGGAAACATTCCTTCTCAGCTTTCACAATGCCGTCGACCCATTCATTCGGCAGATTGGACCGTTGGTCGAACCATATGTACACGTAACTGAATAACGCGCTTTCAACATCGAATGGATATACAGCCCTTTTCAATTAGTATATTAAATGTTACGCTCTAACACGACAACTCACTTTGGCATTTCAGTCTGGAAGATCTTGCGCAAACGGCACTGCCAGGAATACATATCCTTAATATCTTCTATTGCCAGATCCGTGCCTACTCTCTCCAGTTCTCCTTTCAAAAGTACAGTCTGTTCCTTGGAAAATTCAGCTGCCATGTTAGCTAGTTGAGCAGCGCACCACGATCCGACCTGAAGCTCTGCTGCCCATCGCGTTATGCCAATCCCCTCCACTTCTGTGGGCAAGCTGTACCGCGCCTTGACTTGCTTAATGGCTTCAACTGTCTGTCGGATGACATCGCGCCACCTATCGATCACCAAATTGTTGACGTTACTTTCATTGACCAGACTTAGGAAGTGATTGTATGCCGCCAACTACTTCGAATGTTAGCCACCGTCAGATATACTATATCAAGATTCATAAAAATTGGAACCCCCCCTCAACAACCTTTACGCGATCTCGTATCACAGTGATGGTGTCCCGGAACTCCCTTTCAGTTCCTTGGAATAAGTCATTGGTAGCGATATATGAATCGATAAATGCGAACTTGTCTGCTACCCCTGCATCCAGTTCATCACGAGGCGAAAAGAGCGAGGAATATTGGTCAACAATAGTTCCTATCATGTACTTGTATATAGCCATCAAGCTATTTCGATACATGATTTTCTGAACACATCAATAAATTTTAATAATAGTAGAAGCAGTTCTGGTAGACATACATCTTGCACGGTCCATGGATCCTTTACATCTATACGCACCTTCATCATTTGAGATTCCACGAATTGAAAGATACGGACCATGACCCAAATGTTCATCCGCTTGGTTACGTATAGTTCTCGCGCCACGTCAAACTCCATTATATCCCGCGTAGACTTTTTCACCCGCCAGTTAGTGGATAGCATGGTGAGTACATTTCGAGACTCTTTAGACAAGTAGTCGACTGAGTCCGATGAATTAGCAAGAGGCAAATCACGTAGGCATGCCAGCATCAGCACGCGGCGATAGCAAGTCACCGCATCCGGTGGAATGAAACTGTACGTTGCCTAAAACTGTCAGAATCCCAACTTCATGGTATGAACAGAACGCTTACCTCGTATAAGTATCCACTATTCCGACGGTCCACTTGATGCACATTGCTGGCAAGGTGAAGCTTAAGTATCTGATTCAATGCTTCAGATTCAGCATCCTTCCAAGTTCGGCGGTCGATATCCAACTCAAAGCTACTCGTTCGATCATTGCCGATCCAGATGTCAGTAAGCAACTTCTTGATGTCATCCATGTACTCCAGCTCCGTCAACTTTCCCGCATAATTCAAGATATCTTCCCGAACAGCTTCTTCTGGCTTGCCGAACATGTAGGCTACCTCTAGATACAAAGGGGGCTCTACTGGCGCACTGTAGTATCGCTTGATGTCTGATATTATCTTGCGAACGTTTTCAGTCTTCTCGAGGCTGCGCACCTTATTTAGACAATATTCAAGATATGCCAAAAATGCTAGTGTACATTCGTTGACTTGCTTTGGCTCCAGCTTCCTGCTGCCGCAGCATTGCATAAATAATGTGTACAGCTTTTGCAAAGACATCCCTTCTTTGAGACGCTCTTTGACGTCCTTTTTCTCAGCCGCATCGCGAAACTCACTAAACATATTATGCAGAACTGGACCTTGATGCAGGGATGAGTACGGATAACTGTCGATCTCCTTCCTAATACATCGTAGCAAAGACGAATGTAGCTGTATCTCGGCCACTTGGGCCGTCTCACGACCGGCCGTTCGTCGGAACAGGTTCTGTGAGCGCGGTGTGCGAATGTACTCCAAAAAACACGACTTCACGACATAGTTATAAGCGCTTGAATCTGTAACATTGGTCAGAACTGGCTTGCGTGAACGTTGGCTGTTGGCCGCGCGCCCTAGGCTTATCGACATGGCTGTTGTTCCGATTGTCCTTCGTGCGTGACAAGCCTCGCAAGTGAACTCGATATTGATCGTAACTAAGCGTCCACTTATATGAACTTATTCATGAACACAATTCGCGCTCATAATTAGTCGGGTTGATATTTGAGATCTTGTATTGTCCGCGTTCGTAACGTACAATGCTTATTTTGGAGTTGGGACTTCGTGTTGACGGCCTTGATTCGCACACGACTCCTGAAATACATATACATGCCAGTACGAAGTACTCACAGTCACCCGATAATCTGACTGCGCAACCCCGACTACAAATGTAAATTCATTAGGAGAAATTCTCACACTATCATCGAACCGCGTTAGCGTCATAAATTTAGGTAGCGTCATAAATTTTGACTATGTTTGTGAACCGCATCGTCATAACAAAGTGATTGTCATTTCATGCTTACATAAGCCTTTAGTTGCTCCCGAAAAGCAATGACCAACTTCAGGCACAATGACGTTTTATAACCAGTTTCTTAAGTCAAGTGTTAATCTTAGATATATATTCCAATTTTAAAGAGTAGGCTCGTACAGTGATAGCAATACAGAA
Source organism: Lipomyces starkeyi (assembly GCA_018804115.1). Classification (NCBI taxonomy): domain Eukaryota; kingdom Fungi; phylum Ascomycota; class Lipomycetes; order Lipomycetales; family Lipomycetaceae; genus Lipomyces; species Lipomyces starkeyi. Next base: position 236,034 of record JAGJTG010000014.1, read on the forward strand.
GATCAGAAATATTGTAATTGGAAGCGATGGTGGCCATAGGCGAAGTGAAGCATGGCATTTCAAGTGACGTGAATGTTGGGATCCAACCGGTTTCTGGTGGAATTAAGATTGCAATCGATGTGAGTATGCTTATAGCGTATATTTATTATGGCTAAACTATTTGCCTGGGTGTGCCAAGCTGATCATTATTGTGTGAAAATAGCGGGGTGGAACATTTACGGATTGTATTGGCTGGCATCCTGATCGGCCTCCAGTCGTTATCAAACTACTATCCGTAGATCCGCAGAATTATGAAGATGCACCTCGGGAGGCTATAAGACGAGTTTTGGAAGCTTACACGGGCAGAAAAATCCTACGCGAAGAGAAATTAGACACCAGCTTAATTGGTGAGCGCTTCTATTTTCTTTCTTCTATTAAGAGATTACTAACCATATTTTGTAATACTTAGAATCAGTCAGTAGCTTTATATACGTTTTCGGATGGGTTGAGGGATTGCTTACTGTCTGACGCAGATTAGAATGGGAACAACAGTAGCTACAAATGCGTTACTGGAGCGAAAAGGTCAAAAATGCGCATTGGTGACAACAAAAGGATTTGCTGACTGCCTTATCATCGGCAATCAGAGCCGACCAAAAATTTTCGATATTGCTATCCATAAACCTGAGGTTCTGTATCAAAAAGTGATCGAAATCGACGAACGCGTCACTCTCGAGGATTATACTGAGCATTCCGAGAAGCTTAAGACTGTAGATGTCTCAACTGATGAAGATCTCACCGTCGGCCTTTCAGGAGAGGTCGTCAGAATTTTGAAACGTCCCAGGACGACAGAAGTTGAGGCTTCGCTACTGGAGCTGTATGCACAGGGATTTCGAAGCATAGCGGTATGCTTAACACATTCGTACACGTTTCCGGAGCACGAGAAATTTGTAGGAGATATTGCCCGGAAAGTTGGATTTGAACATATTTCGCTTTCGAGCCAGTTGATGCCGATGATCAAGCTTGTTCCTCGTGCAACGTCGGCTACAGCTGACGCCTACCTGACCCCTGAGATCAAAAAATATATCTCCGGTTTCGAAAACGGGTTCGATGGTGGCCTAGGAAGTGCATCCGCTCTGAAAGGCAAAGGCACGCGATGTGAGTTTATGCAGTCAGACGGTGGTCTTGTCGACGTGAATTCATTCTCCGGATTACGGGCAATCTTATCTGGGCCTGCTGGTGGTGTTGTAGGATACGCTCTGACGTCCTATGACCCCAAGACCAAGATTCCTGTGATAGGTTTTGACATGGGTGGCACTTCCACAGATGTGTCGCGATACGGGGAGGGCCATTATGAGCATGTCTTTGAGACCACTACAGCTGGTGTGACTATCCAGAGCCCCCAGTTAGACATCAACACTGTGGCAGCTGGTGGCGGAAGTCAACTGTTCTGGAGGAATGGGTTATTCGTTGTTGGTCCCGAAAGTGCAGGGGCCCATCCTGGACCCGCATGCTATAGGTAAGCCAAGTTATGTCAAATAGAAGATGTCCTAACGTCAAGCGCAGGAAAGGTGGTCCATTAACTGTTACCGATGCTAACTTGCATCTTGGACGTTTGCTTCCAGAACTTTTCCCCACAATTTTCGGACCTCAAGAGAATGAGTCTCTCGATTCTGAAACGTCAGAAAGACTCTTCACTGAACTTACAGAACAGATTAACTCGGAAATTGATGCCGCAAACAGCATGACTGTGGATGAGGTTGCATACGGCTTTATAAAGGTTGCGAATGAGGCTATGATTCGACCAATCCGGGCTCTCACTGAAGCTAAAGGTTATGATACTTCGACTCATAGACTTGCTACATTTGGAGGTGCAGGTGGTCAGCACGCAGTGGCTATTGCTGAAGCCCTTGGTATTTCGCAAATATTGATTCATAAGTACTCATCAGTTCTTTCCGCTTACGGCATGGCGCTGGCTGATGTAGTGCAAGAGGTACAGGAGCCTAGCTCGTATATATTCACATCTGAGACTCAAAGCCTGTTTGTCGAGCGATTTGCTGAGCTGAAGAAAAGGGCAAGTGCATCACTGCGTGAGCAAGGATTCGAAGATCACCATTTGGACTTCGAATTATACCTGAATATGCGTTATCAGGGTACAGAATCAGCCTTGATGATCATTAAGCCTGACGATGGATGGGACTTTGAAAAGCCATTTGTTGATCATCATTTACAAGAGTTTGGATTTATTCTCCCACACAGAGATATTATAGTTGATGACATTCGGGTGCGTGGTATCGGCAACAGTTATCAACTCGCGGAAAAAACAGTTGACGAGCAATTAAAGACTTTCAAAGTGACGCTAGTCAATGGAGCTAAACGGATCAGCACGAAGGAAGTTTATTTCGAAGGCGGTCGTAAACAAACCCCAATTTACAAGATCGAAGACTTGGATGTGGGTGAAAAGATTGTAGGTCCCGCGATTCTTGCAGATGATACTCAAACAATAGTTATTCCACCAGGTGCTGCAGCTATTAATCTCGAGACACATATCATGGTCAACATTGGCGATGAGGCAAGAAAGAAGACTGCAAATACTGAACGGATTGACCCCATAACACTTTCTATCTTCGGTCATCGCTTTATGGCGATTGCCGAGCAAATGGGTCGCGCGCTCCAGAAGACGAGTGTTTCCACAAATGTAAAGGAACGGTTGGATTATTCATGCGCACTATTTGATGCTCAAGGTGGATTAGTTGCTAATGCACCCCACCTTCCTGTTCATCTCGGATCGATGTCTACTGCTGTACGGACCCAAGCAAATATTTGGAAAGGAAAATTAAAGAAAGGTGACGTCATTGTCTCTAACCACCCTCAGACTGGTGGGACTCATCTGCCCGGTATGCTCTTGTCCAATGTACGATTAATATCTACTAACACATAGATAGACATCACTGTCATAACCCCAGCATTCCACGGCGACAAAATTGTTTTTTATGTCGCATCGCGAGCCCATCACGCAGATATTGGTGGGATTCTTCCCGGATCTATGCCTCCTCACTCTCGAGAGCTATACCAAGAGGGTGCGGCCATTTTCAGCGAGAAATTGGTTTCTGAGGGTCATTTCGATGAGATGCGCATTACCGAGCTATTGCTTCATGAACCTGCCAAGTATCCTGGTTGCTCTGGTACTCGCTGCTTGCCAGACAACATCAACGATTTAAAAGCACAGGTGGCGGCGAACCAAAAAGGTATTAACTTGATCGATAGCTTAATTGACGAATATGGTGAGTCTGTGGTCCAATATTATATGCTAGCGATTCAAGACAACGCCGAGCTTTCGGTCAAAAATCTTTTGAAACAAGTTAGCAAGCGCTTTGAGGGTAAACTTCTGCGGGCCAGAGACTATATGGATGATGGATCACTTATTTGTCTCACAATTGATATCAATGGAAACGACGGCACCGCAGTCTTTGATTTCACGGGCACTGGCCCAGAAATGTACGGCAATATGAATGCACCTGAGGCGGTCACATATAGCGCCATAATCTACTGCTTGCGATGTTTAATCACCGAAGATATTCCTCTCAATCAAGGTTGTTTGAAGCCAATTAAGGTAATCATCCCGAAGGACTCCTTTTTAAGTCCATCAGCTACAGCAGCAGTTGTCGGTGGAAATGTTTTAACCAGCCAGCGGGTCACTGACGTTATCTTCCACGCCTTTCAAGCCTGTGCTGCATCTCAAGGGGATTGTAACAATCTCACCTTTGGCATCGGAGGTAAAATAGAAGGGAAAGACGAGCAAGTTCGTGGGTGGGGCTATTACGAAACTATTGCCGGCGGCAGCGGTGCAGGACCCAATTGGCACGGCACATCTGGTGTCCATACTCACATGACGAATACTCGTATCACTGATGCCGAGATATTTGAGAGGAGGTATCCAGTTTTACTCCGCGAGTTTTCCATTAGAAAAGGCTCTGGCGGTAATGGTCAATATCGGGGAGGTGATGGTGTCGTGAGAGACATTGAGTTCCGAGTTCCGGTTCAATGCTCAATTTTGTCTGAACGTCGTGTATATCACCCTTACGGTCTCGCGGGAGGGGAAGAAGCTCAATGTGGCCTCAATCTGTGGGTTCGCCTTATCGATGATGGAAATGGGGGCAGGAAGGAACGAATTATTAATTTGGGTGGGAAGAACACAGCCTCAATGCAGGCTGGGGAGAGAATTATTATTTGTACTCCTGGTGGCGGTGGATATGGTCCTGCACATCTAGATGCGGATATCAGTGGCCGACAGATGGACCCTAGGGCGAACTGGCGCGGTCAGGGAAGCGTTGCGATTTATAATGCAATTCAGGAGTCTAACTAGATTGAAGTACATTAGCACTTTCGTCATCAAGTGGATAATATGAACACTATTCTATACACCAATAATTTATAATAATTCAGAATCAGCAGGACCGTCAATATATTCGACTCATGTTGACGCGTGAGGAATAATTTTTAAATGGAAATAGAAAACGAAACAAGATTTGAAAAAATAATTCTCGGCAACGGGGAATTGAACCCCGGTCCCCCGCGAGCTGGTACATCTACCTGACAGGCGGAAATTCTAGCCACTAAACTATTGCCGATTCCTTTTTGCAAATAGGAAGTTAGCCTCTTATACAAAGTGGCATATATGTCAAATTAGTGCTCTGAGTATGGATTTATATGGCGTAATATTCTTTACATAACACCTTATACATAACATTACAATTGTATATATGGCATGTTGTCTACACTTCTGAGATATGGTTACGCTTTATAAAGACAAGCTGACAGGTTATCTACCACTCAACAAAAAATTTTTCCGAATGTCAGCAGTCAATTCGTTTCACGTCATCTTTTTAGTAAATCTAATTTTTTTCACCAATCCTGTGTTGTTAAAGGCTTGCACTATATATGCAGTTTTTGGGGATATGATACCCAATATTGATTGACATATAGCTACTTAGCAGATGTTGAATTGGTACAGCTATTCTCTTTCAAGTCATAGTACCTGTTTTCAATATATGTATCGTTTCCACCATTGTTGTTGGATTCCAACAGAACCGAGTCCTAGGAATTTCAATTCGTTGTACTCGGTGCTTATACTTTTCACAATCTCTAGCAAGTTAGCGGTTGTGATTGGTAATATCTCGTCTTCTAGTCTCTTTTCAGTCTTGAGTTTCATGCGTACGCTTTGAACTGCCCGGTCGCTTGTTGTTTCGACAGCGGAGAAGCAATCTTCACTTGCTTCTTTATGTGCCATGGCTTGTCAGTCAGTCAGTACGCAGAGAGCTATAACACTACTTTTACATATTCTTTCCCGTTTAGCTGGGTTTGTTTTTGCAAACTATGACTGGTCTTGCGATCAGTGTTACGCTGGGTTAAGACAGTGGGTGGTGAGATATTCCCTTGATGTATATAAATGGTTTTATGTGCTGGTGGCAGGATGATATTGCCCTCAATACAATGTTCATTTCGACTTAAGGAAAGTTCCAAATAGGTCAATATTAATTGCTCCATATCTGTGAACATAAAGACGTAGCCAGAATAGGGTCAATTTTTGTCCGGAGGTACTTTCAGGTAAATGCTGTAATTGAATTAAAGACATCCCAGAATTTAATTAACACTCCAATGCGAATAAGCTACGAATCCATGATGATAAGTTGACATCGCTTGCTTGCCATAACCAAGTTGTCCAAGATCAGCCGCGCCGCTCTGAGACAATACTCACTCCACCACATTCCACAACCTTGTCAGCCTCTACCAATATACGCAGCACAGGCTACCAACAGATTCTAATGCCAACAAACCTCTCTTAGCTTGGATATTTGGAAGTTTATTTAATATCTCTAGAACGCGCTACGTTCAGGTTGTCCCATATCATCACTCAGTCCCCTTTTTAGAGCCACTCTAGCTAGTCGTCATGGCCGATCGATATTCATTCTCACTTACAACATTCTCTCCAAGGTATGCAGAAATCAATGAGTCTATGTAACAGATGACATCGCGATGCGCGTGATGCGACCGTGCGATCTCGCACTGATTGACATTCTAAAGATGCTAATTATTCTGGGCTATAGTGGGAAGCTTGTTCAGATCGAATATGCGTTTCAAGCAGTCAATCAGGGTGTTACTTCGTTAGGTATAAAGGGTATGGGTGTTTAAAACTCAATGATTTCAGTGTTTAGTGATTTAACCAGCTCTCATGTAGCTTCGAATGGGGTGGTTCTCGCTACTGAAAAGAAGTCCACTTCCGATCTCATCGACGCCTCGTCGTTGTCTAAGATTTCCGATATCACGCCCGATATCGGAATGGTCTACAGTGGCATGGGCCCAGACTTTCGTGTTTTAGTCGACAAAGCCCGAAAGTCGTCTCATACGAATTATAAGCGTATTTACAACGAGTACCCACCAACTCGCATTCTGGTACAGGATGTTGCTCGCACGATGCAAGAAGCCACACAGTCTGGTGGAGTCCGTCCGTATGGTGTTTCGCTTCTTGTAGGCGGGTACGATGTTGATAATGGGTTCTCCCTATACCAAGTCGATCCGTCAGGCACTTATTTTCCGTGGAAAGCGACTGCGATTGGCAAGGGCAGTACGTCAGCGAAGACGTTCCTTGAGAAGCGGTGGACCGAAGACCTTGAACTCGAAGATGCTATTCACATTGCACTGTTAACCCTGAAGGAATCAGTGGAGGGTGAGATGAATGGAAATACGGTTGAGATCTGCGTTATTGGACCAGCGTCTGACCATTTACTGGGATTTGAAGGTGTGAAGAACGTCCCAGGACCTCGATTCCGGAAGTTGAGTCCACAAGAAATAGACGATCGATTGGATGCTCTTTAAAAGTCATTTATTTAAGTAGATGATAGTTTGAGTGTATTGTAATCTTGCATGTAACTAGGTTTTGTTGATGAATATAGCTATGCCAAACTCCGCATTACATTACTTTGCAAAATGAACTCCGTGCCTAACATTCTCCCTCTCTATCCATGTGATTAATCAAAAAGCATACACATAAAGATTACCTATGTACAATATATTCCTCTCTTCATGCACTTTGGCCCGAAGGTGCAGCGCTTCCACCGGGTCTCTTCTTATTCATCCTCTGCTCCGCTGCTCTGAGCATCAATTCACGAGGAGAAAGCCGACGAACTTCTTCAATTGTGGTTTCCGCTACATTGCCGCTGCCACCAACATCACCAGATCCAAGGACAAATGAGCCCCCTACCCAACCGCCACCGTCTTGATACTCATCGTCCTCATCCGGTGGAGTGTAAAACTCATCATTAGTCAACTTATGACCGCCGCCTCCAAATGGATCCAGTTCTACTACTTCTCTTTCAAGGGTCTTAGTCAACTCCCAAAACTGTCGGTCATGACCAGAGTGTACATTATGCGCTAATTCATGACATAACACTTTCCTCACACTCTTGAAATCTCTCCACCCATCATAGTCATCCATTCTCAGTCGTAATTCAATGACTTCACCTTTATTCCTGTTAAGACCCATTAGTTTACTGTCGTGGGTTGTGTTTGAGGCAGGGTCCAGTTCAGTAAGAGCCGGAATCGACCATTTATATTTCTTCATCACGGCTTGGACACCTCTGTCCGACCTTAGCCGCTCTAAGAATGCTAATGACTTTTCCGGATTCGGAAGAAACGGAAGCGGTATAAGCTTCTGAAACGTATACTGTAGAGCCTCCGGATCTGGTGGAGGTGGTCTATGTCCTGCACGACCAAGTGCTGATATTCGCGGCTGTCGCATTAATGACGGCTTTGGTGCCAAGATCTTGACAATGTCTGCCAGAGCCGGCTTTGTGCCAATAAGCATCAGCTTTTTGGGTTTCGCTGATCCCACTGCGGCGGGTATGATATCACCAAGTTGTCTCTCAGCGTCCTCCACTCTAGCGAGACCATGCTTCGGTAGCATCAACTTCTGATATGACGGTGGCACGTCTGTCAGATCTTCCAGTTCCGATTGTAGTTCTCCAATTGTGGATGTACGTGGAAGCGTAATCTCATGATGGACGCCACTGTGCGATACGATAAGCTGAATCAGATCGCTGTTGTCGCCGTTATCGCTGTCTGTGAGATTTGACATCGCCAATTGTAGAATATAACGAGAAATCGAATTTGATTAAAACTTCCAGTCCGTCTATAATAGGTAGACAAGAATGAACAATAGCCTTTAGCTTTACACTGTCACTTCTGGTCTTATAGAGGTTGAGCAGGTGACTATTTGTCAGCTTTGGTCGCGCTGACATGGTGCGGCGCTCAGCACGTGCCACCATCTTCCATATAGTTCCCTCGCCTCTTATGCGGCTTCGGTGGCTGACATATGTGGTGGATAGTTTAGCGCATCCGGTCTGAGTATTTATTCTGTGCCAAGAAAATCATTTGATACATATATCGCTGGAATTAGGTACAGATCGGCGGATTGGGCGTCTTTAGTTGATAAAATTGCAGCATTTGATTCGTACCTAGCTCTAGTAAAGTTTGCTGCGATGCAGCGTCGCATTCCGGTATGGCTTCACACAAAACTAGACTGACCGAAGAGTACAAATACGCCGACGCGAAGAAAGAGAAGAGGCTCCCTATAAGCATTTCGTCATCGTCAGCTCTGGGACTCTCTAATGAACTCACCATTCTGCGTGAAAAGTTTGACCGAGAAAAGGCGGCTGGCGGCAAGACGAAGCATACTCCACTCTCTAATAATGGAACAGTTCGCACTTTGAAAGGCCAGGATGCAAATAAAGGCGTGGAGGCTCGAAATGCACGAGATCTGACTCGGCATGCAGAGGAGCAGATACAGAAATCGGATAAGTATGTTACTACTGCACTGGAAAGGAAGGCGAGGCAATATGAAGCCATCAAAAAAGGCCGGACAGATGGCATGAATCTCGTCGAGAGCGCATTGGACGTGGACTTTATGCCACACGGGGTATCTGAATCCGATAGTGAGGAACAAGGTGACGACGAGTTGGTAGAATATACAGATGAATTTGGTAGGAGTCGGATGGTCTCAAAATACTTGCTTGCCAAATTGCTCTCGGAGACAGATGCGAAGGCGCACACACCCCAAAACTTGATATATGGCGATGTGATCCAGTACAACGCCTTTCGAGGTGACGAAGAGGCGATGCGTGCGATTCTAGAAAGAGATGATACCCAGGATTTGATGGTCCATTACGATGCTAGCAAGGAGATAAGGACTAAAGGTGTTGGATTCTACAATTTTAGCAAAGATGAGAATGAGAGAAATCGGGAAATGGAAGGACTAAAAAATATGCGGGAGGAGACAAAGAGGATGCTCACAAAAAGCAGGGAGGTGCGAAAGGATTGGACTGAAAGAAGACTGGAACGCAAGCGACTAATAGCCAGAGCAAGGGCGGAGAAAGACGGCGAACAATGGCTACAGAACCTTGGAATTGACCAACCCGGAGCAATTAGTCAATGAGTATGATCTATGTGCGTACTATACTCCATAACTTGTAGTATTTGTAATATAAAAATGGTCGTTGTTATAATGTCTCTATGCTAATTTTCATGTTCACGGGTCCCTGGAGATTGAAATTCGGCCCGGATCTTGTACTGGCCGTGACGTAGCACGACACAACCTTCCGTATCATCCATCACCTCTGGAGCATCACGTACATTATTATTTCGATGGCCGATCGAGAATATATATTTATATTTAAAATGGACAGTACAACTATTGATCCACGAATCCACAGCACGGATATAGTTGTGAGAACGATCAGCGAGAAGGCCGACCTCAAGGAAGAATGTTGTACAGCATCCGTTGCTGATGTGGAATCACTCATAGCATCGCTGGCTGTCAACGTTAGCGATGCGCAAGCACAATGCTTGCTTGCAAACCAGATCGATACTAAATCTCCCGTGATCGCGCTGAAAGTGATTGCGAACGTAAGCTACGCGTTATTTGTCGTATCACTTGCACCGTCGTGAATCTGACAGTTCCCAGGAAAATCCTATTGCGCTCAAGACGAACTTAGCGAGTAATCCTCAGAAAAATGGCAGCAGCAATGACTATCTGCGCAAAACAGATATACAACCGGCTCTTGCTGAATATTCTAAGCTATCAAAGTCCGATGACGACAATTGTGTTTCTTTATCGTCGGACATCATCCAACGACTTCCGGCGATACCGAAATTAGCGATAACTGAGTCTATTGCAATACCTGCCCAGGCCCCATCAGAGTCTCTTCTCCGGGTTGATGGCTCTTCGGACGAAAATAATCAGGAAGGTGTCCAGAATGGTTCGCCTAACGCTCCTGACAGTTCCTCAGGCTCAAGCCCTGATGCTGTGTTCACACCCGCCGGCTCAATAGGCACTCAAACGTCAAGTTCAGTTGATAACGACAAAGAAGTGGAATCAAGGCTCCCGCACTATAAAGATCTAAGTGATATTATACCCGCTCAAAATATTGACCAACTTCTCATTCATAGCTGTCTTCCTGATAGTGAGCTTTCGGAAGAAAGCGAAGACGACGCGAGATCAGATACCATTTCAATAGCACTGTCAATGGTGAGCGACAAGAATGGTGGTCCATGTGCTTCTGAGGAAACCAGCATTTCGAATCTGCATATTATTCGTCGCGTCAACTCACAAACAAGCAACTCAGTCCCTTCACTTATGAGCACACCTCAATCCAGCGTTGGAATTGATTTTACCTCAACGGACACTCTGAGGGCACAACGACGTAGGATGTGCATTGAAGAGTTTATTAGCACAGAGCAATCGTATCTTAGTGGATTACGCTTGCTTGTTAACGTAAGTACTGTTAGTTTCGCACGTATTGACATGTGCTGATTGGATGGTGGCAGACATATCTGGCAACACTTGAATCTTGCGACAAGAAATATCTAGATGTGTCGGCAGACATTCGCGACAGTGCAAATGCATTAATTGAATTTCACCAGGAGATCATTTCTTCGATATATGCTAGTTATCCGACGTTGTATGCGCCTAGTTCGGCATACGCGGAGTTTGCCATTCAGAATTTTGGTATCGTCCAAAAGGACCAGCCAGATGTATCTGCATTTGAAAAAGAAGTAGTTTCGGCATTCAATGGCGCCCAAGAGTCTCCCAAATGGACCTGGACAAGACCGAATAGTTCTGTTTCCTCCCCAATGGTGGCTGCCACAATTGCGCAATTGATACAGAAGAAGGTATTTCCGCCCTACGTGATACTTTATAAGGTCGAGTCGAGTTTTAATCAAGCAGGTATCCGATCTCGTGATATATGAGCAGTACTGTCTGAATTACAACAACGTCATTCATATCCTCAAAGATTATCGTGAGTCCAAATCGAAGCTATTGCGCAATTGGAGCCGTGGATGTGAGAACGCTGTTTTAGCAACGCAGTCAGAAGGCAGACGAGCCGATTTGTCGTTAGATGCCCTCGCCACAAATGTAATACTTGCTGACTCTCTGTTGAGGTGCTTCCAATTTGTCTAACATCCCCATAGCCTACGATTAGAATTATGAAATATCGGTTACTAATTCAAGAATTGTGTAAACACACGTCGCCTGATGATAGCACGGAAGCGCATGAAACACTAGTATCAGCTCTAATGGCTGTGAAAGCAAGTCTCAAGCGCCTTAACAACGAATTCGGAGCTGAAAGAAGCCGCGCGACATCCTCTGAACTATGGAAACGTCTTGAGTTTGAGCAACCAGTAAGATACAAAAGGTAAACTGATTTTGCTGCTTCTAACTATCCAAGCTTGCATTCGAAGCACAATATTTAGGTCGAGCATCATTATGTGGCGCACTTCATGTTGCTTGGATAGGCAAGGATAGCAGTTCTCGTTCCCATTATCTGGGCGCCTTTCTGTTCAAGTCCTATCTCGTTTTAGCCCACTGTCAAAAGAGCGATAAATATCCTGTGAAATTTCTTATTCCCCTTTGCAGTTCCTTTTTACAACCGACAGATAATGGAGTAGGCATGCAAACGACATCTCAGCGATCCTGGAAGCTTATGTTTGAATGTGATTTTGCTGTCTATGAAATTTTGTTAACGGCGATATCAGAGGCCGAGAAGGCACCTTGGCAGGATCAGCTGCTTGCACTAATATGTGCGAACAACGGTGCGGAAAGTTATCTTTGGGACTTTGAGGCTTCTCGTCGTAGTGCTAGTGGCCACGGTCCGACTGCGCTTGCTCCTTCTACTGCCCGTCCATTGTTTATGGATAGTCGGGTGGGTAGTGCCCTATCTCCTGTACTGCGGTCGCCTAGACGATTTTCTGGGTCATTGAGGCGTCAAGCTAGCATCGTTTATTCCAGAGAACCGATACAGATTCATGTAGATCATTTCTTGACGTCTGCAGATGAACTTTTGACGTCTGTCAGTTCCCCGCCATCTGCTTCTTCGATTACGTCCAAGAGTTCCGAAATCAACATTAGGATGCCATCACATACATCTGCCAACTGCGAACTCGCGCCTTCAGCAAGATCGCCAATTTTGAACCGGACATTCAGACGTGCCACGTCGATGACAGATACGAGATGCAACCCAATACTATCATCGTTACGGCCAAACTCACCCAACTCGCCGTCTGTTTTTGCTGCAGAAAAAAGATGTTTATGCAATGGACCTCACACGTTTATATTGAATATAAAGAGATCCGATAGGATATCGGCTGAGTCAGCAATTGGATTTATTTGGAGTGAAGAGTTGCCACATACTCCGCCCGTTGAAGAAATATCGGTCTCCTTGTCCAAGCTGTCACTCTCGTTAGGGACTAGGATTCTGGCGCGGAAATTCTCTGGTACTTTCAAAACTGGATTAAGTCGACGTGTATCTGGGAAGACTCTGCCAACGTATTCTGATACCATCATGTCTGACATGTCAATCGCGGGCGACAGCAAGAAGCCACGATTCGATTTACACGACGATGTGTTGAACGAGGACGAATTAGATCCATTTGCAATCGCGACTAAACACTGTGAAAAGAATCAAGACGGAAGAATGATTGTCAAACAGCCAGCTGAATCGTTAGTGTATAAGAAGAGTAGACAATCTGTTTGTGGGTTCGGAGGGACGATTACTAGCAGGTGAGAAGGCTGAGTGGACCTCAAACCTGGATTACCGAATTACTTCCGCCGATGTTTTAATCCTGACAGTGTAAGCGATAGAGACTCTGCTATCGAAGAGTTGTACGTTTGCCTGACTTTGTATTATCATAATTATTGTGATTGTAACCATACCATGGTGCGCCGACAGCTACGTTGAGATTATATAGCCCTAAACCACATGCAGTCGGGCCGCCGGCCGCGCCGACGCAAAACCTCAGGCCCTTGCCCTTTGAGTCAAAACTCAATTCCGTATCGCTAATCAGTTGTGGAGCAGCTTCGTCATCAGCGATGCGAACTTATCTCGTTTACCTTCGAGAACACATAAACAGCATCAGGATACTGCCTCGCGTTAAAAACCTAGTATCTGAAAGTACATAATGTCCGGCATTGCCATTCACAAGGTCACGACCGCGCATCCCGGTGATGTGTCGGCGCTCAAGACACTTCCCGAATCCACAAAGCCGGACGATTTACTGGCTGTTATCGGCAAGACCGAAGGCAATGGCTGTGTGAACGACTTCACACGTATGCTATCTTCGACAGTGTGGGATCCGCATCTTGAAGCTTCCGGCGGTATTTCCGTGTTCTCGGGTGGCACAGAGGGTGTTCTGTCTCCGCACGTGTCGTTGGTCGTCAAGGAGGATGATTATCTCAAGGACGACGGATCAAAGATGTACAACGAAGGTCTTGTTGCCAAAGTTGGCGGTACTCGTGACTTTGAGCCATGGGAAATGGGAACCGCGATTCAAGCCAGAGTCACTGCTGACACTATCAAGAAGCTGATTGCGGAGGTGGAGGTCGAAGCCGACGATGTTCATATGGTGCTCGTTAAGTGCCCGTTGTTGACGACCGCGAAGGTTGTTGCGAGTGCGAAGGAATGCGTTACGACTGATACGTACAAGTCGATGGGATATTCCCGGCTTGCGACAGCTGTTGGTATTGCTTTGGCATTGGGTGAGGTGACCGAGGATGGAATCGATGACGCGTTGGAGTCGTATGGACAGCGGGGATGGTCGTCTCGTGCGTCGTGCTCGTCTGGTGCCGAGCTTGAAAACTGTCATATTGTTGTTCTGGCGTCGTCGAAGAAGGCTAGCAACCCTTATCGTGCTGTTCACGGATATATGGCTGATGCAATCGATTTGAAAGTTTTGCTGGAACTGACTTCAAAGATCCCCGATGGTGCCGAGCGAGTGCAGATCTTCGTCAAAGCGGAGCCTTCTACTGATGGCGTTGTGAGAGGGAAAAGACATACAATGATGACGGACAGTGATATTCAGGGAACCCGACATGCTAGAGCTGCTGTAGGCGGTTTGGTCGCTGGCGTTTGGGGCGAGACGGATGTGTACGTTAGTGGTGGTGCTGAGGGACAGGGACCTATGGGTGGCGGCAGTGTTTGTGTCGTTTACAAGGTTTAAGTGATGTATTTATGTAGATATGTTTGGAAGATGATTGTATATTGCATGATAGTACGCTATTAAAGAGAACAATGTTTGAATAGTACATTAATAGTAATTTTAATGGAGACACTATTAGTGGATTACAGACAGAAAAAGGACATTACTATCAGCATAATACAGCCACAGCGCGACTCTGAATTTCAGACGAGACCAACGCACGCTGAGCTGCTAATAGAAAAACATAAGGCTAAACTTATAACAAGATCACAATTGGCAATTATATGCTAGGATGCAAAGTAGCAGGTGCCGCACCAGATGCGACAAACAAAATCTACGCATCGTAACACATGCAATTTAGTAGCACAATTATTTTGAGATTGTTATTTGAACAAACACTTGCAAAGCTGCAACTCTTACGCCCACGACGTTGAACTTCAGACAAAATTTATTCTTCAATGCGAACCGACATGCCAGCAGTCCTAAATTATACTTGCATACCCGAGGAGCACAAGGTAAATTATAACGGTAACTTATATGCCGTGAAATCACTATTACATCCCAATCTACTGTATCAAACTAAATTTGCTTTTAAAGGAGCTATATTATATGATATATCCTGAACAGATTTCATTTTACATATCCCATCTACCACTACATCGACAATTCATCCAATATTTTACTCAACATAACGAACTTACTCCTCCGCCTCCCGGAGAAGCGCTTCCCGCTTCTCGTTAACACGCTGCTGCCGTCTCTCACGAGCAGCACGGTTTCTGACACGACGAGCCTCGGCCTCGTCCTTCAACGCGCGTTCACGGGCCTTCTCAGCCTTAGCCTTGATAACGTGCTCGATAACCTGGCGCTTGTGCTTGAAAGTGTTACCCTTGGCGAGCTGGTAGAGTTCGTGGTACAGGTGCTTGTCGATCTTGCCAGCCGCGCGGTACTTAGCGAGGAGGCGGCGAAGAACACGCTGGCGGCGGAGCCAGACGACTTGGCTGGATGGTAGTCAGTATCTCGTTTCGATATCACATAATGGAATTACATACCTGGGCATACGGGCATCCTTGGTACCCTTTCTCTTACCAAAACCAGTGTGTCGGCCGGCACGCTTGGCCTCATGAAGAGTGCGAGTGCGGGAGCGGGAGTGAACAGTGACAGGCTTCTTGATGATCAAACCATCGGAAATGAGCTTGCGGATTCCCTCACCTATGCGGGGTCAGTCAAACCATCTAGACGTATTGTCTCCACCCTATATCCCCGTAATTAAACACGAGGCAAACATGAAAAGGTACGTACGGCTGTTTGCATTAGTGATCGACGTGGTCTCGTTGGGATCGAGCCAGATTTTTCTCTTGCCGACACCGAGCACGCTGGCGGCGAGACGCTTCTGTGAGACTAGATTGGACCTGGCGCATCATATTAGCATTCTCATTCCAGCACATGACTATTCTTGTCGGATGAGGGAGATATGAGATCGGCGGCGATGAGACATGATGATGGTTTCGCATTTACTCCACGCATCCACCAATCCAAACACACAAATAATTGTTGCGAAGTATCCAGTCAAATCCGTTCGATTTGAACCTCGCTATTGGCTGAAATCACAACTGTCCTGGGTTATGCATGCGACTCTGAACTCCTATCTCAATGCCACACGAAGTGTGTCCACTACACAACATGCCCAATCATCACATCACCATCACCAAAATCCCTAATCTCAAATCCCACTAAACACAACACGCAAAACCTACATATCTATTTATTTCGTTGCTGAATAGACGGAGCTGCCGAAGTTGCTGAGACTTGTAACGAAGAAAAAGAAAGGCAAATGAGCGTATCGCGGACGCGGACCTAACACTCTGAGCACACGCCGACAAAGTCCCACACAAACTCACATTGGCGCAGTCACCGGCGGGATAAAGTGTGGGTTAGGGCATAACTTTGAAGCGCGGTATGATGTGGTTGTAATGTCAGTCGATGTTGGCTGTGACTGCTTTCCGTGACTAGGGTTTACTGTTGAGCAAGTTTAAGTTTCGTTCTGAGTTGTACTAGGCCTCGTTAGGAAACAGGTAAACTATCGAGCAAGGACTGCCATAACCCTAGCCTCATCCAGGTAATGCCTTCAACAGTCATCAGCGACAACACACTCTATTATTATGCCACTAAATTATTAAGCCTATCTGCAACAGTACTACTATGATTCAGCTACCATTCATCCCTCCATCGGAGCAAGCAATAACTTCTAATGACTTTCCTGAACCCGTCTACTCCCAGACTCGACTCACCTACTCCGTCCTCTGCAAACAACACGCTCTCAATGTCGTAACTCATCGTAGCATGCTCTGAAACCGTTTCATGCGGGGTCAGGTATTGAAGCAAGAACAGATATCGTTTGGCGGTGTTTGATGCCGCTTCTTCCAGCAGAGGATTTGCTGTGGTGCTTGGCCGCGTCGATAGTCCAAAGAGCAGAGAGTGTGGGTCTGTTAGTATAATTCTGAGATGTTCAAAGACGAGATTAATTATTCCTGTATCGTGAGTATGAAGGATGTGTATATGGAATGGACTCTGACGTGCTTACCTTTGCGGAGACCAGGAGACCGTGCTGCGGCAGATAATATTACTCTAGTGTATGCCGCCAACAATATATCAAGTTTGCCGTCACCAGTACTATTGCTTTCGTACTCTTCGTTCTTTTTATAAACCTCACGACGAGAGAACACCGCAATGCCGTGAAGGAGACCCCGTAGTAAGCTTGTCAAGCATTCCTGGAACTTGATCCGCTCATCAATTCCTCCTGTCCCCTCACACGCGCGGCCGTCCATTCCGTAGAATGTACGAAACGAAACTTGTTCCAGGCAAAATATAATGAACCCCAGAACCTCAGCAACGTATACCGGACTCAGCACTTTCTCTGGATCGTCATCAGACGGCGCAATATATAGTTTTAAAGTGTGGATGTGTTCAGCGACTTGTTCTGCGGACTTGTATCCATTTGTCAGTAATACTCTCGTCGATTCTCGAAGTATATCTATATGTATCGTGAATCGTCAGCATACGGCAATGATAGCCAGTACATGAACAGACACTACCGGACGTGAAAACATGCCCGTAGCATGCAAGAGAATTATCAGATTTGACAACATCAGTGCTTGTATCGAGCTTAGTATTCTGCCCAATACTCTCTTCGTTATGTTCGCCAGTAGGCAACAATATCGCTGGTTGTGACAGAATTGTAACCGAACTTGGCAATGCCAGGGACTCTTTCGGAACTACAGATTCCGCTTGCACAGTTGCTTTCCTGTTTCTATCCTTTTCCTTCTGCGCTTCGTCATTCCTCTTCCTCTTTTTGCCTACTCCGAGTTAACAAGCATCTTGACAATCGTCCATATGACTCACCAATGTCAGTCTTCAGCAAATCAATCTGCTCCCGTAAATCACGTACTTCGCGTATCGTGTCATCGTACCTCGTCTTCCAGAATTCAGCCGGATCGATGCACTCGAGCACACGTAATCTGTAATCTAAAATATTCGACTGTAAACAACCCGCCTAACGTATTACTCGGACAGAAGGAATGGTAGCCTGTCAAATAAAAAATACAAGAAGAGAAATGCCGGATCTGAACATACCAAAAATATCTACGTCGGCTGGCTTTGCTCGGACAATAGCTATAGCCTAGATTTTCAGTCAAACCCGACTTTGAACTCACATGCCAATTCCAAAGAAAGTAAATAATTAACAACCAGCCATACCAGCGCTAATTTGAAATAATCCGGCGGTTTCATGTATTCCACCTTCAGAATCGTTTCGTGCTAGCCAGAAGTAGGTTACTTATGGCTATCAATATGTTGTGATATGAGTTTACAAACATTGCACATAAGTTATATGAGCGCGATTCGATTATGTAAAGTCTGCTTGTTGCCAGATGGGACGCGTCTTCAAAGGCACGCGTTTTTACCCTAACCTTACGACATTTGTTCATGTCATCATCAATAATTGGCCAAATAACTTACAATTTCGCGGGTGATGTTACATAAGCCCGACGGTATTCAAGCAGCCAAATATTTGGGCAATATCATGCATGTATTTACGATTTATAACCGTCAACGTCAGATAGCAACTACTGTCGGTGGAAATAATACGATATTCGTATGTTTCAATCGTTTTATCCATCTACATTGTCACCACCACTCCGTAAATTTCCCATAACTTCAAAGCACTACAAAGTGTACATATGCCTCAACGCAATATAAAAAAAGAACCATTACTACCAAGACCGAAACACTTACAAAACAAAATATAGCAACCGGATCCCATTCATATACATTACACATCAGAAAATAGTACAACACAAGCCCATTTTAATCGTATATCAATAGACGAAATAACGAAATATTCAAAAAGCAATACATATCGAAGTTAAACAAAATCAAGACAAACGATTTAAATCAGATTAAACCCCATTAAAGACGCAAAACACCAATTTTTATCCTGTAAAGCTCGCAGTCTTCGTCAGCCGTACATGGGAATCCCATGAAACGCACGACATTCTCCACCTTCGACATGATTCTCGACCCAATTCTCGTTACAAGCAAACAACATCCCGCACGCAGCACACCAGCCACGCATACCGGCACGCTGATCAGATCGCGTGCCGGCCGGGTAGACAAAGTGTCGGGACTTTAGATGGGTTTTATATGTATCCCGCCTTGAGAAACCACCGGTTGAGTGGCATGGCGTCGAGGATGTTGGGTCAAAGAAGGGGCACGTGTAGGCTTTGTTGATAGCGTGCTTCTTCAGGTGCCGGGTTAGGTAACCCTTGATCCTGAACTTTGATGAACAATGCGGGCACTGGAATGTTGGTGTGGAAGAAGGTTGGTGAGGGGATGACGAGGGCGAGTGGACCATTGCATGTTGCTTGCCTGGCGAAGACGACGGCGAGCTGTTTGAGGACGCTGGTGACCCCGAGACAGAGGATCTGTGTGGCGAGCCCATTGACGAGCGCGGTGAGGAAGATACCGTGGAGGAGACGTCGGCCATGTGCGGCACTGGAGCCTGCATGAGAGGCGCCTGGTTGTCGTCGAAGATGAACTGCGTGTGCGCATCAAGCGGATACGAGGAATTATGTGCGTGGGGGACAAACTGCGGCTGGAACCCAGACATGTCGTGAAACGACATCATGTGCTCGGGCGGGAAATGGGGAACGAATTTAGTGTCGTCGTTCAAGTATTCGTGTTCATGTTTACCATTGCCCACCGTGCTGTCGACCGCTATGTCAACAGGAGCGTTGCCGTCAAAGAACTTGGTATCCGGGTGGAGATCAATGTGTTCGGAGAAGGGTCCAGTGAAGGCGTAATTATCCTCGCCAGGCGCGCTGGCAGGGGAGCTATCGTCGACGAGAGAGGGGGGAGACCAAGTTGTCGACTCTGCGGGCGAATACATAGACGACGCTGTGGATGTCGATGGCGACGACAAGTTCTGATGCACGGCACCAGGAACCAGGAGTTCGGACGACGCTTGCAAAGTCTGATCCGGACTCGGCCCGACGAAACCAGCCGTGTCGTTAACGTCAAGCGCATACGACGGGACAGACGGGTAAAGAGGACGATTGTACGGCGCAGCAATGGACTGGCGCTCGTTGCGACGACGCACAACTCGGGGAACAGAACCGTCGTCAGCGAAGCCGGTGGAAGTGCGAGCAGTTCCAGACGCCGCGAGTTTATGGCGCATCTCGGAGATATAAAGCTCGAGCTCGTCCAGCTTGGTCAGGAAGTCGCCTTGGTTGACAGCGGTGGCTGGCGGCGCGGTCAAAACCTGCTGCTCGAGAGGGACAAACTGAGGGACAAACTGCTGCTGAGGCTGGTACTGGACCTGAGGAGCGAACTGAAGCATGTAAGAAGATGAAGAGTGCATCATTCCAGAGTCAGAGAGATCGAAGCCGACAAGCTCGCCTCCGGCGTTATGAACTTGAAAAAGTGTTGTGGACGGATCCGTAGCACAGGGAGTGGCAGTCTGCACGTTCGACGAGCTCGCGGAGTTTGTGCGGGCTGGAGTCGCGGCAGTCAAACGGACGTCAAGAATGATCTGAGGAAACAAGCTCGCAGTTTGTGCGGGTACAGGGGACACGGGGGGCGACGTAACAGAGGCATTGGTGCAGGAAGCCTTAGATGCGACCTCGGCGACGGTGACAGCCGGAGCAGGTTCTGGTTTCGAATTAATTCGCTTAGGCGCAGAAAAAATCAACCCCAAGAAGGAGGATGCGAAGGCTCTAGGTCCGGAGAAGAGAGACGCGAGAAGAGCACCGGTCGAAAGAGGCGAGACTGTCACGACGATTAGACCAGTTCAATCACACAATTCATTCGTTCAGAAATTCCATTCGGGACCGACTGAAAAGATCGATTGAGGAGTACATACCAAGCGAGAAGACGCTGAAACGTGCGTAGGAGTGGACAACATCTGTCTTTTGTGAGCCTGAGTCGTCGATGGGAGTACCAAGTCCAGTGATTGAATCGGAAGGACTGGCTGTGAAGACCGAGGCAATACGGGTCCACAGCGAGGACCAGTAGGTTGGCTGAGCAGCGGACATCGCAGAGGGAGCAGCTGCAGGACGAGCGTGCGGAGAGCAGCGAGTTTTTTGTGGTTGTGTGCTATGCTGGGGTGTCGAGGGAAAGATAAGAGAGGGACGGTCGAGAGTGGTGATGGGTGACTGGATTGTGATGGGAAGCACTGACTTCCTCAGTCAGCTTTTGCAGGTGCAAGAACGAGCCTTGACCCAGTCGGGGGGAAATGGCGCAGTACCCCAGCATGAGGGTTAGGTCTATGTGAACAGACCTACCGCCTTGCTGGATTCGTTCTGTCGTGGTGCGAAACATTCGAAAGCATTGTTACTAATTGCGCACAATAAACGCGGCACACACGGAGCCAGAACAAGAGGTAAAGTTCCGGCCCCCAGGAGGCGGTGCGCGCCCCCGTCAATGTCAGACCTAAGTTATGGTGCGGTTGCGGTGTAGCTGCTACTATTGCATCGTGGTTACGGCGCATTTGAGGTGCTGTCTATCAGCATTATTTGTCACGTGCGATGCCGTATGGTTGTGACCTGCAGCAGCGCTTGGCAAGTCGCGCGCAGGCTGATCATTATGGAGCGCCAGAGAGAAATAACATTATTGGATACAGTTGAGAAATAATTATTGGATCAGACAGTGCTAACAATAATATAAAGCCTGTTACCAGCAAGATACACAAATTCAATTTTCATACTCAATAAGATGTAGTTATTGCGATGCCCGGATTAAATCTTCATTAGTGTGATAACTCCCTGCCAATCACGTAAATAATTCAGTGTTGTCAAGAACCATATTACTAAGGCACATGCTAGGAAGGATCAGTATACGCGCATCGAATACTATTACATATTGCGTCTTTTATTTTGCGGCGACCGAGAGGCTCCAAATACGCGACGCAGCTTGCAGTGACCTTATAGATACTGGAACTTCAGACGATAATAAATTCCGCTGACCCCGTCTCCCCGGACCCTGGCATTGGCGAGTTTCGCATGCGTTAGCGAGTGTCGGGGCCGTCTAACTAACCGTTGTTGGTCTTTATCACCTGCAATTAGACCCCAAACCGTCCAGTCAACTTCTCGCCTCGCGCGGCTCTAACGTGCGGCGCCCCAGTGTTCTGAAATCTTTGGGCTAGATTGTATCAGGCCGCTAGGTGCTTGTTTGTATTATTGGGTTGATTCGACTCTTCTGCAGCAAATGCGTTGTATGGGCGGGAGACGTTTGCTGTCACTACTTCGGCTCGACATCGACTAGCTCACAAAGCGCAAAAAAAATACAAGAATTGTTGATTAAAGAACGGAAATCAAGACGAACAGATATAACTCCACCTTCATCGCCCGCACCACTATTGTAGTGACAACGGTGCGTCCCGACCTTGATTTCGCAGTGCGATAATTGGTATTTGGATATTTCCACCGCTAGATCCCCCAAGATGCCTAGCGAAGAAGTTCCTTTACGACTCCTTTACGTACGCTTGTGTTGTCGCTTACCCCGTGTTATGGTTTGCAGAGGGGATCTGGGATCGATACCATGGTTCCTATTAACGCGAGAAAGTATTGCGATGTTGTAGAATTCGCATCAGTGATGACAGGGGAGGTTCTGGCGATACAGCATGCCTATATATTTCGCATCGAGTTGTATCGCAAAGAAGTTTTTCGTGGAATAGGACAATGAGCGTATACATATTGGAGGAGTAGTGCGGTATAACTACGGACAAGCATTCTCCATAAGCGTTCGGCATGAACACGCCTCGGGATATTGCCCGTCTTATATTATACCACTGGCAACAAATTTTATGGCGTGGACGATATTCCACTACCGATTGGATTGTCATGGAAAAATATTTTGGATATTGACGAACTCTAAGGAGGGACAAATAAGAGGTAATAATGCGCAAAAGTATGCTGTAAGTCTTAACAGCCGCAGGATTGCACGTCTGCCGTACGCGGCATTGTGCGCTACTTACTAATCCTTCCGAATGTCAGTGCTCAGATGACGGGGCAGCTTCAGTAGATATCTGGTCAACATACAGCAGCTTATCATGTAGAGTGGCACTTCGGGTGCGATCGTTATAAAAACGGTAGCATATATACTGAGCAAAGCTGCCGAAGTTGTTGCTGGGTCAAAAACGAAGGCTCGTGGACTCACAGGGAACTCGAGTAAGAAGATGCTGCAAATAGCGGGAGCTAGTCTGGATTCGGAAGTAGCGAGAGGGGCACGGACATTCAGTGCCTCGTGCGGCTCCAACCTTGTTGTGAGACTCCTGTGCGGCATCTCGCGATAAAAAATGTACTAATTATTATTGCCGCTCCTCAAAGATCAACTCCATGGCTCGTCGCTATTGTCACAGCACTGCTATTGCACACATGTACAGGATAGACAGATAGTTAGCAGTAATAGTATTGATTGCTCGATGCATTGCAGATTGCTGCTGTCGACAGAGAGTGATGAGCAAGAAAGAGTGTTAACGACACCGATACCGTAAACCTTAGAGTTTGGAGTTAGTGAGTGCGTGGACGTCAGAACCACCGCGGAGTGTCTTTCTAGCTGACCTTACTCCTTTACCCTTCGGCCATCATCTATCTACTCCACTCAATTTCCGCTTCTCCACGTCCTCCACTGCTAAAAAAATCCCGTCCTCTGGTTCTGCAGCTAACGGTGAACCGCCTCGAGCTGACCGCTTACTGCCGCTCTAATCACTTCACCCGGCCGGCAAGTCTGCTCTCCAAACCTCGCCTCGAATTTTCTTCACTTCTCGCAGGTGCTCTGCATTCGTTCAGTATATCTCACGAAGCAAGCGACACAGATCCACAAGGTCCCGCACTGGCCAATACACCAATCGAGTGCCGTCTACATGCAGCTCTGCTCCTCCGTGTTGCCCGTCGTCGTCGCTCCAGGTTCAACCGCACCTGCCACCAGCACTCCACCTCATCTTCAAGATTCTGTCCCACTCGTCTTTGAGCCCCAGCTGGACTCAGCAGCTGCGGCACGTCAGCATGCCCGGTGAGCGCGAGCTCTTCCCCGACCATCCACGGGCCTCTCCGCCGGCCGGGACTCGCAATCGAGCTCCAGCGCCAGCTCTGAGCAGCAAACAAGTCTCGGCCAGTCTGCACGATATCCTCGCTCAGAGCTTGCATGATCTCAATCTCGAGTCCACCAACCATGACCGGGGTCATATCACGAATGTCTCGTCAACGACATCGACCGCACCCGCGACCGTGTCCCAACAGGCAGCAGTGCAGGCCCCGAGGATCAACACTAGCCGAGTGCCGCCAAATCACCATCCGTCGCCACTATCCCAATCCGTCCTTCGCCAACCGCATCCGCATCCCAGGTCGCTGTTCACACCGCAACCGATACCACCGCCGAGTCACGAAGTCCAGTACTCTAGCACCGCCCCAATCGAAGCCGCGAGCCACTACTACCCGTCGCGATACCCGTCGAATTCCACTTCCTCGCCGCTCTCCGCAATGCATTATCCTCCGCATTACTCCGCGCAGTATCCACAACGTTTTACGAGGACTTCCTCAATAACATCAGTGTCGTCCGACAGCGGCTCGTCCGTGCGGTCGCCTATGTCGTCACCCTCAATATCGTCTGCTTCGTCTTCGTCCTTTGCATCGTCCTCATCCGCAGCATCGTGTGAGAGGGACTTGTTTCCGCAAGCAACACAGCTCGACCTGCGCATTCCGATGTTACCGGACCCGTCACCTTTGTCAGACCCATCGTTCTTTTTCTCCAATGACCAAGGCGCCAAAGACAACACGACCGATGATCCGCATAATGCCCGCCGATCAATGCAACGAAAACACTACACGCACTCTCGAACTCCGTCAACAGCTACTACATCGCGTTCAGTATCACCGCGCGAAGACAATTTCCACGAGTACCTTTATAGATCAAGGTCTTGCACCGCCAGTCCCCGCTCGCGGCACGCATCCCCGCGCCCGCAGCACCATCACCGCCAAAGGATAGAACAAGTGGGGATTCCTGCCTCAGCTGCTACCCCGGATGGCATGATGAGCTCCGTAGGCACGCCTACCGACACACCTGTTGCTGTGCGCGTACAATTTCGCGAAGAAATGCTATACGGCGATGGCGGGTGTATTGACGATGATGACGACGACGGCGACGACGGCGACGACCACGAGGTGCTAGACGAGCGGCCCAATCCTGCTCATCGCGAGTCAGAGTCTTCCGTCACGTCGATACGGGAATCAGAATACGACGCCGATGAAGACGATGTCTCCGACGCACCGGACGAAGGCCTGTTTGCGCGTGGCCGGACTCTGTCCACGTGGTACGAACAACCAGTGAATCTAGTCCGGCCGTTGGATGATCCTGGAATAAACGGCGTGCACGGGAAATTGTTCCCTGACATGAACCTTGACGATGACTAGCTTGCACCACTCTGCACACACTTCGACGATTATTTTTCGCACTTATTGGTGTTTGGGGTGCACGATTCATAGAACTTTGGGCTACGCATGTGTGGATTCAACAATCCATTTTAGTTATTGTAAATTCTTGCATCTTTAACCTCTTGCTACCTTCCGGTGGTGCGTGCGGGTATTAAGGTGTGACGGGCACTTTTGGGTTCATTTGTGTATATTTCTATTGTTTATATTGGCTTTGGTTACCGTATTAATTGCAGGTCGGGAATTTTGTTTATTGGTTTAACAGTTGGATACTTCATTTGGGCATAGTTATGTGGGTCCTCATTGGACTCAGCTGTCGATATCGGTCGCTATAACTCTCTGACCACATATAATTCTAAATCGCAAACTAGCACATGAGGCAGAACACGTAACTATAGATTAACAAAGCATCCGTAGACATAACATTCACACGTGGACTCCACGCTTTGTAACAACCTAAAAATATTCACCGCACAACTTAGATAGTACAAAAGAACTTTCACACTCGCAACGAGAAGCCCGAGAACTAACCTTGTAGTTAAATTATTACCAGAAAATAAATCAAGTCCATACGTCTACCTTGATCTTTCAGAGCTCAATCAAAACGCAGCAGACCACCTTGCATTCAATGGATCTGCCATCCCCCGCGCAAATATGGTGAGGCGGTCATCACCAACCGGCCATGTCACAACCTACTAAAGTTTAATCACAACTCTCACGCAGAAGTACATTATCACAAGAAAATTGAGGTTTGTAAAGAATGTAAAGGTAAGAACAAATTATCGCCACAAAATATATGCCAAAAATAACAAGTTTGCATGATGACCTCGTCGTGGTGCATAACTCTACAAGGCGCTCACGCATTATCGTCTGTGGACCTATTATAAGCGTAATTGTC
The DNA here is from genome assembly GCA_018804115.1 of Lipomyces starkeyi. Lineage (NCBI taxonomy): Eukaryota > Fungi > Ascomycota > Lipomycetes > Lipomycetales > Lipomycetaceae > Lipomyces > Lipomyces starkeyi. The sequence goes on from JAGJTG010000014.1 coordinate 262,416, forward strand.
GAGCTCGCAATCTCCACAAGATGGACCAACACGAGAATAAATTTCACACACAACTCCAAAACACGCCTTAGAAACCGCCACCAAAGTCGCCACCACCAAAATCACCGTCGCCGCCGTAGTCGCCGCCTTGATCCACGACAACAACATCGGGAGACATGGCGTCAGCAAGTAGCATGCCTCCTACTAAACCACCGGCCGCACCGAGCGCCATTCCGGTTCCCGCACCCATTCCCGACCGTTGCGGTTGCTGTTGCTGCTGTTGTACATACACGGGTTGTTGCTGTTGTGGATAGTATCCTTGTTGCGGATAGTAAGGTTGCTGTGGATAGTATCCCTGCTGCGGATATGGCTGCGGATATGGCTGTCCGTACCCTCCACCGCCGTAGCCGCCATGGTTACCTGCTGGTCCTCGATTTTGATGGGACATTTGTGGTTGCTGTCTCTGACCTTGAGTAGCCGAATATGCTGGTGGCTGGTCTGCACCGGGCGGCTTTTCCCACTGCGATTTTCCAGTCGACAAGTTAACATAGTAATACCTAACCATCCATCAGCCGTCATCCCAAGAGTCGTACACGTATATCACGCGAAATTAGAGCAGGAGTTGGATTGCTTACGTGTTGTAGTTTGTGTCGTATTTTGCCAGCCAGCCTGCAATCGCAAGATCAGTCAGCACGCAATCGCCAAGAGCTTCGAGTAGATAGCGCATACATACCGTCTGGCACAGGCGGGGCGGCACTTGGGGGCGGACCGGGAGGTGGACCTCCGGAACTCATGTTGATGGACTTTGGGGAGGAGTGTAGAAGATAAGAAGCGGGTGTTCGAATGTTAGTAATCGTGGTAATCGTGCAGGTGGATGCGGAGGCGGGTGATATTAAATATGCCGAAGCTCGGCTGGGGGGCAGCAAGAACCGACCACTTGTTCACTCCAGTTCCACGAAAATCGCAAGACACCATCTCATCGATATCCTCTTAAAAAATAAATCAATCGATAAATTTTCCATTAAATATATTATGTTGCTAATTTTTTGTAAACGAAAATAAAAAGCTGCCGACATTTGCTTGATTTGGCGAGGCACTTTTACTGTGGGACCTCAAATTTGGCACGTGATGTCTAACATTAAACACTACACAGTTATGCCATAATGCACGTGAAATTTAAGTTAGCTTAGAGCCATCGCGGACGAATAGATTTGTTATTCACACTTGTATTAGACAGCCACCAAACCCCGGATTTTGAAAATTACGAACAAAGTGCCGAGATCTGGTGGTCCCGCCCAGCATGCCATCTGGCAAGGCCAACAGATGGCAAGAAGGCGAAGGGCGAGTAGCTGTGCTCGCATATGTATAGATCTTCTAACGAGAGTCTATACGAGAATCTATAGAAAGGAACATCCATTTGGACACGGGCGTAGGGAAATCCTCCGGGAAAAAATCCCAGTGGGAAAACAAGAATGCCGGAGGTAAAACCTAACACTGTTACTTATGAGCCTGTAAAGGCTCACCTCTCGACGCCTGTCGACAAGGCGTCGCTGGGACCGGTAGCGGACCAAGTGGCTTGGTTCAGCAAAACATATAAACTTTGCTCAGATGAGAAGCGAAGTTGGTCTGCTGAGTGAATATGTCTCAGTCGGTCGGCTCTGATTGACAGCGGAGGTTGCCGATATTAATTGGTTAAGTGTGCTGTACAGTAGTACATTCTGGTGCTAGGACTGCTCTGGCTAGGCGCTATCTTTCGACAGGGAAGCCCACCTAAGGGCTAAGACAATGGCGTGCAAAGAATTATATGTAATTGACTAAATACCATATCCGCGTTTGCTTGCGAAGATTCCATAATGCAGCACGGATCCCCGGAGACGATAAGCAGCGGTTGGATTACCAAGTCGCGCGTAGATTCATGGGTACGTAAAGCTCGATTGCGCCAGTCCAGGGTTCTAACCCTAAACGTTATCCCGCTAAAAACTTAATTACGGAACACTTTATTTCAGATAAACTTTAAATCTCCAACGTTCCTCGGGCTACTTTATTTCTTGCATACCCTTAGGTCACACACAGCTTGTAGGTCACACACAGCTGGGCTGTTACTTGGGAGGTATAAATTGTCTGTCAAACTTTCGTACCCAAACCACACTTTGGGCACATCAATCGGGCATACACTATGATAAATCCCCCCGAGCCCTAGATATACCGCATGCTTACATTGGCCTTGCGAAGTAGCCAATGAACCCTTCCGGTTAGTGAAATTGACAGGTAAGGCGAGGTTCGTCTGTTAGTATGCTAGTGATAAGGTTTCACCTCTATGCTCAAGTACCAAGCCTGAACCGCAGCCGGACTGCGTAAACAGGAAATTGATGTTTTTTCGCCTAAAATTGGCATAGCGTGGTCTTTCAGCTAGTGCGACGGCGACCTCATACGATGGATGAGTTTTCCCTAAGTTATAGCTTCGTTCACGGTGCTGGGTGAGCATGTTAAATACCTATTGCTGACGCCTTTTCTTCCTTCCTCTTGCCACCACCACCTCCTTATCATTTCTGCTTGACGGTCATTCTCAGTATTTGACTATCTCGGCATTTCAACGTTTATACGTTATAATCCTTGCGGGTATTAATCATCGACTGTAACTCGAGGTACATAGGTCTATTTGATAGTAGATACATTTGAACACATCTCAACACGATTCTCGACGCTAAGTGGCAACTAGTCGAAGAGCCGTTTTACGTATGGATCCTTGATAATCACTAATGATATCCATAGCTATTATGCTGGTAAGCGTACCAACCCGGTTACTTTAATTCAGTACATTGCTTTTCAATGAAGAATTGTTGCAATTTCACTGACCCAGTTACGCTGGTTACGACCTATGCATGTGCTGACCTACCGCAAGGTAGGACAGATATGCTACGAAGGCGCTATTTTCCAAAATGTTACAGGCATTAGTTCATCAGGTGTTTCACCATTTAATCGAGGTCTTAACAGTAAACTCGGTGGGTTATCACATTTATAGTATTGTTGAACCTCGTGTTAGGCTTTTCTGCCGACGCGTTCGGTAATCGAAGCCTACAAAGGTAAACTAAGTAGCTAGTTGTATCAGAATATATTTTCGGCGGGTATGAACCCTGTTTAGTGCCGTTTAAGTCGTGCCCATTTGGCTTGCCCCTGACAAGCAAACTGAACCAGTTTTCGGGTTCTTGAATACAGCACATCACGATGACTAATCGATATGCCACCGTCGTCTCATGTCGCACGCAGCGTGGTCAAGTAACCTGCGATATTATTGTTAGCTACTGTAAACAGAATATCCGTGTAATACTATAACTATTTGTTCGACAATGGACACTCTAGCACAAGTATACTAATCAATGACCTCATGAACATAAATGCGAAGTGGCAGCGTGGACGTCCCGGCGGACGCATTTCCGAGACAGCCGCCCCTGTAACCCTATACTCCATATTGCAACTCACTTACAATCACAAATGCCTCAGCATCTTGAGCAATAGTAACCATGGGAGGCGCAGGCGCACACGCACGCACCGCTCTGTGCATCATCAACTCGGCCCATACTTGGTCAATCAGCACATCTACGAACTCCATTACTCCACACAGTTCAACTCTAGCATAACTCCTTCCTACCTACGACTCGCTTCTATAATTCATCCGAAAGAAGTGGGCTTTCAGCTGCGGAGCCGCAGGACTTGTTACTCCGCAATAAACAGCACGCTCGAAATAGCAACAAGGCGTACGACGAAAGATAGTTCCACACCATGCCATTGATCCACCGTCACCATTCTGACGACGACGCGGATAGTTTGGAAGAGACGCAACCACGTACGACAGAGAAGAAGCCAAAATCGCGGCGGCCACCGAGTATGTTTGTTTTTATTTGACTTGGTTTCTGTAACGAGCGGAATTTCCGTACGGAATACTGATGCACATTCGATAGACACCGCGTTTAGACAGCAGAGATTAAAAGCATGGCAGTAAGTGTTCTTCATATATTACAGGGCTGTTTACTGTTTTCATGAACTGGAGACTAATAATCCGACTAGGCCGATCCTGACACCAAAAACCGTCCTGCCGATTTTCTTTGCCGTCGGCCTCATTTTCGCCCCAATTGGCGCTCTGCTACTATGGGCCAGCTACAGAGTTCAAGAATTGAATATAGACTATACCCACTGCAGTGAAGCCGGCAACGAATTTGAAACTATCCCAAAAGAGTACGTGAGCGCGCACTTCCGTGCCTCACCCTCGGAACCCGCGGCCCTGTGGCAAAGCTACAATGATTCTAGCGCGCCGGCTGGCCAGCAAACATATTGCCGTCTCCGATTTGCGATCGAGTCCGAAATGTCCCCACCAATCTTGGTGTACTACCGCCTCACGAATTTTTATCAGAACCACAGACGATACGTGCAGTCTATTGACGAGCAACAAATTGAAGGGCAGGCAAGGAGCGCAGCGGCTTTGACGAGCGCTGAGCTCTGTAAGCCGTTAATTGTGAATGCTGAGGGCAAGCCCTATTATCCATGCGGCTTGATCGCGAACTCGTATTTCAATGATACTTTCGCGAATCCGATCTTCAAGGGTAATATCGACATTACGTCGCTTTCTACCGAGAATGTGACGTATATGATGACGGACAAGGGAATTGCGTGGTCGAGTGACAAGAAGCGATTCAAGAAGACGCAGTATAAGGCATCCGAAGTCGTTCCCCCCCCGAACTGGATATTATCATATCCCGACGGGTATACCGACGAGAACCTGCCCGATATTTCCCAGTGGGAGTCCCTCCAGAATTGGATCAGAACAGCGGGCCTGCCGACATTCAGCAAACTCGTTTTACGAAATGACACCGAGAAAATGCAGGTCGGCATTTACGAGATGGATATCGGCATGCGTTTCCCGACCACTGTGTATGGCGGCACCAAGACCCTCGTCATATCCACGCGCTCCGTCGTCGGCGGCAGAAATCCGTTCTTGGGTATAGCGTATCTCGTTGTCGGCGGATTATGTGTTGTCCTCGGATTGTTATTCACCCTCCGGCATCTCATCAAGCCCCGAAAATTGGGCGATCATACTTACTTGTCGTGGAATAACGAGAACGGAAACTAAAAGGAATCGGCCGCGTACCTGTTGTCGAAACTCATCTTTGTTTATTCTATTTTGCAATATCGTGATGATTCATCAATTGGCTTGTGATTGTGTTTGGCTTGAGTAACTGTTTTTCCCCCGTTCTCCCCGGTTGTTTACAGTACTACTGCACCATCAATTACATTGTGACGATTTTTTTGTACCTTGCCGTTATTTGTTTGACGTATTTCTTTGTCTTTTTATGTCGTCTTCAGATGTCGTATATATTAGATGGAAAAAGGCGATTGGAATAGGTCTTATCCGATGAATTTGAACGTGTAAACCGAGGACATCGCGAATTGGGGGCTTGTTATTGATTGGGTGTATTGGGTAGTATGCTCGATTCCGATATTCGAAATAGTAATAGAATAGATGTACCAATAAGCACGGCTTAATCGAAACTGACGTAAGGCAGATATGTAGGAGTAAATATACGATCTATTCGTAAGTACTGTTCTCTGTCACATTATTCAGAATATATCTCTGTGTTACTAATGCTACAATCTCTGTACCTTGGGCAGACTCTCCAATGTACTCTTTTTATGATGAATTCGTCGAAATCGCAGATGGCCGAAAACCCTAGATGGTTGCAGCAGTTTCATTAAATGACAACCTGCAGTCAGGTAACGTACGCTATAGATTGACGGTTGAGAGTCTAGCCGCACAGGATTGTGGAACATTATAGCCGTGTAATCTAACTGAGTTACGGAATAATGACACGTTCATACTAGTGATAGTAAAGAGGAATTACCGAATTATATTCTAATAGATACACATAACAAAAAGCCACAAATCTAAAAGTACAAGAGGTCACACTGATCAGTAACCGTGTCTATGAACCCATTCGGTTCTGCCTTCTAGCAGTCAATCTCTTCAATAAATCAGATCCACGCGTATTGCTGTCGTCATCATCGTCATCATCATCATCGTCATCATCATCATCGTCATCGTCTTCGCTATCACTACTAGAATCCTGCCCAGTCGCAAGAATAGCCGCACCATCGTCCTCGTCCTCGTCATCATCATCGTCTTCTTCTTCTTCCCGAACAATAAACCCATCCAAGTCATCTTCCTCCTCCGCCTCCCTTCTTCTTCTCTCCTCCCGCGCCCGCCGCCGCAAATTGTCCCTCCTCTGCCGTTCTTCAGCAGGATTCATCAAGGCAGCAGGTGCATGATGCTGCCGGTGTTCATTCGACGTCAATAGCCGCTCAATATCTGCCAGCCGCGCCTCTTTACTTTTCGTAGCCTTCCGTCCATCGTTCAACGCGCGCTCAACCAGCTCAACCTTCTCGTCCTGAATCGCAATAACCCGCTGCTCAATGCTGTTCTGCATCACAAGCCGAAACACATTAACCGGTCGTGTCTGACCCAACCGGTAACACCGATCGACAGCCTGTCGCTCCTGCGCAACGTTCCACCACAAATCACTAATAATGATCTGACTCGCGGCAGTCAAGTTCAAGCCGGTGGACGAGACCGCCAGGGAGGCTAGCATGACTGTGATGCGTTTGTCTTTGCTGAGTGTTAGGATCGCGTTGTCGCGCTCAGGAACAGTCATTTGGCCATCGATACGTGTGAAACCGATACCGGCTTCGACAAGACGGACTTGAATTATATCCAGGAATGAAGTCCATTGTGAGAATACGATCGTCTTGACGGGAGTGTCGTCCTTAGGCGCTGAATCGTTTTGTTCTTTGGTCTCTGCAATACCGTTAGTCGAAAGTTTAGAAAATTCGAGTAAGAACAACATACTTTTCAGAATCCTCAAGATTGCCTCTAGTTTGCTACTGCTACCCTCAGCAATGACGGTATCATTCGACTTGCTCTCGCCCATGGGCGAGACAAGCCAGTGCTTAGGATCACCCAGCTCTGCTCGACACATAGGGCACGGCTGACCAGCTTTGATTACATCCTCAATGCAATCCTTTCCAAATATATGTTTGCAGAGAGTAATTCTCGGGTCATGCAGAGTCTCGAAACAAATCGGGCATTCCTCCTCATTATCGATCGCAGCCTGTAATAGAAGTTGCAATGCCATGATACTGTCGTGTGTGGCCTCCACCACTTGCTTGTCCGCTATATCAGCGACACCCCGTATTCGCTCGCCGCAGAGACCTTTGTGGTTGCAAATCTGACGGAGACGGAGAAGGGCTTCGAGCAGGTAGATGTACTTAGTTCTGCCATCGCCCTCCCCGGCATCACGAAATTTTTCCATAACGCCGAGTGCCTCGCGTTCCATCGCATCGTAGACTTGTCGCTCGGCTCTTGTCCATTCGATTGTATGCATGTATTCGTTTAGTGGTGGGAGATTCAAGTTAACGATTGAATGCATGGACTTTAGACGACGGAGGCAGAGTGTCATCATGAGGGCTTGTAACCGCGTCTCGGACTCGCCGTCCTTGAGATTAAAACCGCGAGTAATAACTTTCTCAAAAACAGCACGATCCGTGAGACCGCCCGATATCTTGAAAAATCTGACAAGCGAGAACAAATCCTGCAAGGAGTTCATAATCGGTGTACCGGTGAGTGCCCATCGAGAGTACGCGTCGATACGGAGAACACCCAGCGCGACTTTGGTCGTGGGGTTCCGGATGATGTGCGCCTCATCCAGAATCACGCGGCGCCAGGTTTGCTCGAATATGCGCATATTCCTGGGTGTTCGTCTGACCGGTCTAAGGTTCTCGGGATCCTCCATGGCTTCAATCTCTTTATACTCTGACGTGACACTACCATAGGAGGTAATAACGACATCGTAATCTGTAAACCTGACACTTGGGAACTTTTTGCTGCCATGCCATACTAACACTCTCAAGGGACTGTCCGGATCCACATGAGTAAGAATCTGTCCAGACCAGTTCGACATCAATCCAACCGGCGCGAGAATCAACGTCGGCATGCCCACGTACTTTTGCGGAGTGGTGTCGGTCTTGATAAGTCCCTTTCGCACCGCGATCTCCGGATCATGGCAGATAAGCGAGATAAGCTGAATAGTTTTGCCGAGACCCATATCATCCGCCAGACACCCACCGCTGAACAGTTGCGGCGATTCAGTATGGAAATTCGTCATGCGGTTCCAAAACCTATTACCCTGGACCCAAGTCCAGAATTGAGTCGGTGTCTTTTTAGATAAATGTGGATGTTCGTGCTGTAATAGCCATCCGAGTCCTTGTAACTGATAATCAAGCATCTTCGTCGCGACACGTGTTGGCTGCGACGCCTTGGGTAGGCTTTTCAGCGTTTCCTCGGTGTGACCGTACCTTGCGTTAGAAAAACCACGCGCGTTGGCTTCGCCCACTTGGCCGATCAGTTCCATAGGAAGTCCGTATGGGTTGTCGACGTCGACGGGACCATGGATGGCAGCCAAGGGTTCGTTGGCGTAGAATGGGGGTTGTCCGTTGAGTCCACTAAGTCCAGATATGCCCGGACCAGGAACTTGGCTGGGAAGGTTAGAACTGGTCCCAATTGGACCTCGCTCGGCGAAACCGAGGTTCTGGCGAATAGTTGCAACTTCGCGGGACTATCACAATTAGCACCTCACTATTCACATTCCAGGAATATAGATAACCTACCTCAAATTTGATTCTATCATTTGTGAACTCAACAGTGAGAGGAATTACATTATCCCTTTTCGTGTAGACTTCCAAATCTACGGCAACATCGAACCCCCCGGGATATCCAACGACTCGTCCCTTAAGCTGAATAACCCCGCGGTCGGCGTACTTCGCGAGCTTACCCGCTATATCGCGTGGAATATGGCCAACTTGCCGACCGTCAATGTTATCGACGCGGAACGCGTTCCTGTCGTACTGATTATATTTATCGCGAACTACATTGACCTATCACACCGTTAGCACTGCGAGTTGCCACATCCACGAGAAGACAATATTCACCATATCCCCGCTCAGAATAGCACCGTTATAGTATTGTAACCCCACGATCTTTGTATCCAGAACGCCCATTAACGCGTCATATCCACGCCCATCAGTCCCCGCATTCCAAGCGCGCTTCAACGGATCATTAAGTTTCAGCATGTCACTAAATGAAAACTTCCGCTGCTGTGGTTCCCGTTTCGGGACCGACGAGGTGAGCTGTTGTTTCTTCCGCACAGGCGATATCGCGATTAACTGAGTATCGGCATCCTCGTCGTCGCTCAACAAACTGATCAACTCTGGAGGATCATCTTCAATAACAATCAACGGCGAAGCTTTCGACCGCTTCGAATTAAACACAGACGTGTCAAACGGCAACGTTCGTTTCCCGTTAACACTGTCATCGGCAGCAACAACAGGTGTAGCAGAATGTCCCAGCGCAGACACCACGCGTGGACCCGGTGTGCTGGCCATCCCCAATGGCGTCAATGGCGACGATACAGTTTGCGAGGTATTCGACGCGGTTGATGTCGGGGATGAGGTGCCAGTCATGGTATGTTTGTGTTAAGTGTTTGACAAGTGGCGGCGCGTTCCTAGAGTATCTCACCACGATCTTGATGAGCCCTAACCCACAATGTCATCTGCAATACTGCAATGCCCTAGCCCTGAATATTACTTGGGCGGGCACAACAACCACAGTTAACATTCCGTGACTGCCCTTGGCAATATGCTGCAACTGTCGCTGCCTTTCAATATTAACATACGGGAACCTAGGCAAAAGAACCAGCCTATTGCTTGTAGGACGCTCAGCACCGACTGTACAGGATATCAATGTGCAATATACGTCACGTCGCAACAGTGGGAGCTGGACGAGGAAACTCCACTGGGTTTAGGGTTTTAGAAACTGGGGAAATCAATGTGATTTGGAAATGCAGTTATCGGTTACGAGTCGCTTTTCCGCAACTTGTCGCTGAATCCACATGCGATGGCTGTGGACTAAATATCGGAAAGTCATTCTTATCTTATGCGTCTTATAAGCATTTGCTTCAACTATTCAATAGTTTATCATCACATGTGACATTGAGGATTACCTACAGTCATTGTTGCTAAAATTGCAGTGGCCCAGCGTGAGTACTAAAAGCAGACATCAACTTCAAATAGTGCACGCCTTGCTATACATTACGCGAAACGAACGATAGAAATACAAAACCAGCCGAACACGCAAACTTATCTCAAACTAACAGTAAACTCCATCATGTTCCGTTTCCACATTACATCATACTCTCCATAGTCATAATTCTCTTCTCTTCATCCATCAACCATTCCTCTCGTCTCCCCAAATCAAACAACGTCAAGGTACCCAAAGCCGCCTCGGCCGCAGACCGTTGCTCTCGGTTCCACACGTCTACTCTCTTATTCTTCGGAAGTCCTACCCAATTATCGTACGCGACTTTGGCTTTAGATGCCCAGTCGAGATATCGATCATCATCCATATGCATAGACGGGTCTAAAATCAGGTACAACTGATTATAAGTCTCCTGGGTAGGCGGATCATGCGGCCACTGCGAAGGCGGCAAAAAGTACAGTACCATGTACGGAAAAGAGGGATGGGGCGGCAACGCGGGCAGACCTAGTCTGTTGAGGAAATTCCCCTTGGCCTCCTCCTTTCCGCGCGCATTGCGTTCTTTCTCTTTCCGACGCAGCTTAGCGCGCTCCTTGACTTCATCACGGGCATTATATTCCTTTGCGCGCCTCGCACGTCGGGCTTTAATCTCAACGATATCGCCGCGTCGCTTGACATCGCCTCGAAGCTGATCGACTTGATCTGCGGGGTGCAACCTTGTTCCGCGCTTAAGATCGAGATGGCGACCAAGAGAGCCTGGGTGCGAGAACGTCTTATGGCAGAAAATGCACGTTTTCTTGGGATCGATCTCGTCCTGCGTGCCAGCGTTAAGCCCGATGGCCGGGTCGATCGCTGCGGCGGCAGCAACGGCCGCCGACATGTTCAAATGGTGCGGATGGTGATGGTGGTGCATGCCAGCAGTCGGGTCCTGAGGACCGCCAATGCCTGCGAGGTTGGCCGCGAGGGCAGAGTCGACATCCATTGTTTAGCTGCGTCATATTAGATACCGTGTGCGCGAACAAATGGCAGGAGGGTCGTGATGGGCATGTCCCGGATGGACAACTTACAATCAAAGCAATTGTCACAACAATCTCACGAACTTTGCGAGAGCGCGGGCTCTCAAAACACGTAAACAAAGAATCGACAAGAAAAACGTCAAGACAGTTAGGATCCTATGTGTCCGAAGAACAATAAGGCTCTGATGATAGTTGGCGCGGATGTGGTATTGTGTTTGGCACCGTCGGGGCGAAAATGGCTTAAATGGCAAAACTTGTCAAGAGGCGCGGGGGGGGGTAGCCCGTATTTATGGTGAATCTCAGTACGACGTGATGGTGGCGCAACTAACGAAGAAACTTTGCAGTTGATGCGTTATCCGTGCGTCGGGAACACGCAGTTTGGGCAATTTCCTGAAAGACGCCCGCCTCGCTCTGATTGGCGTTGATTCTTCCACCTCGACACAAGCATGGTTGTGGCGTAAACCTCTCAAATTGTGCTCCTTAGAGCTAATCCTCTTTTGGAAATCCGCACCGTGTCCATATCGCCTGGTGGCGTACGCTGTGCAGAAAAGTCCGACGCTTGGGTGCTAATACGAATGCCCACGATATTTCACGCTGTTTGCGCCGTTCGATGCTGATTCTGTTCGTTCCTTCCCCACGAACTCTGTGACAGGTTTGGAAGAGTGAGTCGGAGCCCGACTCCATCGACTCACTCGTACTATATTATACTTCCACCTCTATTCCCCCTTTGGCCGCCATCTTCTTCTACATAATCAACATTCGTCTATGGGCTGTAGATCACACTCATATTGTGATATAGCAAACGTCTGACCCGAGTGAATTTAGCCGCGTGTACAGGAGACGCCAAGTTCGTCTATTTAAACGAGACTAGGGCGGAATTTAGCGCGCAGACCAACATTTAGTGCGTCACTACCTAAGTTAGACCTCCGGCAAGCTTGACAGCTGACAGGTCCTGACCCGGCAAACTTGGTGTTTACAATTTGACAAGGGATTCGTAACTAAAAAAAATAGTGCTATGTTAGAAAATATCCTTAGTTGCATATTATTTGTTTCTCTGGTTCATTTATTTTTTACTTGCTATATCCCTTCTGCGATGATGGTGATCAGAGTTCGATACTATTTTGTTCGCTCTGCCTGTCCCGGGTCCGTGCGGGATTTTTAACTGTCGACCCCACTACAAATTGTTACCGACTGAGGCTTGTCTACTTGCTAGATGGCATGCAGGGCGGCCGGAACCACCAGATCTCAGAATTTGGTTCGTAATATGTTCAAAATCCGGGGTTTGGTGGCAGTCTAATACAAGAATTGCACAGCAAATTAAGTACTTTGTTTTTGCTACCATGCCATCAATCTCCACGCAATCCCTATTATATCCCAATAATCATAATCAATCGAATCGAAAAACTCCAAATTAGTCCCAATTTATATTACAGACTGGATTATTCCAAATGTAGAATACGCAGGATATTATACCGGTGCATAATATACCGATTCCACTTTCCCACAATCCAAAAGGCCAGCGTTAAAAAGCTGACCGCAAGCTGTACGGCCCCTATAATTGTAAAGCATCGTTTGATACCTGACGCAAGGAGCCACGGGTACGCTTTGTCTGTCAAGGCGAAACTGAAAAGGTTCTTGAAGAGCAGCATGCTGACGAATGCTTCAATCTGAATATCGCGATACGCGTCGGTGATGTACGAGGCTGATGCGACCGCGCCGAGGATCATGCCGCATGTTTCGAGGCCGAAGAAGAAAGGCGGGAGGTATCGAGAGTATTTGTACATGTCTGATGAGATAAAGCCGAAGCCCCAAATGCCGATGCAGCCACAGATCATTTGTGGGATGACGAGCAGGATGCGGAATTCCGGCTCGTAGATGTTGTTGTTACGGCGCGAGAGCCATTTCGCTGAGAAATCGGACAGAACGCCGGCGACGATGAAACCGATAACGGCCCCTACCACTGCACCGGTGTACATGTATCCCACCTTGACTTCGTTGTACCATAATGGCGGGCCCATGAATACAGCGGCCAGAACGACGCCGATCATGGCAGTCCAGGCGATCATGGTGCCCTGCGTCAGGCATCCCCAGATTATAGCAGGGTGCAATAGCAGTGCGAACGGGCGCAAAAAGATTTTCCATAGCGGACGAGACGTTTTGCTCCCAGAAAAGAGCCGCAGAGAATGCAAATACGTTTCTTTTTCCTCCTGCTGCTGTCCGGTCGAGGGAATTTTTTCATTGTCGTCGTCGGCCACGTCAGAGCTGACAATTGAGTCCGACGGCGCTTGGGGTGCCATGTCATCACCGACGACATCGGTGTCAAGTCGTTTGTCGCGGTTGTACACGTGCTCAGGGACAAAGAAAAACACGAGGATCAGCGTGACAGACGAGAAGATCAGGACCAACCAAAACATCCAGTGCCATCCCAAGCTGTTCGTAACGTTACCGGTGATAATCGGGGTCAGGAAGGTTGTTCCAAAGATAGATAAGCTGACAAGGGCGAGTCGGACACCGCGCTGGTGGACAAAGTACATGTCGCCGACGGACGCGTTGACAGCGACTTCGAACGGGGCGAGAGCAACGCCTTGCAAGACACGAGCCCAGAGTAGGGACTTGTAGGACGTGGCGACTGCGGCCCAGGCGGAGGAACCGACCAGCACGGCGGATGCAAAGATGTACGGGAAGCGCTTGCCGTACTTTACGAAGATCGCAGTGACGAAAACAGACTGGCATGCAGCGCCGACGAGATGCCAGCCAGTGAGTAGGGCGATGGGTTGGAAGCCCTTGCTGAAGTACAGCACGAGCACAATCGTGGAGGAGGCGAGAATGGGGGAGACGGTAGACGCCATGATAGCCTCGAGGCATATTATGAAAAGAACAAAGTCTTTCTTTCTGGTGCTCCAATTAAGCGGATCATTGGGAGAGTCTGACGGCTGCGGGACGAGGATTATGTCGCCGTCGCGCTTGAGGTTTGCAGAGGCGAACTGGTCGACGCCATGGATTGCCTCGTAGAGATGGACAGTTCCAGGCACGCGCTGGTGTGCTGGAAGCTTTGGATCGAGGATGCCGAAGGGCATTGTTGGTACTGTGTTGGTGAAAACGCAGACAGAGGGAGTGATGACAAGTAGCATATATGACGACAGACAGGGCCTTGTGATGCCAGAAAGGCCCAGACTTATCAGCTGCAACAGAGAACAGAAAGCAAGACAGTTACAGTTTAAGGTGTACCTAACGTTGTCGACGCAAATACCCGAGCAATGTCAGTTTCCATTTTTGGGTAGTGCACTATTTTGGTGAAATGTAGACAAAAGCGACGCGGCTGACCCATGCGCGGAACTCTGTGATAAGCATGGCTCGAAGCTGTGGATGCCGGGCGCCATGTGCGGAAGCAAGCCTCTCTACCCGAACGCTAATCGTCAAGACCCGGGACCAAGTAGACTAGATATACTGTATGCTAACAAGAAGATCTCATAGCACCGAGTATCTAATTACAGACAAAATATTCGCTCAGCCTCGGCATTATATTTTCTAATATTGAACTGTGTGTATCTGTCGCTGTCACTTTCGACTGCAGAACTTGGCTACTAATATGTCTGCCCCACTCCCAACTCTTATTTACACCCTCTTCCCACGTCCTCTTCGCTTGTCTTGACACTCTTTTACTTCTCTGACTCTACTCAATCGATTGCCTGTCTGCTATCAACATGCGCTTCCTAACTGTTGCTGCCATCTCCGGCCTCGTCGCTGTCGCGTCCGCTCAGAGTTTATCCTCCCTTCCAACTTGTGCTCAAGTATGTCCCCACTCGTGCTGATTCCATCAGGAAAATGCTAACAAATCAGAACTGTGCCATCACCGCCATTGGATCAACCGACTGTTCCGCGCTTGACGTCCACTGCTTCTGCACTGCCACGTCTTTCATCGAC
This sequence comes from Lipomyces starkeyi, assembly GCA_018804115.1. Taxonomy (NCBI): domain Eukaryota; kingdom Fungi; phylum Ascomycota; class Lipomycetes; order Lipomycetales; family Lipomycetaceae; genus Lipomyces; species Lipomyces starkeyi. The sequence goes on from JAGJTG010000014.1 coordinate 277,470, forward strand.
ACAATCGCGAGCTGTATTTCGGCCTCGTGCGACCAGAAAGACCAGCAGACCACTGTGCAGTTCGCTGAGAGTCTCTGTCTCTCTGCCTCCGTCACTCTCTCCGGACTCGTGGAGTCCTTGCTCACGCCCGTCGCGACCTCTGCTATGGAGACATCTTCGTCTGCGCCAGTCACTTCGTCCGAGGTCATGACTTCATCTATAGTTTCTACAACTTCCATGCCCACTCCTACCATGAAGTCTTCCTCCATGAAGCCTTCCTCCATGAAGTCTTCCTCCATGAAGATGTCGTCCTCCATGAAGTCTTCCTCCATGATGATGATGTCGTCCTCCATGATGATGTCGTCCTCCATGATGATGCCTATGGCCATGAACTCCTCCGTCTCGTCGGCAATGAATATGACGGCGTCTGCCTCGACATTCTCGACCATGACAGCAAACATGACTTCATCCACCGGCATGTCCTCTTCATCGTCTTCGCATGCCGCCGCCACTTCATCGTCGGCCGCCGACAAGCTTGTCTCTGTCTCTCTCGGCTCGCTCTCCCTTGTCGGCGTTGTCGCGGCTATGGTCTTCTAAGAATATTTTACGTGTGTAAAAAATGTACAACATTGCAAATTGAATGCATGTATAGTCATCTACGCAATATAATAGATTAAAATTATACAAATAAATAAGCTGATATCATTATTTAATATATATATATAACTATATAATATAATATCCACTATAACATACGACCACAACGCACATACGACATAACTATAACAAAGAGAATAAATAACATATGACAGACGAAATGACGAACATGTTTACGATTTTGTATCATTAATCTTTAAGCTCTTCATCTCCGTCCGCGTCCTTCTTTCCCTCTGTTTCCGCCGGCGCAGATTCCTCCAAATCGCTGGTCCAGAGCGTCAGGTTATCCCTGAGTAACTGCATGATCAGCGTCGAGTCTCGATAACTTTCCTCGGACAATGAGTCCAGTTCAGCGATAGCGTCATCGAACGCCTGTTTAGCGAGATGGCACGCACGGTCAGGCGAGTTCAGAATCTCGTAGTAGAACACGGAGAAATTGAGTGCGAGGCCAAGGCGGATCGGGTGCGTCGGCGTCAAGTCTGTCTGCGCAATGTCGGTGGCGGTCTTGTACGCGTCGTGCGCTGCAGTCGCGGCCTCTTTTCGCTTCTCGCCGGAAGCAAACTCGGCCAGGTAGCGGTGATAGTCTCCTTTCCTGAATACTATATCAGTATCCTACTGGCAACACTGAGTGTCGAAAGATACTCAAACATACATCTTATAGTAGAACACTTTGGACTCTCCGCTCTCGGCCTGCGGAATCAGGTACTCGTTCAGGACGGCCAAAACATCCCCACACACGTCCTCGAGCTCGCTTTCGATCTTGGAGCGGTACTCTCGGATCTGCGAAACATGGTGCTCAGAACCCTTGGCCTCCTCCTTCTGCTCGATCGACGAAATAATCCGCCAGCTTGCACGGCGCGTGCCGATCACGTTCTTGTACGCAACCGACAGAAGGTTGCGCTCGTCCACAGACAGTTCCGAACCGAGCTTCATTTGTTAGCAATTATAATAGTAGGCAGTATCAATCAAGATGGCTCACCTTGGCAACGTCCTTCATGTACGTGACCATCTCTGTTGCAGTTAGTCTACTATTATATGACTATAATGCAACGCATTCGCATACCATCATATCGCTCGGCCTGTTCGCAAAGCCTGGCAAGAAAGGTCTTCGTTTCTCTCTGCACTATAGTTAGCATTATTCTTTTCGATTCCATGGATAAATCCACTATTTCCAATCCCTATTCACAAGAACTGAACGCGCGCATCACGTCCCCTACCCCATCACCAATCTCATCATTGTCTTTTCTTCATACATCACATCGTTCATTCAATGTATTGTACGCGACGTCACACGAAGCCACGCACGATCCACACAAAATTCGAAGCACTCTCCCCCGCACAGAAAATCCAATTATTGCTCTTCATGAACTAAGTTACTTCTATTAAAATATCTCTTCCTTCTATAGACCAATGAATTTGATGTCGACCTAAAAATAGTGGCAAAGACGCGGACTAGGATTTGCGCGTCTCTGGCTCACATGCCGGTGATCGACGGCCCATCAGATCGCACAACTTGGCGGAAATACAAGAGAGCGGGGACATTCAGAATGGTCGGGTGGAAAGAAAAAAGAATAAAGTGATGCGGTAAACACTTACTTCAGAAGTCATTGTGGATAGCGAGGTGATGAGGGTGATAATTCGACTATGTTCTCTCGCGACTACTTAAGGTTGGTGCGTGGCCGGACTGTGAAGGGCGAAAGGCGGAAGTGAATGAGAATCGACGAAAGTGGAACCTTACCGCGTACTGGAAGGCTGGGTTGAGTACATTGGAAGACTGTGGCTGCGACTTGCCCCAGTGAGTTCAAGCGGGCGTGGTTCGCTGCTAAAACAGGGCGAAGTGTTGGCGCCCATATGCCAGCGGTAAGCCCACTTGCTCCTACGAAAAAATACCGTAAATTAGCTAGCTGCTTACAATCTATATACGGGTCCTACGTACTGAAATCATTCGATAAATCAGTTTCAGGATCTCTGATTGCTCTTTAACGATGATGAATACATAATGCGCCCATACTGTTAGGCAAGCTTACTTGGCCAAAATCAAGAAAGTCCTGGCAATTAGGCTTATTCTCAATATCTCCTTGAAGAGAGCTCTTGTACTGCCCAAAGTGGGTTTTTGGTAGCTACTAGAATCCAATACAAATCTACTACAGGCTAAAGTCATATTACTAACAACTAAATCTTTTTTTTAATATGAAACTCCGTGGAGGTGTGAATTTCATAATACAAGAGATTGAGGATGTTTGAAGCTTAGCGTGCTAAAGGAACTCTTTCGATAATCTGCCAGCATAAGTTGGGTGCAGACCATACTAGTCAGTAAGATATAAGCAGTGCCTTTTCCAATTCAGGTACTTTAGTAGATAACTAAGGAATGCAACAGTGAGTCTGAAGAACCGTACGTAATCGTCTATGTAAAACAGCAAAAAACGCCTAACATGCCATTAATATTATCTGCAATAATCTCAAGCGCTTTTCTTATTTTTCTTTCTCTTCTTATTTCTTCTCTTTAGAGCTGTCTCAATCACAGGTCTGCTGTCAACTGCATCATCGAACCCATTCCACTCTTCACCATCGTCATCGAGACATGCTGCCCGCTTATGAGTATACGCACAATCACGCTCAAACCCCGCGACAAAAAAACCAATACCGCCATCCACGATCGGCTCAGCGCGCACACATCCCTCCGCAATCTCCTCCGGAGTCTGTGGCGATTCCATCCCTTGAAACCGTTCCCTCCATCCGCGTCTATGCCATGTCGGAATAACACTTTCCCGACCCATTGCCTGCCATCCCAGCTTCGCAATCTCCGGATCCGTCAGTAACTTCCTGACTACATCTTCGTTTTCTTCAGCGTGAATAGAACAAGTAGAATATACCACCCTCGTCGCCTTTGGAAACTTCGTCAGTGCATGTTTCATTATCTGCGTCTGGAAAATCGACAAGTTCAACAACCGCTTCGCCAATGCATCGCCACTCGTATCCTCACCATCTTTTTCTTGTTCCTCCGTCTCATCGCCGCTGACAGTAATAGAAAACCCCTCTTTTCTAAAAATCCCCGACCCAGAACACGAAGGATCACACATCACCTTTGTAACTTCTTCCCACTCCGCGGGCACAGCTCCTGTGAAGTCCCGATTCTCCACTCGCACAATACTGGCACCAGCACGCTTAATCATTCGTTGCAAAACTTTGGCTCGATCAGGATTCAATTCAAACGCAATTACTTTCCCAATATTGCCCATTATCGCGGCTAAATGTGTCGTTTTGTTTCCGGGCGCCGCGCAAGCGTCAATGACTGTTTCGCCAGACGTTGGAGAGAGGATAATGGCTGGGAAACATGACGCGCGGTCTTGCAGTATTAGTTCGCCTCGTTGATATGCCGTTGTTGAGATCAGTTGACGGGTGTGCGAGTTCGCGACCGCGTACAGGTGAGGGATGAACGGGTCCGCGCAAATCGTCCCCCGCGGCGGCGGAAATTCTGACGTTTTCGTAAACTGAAGGGATGCTGGGAGCGAGGATGGTAGTATCTTATTCACACGAATCCAACGTATTGTCCGATCTAACTCATCGTCAACCCACATCAACCCAGAAATCCTCTAACAACCAATACCGACACGTACCATTACTACTGGCATTGAATTCGCCGAGATCTCTGATTCCTCGCTTGATTTTTACCTTTGTAAATTCTCCTTTCAGTCGGGTCTTGTGCCGCAATATCGCGTCTTTCAATGGTCCTTTGCCAGCCGTTATGCCCGTCTTCGAGATCAAAAAGTCATGGACCAAGACAATTGCAATACTATACGATATCTACTCAATTACCGCCTATTCCTCCCGCCACAATGACGCCCCCACACAAAACACACGAACAAAAGTACGAACCTTCTCATACTGTAATAACTCAGCCTGATTTAACACATCGTCCAAAAGCTCCTTGTAGCGAATCGTCGACTTTAGCAATGCGTAAACACGTTTCGGATCAGATTTGAGTGATGGTAGTACTTTCTGTATAGCTGATTGGAGATCAGAGAAGTTTGTCGCGGAGGACTTGGCGAAAGAGGTTTTTGGGGAGATGAACTTGGCTGCGTCGAGGTAGAGGTTCATCGTGAAATAGTTCTGAGGAGCGATCAGTTTTTCGAGTGCAAGTGAGTGAGCGACACGATCGATTTCTGTGCTAGCGTCGTGGACCTTGCGTGCCTAGGCCACTAGGGAATATAAGATAATGAATTCAGACTGCTACTAATCGTGTTATGTTCGAACATGGCAATAAATTTCGTACGCGGAGGATATATCGAGCCGCACGGCAAACATTGTCCAGCGCCTGACATTCGCAGCGCACTCCCTGACACCGTCGTAACAAGCCGTCAACTTAGACTGCAGCATCGAGGGTAATCCACTCTGTGCTCCTTCAACAGCAGACGACATAATATAGTGACTGAGATTAGCTATTGGACGGAATTGTACGATTTTTTCTATTCTGCAGTTGGTCGAAGAAGGGACGGGACAGGTACAAACATGTATCATTTAGCGAAAGGTGTATACCTGGAATTAACTAGGAAAGAAGGTATATTTTCCTTAACCCTTTCTTGCCTGAAACAATACTAAGTTTTTAACAGAATACTCGTGTTTAATATTAGGATTGGATAATGCGGGTAAAACGGTACGTTAAGCGCGGACATGGGGCACGATTAGGACCCAAAGCGACTTGGATATTAACGTGGCGGTTAGACATTACTAGAAAAACTGAAGAGTATATATAACGAAGGCCGAAGTCTGTCTCCTGAAAAAATCGTCCCTACAGTCGGTCAAAATGGTATGTCTTTGTGGTGCTTTTGTCTAAAATCTAGCTAACGATTCTGAAGTCGGACATATAACAATTAACAATATGAATCTCAAAATATGGGATGTTGGCGGCCAAGAGAACCTCCGAACGCTGTGGAAATCGTATTACGCCGAATGCCACGCTATCGTCTTCGTCGTGGACTCGACTGATCGCGCACGGATTGAAGAGTGCAGGGATACATTACGGACGATCGTTACTCATCAGGATACAGAAGGTATACCCGTTCTCATGCTTGCAAATAAGCAGGACCGAGACGATAGTCTTGAGGTAGAAGACATCAAGGAGATTTTTAATAAAATTGCGGAACATTTGGGAGCGAGGGACAGTCGTGTTTTACCGATATCGGCGTTGAAAGGCACCGGTGTTAAGGAAGCGGCCGATTGGCTAACGATTCGACTGGCCAGGAATAAGCAGTACAGGCCTCCAGATAAAAGATAGTTATGTCATGTCATGTCATGATTTGTTTGTGTATGCATATTTTGTTCATATTTTGTTAGAGGCAATTGGCGCCATATAAGTGGTATACGGACCGGCGTTTTTGTGTATTTGATTCATCGATTTTCCTGCTATTTTTGCAACGTTTTGAATAAGTTTATGCTTGTGAGTGACAACTGCATCGTGTGCATACAGCACAACGTGACCAACCATTAAAATTTGGAGTTCTCTCAATTTTAATTCTGAGATTGCAAGATACATTCATGAATACAATTATTATTCCGTGTAATTAGTTAATATGCTATCATATTATCATACATATATCCAATCGTCTAAAGGCACATACAACCCAACTCGTAAAGTCAGACAGCCTTCAAATGTGACTATACTTAACTTATTTAAGTTATTTTTAATTCTTCTTTTAATTCAGCTAAGAATTGAGGATAATGGTACATCCTGACAATTATATTATGGCAAATCCAATGCCTACTCCCGCATCAATCGTACCAAAAAAGAATTATTAAAATGATCAACTTCAAAAGTTTTGTTACTGTTATTGAAACTTAAATCACCATGATTATCGATATTAAAATAAGGATCAGTAAAGATATATTTATCTATAATCTATTAATAATTGATCAGAAGAATAATATTAAAGTTGATTATTAAAATTTGAGGTATTATCATATTTAGTAGGATCCTCAGAGACTGCATGTGTATACCCTTTAGTCAAAAGTTGTGTGGTCACGTGCAATCACTAACCAGGACATTGCGATTGGGACTAGACTTCACTCGATCTCATCTATCGACGTCATGGCTACTCAGCACAGCCATCGCACCGCTCGGCGGCCGATAACCGGCAGCAGAGAAATGTACACCAAGAACGCGCTCTACTACGAGATGAACGACGAAGAATATTAGCGAGTTGTTCCCACCGTTGGTATAAGATGGTTCTGGATAAGTTAAAGTCGAAGTTCGAGAAAGTGAGAGGGAGTTCGTCTATTCCGAATCCTCCGGGCCTCTCAACGCCGGCTTCGCGACACGAGATTTTCAAATATCGGTTACACGTTGGCACTAATATCGGCGGATGGTTCATGCTGGAGAAATGGCTCGCGCCATCACTTCACACGTCAAACAAATCGTCCGACGACTCTGAATTCGCGGCCGTGTCATCCAGCGTGAAAGATATCGGACTTGACCGCACGCGTTCGAAATGGGAAGAGCACTATGACTCGTTTGTGAACAATGACGATTGGAATTGGTTGGTAAAGAAGCATGTGAATGCGATCCGCGTGCCGTTGGGGTTTTATGTTCTTGGTCCTAATTTCGTGAAAGGTACGCCGTTCGATAAAGTATCGGGCGTATACGAACATGCGTGGCAGAAATATAAAGGCATGATTGAGCTCGCTAGGACGAATAATATCGGTGTTCTGATCGATTTACACGCCGTTCCAGGTGGTGCTAATCCGGACTCACATTCGGGAGTGTCTGGCGGCGGCAAATTTTTTAGCTCGTCGTCGCATGTGTCGTTAGCTGTTGAATGCGTCGCATATATTACGCGGGAAGTTAAGGATTACGACAATGTTATTGGAATTCAGATTGTGAACGAGGCGAGTTATGGGGCTACTGTAGAGAAATACTACGCGCAAGCCATCAAGAGTATCAGGGAGATTGATCCGACGCAGGTTATTGTCATTTCGGACGCATGGGATCGTGGAAGGTACGCAGAGTTTGTGAAGGAAAAACCGGGCGTGCTAGTCGACACGCATATCTATAAATGCTTCTCCGAGGAAGACAAGTCTAAAACGCCAAATCAACTGGTCGCAGCTGCCGAGCAGGAATGGCTGGATACGACTATGATAGTGGGTGAATTCAGCTGCACGCTCGACACGTCGACGTGGAATCGCGTGAGCAACTCGGATCGCGTAAAGCTCCGTGCCGAGTACGGCAAGGCTCAGTTCAACTGTTTTGCGCAAAAGTCGGCAGGATTCTTTTTCTGGACATACAAGTTTGAACAGGGAAGCGGCGGCGAGTGGGATTTCCGAGAGATGGTCAATTCTGAGTGTTTAACGGTATATGCCCGTACTCATCTCAAGGCAATCTCGAATGGGGAGCAGGAAGTGCGTCAGGCTTTCCAGTCGCATGTTGCGTATTGGGACGAGCATGCCTATGGCGAGAAGATGGAACACTCGCGTTATCAGGACGGCTTTCTTATAGGATGGCAGGACGCGGCACAGTTCTGGGCGGAGGACGAGAGTAGGATCGGACAGCGCGCGGGATGGAAAAATGCTCGTGTAAAACAGCATGTTCTGCAGAAGGGGAATAGCAGGTACTTGTGGGAATTCGCGCAGGGATTGGATGCTGGTGTGCAGGCGTTTCTTCAGTCTCTAGCGTAACGTGCGCTCTTCGTAACGATTGTGAATGTTGTTATTATATGACATAGCTATGGGACGGTGTTTTGCCAGTATATGCTTTGTGAAGTAAATGTGGCTAGTTATATTGTGTTTGAGTATTATGCGAGATGGAACAATACCATCGTATCATCAAGGCAAAAATCGGAAACAGACATAGAATAGTGTACCTCCGTCGTCTCGCGATCGAGCTGACCCTGACGGGGACGCGCAGAAGATTGGCCCGATCGGGACCGTGTAGCGTTGGTAAATTACAAGGTGTTATGTTTACATTAGTGAGTACAAGTTTGCAATACCAATGGCAACGACCGACGCCCAGATGCCTCTTCACGCGGCTTGTCACGGGCACTCTGATCTGGGTTGCCGGTTGATGAGATATTGGCAGGATCATCGCCTTTGTACAGCTGCATCGAAATTATAATATTCGACTGTGCAGGCAGCGGGTGGCCGTGGTCCAGCCACCACAGGTACAGTATACATATAAACTTTGGAGGTGCTGGTCCCTTGCTTCAGCAAAAGTCAATTTTCTGTGTGACACTCACAGCTGTCGTCCGATCGCACTTTGCCGGCAGACAATATTATCGAATAACTATCCTGATATCTTCTGCACTCTGAGTATAGAAAAACAGCAGTAATTCTCAAATTATATAAAGCAATCTAGAGGCTGAGACCAGAACACTCTGCGGGGCACATTAAGTTGGCGCTAAAACCTGCAGACAGCGACCCCTGGCATGGACAACTCTATGATTGTTCGTTGATATTGTGTTACTGCAAAAGTCCACCATTGCACCACACAAAACTTTAGAAGTGGGAAATACAAACTATTGGAACTGTCGGGTGTGATATCGAGGCCCCTTTGCTTTGCCAATTCTAGCCGTGCACACTATATACACCAAACTTCGGAAGCCACCGGCCCACTCTGGTAGTGCCGCATTGCCCCGGTGGACTGAGCAGTGACAGCGTCCCTTCTGGCTCGAGATCATTCTCCGAAGCTTCTCTTCCAACTAGTCGAGACTCGTTCTTGAGGCAGCCTTACCTGGTCGGGGCGTCAGCTCGACTCTTCAGCTCTTCCCTTGCTTGCTTCGCGCTCGTGCCAGCTCGATCATCCTTTCTCTTCCCAATATCTCCATTCTTCCTTCTCTTCTCTTCTCTTCATGTTCGCTTCACCTCCTCCGCGTACTTATAGCAATGTTCCAAGTTCTCGGTCCCTCGGCATCGCCTGTCAAGAAGATTATCCTGCCCTCGTCGTCGCCCGACCAGATTGGCCGCTACATGCAGCGGCCACTCGACGACCATTTCTACATAACCAAGTCCATGGCCAGCACGGCGTCCCACTCGCTTCCTACTCCGAGGCACAAAGTCCGCCGTCCGCGCAAGAACAAGGCCGGCATTATCGCCATCGTCCCGCCGGCAGACTCGGCCCTACGCCTTCCTAGCGCCGCTGGTCCACAAACTCCACCACCGACAGCTTCCAGGGCACATCACGACCCCTTGCGAGCACAGATCCCTGCCACGCCCCAGTCAAACCAGCGTCGGACAACCGGCAACAAAACTGTTCCTTGTGCATTTGTCACACCGCAGTCGTCCTCGAGACAACACTCGGTCGACCTCTCGCTCTCGTCCGACAGACCTTGGCCGTCCTCGTCCCCACTCACGTCTCCGGGCGGTAACGGTCTTGGAATCTTTGTGAATCACCCTAACCAGCCCCCGCACGACGTCGATCCCTCGATGATCCACCCGGACCAGAACGAAGTTCAGGCGGTCAACAAGTACAGCACGTACACCACACTTTTCCGTTCCCCCATCCAGTATCCGCCGTATCTTGGTCAAAGATCGCTGAGTAACTTTGAGGCTTTGTCAAGCAGCGCAATGTACGGCAATGAGCGTAAGCGCGCTCGCACGCGGACTCGGACGCGGACCGGTGAAAATGGCAAGTCCTTGTCGCCAACTATTGCCAAGCAGCCACAAACTCCGCCTTCAATTATCTGCTTTGCAATATCTGAAACAGGACAAGCCGTTATCGAATGCAAGGAGTCCCCTGCTACGCCTGAATCGCGTTCTAGAGTATTATCTTCGTCGACGTCGATCTCGACGGTGTCCTCGTCCACATCCGCGTCAGTGTCAGTGTCCGATGATCGCGAAGCTGACGGCGTGTCGGAGGCAGAGACGGAGATCTTTGATCCTAAACGGGATCTTATGCTGCATAGTGATGCCCGTGTCGCAATGGCGAAGGTTATTCGTCGCCAACAGGCGCTTCTGCGGCGGTACCGCGAACAAATGGTCATTAGAGAGCCACAGAACGGGGATAACAGCGAGCAAAGTGGAAAACATCAGCGTATTCACCATAGTAGGAATTGGAAGCGGCATATTGTCAGTGGTGATGTTGTGCCAAGTGAGAAGCCACGAACTAGCCAGATGGATGTTGCAAATTCAAGGCCAATGCCTGATCGCCAGACTCAGTCTTCTCCACTTGTAAGACATCAGGAGCCGTTTGCGTCGCCGCGGCTTGCAGGCGTGCACGAGCAACAACAACAACAACAACCGCAGGCGCAGCAGATGCAGTCGCAGGCAGAAGAAGCACAAAAAGTGCTTCCGAAGCGGAAACGCGGGCGGCCCCCAAAGAATCAGCAACAGCAATTTAAACGGCAAGGCGACGATGGTATTACACGATGCGTGTGCGGTCATAATGATTTTTTTGGCACGCCGATGGTTCAATGGTAAGTCAATATCAATAGAGAATTGGCATAATGCAAGTCGTGCTAATGATAATAGCGACTCGTGTACGCACTGGTTACATATGCCGTGCGTCAACTTAGATCCTCGAGTCCCTATCGTCGGCGCGTGGTATTGTCCGCTCTGCACATGCGGCGTTGCAGCAGGAGCTTAATGAGCACTGTTTCGTCATTTTGTCGTCGTTCCATCTCGACATAGTTATCTCCATTTTGTGCATTTCAAATCATTTATTATCGGTTGCATTCCAGGTCCTTGGGTTGGCTTTCTAGTTTCGTTAATTTGCTAGGTTACGTCTTTGTTATCACTGTTCTCATCACGCTTACTGCTACGTCGTTCAAGTTTTAATGTTTAATTTATTTAATAGTATTCTGCTCTTTGCAATTCGCCATAGTGTAATTTGCCATATTGCGTGCTTGCTCTGTGCTTGCTCAGTCGCGAACTGGGTAGTCAAATTGCGAACAGATGTTTGAGATGTGATGATTTCATCGACCTCGCCTGCGTTTATGCTCGCTTTCCTTCCGTGGTGCAGTTATTATACTAATAAGCTTAACTTTATTCTTATGCAATAGCCCTGCTATTATTGTACTGTATTCTCAAAATTCAATCGCGTCGCTAGAGTTCGGAGTGAGTCTGTTTCTAATTCAGGGGGTGCCTGACATTGGGTTAGGTCTCTCCGAAAACTCTAAACTTATGGCAGGATTAGGGTTATATCGTAAAAACGGAAAGTTATGCTTCTATTTGCGTGCACACAAATTTGGAAGGAAGCTTGACAGATCGGCCCATCATCGCAATATCGACTCTCACTTACTTGAGTAATAATCTACGAGGAAGACAATGCCAGCTGAATTCGATCCATTGACATCGACATTACGACCGGGTATGCATTAGCCGCTTTTCTTCTGTCAATATTATAACTCTGATTCGAAGTGGACGAGTTTTAACGTTGATGTAGCGACGGACGCAATTATAACACTGCGTGTCATAAAATCTTTTGAATACCGTACCGAGCGGAATTTGATTTTGAAGGATATTGATCTGACTATGACAACGGTTGGTGACTTGCTTGAGCTTGCGAAGAAATGTGAGCTGAGTCGATAGTCAAGACGGGTGCTGATAAAAGGATAGGGCTGACTGATGTTGGTAGGTATTATGACGCAGGGCGTATTTCGGGCGTTCCGTAATGTTGAGTATAGTGTGTTCTTATTTCGTATTGACTTTACATGAGAGAGAAATTAACTGGCATTTAGACACATTAAAGCTGTATACTAAAGCCCATGGATCAAAAGTATTCATCTTCTTTCTTCTTTTATGCAAGTTATTAAAGCTCACAATAAATAGACCACAAATCTTATAATAAATCTCGAGAACGACGATTGGATACTGCCAGATCACAGTAAAACGCTACAAGAGTGCGGTATAGGTATGTACGCCGACGTTCGGTCATTATCTTCAAATGTTGTCATAGCGGGTGGACGTTTAGTAACGCAGATACCACAGAAAACGAGACGGAGATATCGTTGTTTAATCGCACGTTGTATGAGGCATACAAATTGAATCCGGTCGAGAAGTGGTGATGTTGGGGGGCTACGCGAAACTAGTTGCCTCGGAGGCATTGCAGTGTATATTATATTAATCGTTGGAACAACAACAACTTCGGATCAGAATATGGAGGATTAATATGAACTGAGAAGCCACACAAATGGGATTGATCCAAATTCTTGAAACGAATTATATATGTGGATGCACTAATACACATAGACATAGTCCTACAGCCAGAATCTTTTCCACCACTCATAACATTCCAATGAAACTATAATTTTTCATCTAGTTATGAACCCTTCTTAAATATCCACGATTCCTCATCTTCGAGTCATGATACTGACTTTGGAAGTATGGTGCATACCTTTTCATTATTCCTAATATTGCTCTCACAGATCGCAAGAGCCTTCTTCACCTCAGCAACCTCACTTTTGAGCATGAGATGAACTTATGATCACACTGAACATGGATAATTCGGCAAGCACCGCATGACTGCAACTTAAGAGGGTTACGCTCTCACCATCGATTAAAATTTTCTACATATGCTCAACACTTCGACCCACCTGAGAAGTTGATGTTGACTAGATAGGAGTTACAGGTGATAGGTACGTTCTTCATTCGTGAGATATCTTACAGAGCTTATAACTTGATGAGCCTACAGATGCAGTGGAATGTAGACCGATGGTAGCATGCCGATGCACGTATCACAGGCGTATGGGCCGTAATAATAGACGGTGAGCGAGTCAAGGAGTTTCTGGAATATCCGAATTCACAGTTTGAAGACGTTGACATTCAGTTCGTACCGATACATCTTGGTTGCCGCTGACGTCCGCGTCGGGAGGGTGCTTTGTAATGCCCTAGAATATGTAGATGATTATGTCTACGTTTAAGTATATGATTATGTTTAGCTCAAAATCTAGTTATCTATTTATATACTGGAAGTTTTCGTAAATTTAACAACAGCATCCTTAGATATCAATAGTACATTGATAGATTGAAGGGAAGGAATAACGTGTGTAGATGAAGATTAGAACGAGTATTATCAGCATATAATATCAGTTATTAGCATGCCATACTCATACCTCCATCCATATTCCATACGGTGCTAAACACAAAAATTGTTTACAGACTGAAATGTGATCCGAAATTCATTACTGTGACGTCGCTAACTCTTATCCTGTAACTTTTTCTGCGGCCAGCGGAAAGTATATGACAGATTCGATCAAGATTAACGGCAGGATTAAAGCCTGTGATACCCGGATCGGCCAACTTGCGCGCTATTTCGTTGAATTTCAATACCTGGCCAAATAACATGGGACACGTCACTCCAACGGTCAATCAGGCCCATACTTGCTAAAAACTGTGACCCTGTGCCATCTGTGCAGTGACGGCGTACACTACTTCTATCAAGCAGTCATTCTCCAGCTTGTACCACGAAGGCTGTCGCCGTACCATCAATTACGTCTTCCGTCAGTGGTGTATTCCACTTATTGTTTGCTTATACACCAGGACAGGTTCAAGAGGCTCCAGAAGCAAATCAACGATTACCCTACGCTCATATTGAATTTATCGCTCTGAACCAAACTGTACGCTAGACCTGACAATGAACATTCCCAACTTAGAGCTTTGCCTCAGATTCATGCCGAATACGGTGTGGTGGTCCAGTGAAGTTTCTTCACCTTCCGGACCATGTCAAATTGCACAACAACCTGTACACGATATTGACTTTGAAGTGATGAGCGCAGAGTCTTAGTTTAACGTTGCTTGTAATTGCCTGGCAGATGAGGCACAGTCGCGCCTAAGATTGTTGGCTTTGGAGATTGATGATTATGGCCAGCGACGGCCGTAAGCTGTCATATCTGACGAACACGATACGAGCGACGATTAATGGTATCTTTATATTGTAGTAAGACACAAGGAGGCACAACAACTCTGGCGAAAGTGTAATGCCGACTTGTTAACGATGCGGTACGCAGACTGTAATGCAGCATTGGGCAAGGACGCTGTACTGCTGCGCACTTTCAAGTCTTTTTGCTGCACTCATACAAGGTGGAAGAGTGTATGTGTGTGCGTTACCGTGTAACGTCAGTCACTGTAGATGGCCATTTATTTTGCCAGTGAAGATCGAATTGGCGTGCTCAATTCAGCCGTTAGCGGTTCAACAGGACGATACAGCCAGACGTCGGTCACACATCTGTTTGAACTCGCGTGATAGCTATGTAATGTAAAAGGAACAGAATGAATAACTATTCTGTGCGCTAGATGACTCTGCATGCAACATGTGTCTGTGTCGGACTATGCCAGGTAATTTGTACATGTAAACAATCAAATCATTAAACTATACACATTTACTTACACAATGATTCCTGTCAACCTTAATACACATACAGCATTGAATTATCTCTGGTGAACCATAGACAAGCCATGTATCGTTTATGCGCCTAGAAGTCGCAATCATATAACGCGTAAAATTACACGTGTAAATGTATACAACGATTCAAACAGAAAACGAATAGCAATCCCAGTACACGTGCCAGTACGCCAAATATCTATAACATTCATAGCCAATTAATCAGAAATACAACCCAAAAAATGCATAAATTGCTCCCGGCGGATACTCTTCGATCAAGCACTCGCCCCTCCCTCTTGGTTCAGCTTTGATCGAGCAAGACCAAATAATTCTTCCTGTTTTCGGAGAAGTTCTTCTTCGGTCATACCTGAGGCTTCGAACTTTCCAACTTTTCGCTCGCGTCCCTGCTATATATGTGTCAGCCACTTTCTTAATTGATTATTCACTGATGTCAGCAAATACCTTCTGAGTTTCCTTGTGCTCTTGAATAACCTCCCGTATCGGTTCGATATAATCCGCAAATCCAAGCTCCTGCAACGCCTTAATCACATGTTCAGATGCGATAGTCTTCTTCGCCTCCCCTTCAGCTATGTCATTTGACTGCGTGGAAATCAAGCCTATAAACTCAACACAGCATTCAATCAACGCGTCACGTGTTTCTCGCGAGAACACAAGATCGGGTGGGATAATTTCTGACACAATTTTCTGCACCGTAGCTAATCAAAGTATGCATTAGAAAAGTGTATGGAGCGGATCGTATATATTTGCTTACCCTTTGGCAACGAGAGATCGTCTGAACTGAGTGCCTCGCGATCAGACATTATGTACGCGAACTGATCAGTCAATCAGTTCTTAGTGAGATATTTGCAAGTTATTTTTGATTCTGAAGAGTAGAGTAACGTCCATCAGTGATGGAGAGATATTCAATGAACAATTGATTTCCGTCTTGTTTTGATTTTGTGGTAGTCAAGCACGTGGCGCTTGGTTGCTGCGTAATGGTGAGACCTATGGTACGTAAGTGCTAGCACGCCTTCGCAGGCGTTGCGTCGCATAGCAAATTAAAATCCTGGAGATGAGATCCGCAATGCTGCTGTTGCTATACCTTTTACCAAGTAGCTCCTATTAACACAGTCATATGGTCACAATCGCGCGCACATATGCACATTTTAGTCACAATTACCTAGTCTGGTACGACTGGGGTACGCGAGACTAACCATGAAAGCCTTTCAGGTGTCAGATCCTATGGATGCGATTCCATCTTCTCCAACTCAGATCTACCGCAACATGCTGATCCTCGAAGAGTCGCTGCGGTCACAGTACATAGCGCTCCGACTCCGCAGGTATAAATATACGTTATTCTGTGGATTGTTAGTGCTTTGGACGGTGTATTTCTACTACGGAGTGTTCATCTGGTACTCTGTCTACGCATACGTCCATCTTTTCCATAAGCTTTGCCTCATGATTGGCGTCGTCACGCTCAGCCTCTTCTATCTATCCGGTCTGTACTCCAAGACCATGGTCTATCCTCGCAAGTTCCTCTCGAACACAAACAAGGGCTTACGACAATTCAATCTTAAGCTCGTTTCCACGCATTCGAGCACATCGAAAGCTCTCCTCGGAGCAACCACACGCGCACTGAAAATCGCATTCTACAGAATTTGGTATCGACCGCAACCGCCGCTGCCATCTCATCACACGGATTCAACATCTTCAATGAGACATAGTGCGCAGGCACATCACAGTCAACAAGCTCCACATCGCAGACGATCCTCATCTAATTCGTCCAGCAATAAACCGATGTTAGCGTCAAAGACTTCGGCTGCGAGACTGCCATATTATCATTACTATTACTATCACCACAAGCCATCAGGCGGTGATGTCGTCAAACTGGTGATGTTGCCAAAGGCATTTAGTGCCGAGTTTCGAGAAGGCTGGGAGGTGTACAGACAAGAGTATTGGGAAAAGGAAAACGAAAAGAGGGCGGCTCGTGCAAGTGGATTAGTCCCCTGCTCATGTACATATAATAACGAAACTAATGGTAGTAGTGGCGGCAATGGCAGATGAATATTGTTAATACAGCACTGGTGGTTGGGTTTGCGTGAATAAGTAGGGTATTGGGCGTTGTTGCCGGCAGTCTGCAATGCTAAGAGGAATAAAGTTAAATAACCATAGGTATGACTACATTTAATCGTCTGTAGTGACGCCATCGGTAAAATGCAAGCCGTCGGTTACTCGTCCGCCCAAGTAGTGCATTCTACTGTTAAACATTAAATAACACAAGATATTATGTATTATAAAATATTGAAAATAAACAGCAAAAAAACAATCAATAAAAATTTTAGTTGCCTCTTTACAATTCCATTGCAATAAAAGATTCTTGTACAACCCACGGCACGAACGTTACGACAAACAAACTACACAATACTGGAAAACGAAAAACATTTAGAGCTTATCGTAGTACTCCTCGTACCCTGGAACAGCCTCCTTCAAACCGTGTCTCTTTCGGGCCTCGGCGACGATCTGACCAGGCTTGGTCGACGTGTCGAGTGGAGAGCCGGTCATAGTAGCCCAGTGGTCGAAAACCATCTGAGGGAAAGCCTGTCCACCAGTAGCCTGTCGGAGTTCACCAGTGAAACCGAAAGACTCATTCACGGGCAAATAGGCCTTGACGGTGAAGAGAGGAGTACCTGGTCGCTGCTCCTCAGACAGGACCTGACCGCGCTTCTTGTTCAAAACACTATAGATACCACCAATAGCGGACTCAGGGCACTGAATCTCAACCAAGAAGACAGGTTCCTGAATACGTGGCTCGGCGAGAAGAGCAGCCGCGTAAACGACTCTTCGCATGGTGGGGATGATCTGACCACCACCTCTGTGAATAGCGTCAGCGTGTAAAACAACATCAAGAATGTTGATGCGGACACCGCGCATGTTCTCGCCGAATATGGGACCCTCCTTGGTAGCCCACTGGAATGCAGCAACACAACTGTCCTTAATTTCATTAAGGTACTGAACAGCCTTGGTCTGATCAACGACAAGATTGGCACCAGTACCGTCGGGACCGAAACACCAGATCTTTCGTCCGTCAGTAACATCCCAGCCGAACTCATCAGCCAAAACTCTAGCACGGGCTTTGAAATCATCTCTTGGGGAAACCTTTCCGGACTCGATTGCCGTATTGACTTCCTCATCAAGAGGAGTAGCCTTGACGAAGATACGGTTGTGCTTGTTAGGAGATTTGGAAAGAGCAGTCATGCTGGACTCGGCACTAACAGTCTCACGGTAAGAGACGACTGGAGGAGAAATCTTAAGAGGAATACCAGCGTGGTCCTCCTCCAAGTCTTTCAAGCAAATCTCCAAATGGAGCTCGCCAGTACCGGCAACAATGTGCTCGCCCGCCTCATTCATTAAAGTCAAGACGCAAGGGTCAGACTTGGACAAACGCTTCAGACCTTCAACTAGTTTGGGAAGGTCATTGGCATTCTTGACCTCAACGGCAACCTGGACAACGGGAGAGACGGAGAACTTCATGACCTTCAGGTTGTGAGCGGTCTCGGAGGTGGTCAAAGTACCAGACTTGAGTAAGAACTGATCAACACCGACCAAACCGACAATGTTACCGGCAGGAACATCATCAATGGGCTCGATGAAACGTCCCATCATAAGCACAGTTCGCTGAATAGCCTTGATGAAGAGATCCTCCTTCTTACCGGGCTGGTAGTTGGGACCCTGGATTCTGACCTTCATGCCAGACTTGACGGTACCTGAGAAGACACGACCGAAAGCATAGAAACGACCCTTGTCGGAGGTTGGAACCATCTTGGAGACATAAAGCATAAGAGGACCATTAGGATCGCAGTCGCGGATAGCGATAGCACACTCGTCGTCGGCAGGACCTTCATAGAGCGCCGCGGCACGGTAGGCCTGAGCAGTGACTGGGGAAGGAAGGTGAAGGACCATCATCTCTAAGAGAGCATCGGCAGCAGGTAAGAACTTGCGCATGACAACCTTGAGAAGAGCCTTGCCCTCAAGCTCCTTCTCGTCACCCTTCAAAGAGATTTCGAGCTTCTCCAAGAGAACAGGAATCTGATCCTTTTTGTAATTCATGATAGCATCGAAGATTCTGAAAATGGGGTCGAGAATGAACATGTTGAAGGCACGCTCCAAAGGCTTCCCTTTAGCATCGGTGCCATTCTTGGTCCACTTCTTAGTAGCAGGATTGAAGTAATTGTCACCCCACAATCTCTCCATCATCTTGTCTCTGTCAACACCAAACTTCTTGGAGTATTTGACAGCGAACTGACGAACGGTGAAAGCCCATCCGTGAAGTCCGGAACCGAAAGCAATGGTGCCCTTGTCAGGGTAGACTTGGACATCACCGAGAGCCTTATCGTAGTAGGTAGCGATGATGACGTTAACCGATTCGACCGTACGGGCGAAAGACTGGTACAAATCCTCCTTTGTGACCTGAAGCTCAAGCAAGGCACGATCAACCTTGTTGATGATACAGACCGGCTTGATACGCTCACCAAGAGCCTGACGAAGGACAGTTTCGGTTTGAACACAGACTCCCTCGACACAGTCCACTACAACGAGAGCGCCATCGGTGACACGAAGAGCGGCAGTAACCTCAGAGGAAAAGTCAACGTGACCGGGCGAGTCAATCAAGTTGACCAAGAACTCGTTGCCGTTGGTCTTCTGCTTGATGTCCTTGACATCATCATCACTCATCTCGGCGAAAAGTGAGATGGCAGTGGACTTAATCGTGATACCACGATCTTGCTCGTCCTGACGGGTATCGGTGAATCGAGCCTCACCAGCCTAAACGATTTCAGTCAAAGTTCGCACTTTCGAAGATGTTTTTTCCTCCGCTAAATACTAACCTTAGCAGCGGATATAATACCCGCGCGTTGGACAAGCGAGTCAGTAAGGGTGGACTTGCCGTGATCGACTACCCTCATACATTAACATATATACTTGGAACGGAATGAAACAGCATTTCCTAGCGGTATACATACCATGGGCAATGACGGACATATTCCGTACATTGGTGACCTTGTCCATAAGACCACGTATTTGCTAAAGCCTTAATTAGGTTTATATTCCACTATCATTCGTACTCTCCAAAACCAAAACTCAGGCCAATCTTGTTCCTGAGAGATTCGGTAAGAATTTCCGCAAAATGCTACATACGTCAATTGTGAAGTTAACTATACGGAAATAATGCCAGAGTTAGCTACTTTGGTCATCATCGGACTTTGACGGCCAAACTTCAGTCATTGGCGGTCTAGTACACAAAAGATTCAAAAAGCAAGCAAACATACCCATTGTGAACTATTTCGAATCGGTCAGGGAACTATAAAAAATGGATGCAAGCGTGGAACGAAGACACGGTAATCCTGAGCCGCTGACTGATCCGAGGGAGAGAGAAAAAAAATGCGGAAAAGCATGATGATAAAGTGCTACATTGTGTACTTCTCAGCATGCGCGCTCTTCAGACCGATGCTGATGATGACGAGAGGTTAGGGTTATTGGTTAAGTAAGAAACAGATGGTCACCGAATTCTATTACTACATACTCTTAGCTTACTTCTATGCTATTAAGATCGGCCAATTGGCCTTTCAAAAACTCTTGGACGGTAGTGCTACGAATCTCGAGCTCTTCCTGCGACATTTCGTTCCCGTTTGCACCACCAGGTGGACCTCCAAATGCATGTACGACATCCTCATAAACCTCAATTATACCTTCCATATCACATTCATTGCTTAGTACATCAGTTGACCATCCTGATGAAACCCCTTCAACATCAAATCCTTCCTTGATAAGTAGTATTTTGGACCATGAGTCCCATCCTGAAGGAATCAGTAGAGCGTCCCGGTCCACGACGTTTGGTTGTATATTCTTGGATGCTTCGATCAATATATTTCTAGAGTGTTCCGATAGTAGTGATGGCGAAAGAAGATAGAAAAGTAAAGGGAATAGCGACTTCGACTCAGAGGATAGGTATACTAGGGCTGCGCCATCTTGTATGCATTAGCTATTAAGCAGAAACACTTCGTATTCAAAGTTGAGGCTGTGCTTACGTTTGAGCAACACTGTGCGTAAAAATTGTTGTATAAAGTCGAACTCGTCATCTTTCCTACCAAACTGTCGCTCTAGGACATCTATTCGCTCCGAATTCATGACAGCGACTAACAACTCAACACCCAAAGGCGCATCATACTCTCCTTTTCCAAGCGGGATGTCAATCTCGGCCGACCGACTTGGGAAATTTAAAACTTCTGCAAATGATATACTGGATAGCTGTCGATAGCGCTGAGAACCTACGGATTCATTAGCAACAGATCAACCAACAACGAATCGTAGCCACACATTTCCGCAGGCCCGATGCACAAACATCCTGATCCAGGCCCTTAAACACCAATTCTTTCAAAAATTTGATGTATTGCGCGAGATCTCGCACCCACCGTCGTGGCTCCTCCCAGTCTAATAAAATCGTCACCAATAAAGTCTCGAAAGTCAATTTGTCTCGTTGCAATAAGTCCACTATCAGACTTGCATATGAGTCATATATTAACGATAATGTATATATATTTACGCGTAGAATAACATCTGCTCCCGATTAGCCAAGAGGCTATTTATATAGTAGGATAAATATACCTTCTTGGTCGCGATCAAAGACATCGAAGTAAACATATCCGAGAGCGAATTCGTTGGCTATCTGTGATGTCCATCCTTTGATGCTGTAGACTCCTGATCCTGCTGACGCTACGATTTGTTGAATAAATGATTCCTGTGTAGTAGGCGATCCACCTATTAGCATCGGGTATTAGCCAGGCATAATTCTTGTCGGGTTGTAGACGCGACTTGCCTAGCAGTAAAATCGTTCTGGAGGGGGTCGTCTTAGAGATCGACGCTGATTCCAGGAGCGACGACCAAATGTCCATAGAGATGTCATGCAAAGTAAATGGAACCGTATTGTGAATTGAAATTGCTCGTAATTGTTGTGTTCAAAATTGCAGAACGCGTTGCCAGGAATAGGACATGGCGCTGCGCGAAAGTTGAGGTTACAGCCGCAGGTGCAGAACTGTGGACTAGACTGCAATTAGGGGTAGATGCCCCGCCACCAGGACTACGATTTCCAGTCCAATTGAGAGTGCTCAAGGCCACTTCCATGCCCGGAACTGTTAGAAATGAATCTTCACAAGCCTTTGAATGCGAACGCGTCGTCAAGGGCGAAGTTACTGTGCGCGTCCTTCAACCAGGATCAGGAATGCTTCGCCATCAGCCACGAGCATGGATTCCAGGTTTTTAACACTGATCCCATGGAGCGTCGTGTCAAGCGAGGTCTGCCATCTTACTATTGTTTTGTTTTAGTTATTTTCCGTACTAACATATGTCTTTCAGAGTTCGCGGACGGCGGCATCGGTATTGTTCAGATGCTTCATCGCACTAACTATCTGGCACTAGTAGGCGGAGGACGCACTCCAAAATATCCTCAAAATAAAGTGAGTTCGGCGACTTCGACAGTCGAAACTTCGGGGGATCTAATAGCTGATTTTAGGTTATAATATGGGATGATCTGAAGAACATAGCGGCCCTCTCGCTCGAATTTTTATCGCCAGTTCTCCAAGTCCTTCTATCCCGAACTAGGATCGTCGTATGCTTGCGAAGTAAAATTTACGTCTATATCTTCTCTTCACCACCTGTGCGACTTTCAGTATATGAAACAGCAGATAACCCTTCTGGAATATGTGCGTTACAAAACAATCGTCTCGTTTTTCCCGGCTTAACAGAGGGTCACATTCAGATTGTGGATCTTTCTCCCCAAGGTCAAGAACGTAATCTCGTATCCATAGTACGCGCACACAAGGGCCGAATAAAATGTGTCGCAGTAAGCCACGACGGCTCGCTAATCGCGAGTGCATCTGAGACCGGTACAATTATTCGCATTCATGCCGCGTCAAACACCGCTTTGCTTCACGAATTTCGCCGGGGTATCGACAGGGCGGTGATTCATTCTCTATCATTCTCACCATCATCCAACAGGCTTGCATTGATTTCAGATAAAGATACTCTTCATGTATTTGATACGTCTCCATTGTCTGAGTCTAGCAATCGCCGACACATATTATCTAAAGTACCATTACTTCCCCGATACTTTTCCGGTGAATGGAGTTTTGTGTCGACAAGGATTTCAGATCAGCGGGTCGGAAAAGGAATACTAGGATGGGCCTCTGACGATTGCATTGTAATCATCTGGACATCGGAAGGAATGTTGGAGAAGTACGCCATCCGAGAGAAGAAGGACCTGCACACCCGGAAAGCTACGAAGGGGCCAACATCTAATGGAAGTACGGGAAATGTAACAATTGGAGGACTCGGCGATACTTCAAACGAGCAGTGGGAACTACTACGAGAAAGCTGGCAGAGTTTTGACGGTATATGATGAACTTCGGGGAATGTAATGAACAGTGTATATTATTGCGTAATTTTCGGATCTACTCAGGGTTGATTTGACGGGCAAGGATCACCAGCAGCATGGAGAAGTGACAAGGGATTGGATAGCATTTTTTGAAATCCCAGGTTTAGGTTGATAATTACTTCTAGCAACCGACATAATCCACATTTAAGGTGACGTGGTGACTAAATGATTCATTGACGGTCGTTAGGACTAATTACAAATGCTTTGTGGCCCATATCTAAGACCCACTAAAATGCTATGTATGAAAATAAATCAACAAAAAAATCCCGACAAGTTAAACATCACTGCTGCGCTTGCACGCTCTCGTCCTGCTGTGCTTGCTGCACGATGGACTCCACAACATGTCGCTCACCGTCATTCAACTCCTTCGAAAGGAAGTCGCTGCGAGACGCATTCTGCTGAAGAGCAACAAAGGCATTCTTAAATACAATATATACGTTGATCTTGTCAAGAGGCGACTCGTACAATGGCTCCTCTTCAAGGGCTTCGTCTTCATATTCATCATCGTAGTCGTACTTGGCCTTAGTTTCCATTCGTGCCGCTTCTTTGTTCAGGAATTCAAGATACTCATTACCCTGAGTATCATCCAGGTCACCGTCCTCATCTTCGTCATCCCAGTCACCCGTACTAAGACTATCCATACCGCCATAGTATCCTGCATCACCGCCTTCAAATTCTTTAGACAATTCCTCTCTTCGCTTCAGCGCCTCAGGCAGAGTCTGTAGAAGCTGCAAAAGACCGTGGAGCAATTGCGGGAATCCAGGGCGAATACTCTCCGGAATATGCTCGTCAGGTAACGTAATAATGCCGACAATTGCCATTATGGACAGTTTTTTATCATGAACTCTGGAGAAGCTCGGCATATTGCTGAACCAAATGTTGAAAAAGTTTGCTGTCTGAGAGCTCTCTTCCAATACGCGGAAAGTAAGCAGAGGATTGTAGTACATGCAGTTGACGGTAATTTCGATCAAGCTAACCAAGTACGCTTTGTTCTTCAATGCCTCCGTTTCGTCCCGCAATCGTCCCAAAGAAAGACCAACTAAATATGAGATACAGTTATCCATAGCTCCACGCAAATTGAGTAGAAGGGTTTGAACGAGTCTACAGGCGTCTGTCCGATCGATAGCGCCAAGGCGTTCATCACTTGTGAAGACCGTGTTTACGATGTCAATCATCGCCGCGATATAGTTAGGATTAGCTTTCATTTCTTCAGCACCGTAAATGATATAGTTCTCCAGCGCGGGTAGAAGTTCTATCAATATCAGCAAACACCTTTTCAATAGTAACTAATCAACATTGCATACCATCAAAATAATCAATCGCTGAAGTTTTGAAGGCTCTGTGTAACAGACCGAACAAGCTCCAGAGACTAGGAGTAATCCTCTTCAGACAGAAGCTGCTTGAATCAATGAGTTCAAACACTTCTCCGTACATATCTACGTTGTTTAGTATATAGACCAGAACATGCCATCAATCAATCAAACTTACCACTCTGCTCGTTTTCTAACACAGCCGAGATTACAGGCAAAATAGCATGCTCTATTCTTGCAACTATATCCGGAGAATTGTCTAAACTCAGAAGAAGTGTTCCCAGAGTATTCACTATACCTAACGCCGCCATGGCCTTCTCATCAAGATCACTGAATTCAACACCATCATCATAATTATCAGGATCGACATTTTGCTTCTCTATTATCTCGCCAAGCATGTGCAAAAATTGATCTCGTAGCTGCTCTGCTAGTTCGACAGCAAAAGGCGCCAGTTGCGCAGAAAACATATCAACGAAATCTTCCATGACTCCAAGAAGAGAGTCCATATCAATCTGTTTAGTGAGCTGCATGAGCTTCTCCATTGTAGCTTTAATGTTTTCGGACAAAGAGTTTCGGATTGACTCGTGTCTGGCGAGAGGCTGTAAAGCCAACGCAGCTTCAACTTGTACGGGCAAGTACTTGTCATTGAGGCACGCCGTGATACTAGAGTAAATGAAGCTAATATTGTTCACGTCTTTGAATTCGGCATCGGAGAATCTGTTGATAAGCTCGCAAGCACGGACTCGCAAAAACCCGAACTGGCTCTGAAAATCTGAGAAGATGTACTGGACAAAGAATGTCTCCATCATTCCAGCAACTGGACTCTTCTTGCCAAGTATGATGTGCGACAAAGAGCCGATCATCCGCAGAGCGCCTTCCTTCTTGCGGGCATAGCTTTCATCGTTCACATGCTGTTGTTGTGAAACAACGACTCCATTGATAAAAGACAATATAGTGTTGAATGTAGATTTTCGTCGGCGATCAGCCAATGTGACCAAAAAATTTGTTGCAGCAATATCCGCTGTCGGACTCTCGTCGAATATATCTATGCGCTTGTGAATATATTCAACTGGCTCATTTTCGAAAAGTTCGATATCGTCGTCAGTCAAACAAAGTAATGGGAACACCACGTGAGAAACTAAACTCTCAACCTGCTGCTTCAGTATCTCCCAAGTAGTCTTCGTTTTCACGCTGGATCTGATTAGCTTATGTCTTGTCTACGACTTGAGTGGCATGTACGTACCACTGTTCAAAATATTCCAGAATGCAATTCAATGCCGGCCGACTCAGCCATAGATTATTCTGGACCCAAAGCTGAGTCTGGTGCAGATATGCCTTCAAAATTTCCGGTGCGAAGTTGACAACAAAAGTCTTCGAAAATTCCTTGTAATCCTGCATGCTGTCGGTCAATGACACTGGATCGCCATATCGCGAAAAGAGTCTGTTAAGGTTGCGGTAGGCCCACTTCTTGGACTTCCACCAAGGGTGCAGCTCTCGATCTTGTTCATACTCCGGGAGTGCAGCCGCCGGTATATCCTTCGCAACTACTTGGAGCAATAAAGTACCCCATGGCAGGAGAGCGGATGGGTCTTGTAGCCGCGGCGACAGTTCGATCTACTCACAGGTTAACTTTGTAAACTTCCGTCACAACGCTTAACTGCATGTCCTGACCCAAATAGCAGATCTGTAACTCTTCATGATCAACCGCATCATATCACCTGCGGACGGACCATTCTCTGCCAAGAGTGAGTTGGCAATCTGCAATGCAACCGGAAACGCCGACTCTAGAACTCGATCCAGCGAAATTCTGATCTCATGGTTACGCCATCGATAAGTCTTCGTAATCTCGTTCAAACACACAAGGCCAGCATATACATGCTGGACATCTTGAGAATGTAACAACTGGAGTGTATGATCTAAAAACTGGGGCCATTTCTCCGGATAATCATAAGCGATGACTTTGTTGAGCACTGATATCAAATGATGTCGTGTCTGGGTAGACGCACTAATGATGGCAGGAATCAATCGTTCTCGAAAACCAGGCTTCTCCGCTTCTGGTATGGCTGAGGACTTATTGAAATCATCGTACTCCCAGTTTTTCACTACTTTGTTTTTCAAGTAAACGACAGCTGTATAAAATATTAGAACTAGTTCTCACTGATACAAGTATACCTACCCGAGATTTGAACCGTTCCCAGAGGTTGAGACTGGACGATATCCAGACATGCGCCAATAAATCCGGGTGCCCTGCTGGCCTAATGATTTCGTCAGTCATTCGCTCCACAAAAGACACATCTCCACTTATACGACGAGAAATATAAGCTGCCACATACATCGCTCAGTTGCAGTTCTGCTTCTCGGCGAATATTAGGATTTGCATCAAGAGTGGACGCAAAACAATGGTGTAGAGCATTCACATCCATATTACAAGAACTCTTCTATATGGCTGAAAACATGCACCTGGCTCCCTCTCCTAAAACAAGATTACCAAACTGCGAAAACACCTAACCAGCTTAACAGTTTCCAAATTGCTAGACCAATAGGTAGCCGTCTTGGACGGCAAGTAATACAAATTTAGGCGCTGGAGTTCACCAGTTGCTGGAGATCAAAAATATTTTAAGGGGTTAATGTCGCGATACATTGCGTAGACATCCGTAGCATTTGTACAGCAGTTGTAAAACCCTAACCTTGGAGCAGAAAATTCTACGCGAGTTGTGCATTATATCAGAACGGCCGCGCAAATTGAAACCTTAGATAATGGCCCTTCGCGACAAGCTGTCAAATCTCACTTATTTCTCTAAGCAATCATATGCCTGGTCTGGCTCTCCACAGTTTCGAATTGCAAGCACTGATGAGTGATTTGTGAAAAGTAATCTATGTACTACAAGAATTATATACAAGAATAGTTGTGCCTTGGAACAAAGGCGACAAATATCTACAGATACAAACTGGTACAGAAAACGATATCCCGTTTAATCTTCTCCTGCGACAATTCCATCTTTGCATGCAACGTTGGATCTCCAATAATTCTTGCAGCGCTCTTAACCTCCCGACAAACCTCGTCTAGTCGCGTAATTACCCGAACAATCGTACCTTCCAGGACGTCAGTGAGATCTGTAATACGATTAAACGGCATTCCTCGCGCCCATTCGTAGACAACCTCCATTAGGCCGAACCGCTGCTGTACAGTTTCAGGATTAAACGCGATTTCCTCGGGTATGTATATTTGGTGCTGACTTTGTACTTCGTTAACACGAGTAGCAATCTGGAGAATCTTACTCTTGCCCTGAACACAACTGTTAGATTGCTTCCTTACTTCTAGCACAATTACTGGACCTCAGTCATACCTCATCTAACCGTGGAGTGACCATGCCTATTTCGATCTGTGTCTTCTCCTGAAATATGAAACAAGACAGAAGTGCAACAATCTCCTCAGGTTCATAGTCTGCTAGGAAGTTCTCCAAAATCAGTTCCGTCATGATGAGCTCATGTCCAGAATTGATCTATGACCAACAGTTAACGTCAACTCTACTGACCAGAGAAATGTAGACCGTACCTCGCAAGCGACACGTCCTTTAAGTTCAACATTGAGATTTTCATCAATAAAGCCTAGGTCTTTCAAGACTTCGATGCGCTGTTCATAGTCTGGCAATAGTTCAAGATTTTGATCAGAAATCACCTGCTTCAGTTCCGCGATGTTCTTTTTTAACAATGATTCTTCATGAATTTGTGTGAACTGGCTCGTTAGCAACCGACACATATTCAGAAATATCAGCAGCGGCGATACATACGTGTTTGATAAACTGGGGACACCTAAGACTCTGGCACTTAACAATCGTCACTCTCAATTCATTTCGCCGTTTCATGAGCTCAACAAATTGATAATTCTTCATCTTGGTCCATTCTACTTCCTCCCAAATCCAATCCTGGCAGTTCAATAAAAAGTTCCGAAGAGCCATAATATCGCGACGCTCTTTGCGTTGAAGTCCGTATAGATCAATCTGTTAAGATTAGCATTGGCACAATAATTGAAGATAGAACATACGTCAACTGAAGACTTGCAGAAGAATTCAACGGCAGCGAATGGAATATTCCGCTCAACCAGAACACCGTCAAGTTTCAAATCTCCCAGGACGCTTCTTACTTCCGGTAAGAATGGGATCATGTCACCTATAACTGTCAGTCCCGCAATATGTTAGCTCGATACAATGGTCCTTACTGGCTTCCTTGTGCTTCTGCTGCGCAATTCCTCCAGACGGAAAGATTCCATAACAGTGGAACGTGCGACGCTGCACGTTTGCACCCACTATCACGCAAACAGTTCTTGACGACTCTTCGGTTTGGACAACAGCTAGACGCTTTGCTGTCAACATTCTTATACCAAACGACGTCTCACAGGTGTGTTCTGTCATGGTATTCATCAACTCGCTAGCCTCGATGAGCACATTATGACAAGTCTCCAAGTCGGTATCACAAATGCTGCATTGCTCTCGCTTGAAATTTCGTAGACTGGCCTCGGATGCTTTGACTGTTTTCTCATGTTCTGGGATCAAGCTCTGTGTAGCGTTTTCACTGAATGAGCGCTTGATCATTTCCTCGACCTTCAAGGCCTCGACTCGTAGCAGGTTAAGAATCATGTTGTAAGTCAGACGGAATTGACTCTGAAGCTTTGTGGGTGGGCCGAGAATCATTCTGTTAAGTATAGAAACCTGAACTGTAATTAGACAAAGATAAAAAAATTGAATACAGAGGCTTCTTACTTCCGGGGGTTGATCACCTGCAAATGCGATAATAACTGTACCAGTCGTATCCAGGCCACGCCGCCCCGCTCGGCCAGCCATCTGGGTATATTCGCCCGCAAGCAAATCTCTGAAACTTCGACCATCGTGTTTACGAATGCCGGCGAAAACTACAGTCCGAGTCGGCAAATTAAGCCCCTGGTCTAGGTAAGCATCGTACTAATTGCGCATAATTGCCAAACGCTTACCATAGCAAATGTTTCTGTTGCAAAGAGTACCTTAACCAATGACTTCGCGAAAAGGATTTCTACAACCTAGTCGAGTTAACTATTTCGTGCTGACCAAATACAAAGCATTCAGACTCACCTCTTTTACTATAGGAAGTAGTCCGCCGTGATGAACTGCAATACCACGAGAAAGAAGCTCTCTCGTGCGCAAAATCTGCGGCAATACTTGGTCGTCCTTCTTCAACCTACTAACAGCACTCTCAATAAAAATATGAATCTGCGACTTTTCACTGGCTGTACAATAATCAAGTCCCTGCAGTGAATTAGCATACTCCTCGCACCGCTTCTTGGAGAATACGAAGATGACAACTGGCTGAAGATTTGCTTTGTTTAGTGTTTGAACAATCCTAATCCAAATATTACGGTCAAACGAGTTGTTTGTCCGGAAACCGCCTTTGTTGTTCAAGTAGCTGCCACCGCGGCCTCCACCGCGACCGCCGGCATAGCCGCCGCGAGCACCACCTCTAGTCATCTGTTGTCCGCGACCACGGCCACCTGATGGACTGCCGCGACCACCACGTTGCGGCTGCGAATTGGCCGTGAATTCCTTTACTGGATTAACCGCACGTTCGGCGTCAGACCATCCTTGCATTAGAAACTTTTTCTTTGCGTCCACGATCTTAAACATCTGATTGTTTGCCCACAAGAAATGTTCGAGAGGAACAGGTCGTTTAGCCGTAGAAATTACGTAAATATCCTTCTTTTTTGTCCTACCAACCCAGCTGGCGAATTCATACGTATTTGGAACCGTAGCGGACAACAGAATCAATTTGACGTGGTCGGGCAGCATTATAATAACCTCTTCCCACACAACCCCGCGCTGATTTCGATGGAAGTCAGTATGGTAACATCAGACATGATCCAACAACTTACTTCTAGATCATTGACGTAATGAACCTCATCGAAAATGACAAATTCAACATCTCGGATCAAATCTGCGCCCTTATATAACATACTTCGCAAAATTTCAGTCGTCATGATAACGCAGCTCGCGTGAGGATTAATTTGGACGTCACCCGTCAGAATACCGACGTCATCGAAAATCTTGCGGAAATCGCGGAATTTCTGATTACTCAGAGCCTTGATTGGCGAAGTATAGATAGCCCTTTGTCAGGTTAGCTCATTGAATTCTACTATGACGCGGATGTCTTACTTAGTCATATTTCGATTGGCCATGGCAATTGCATACTCAGCGACCACGGTTTTTCCGGCGGAAGTGTGTGCCGCAACAAACACACTATCTCCCTGTTCCAGGTGATATACAGCTTCCTTCTGGAAAGTGTCAAGTTCGAAGTGCCATTCCTTTGCCATCTTCGGTACAAGTTCATGGAAGTTGACAATGTCGGTGTTAACATCCACGACGTGCGCCCATTCCTTGCCACGTAGCCTACCATCGCCAGACTTCCCGAACGGTTTTTCAAATAAAGATTTAATGCTCTCCATCGGTAGGAGGTCATCAATCAGATCCGAATCGAGCTGCTCTTTGACCACCACGGTTCCTGTTGTCTGATGCGTGACAGTCCGCACAGGCTGGACATCTTCAACCTTTGAAATTTCGTTTTCGTAAGACTCCTCCAATTCCTCGACATAATCCTTCTGTGATCTGTCCTTCGCAATATTCACGCCTCTAGGCAACCCAGGAGCAGTACTCAGCAATCCATTCTCGTCCCTCTTAGCAATCCCACCCATTCCAATGCCTCCCAGTGAGGACGATGCAGTAGCAATTCCGTCCAACCCACCTGGAGCAAACGGTACAAAGCCTGCTCTGCCACGTACAAAGTCTGACTTCGGAGCCGGTTGTCGTGCAAAAGAGCTGGAGTTTTTCGAGTTATCGGATGACAACGACATCGCACTGGTGTGATCTTCATATCCAATGATGGCGCCATCTATACCGGATCGTACAAACCGGGTCGTTGAGCGTGTGATACTATTCGGTATGCCGTATAAATCTGTATGTAGTGACTGATTTGGAAATGAAGGTGACCTATTTGGTAAGGTACTTAGAACTGCCTGGATACAACGGAATCAAGTCAACAAAAAAACAGAAACACTTACTCCTGCAGAAGATTGAGCCAAAAGTCTGGAAATGGTGTCAACGACGGTGTAAGGAAGCAGTCTTCCAGTTCCTTGACTAGCTCCTCTTGTGTCAGCTTAATACCAGTGCGATTGCCTTCAGCTGTTGCTGATTTGGGCTCCCTAATCTCATCATCCAGCGGATCGCGTGAAAGCGAACGAGCCCTTTCGCGAAGCCTGCTCAGTGATGGAATTATATCCGAAGTTTTCATTGCTATATGTCCAAGTAGAAACTCAGCTATGAAGTTGTAGGCTACAACTCCAACTCTTGGTGACTGTTTCGATATTTGAGTGTCTACACTACAGGACTTTCAAGCCTCACGTGAGTCTGACCCAGCAAACTGAACTGCTGTGAAACTGCGGCTCCTCGATGACTACCAATTCCAATTGACGTCTTGCAGCCTTCAGGTCTGCATATGACTTCTCCATTGCCTACTTAAGGCAAAAGTTACGTAGTACGCATGATGTAAATGAAGACACCTGTATTAGTGTAGTATAATAAACAGCCGATCTAATAAATTGGTTTCAGATATCACAGTCGTACAACAGAATTCACAGAAAATATGGCAACTGCAACATACAGGGGTCCCGGAAATGGCCAGTCATCTGAAATCGTGTCTGTCCAAGAAAGATAGACTTCAGCACAGCCGAAGCGTTACCGCGTTATTATCTCGTAACAATGCCTGCTTATGGAGAAGAGATTATGGGCTCGATTGGTTATGTTGGCCGGACTTTGATTTGCAGACGTGACTAAAGCGTTTGGTGTGGCAAGGATCAGGAGTTTCGAGAAGACTTGTTACGTACGGCATATGCCCAATGTCCAGGCTATTTTCAGTCGTCGTAGTCGGCTGATCCTTATCATAAGGATGACCACAGAGTATTAAGCCGATCATCTGACTCCCCTTCCCAAGCTGTTAGTGTAGATACAAGCATCCGCTGGACCTTCCTCTATAGAATATTCTTTGGCAATTGGCATCAGTGTAAGAAAGGAGTTTTGTTCCTTACGTTTCCTTAGTTTATTCGCAATACGCCCTTCAAATGGCACGAACTGACACGAACTGACACGAACTGACACGAACTGACACGAACTTTAGGTTTGTCAATAACCTTATTAGTGATGTGGCCCTACTGTCTATTTGCGTTGGAGCTTATGCAGGAGTCATCACTAACATGTAAACGCGGATGTTGCTTTGGGCGGGGTCTTGAATGCCCACCTTTTCCTACTGAGACCGTTTCTATATCTCTACAAACCACCGGAGTAGTTTAGTGTGCGAGGACTCGAAATGTGCAGGTTTCTTATTTTCAAAGGTATGTGTGGCCTAAGTTATTCTTTGTCGTAGCTTCGAGTGTGGATTAAGAACTCATCCTTCCAGGCCGTGATCCCATATTACTTGCTCATTTACTTACAAGACCCGAACATTCTATTATAAAGTATGTCGTGTGTGCTTGCTTATTTGCTAAGATGCTAACTGAGCGGCAGCCAGTCATATGACTCCAGGTTACGGATAGACAATAGGTAAGTTGAACCTATTTATCGATGATTCAAATCATAACATGTTTATAGACGCCCTATCAATGGTGACGGTTTTGGTGTCGGCTATTACACCCCAGAGGCAGACCCTGAGCTTGGAGATGGTCCATGCGTTTTCTGTGCTACTACTCCTGCGTGGAACAACTTGAATCTTGCCCGTCTGGCCGAAAAGACCAAATCATCCATGGTCTTCGCCCATGTCCGCGCCTCTACAGCTGGTGTACTCTCAGAAACAAACTGTCACCCGTTTACATTCCACTCACTCATGTTTATGCATAACGGTCAGATCGCGAATTTCCACCGCATGAAGAGGAAACTTGCGTCGCATATGAAGGACGAGTACTTTCTATACGTGCAGGGCGGCACGGACTCCGAATGGGCATTTGCTCTATTCCTAGACTCTCTTGACAAACTTGGAGTAGACCCCTCTAAGCCGGCTGGTGTTAATGGGTTTGGCCACGAGATGATTAGAAACGCAATATTGCTCACGATTCAATACATCAAGGATTGGTCCAAGCAATGCTCAGAGGGTGATACGGACAATGAGGAGCCTTCTCTATTGAACTTCGCTGTTACCGACGGCCACTCTGTCATAGTTACTAGGTATATTACTTCCCGAACTGAGGAGGCTGCCAGTTTACATTTCTCGACTGGCTCAAAATTCATAGAGTACGAGCCCGGACAATACAAGATGGAGCGACGAGATAGGCGGCAAGACGTCATTCTCGTTGCTTCTGAGCCATTGACTTTTGAGAGAAGTATGCACCCGTTTAGTATGTGAATTGAGAGTTAGGCTAATAGGGTAGGCGACTGGGTGACTGTACCTACCAACTCGATTCTCACAATTAATAACCAGACCGTCCTCCTTCATCCCATAATGGATGAATTCTACCAAACCGATCCATCTGTACCTCGTAGCAGCAATTTTGCTGCAAGCCGTGGCCTTGTGTCACCTATAGTTGAACCGCAAGCGTCCACAAATGTCAATCTACCACCACTAGAGAGAGAGGGCAGACGCAGACTCAGCATTACAGTATAAGCTATTTGCGCGGGTGGAGGTATAATCTATTGTATATATGTTGCTATATGTTGGTGGCGTTGAATGTACATTGTGTAACTTGCTTCGATCACATGCGCCTATCATTACTCATGGTACGCTTTCAATGTCTCGTAGAGTATCTCTGTATGCCGTCAACGAGACTGGGCTTCTGCGGGACCCAACCTGTCAAAGGATATCCCAGCGAGTGCTAATTTCTGATAGTCGTGCCCATCGCAAATTCAGCTACTGTCGATGTCCAAGATGTCCCAGTAATATATGTAAGCCATTTTACTATAATAGACATATCCAAAAGACGTAGTTATGTACCGATCTTAATCAGTAGAGCAACAACCAAAGTCCGGGTAGGGCATCGGTTGGTCCCAATGACATTTACCCTGCATTACTTCGAACATCCCAACGAGCAGAGAGAAGAGGTCAAAAACAGCATTAATCATCCATAATCGCACCGATCCATTGAGAGAGTACTGAATTCTTGGTCAGTCTCGTCTATATTTGATTCGCTAAAGCATTCTGCGGTTCACGAAACTTCGGCGGCTTCAGCAGTCGGCGCCGAAAGAATACCGCGCCTCGTATCGGCCCGCCATTTGACTAGGTCCAGAGGGTTGATGAGCGGCCCGCGCTCGGAAATGTAGCCCAATCTCGCGATTGCTTCGCCGTGAGTCCATGTGACAGACGTGAAGATAAACTTGAGCTTGTAATGCGGCCCGCGAGACTTTGCGTGAGCAAGGACTTCGTCAATAGGAACGACGACACCATTTTCGCCGGGATTGCACGCGTCGATAATAACGTCGCCTGTGCCTCCAAATTTCCTTCACGACAGCCAAGGGCTCTCCCACAAGAGGCGTACTCTCTTCATTCTTGGAGAGTGACGGCGATGCCGATTTCCTAGCTGGCCGAATATCTCCTAACCATTTCTAGCGAATGCCAGTGCAACAATATTGCCAATCGTACCTGTAGCTCTGCATCATAAGTCAACAATATTGAGCACCGAATAATAAAACTTTACCCGAATACCGTGCTTACCCAAGTACTAGAACCTTCATGATTGCATGAGACTGGAGAAAGTATGATGATACAACCAATAGGTCAAAGAAGATTTGGTGTCCATGAAGTAACGAACTGGATTAGTGGCGTCAAAGCTGCTTATTTATTCGTGTTCTGATTGTCATCACACCGGCGTCAGCCAGACTGTCTGTATATCCATCTCGTCATCATGCTATAGTGTCAATTGGGTATTGACTGCGTTCAATCAGCTGACTGAGAGAAAAACACAAATGCAGCTGTGGGCTGGCGGACATCCTCTACTCGGCCTGATTCGGCGTTAAGAGAGACGCAGACAGTATCATTCCCGTTGGAACTTATGAAGCAATACAATTCAGTACTCTGTAAAATCGTGTACCATTAACTCACCTCTTCGCCATGTTTACCTCGAAGTAGTGAGTCGCTGACAATATAATTAGATGCCCCCTGAAGCAGAATTTCCATGACGGTCATGACATATCTCACGTGCTCGACGTCCCACAACTTGCCGTAACTTACAGCGCCGCTGTCAAGCGAGCATCAGCAGATCTCAGTACACGTTAGCTTCTACGTTTTTCTTGCCAGATTCGTTATCTCGGTCGTCGTGGAATTTAGACTCGTCTTGAATCTGTCGTATAGCCCATCATGTATCGCTTGATGCGCTACGCGGCGGGGCGCCGTCCATTGCCTCCATTTTACGGGCGTTCGCGACCTAGCATGTACAATATCTATCTCTACCGACAGATAGGCGGTGCGGCTACGACTCGGGGAATATCGTTTACCTCCGGTGCGAAATTTTTAGTGAAGATGGTGCGTGTTCCTGCGGCTGCTGGCGGTGCTGTTGTAGCTGGAATCGCGTACGTGAATTACCAGGTTCAAGGTATTTTGTTTCTATATGATTGCCGATGACGACCGCTAATGTAAGTTAGAGGCTGCAAGTTACACTCAAAAGAAAATTGAGAAGGCGACTGACTGGATTACGGGTACTGCATCGTCCGTGAAGGATGGAATCGAGAGCTTGAGCACCCCACCGTGGTTGAAGGGACTCTTTGAAGGTTCCGCCTCCGGTGGCCAGCAAAACAGCCGGAGTGAACGCGACGCAGGTTCAAGTCATGACACAGCAAGTAAGGAAAGTGCGAAGCAAAGCAGCCACAACGAGAACGGTGACAGTGGCGGTGGAGACGAGGCGGTATTAGCTGGGATGGCCGCAGCGGCAGCAACTGCTACTCTGAGCGACGACGATGCAGAAGAACGAGTCGCGGCTACAAACGCGCAGATGATGCTTCTCACGCGTAAAATGATCGAGATCAGGAATACCTTGCAAGAAATTAGTACAGGTGGCGGCAGTCGATCTCTGACTCGCGTCCAGCTCCCTTCTATAGTCGTCGTCGGCTCGCAGAGTTCTGGAAAATCGTCTGTTCTCGAAGCGATTGTTGGTCACGAGTTTTTGCCGAAGGGCAACAATATGGTAACGCGGAGACCGATCGAGTTAACCCTTATTAATTCGCCTGATGCGGCCGCGGAGTACGGCGAGTTTCCTGCTCTCAAGCTGGGGAAGATCACCGACTTCGCACAGATTCAAAAGACTTTGACTGATCTAAATCTTGCTATTCCCGACTCCGAGGCCGTGTCTGACGATCCGATTCGACTTAATATTTATTCTCCACACGTTCCTGACCTGACACTTATTGATTTGCCTGGTTACATCCAAATAGCGGCAGCAGACCAGCCAGAGTCTCTGAAATCGAAGATCACGTCATTGTGTGACAAGTACATTGCAAGTCCGAATATCATTGTTGCGATCTCTGCAGCTGATGTCGATTTGGCCAACTCTACTGCGCTTCGGGCCGCTAAGCGAGTAGATCCCCGAGGCGAGCGGACGATTGGTGTTATCACGAAGCTTGATCTAGTGGATCCTGGTCGGGCCATCGATCTACTTCAGAATAGAAGTTACCCGCTGCAGATGGGGTACGTCGGTGTTGTCAGCAAAGTGCCATCGTCGTTAGCTACACGTGCCAGTAGCGGACTACTCTCGCGTTTTAGCGGAAGCGGTGATAGCGGCGACATTGGATCTGTAATTGCAAAAAACGAGGAGGTGTACTTTGGTCGACATCCAGTGTTTACGAGAGCGCTAACTGATGCCGATGATCGAACCGGTCAGCAGCAAGTCACCCTTGGCGTAATCAATCTCCGAAATAAGCTCATGCGTATATTGGAACGGACAATGGCGAAGAATCTGCAGCCAGCCTGCGATGCGATCCATCAGGAACTCGAGGAAACGGCGTATCAGTTCAAAGTAGAATATAATGATCGTCCAATTACTGCTGAATCGTATCTCGCACAGTCCTTGGATTCATTTAAGCTAAGTTTCAAGGAATTTGCCGGAAAGTTCGGTCGTGAGCAGGTACGGGCTATGTTAAAGAGTGAGCTAGATCAGCGAGTGTTAGACCTACTCGCCCAGCGATATTGGAACAGATTAGACGAAGATCCAGATTTAGCGTTGGCGACCTTAGACGATGCGACGATTAAGTCCATTCTTCGACCGGTGTCAGAGTTGCCAAGCGCACCGTCGGATGACGTATACTGGCACCGACAGCTCGATGCGTGTGTTTCAAATTTAACGAAATCTGGCGTCGGCAGGACGTCGACGACATTGGTGTCGAATGCATTGTCGGGTGAAATGGAGCATCTTGTCAATTCAGGGGCGTTCAAGACGCATCCATACGTCAAAACTATTGTTCAAGATGCTACTATGGAAATCTTGAATTCTAGGTTCTATTCTACTGCTGATCAGGTAGAAAATTGTATAAAGCCATATAAATATGAGGTTGAAGTAGAAGACCAGGAGTGGAGTAAGTCTCGGGAACATGCGTTTGCGTTGCTGAAAGAAGAGGTACGGCAATGTGAGGCGGCGTATTACAAGCTGCAGCGGAGTGTTGGGGGCGGAAAGAAGTTATCGCAGGTTGAGAAGTTTGTGGAAAAGAGTCGCAAGGGACTCGTGAAGATGGAAGATGCGAACGAGATTTATGGATTCAGTCAGGCGCTAATAGATAAAGGTGAGTGATATATGCGCATTTTTTTGGAATTGCCTAACTTGGTGAACAGGTCGGGAAGGGCTTTTCCTGACTAAACGTGCCGACATCCTACGTCTCCGGATGCAAGCTCTCAAATCAAAACAATGCAAGAGTAAGGACAGCAAATACTACTGTCCGGAGATCTTCCTCGATGTAGTCGCCGACAAACTCACACAAACAGCAGTTCTCTTCCTCAACGTGGAGTTGCTTTCTGATTTCTACTATCACCTCCCGCGCGAGCTTGACGCCCGACTAGGGCATGGCCTTGGTCCACAGAAAATGGAGAATTTCGCTAAGGAAAACGCGAAGGTGCGGCGACATCTCGAGCTACAAGAACGCAAGCAGAAACTTGAGCTAGCTGCTGAGAAGATAGAAAGTGTGATTGCGATGCAGAAGACAAGACGGCTTCAGCCGGCGTAGTGCGATATTCTGGGTTTACAGCTGGCGTGATGGATCGTTGGATAAGGCGTGGTTATTTCTCTTTTCTTGTGGATTATTTTTGTAATGTATATACTGTCTTATATAAATTGTCAGAAGTTCAGTACAAGCGGCTGTAATAGTCTGCTCGAAGATATCCGTATGAACCAATTATTCTTTCAGGGGTATTTTGGCACGTGACTGCGGTAGTTGATATCTGAATTAAACCTACAGCATGAGAGAAATCCCAAATGGTGGTGACGGAATGGTTCTAACGGTTGTATTGTAGACTTAATATCCAAACAACAGTAATATAGAATTATTTGAAGAGAGTAGTGGAGTGCCAAGTTACCCATAAACAGACTACCAAGATGGCAGCTCGACGAGGTCTGGAATGCGATGATCACATGACACGATTCCGTCGACTGATATGCGGGTATTTTGCAGTGTTGTTTTGGACTGGTAGTAGTGTTGACAAACTGCAATTTCTGGTGTGAGCCCACTTTACATACAATTATTTGTTTTAGTCGCGCGCACAATCGCCATAAAATGTTCGCTAAAATCTATCTCTCGTGGCTGCCTTGCAGCTACTTGAGTTTGAGCGCAGTCAGAATATAAAGACCAGTCGTATTCACAAACTTTGTGGGAGAGAAAAGTGGAGCCAGGTCAGACTTATCGAGCCTTAGTAGAACAAGTTTCCCCGGAGCCGCACCCGCGTCGTAATGTGGCGCAAAAACCAAACAGATGCGCATATAGGGCCACATCTACCACGATGCCGTGCTCAATGTCTCGCAAATACGGATTCCGTCTTGCTATGCAACTTTTCTGTGGTCCGGGACACCTTACAGTTCAAAACACTCCACCAAACATCACCGCCATGTCGTCTGTTGCAGCGGATTCAACTCCTCGTCGGCCGCGACTGTCTGCGGCCTTCAGGTCCTACTCAAACTCCCGTTTGCATCGCGCGTCTACAAACTCGTCTGCAAATTCGTCACAACCCTCTCTCCTGCCGGCCCGTTCTGCTTCTCGTCCTCGATCGCACACTCTCGCGACCCCGAGCGCCTCTCCTGTCGCTACCGACCAGTCGATTCTTTCGGCTTCTCTTCCAGCTTCGGTTTGTGCGACTCCGTCGGCTTCCACTGCCGATATCGCTGGTCCATCGACATCTGCGGGGTTTAGGTCACAAGAGAGCAGCACCAAGCCCGACGATGAAGAGCCGTCGATAAGGATGACACCGTTCATCGACCACTCGTCCACTACTCCAGCTCTATATTTCGAGCCTATCGAGCGTCGTGGCAAGTCTGGCAACGTTATTCGTCTCGGTCGCTACACTGACAAGAAGGAGATGTCCAAGCTCGAGGCGGCCTATGCGCCTGTCGTCTTCAAGAGCAAGGTAGTCTCGAGAGCTCATGCCGAAATTTGGGTTGAGGACGGACAGGTATGTGTATTGGGACGGTCAGTTGTGATCGAGACATTCTCATGCTTTCAAATAGTGGTTCGTCAAGGATATCAAGTCTTCTTCGGGCACTTTTCTTAATCACATTCGATTGTCGCCAGCATGCCAATTATCCCAAGCCTTCCCAATCAAAGACGGGGACATCATCCAGCTCGGTATGGATTTCCGAGGTGGCTCTGAGGAAGTCTACAAATGCGTCAAGATGCGACTCGAAATTAACCGATCGTGGCAAAAGCGCATCAACAACTTCAACGTTTCTGCACACACCCGTTTACGTTCTCTTACACAATCCCAACCGACTCAGGCACAGCAGCAGGAATGCAGCATTTGTCTTGTCTCTGTTGCGCCTTGTCAGTCGTTATTCGTCGCGCCGTGTTCGCATGTTTGGCATTACAAATGCATTCGCCCTATTATTATTCGCAACTACCCACAATTTTTGTGTCCCAACTGCAGAGCTGTTTGCGATTTAGAGGCCGACGTTGAGGTTCCAGACCAGCCGATGATCTTCGGAGCTAGCTTGCAGCAAGAAAAGACACACGAAGACGTAGTCGACGAAGTGCTGGCCAATAGTGCCAGTGATGAAGGAAGCGGTAGTAGCAGCGGTGAAGCCGCTAACGATGACGAGGAGCTCTCTGCGAGCGTAATTTCTAGAATGAACGTCATGACGCCTTCTAACGAGGCCGGTCCGTTTGTGTTTGACGGCATGATAGTTTCCAGTAGTTCCGCTCGACAATTGACTCAGGCGCTTCAATCGGTCTCAGCCGGAGCCGGAACTGGTTCTTCGACGCCTGTGACTGTATAAAGTCAAAGAGTGTTAACTTGCATAAAGAGTCAGGTAGCGCGAGTGAGAACATGAGATTTTTTACATATATTCTATATATTTTTATACATAGTGCAATCGTTTCTGGCGTCTTCGGGGTCTAATTTTCTGGTCTTGTCAAGCGTTCATGTTATTTTACTGCTTTTACTTTGGATGGACGGTATGTCGTGTTCTATATATATATATCTCGACGCCTTGTTTGTGTTACCGTCTTAATTGCAGCTATGCTTTTACATTTTTGTCATCCGTCAGTCCAGTTCGATGGCTCTTTTAGGCGTGTATTCATGGTTGTGGCGAAAATTTTTATGTAGATTTGGAATGCATTCTATTATGGATATGTCTCGAATCCGCGGACTCGTAGTTGTGTCTAGGTAAGGCAAACCCAAGATAGTAGGCAAACGTTAATATCTCAAGATTGAGGGCGTGAACCGTGATTTCAAGGTGTTGGAGTCTGCAATATTTGTTAGTATAGAACTAGAATGTACATGAAAATTGGAACCGTTGGTCACGACTTTCATTGAGGGATGGTCCATAATGATGTAATAGGCGCCACTTGTTGCGTAGTTCGTGTTTTTGGTTCATGCGAAATTGTCCAGGTCATATAGGCCTGTGTCCGGCAACTTTGTGCGGATTTCACAATCGGGCAGTGTAGCATAACTAGATAACTATCCATACGGAGCATTAATGACACTAATGACACAGTGTAGGAAATAAGCACTGGCATATAGCTGGCAGATTGAAACAGTATACCAAAACTGAACTTCAGCAATATCCTATAGTACAATCCGAACTAAATATTCCCGCAAATTCCCATCCGTTAAATGCATGCTATAAACGTATGTACAAGAGTTACTCTGCACAAGTATGTCCCATTCACTTGGCGACTTCTGGAGCGGGAGCTTCCTCAACCTCGTCTAACTCTCCTTCTCCGAGCTTCATTTCTAATGGCAGAACGCGCTTATAAGGGACCTTTCGTCGACAAACACTGCACTCTCCTGTCGTTGCAGTTGCCTTCGTACCGGCGCTTAATGCACGATATATGCAGTCGTAGCAATACAAGTGCCCTTAGGCTGGTTAGCTCTAGCCCACGACAGCACGTAACAATAATACTCACCACAAGGAGTAGCAGCCAAAATATCAGGTTGATCAAAACAGATAACGCAGGTGAATTCACTGAGTATTCTCGAGCTTTCAGTCGGTTTCTCCTCTATTCGTTGTTGATTCTGCCGCCAGGACTCCATATCTTCATTCTCATCTATTTCCGCCACCGCGTCTTCGTCACTTGCTAACGACGAATCATCGTTCAACTCAATCACATCCTCCGCCTCCGCATCAAAAATAAGACGACGCCGCTTCGGTCGCGATTCAGAAGACGGAAGCTCATCCAAATCAACAACATCTTCAACCTCTATCCTCGAGGGTCGCTTGCGCAATGTCGCAGTACTACTGCCGGCGACAGTATCCGCGCTCCTGCTACTGTTATCCGGAAATATCTCGTTCCTGCGTCTTTCGTGATTCATCGTCTCTAATTTTCTAGTTTGCGGTAGTCCCGTACAAGTATAGATTGGTGATAATGGTGGCGAATCTGCGGAAAGTAGTTGGTAGATTTGACTTGTCCGACGGGCAGTAGCTGCCATATCTTTAAATGTGTGGTAAATTGTTACCGTCAGCAATAAATAGCGGCAACAAAAACGGCGATCTGTAAATTTGTATGAAGGAAAGTAGGAGATTGACCCTGAGGGCTCTGTTGGGAGTTGCTTCACACTCCCGCCGTCGAGAAGCGAACCCAGATCACCAAAGTTTTCAAAGGAAAGATTATTGAGCCTTAATAGAGGATACACGATCCCTTTTTTAGCCACAAAGGCAGTATTAGAGGCTATAGAAACTTATTTAGACTACTTGGAGATCGGGGCATATGTATCGGCAAGTGGGATTAAGGCCGGGTATGTCGGCTAGGCGGAATATTGTCCGCGAGAGAAGGAGAGCGTTGTCCGGATCGCACTATGTATGTCCGTTTTAACTACGGAGTTATATCTGGATCGGATATTTATTTTTGG
Source organism: Lipomyces starkeyi (assembly GCA_018804115.1). Lineage (NCBI taxonomy): Eukaryota > Fungi > Ascomycota > Lipomycetes > Lipomycetales > Lipomycetaceae > Lipomyces > Lipomyces starkeyi. The sequence goes on from JAGJTG010000014.1 coordinate 320,740, forward strand.
ATATTTAGGGTCGATCATCCTTGTTCAAAGCCACCACTTTGCCGAATGGTTTGCGGGTTGCCACTGATGGACCTCCTGGGCATTTCTCGGCATTAGGTTTGTATGTCGATGCCGGTTCGCGGTACGAGGGCACTTCACATACCGGATTGAGCCATATGATGGACCGGTTAGCGTATCAGGTTAGATATAGTTCTCGAGAAATATTATAGAGAAAAGCTTATGACATAATTAGACGGCCAAAGGATATTCAGCCGATGACATGCAGGCTAAATTGAGTCAATTGGGCGGCAACTACATGTGTGTTTCGTCACGCGAATCAATAATTTATCAAGCAGCAGTGTTCAATAAAGATGTCGCCTCAATGTTCGAGCTCCTCTCTGCGACTGTGCGATGGGCCGAAGTCACGCCCGAGGAACTCCAGATTCAGAAAGAGACCGCCGAATACGAAATTGGCGAAATTTGGCGAAAACCAGAGCTCATTCTCCCTGAACTGTTGCATACCGCTGCGTATCAGAGTAATACGCTCGGATTACCATTATTATGTCCCGAGGACCGGTTACCAGCTATCCGACGGGAGGACGTGTTAGATTACAGAGCAAACTATTATACACCAGAGCGGATGGTAGCGGCATTTGTAGGCGTTGATCATGATGTTGCAGTTGGCCTTGCAATGCAGCAGTTCGGAGATATGGCTAAAGGTACCATCCCAGTCCATACCGAGGTTTCACAGTACACCGGCGGCGTCATGTCACTTGGCGAAATGGAAGTTGAGCACGTACCAAATCAACCTGACCTCGCGCATATATATATCGCGTTTGAAGGTCTCTCTATAAATGATCCTGATATCTACGCCCTGGCGACGCTACAGACTTTATTAGGCGGTGGCGGCTCGTTCTCTGCTGGCGGACCGGGCAAGGGCATGTATTCACGTCTCTACACCAGCGTTCTGAACCGTTACGGCTTCTTAGAGACGTGTGCGGCTTTTAATCATTCGTACACTGATTCAGGACTATTTGGCGTCATGGTTGCCTGTCTCCCGTCGCATGCGTCACTCATCCCCGCAATCATCTGTTCACAGCTCGCGTACTGTATGTCGAAATTCGCCGGCGGCTTGAGCAAAGCCGAGGTCCAGCGCGCCAAAAACCAGCTCCGAAGTTCACTACTAATGAATTTGGAATCAAAAATGGTCGAGTTAGAGGATTTGGGTAGACAGGTCCAGGTCAGTGGGAAGAAAGTGGCGGTTGACGAAATGTGCGAAAAAATTGATCGGCTGACGGTAGCGGACATTATCAATGTTGCTCGAAGAGTATTCAGAGGCCAGGTTCATAATGTGGGTACGTCGAAGAATGGCCCGACGATCGTCACGCAGGGTAAGGAGGGTATCTTCGGGGACGTGTTGGAAGAATGCCGAAAATATGGTCTCAGTGGAAATTAAGCCATAGAGGAAGAGGGGGGGGGCATATTACACTTTATCATCGACGTCTTGATCGTGTAATATATACACCTGTATTTATATCTAGTGAACTTGCATCGATTTATTGCCTTTGTTGTATATAGTGAAACGGAAGGAGTGGTTATACAATTGGTGCTGGCAATAGCGCACTGGCAAACATGCACACTTTACACTATATTAACAAAAAGGGACTACTCTAGAGAACTCGTCATTGTCCAAAACAGTGGTTCACAAAATCGACCCGCCCCTTCACTCACGACTCTTGATGATTTCGATGAACTCGGGCTTCAAGCTCGCACCGCCGACGAGATAACCATCAATGTCTGGACAGGCATTGAACGACTTGGCGTTCTTGCCGTTCACACTGCCGCCATACAGGATACGAATCTTCGAGGCTTGGTCTTCACCTAGCTTCTCAGCAAGATAGTGACGGATCTCAGAGTGGGTGGACTGCGCCTGCAAGTATTTGTCTATATCAGCACGGAACGAAGTGTATGAGTGTCATTCAGCACTTACATCCTCGGGCGTAGCAGCGAGCCCGGTGCCAATAGCCCATACAGGCTCGTAAGCGATGACAATGTTAGACCAGTCCTTAACCTTGTCAATGACAGCATCAAGCTGGCGGTTGCAAACCACGAGGGTCATGCCGGTATCCCGCTCCTAGTTTACATCGTAAATACCTTCGGCCAACCAGGGCTTTCATGGGATGCATACCTCCAAGAGCTCACCAATGCAGAGAATAACGCCAAGCCCGTTCTCAAGAGCATGGGCAGTCTTCTCGGCAACGAACTAGCATACAGTTAGTGACCAAGCAAATGCAACCATGATGTAAAGCACCAACATCGTCACTCTCCTTGTTGATAGTACGACGTTCACTGTGGCCAAGGATCACCCAGTCGGCACCGGCATCCTTTATCTGAGGAGCACTAGTGATTTGTCAGCATCGCAGTTGCAGCATTGCATCACAGTGCCAGTATACATACGCAATCTCGCCGGTATACGCGCCGCTAGGCTTGGGGAACGCGTTCTGGGCAGAGACCTTAATCTCAGGGTTCTTAAGGAGCTCCTTAGCGCAATGAATGTAGAGTGCAGGAGGGGCGATGACGACCTCTTCAATATAAATCAGCATTGAACTCAATATGTCGCAACTGCAGAGTGCCCATACCGACGTCCGAGGGCAAATCAGCATCGTTCAGGTCTTCGACGATCTTCTTGATCGAAGCCCTCGATCCGTTCATCTTGAAGTTCCCACCAACGAAGAATTTGCGGGCCTGCAAGCATTTAAGAGTTCCTTTAGTCTATGTTCCACAAGAATTATATAATTAAGAACCATTGCTTGCTTCGAGCAATTACAAAACGACTGCAGTATGGCGTGGCCTTCTCGGGAGAGGGACGCATCAGCGGACAGCAATGCCGGTGACCGAACTTATAACTTAATATACAACTTACCATATTAAATAGTTATAATATATGCAAATTTAGAAGAAAGTGTACGAATGTATTCGTCTGCAATAGTGTGAATCCAATTGGGAACGAAAAAAATCGGGGGGTATGCGGCACACGGAAAGGAACAGGCATCCGTCAGTGCGGCCGGATGGCCGTGGGATACTACCCTAACCCCATATAAAAGCTGAGCTGTTTGTTGAGGAAAGTGGAGACTTAAGCTCGATTATTAGCAATACGAGAATATTGCCTAAATCAGCGGATACAATTTGACACGCTGCTATCGACCACCCGGCAACATATCCACTGTCTCGACCCAGCGCGACACCTTCCGAGTGAGTTCCACCACACCAAGGAAGCTTCTTCTGAGTCAACCTCGAGAGTGGTCTGGAGACGATAATCCCCAATGCATGTCTCAGTCGGGCCTTCGGCCAGTATGAGCCAGCGTCGGAAGAAATGCTTGTACTCAAATAATCTCTCTAAATATTAGATTGATACACCAATTAAAAGATAATGCGACCCAATCTCCTTAGTTCCCAATTGACATGATACACTTCATAATCCCAAAGCCAACATATGATCTATAACATGAATTTGCATATGCACCGGTGTTTCTCTTTGCGTCCGTAGCTCGGACCAACGCACGATCTGGTACCCCGCATCAGTCATGATCTATGCGCGAAAAACCACCTTCGACAGAGATACAATTCTTTCGTGAGTCGAACGATTCAATAAAATGCTGTCCATCCTGTGTGAACAATTAGGACGCAGCTATCACTAGCAACCGGAGCATAGAACTCACCAAAGTACAACATTGCCAAATTATGAGGATCTGAAGCCTGCTGAATCAACTGGTTCACCACAGCATCTACACTGAGAGTCTTCGATAATTTTTGACTCGTTCCAAGTAACGCTCGCTCGGCTTCGGACCCATCTTGTTTAGGACTTGGAGTCACTTGTTTAGATAGGGGATCAGTGTCTTCGGTATCCTCGAATCGTTTCATGCGAAGTGGCGAGATGGTCCTGGTAACTGCGTTAGTCAATATAAAACGAAATTAGACCACTGGAACGCGTACCAAGAATAGAGAGGATCATATTTCAAGACTTCCAGCACCGTCATAATATTTTCCGCTTCCTGCCGCAACACATCAAGCATGAATTCGCAACATCTCCGAAAAACGCCTTCCGTTCCGCTTATACCCATTCCGTCTACGATGTCTCGGGTCAACCTAAACGGGACAGTTTCTGGAATCGGAAGGAGCCGGCCTTGTTCGAAAGCGATACCCAAATCAATATGGACTGGCTCTCCTGTGGACGTGTCCAGGAGGATGTTATTGCAATGCCGATCTCCCAGTCCGAGAACATATCCTAGGATCGACATAGCTGCGGTTCCACGGGTGTATACTGTCTTACTTCGGACCCATTCGTGCGGCGTTCGGAACCTCTCTAGGAAAAAGAAGCGCAGAGCTGGATGGACGTGCTTCACCACTTCTTTGTATGCCCGCACGCGGTCAGAAACTGTCCAGTCTTTCTTCTCTAGGGCGGCCCTGATAACATTTCGAGCTCTTGAATGATTCCAATCGTCTTGATAATAAGCCTCATGAAGTGGCTGAACCGCGTTCAGAAATGCAACTGTATGCTGAACGAACTCGATAATACCGGAAGAAGGATTGAGAGGGATGACTTTATAGGTACGCACATGCATATTACGCTGCTTCGTTGACTCATTCTTGCGGAGGAAGCTGTTCACTTGTTCAAATACTTGCTCCATAATGGCGTCTTGCCGGAGATCATCGTTTCCGCCTTTCATCTAGAAGAGCACAGTTAGAATTATTGACTGCTGCAACTACAAGCGCTAGATTCTTACCAGCATAGTGTACGTGTTTCCGTCGTCCGCCTTAGCTTTCACGATCTTGGGCATATTTATTCCGGCCGCTAGGCCGACATCTTTATCCACGCTGACCATTTTGGGGACTGCTGAATACTCACAATCTGGGCGAACAGAAATATTCATCGTTGGAGGAGGTAGCTGGAGGTCCTTTATTGCCCTGTCCCACCATGACCGATCTGGTAACATCTCTGGCTTATAGCCGCTGCGGTTTTTTAACTGAAATTTCGACAACGGAATCGCCTTCCGGCAGAATTCTTCAACGGGCTGGAGGTACCGAGACCAATATGAATGCGTTGACTTCAGACTAGTCCAGATATCTATCCCAGCCTTAGCTCGCAGAGCGGCATTTCTTGCAGAGGCACCTCTACCGCCGCTTTTTGTCATCGTAAGAGCAGAAATCTGGTAGAGGCTGTGATACGGATGGCTGCGACATATCTTCGCAACCAGCTTCTGCAAAACTTTCTGAAAACGCGTATCTTCATGTAACAAACGCGACGAAAGCTGATTGATCCAATTTACCATCTTACCAGTGGGAATAATATCAATTAGCGTCTCTGTTGCTTTATTTGCAATATCATCCGCTGAATTAGCAAGCCAAAGAGAACAAAACCTGAAACTATCCTCGTCAAACTCGTCAGATGCCGCAAGACTCATCAAGTAAAACGTAATGCTGTTTTCCAAAAATGTCTGTCTATTCGACACAAGCCGCTGGTACTCGGCATCGTCGATTGCCAGCATTTTTTCTACTTTGGCAAGATGAGATCTGCACACCCTTTTCTGATTTTCACTCTGAGTAGAGTTGATCATTTCCTTCAGACGTGCCTTCTCGATCATCTTGTCTGCTCTCATGCGATCCACGCGACTGAAATCTTCCAGAGTCGACTCATTCTTCAGCTGGCTGTCGCAAAATATCGCGTACTCATGATACACATGGGACTTGAGAATGCCTTCTCCAACCAGACCTGAAGCCTTCTGTACGGCTGGATCTAAGTAATTGGTCAAAATATTATCGGGCCGTTCTTGACGTGCCGTCGAAATCCATTGAGCCTTCAACTCTGTTAGTACTTTTTTTGTTAGAGTCAAATATCGTCGCTCACATACCAATGTAGCCAGCACAGTAGTAGGGGCAACTTGAAGAGCATGAAAACAATCTCGACCGTCCTCCTCGTCAACTAATGATTTCAACATTTTAATCGCCACAGCTCTCTCTCCCTTAGCCCACAACACATTAGAGGTTTCGAGCACCCGGGCGCGCAGGATCGCTTTTTTATCGTCGAACGAAACTTCTGCAAGATTGTCGAATTTGACCGAAAATGACAGCGCTTTCTGAAGCTCTCCATGCTTTCGCGCAGCGCTCGTCATGTTCTTCAAAGATACCGTCTCTGCAAGCAACAATTCTTGCCTCTTTGTTTCAAACGAGTCGAGCCTGATCCGAGACAAGGCGTTGAACATCATTTGTCGAGCAAGCAAAATGTCTTCAGAGTGTGAGAATCTAAACAAACGTCAGACAAGCCCCAAACTAGCGCAGTGCTAAAGCAAACCTTACCGCGTCTCCTCAGTCCATTTCATACGGCTGTCAAATTTATCTAAAATATGATATACATCATTGGGATACTTGACAGACCAAATTTCCCAAGCTTCGGTAAGTACAGCGAAAGAATACATTGCCTCGCGAACGCTGTGCGCGGTATTCAGGCCAGTGGCTAGGCCCTTGAAAATCGCAATACTCGAATCTCGAACCAAATTGTCGGCTTTGAGACGACCTGCGAGAACAGGATCCATGGACGCCTTGTTAACTTTCTGAAGAACTTCATAGATAACCGAGTGGCGCGAGCTGGCGTGACTGACAACTGGAATATCCCATTGCCCCAGTTTCCAAGAGGCTTCGTAAATCTGCTCAGAAGCATTCATACCCAAAAAATCAGAGTTTGATACGCCCATAGACAGCCCGTTAAGGCCCACGTTCGAGAACGCGTTGAACACACCGAGAATATTGGCGGGGTTGCGAGATGCCTGATGTATGTCGTTATCTAACATGGCACCCCGATAAGACAGAGATTTCCAGCCATCATGCTCAAATTCCGAGAAGTCGATAATCGATTGCACTGTAGCTTCGGTCGAAACACCATAGAGTGCATCAGGGTCGTCGATACCCTTATATATTTGAACAAGGTACTTGCATAGCGAGTCTTCACTGACTCCAGTACTCCAAATACAGTCGCAGATCAGGAATGCCGCGCTGTACATCTTACAAACCAATGCCGCATTTAGAAAAGCCAAGTAGTCCAGGCCCTCTATACAGCGAAACCTAAGTAATTCGTTCTGATCTGGGATAAATGGCTGATTTTGAAGATAAATGAACGTTCGGATGAGCAGGGACGAGTGTTCGACTGTGTCATCAGACACAGAGCGGAAGCAGTCGTTGAAAATAAAAGTAATTTCCTTTGATTTGGTTTTGTTCAAGACGTATTCATGCATCAGATGCGGCAGTATTTTCGCCGCGAATCCGTCCACAGCTTTGATCACGACCGGAAGATTTGCATAAAATGCCCTGTGTGGAGTCTGCAATACCGAGCATACAGTTGTAGCAATGCGACGTGCCCAGGCATCGAACTTCATATCAGTTGGCAGATCCGACGGTTGCGTGATTGCTTCCCTTCCGAGTGACATGTCCGTCTCGTCAAGTAGCACGGCCTCGACGATATAATCCGGAAGCGCTTGTTGCATGTCATGTTGGCTCCGTAGGTACAAGAGGCTCCGTCTGAGCGTCGCCTCAGCAAGTCTCACTACCGCACAGTCGTCGGAATCTAGGAGGTCCAATATGCAAGACACAATCGAAAATATCTGATATTGGTCTTCATGCGCGAAACACGCGTTGTCTGTAGGATGTATCGGGATGTCGTCATACCACTGGGCTGGTACAATCCCACTAGATGCATACGCTCGTCCGCAGATATGCGCCGCCCAAATGGTAAAGTCGTCCAGGACGTCGTGCTCCTGACAGATACGCAAGAGAGACGGCGCAATTTCTTTACAATCATCATCATGAGATAGTAGACTGCCCCTAGACGCATCCGACCTGCCGAGTTCTGAAGCCAATAACTTCAATGCATATTTCCGACCCGAATCGGCAAACACTTTATCCTTATCAAGGATAACTTGAACGATCTCCAGTTTTGTCCATGCAGAAATCGCATTCTCATCGTTTACGTCGTAAAGCACCATCGACCGCAGCCATCGCTCGTGCTTCTGAACGAATTTGTTTCGGTTTGCATCTTTGAGAATCGCTGCCGCAACATCTGACGTGAACTGCTTTATTAATTCAGTAGGCACAAAGTTGTCCGAATCCGGTTCTCTTTCAAGCTTTTGCAAGTAGAAACTAACTTCGAGAACGAACCTTACAAAAAGGTCCTCTCTCCAAACAGGACGAGTGCGAAGCTCCGTGTAAACAAGACCATGTGACCTGAGCAGCGTATGCACAATGTCGAATATATCACTTGTGCATTCCAAAACCGTCAGCAACGGGACAACGGCATGCAAGATCATCCGCGCGGGGTATCGCTTTGCCGTCATATCCTTGAGCGCCATGTGCACCTTCAAGGTCCTAATGACACTGCACATTTGAACGCCGTTGGTGCACTTGGAAAGCATGTCGAGGATCAGCCTTGCTATATATACGAACGACCCAACCTGATTCTTAGCTTCTTGGGCTTTCAGATCAAAGTTTCCGAACTCGCCTAGTGTTTGGATAGCCGCGAATATTCGCGGGGGGTTGTATGAAGGCTGGTTCTGATCTGCTAATTCCACTCCGACAGAGTACCGATTCAAATCGTTCCATCTTTTTGCTGCATCTTCAAATCCAGCCTCCTCGAAATCGCTCCCGCATATACTTTTGACATCCATTATATTCAACAAGATTGCTGACGCCGTTGATACGCGCTCTCGGCATGCCTCAGAGAACTCCTTCGACGAGAAGAATGTTTTCAAGACGTCAAGCACCCGCGCCATATTCTCCCTGTCGTTCAAAAATCCGCTGCACGCATAAGCCATGATCCGAGCAAGAGACTGCAACACGACGCTCGACGTGCCCATACCAATCAATTGCGCGAGCTCGTCGATTTCATTCAACAATCCGGGACGTAGACTTGTCACCAGTTGGGCGACATACTCCTGATAGTTACTTTCAAAGAAGTCCTTCCTAGATCTATACCCGAATATCTTAAACGGAAATTCATCAAAAGACTCGTTCGACTCGAAGCGGGTGTATATGATCTGTGGACTAAATATATCGAACAACGTCCGCGGGTCCGGTAGGCCCTGCTCCATCGCCGCTGTCCGAAAACAATACGCAACGTATTCCTCGATTTCGGGAAACTCCGCCATTTCTACGAGATTGAAGACAGCTGAGCGCACCATTGCTGGGGACGTAGACAATAATTTTGCGATGGTCAGACTGCGGAGTATCATGCCTTCTGTGTGTTCGGAAGAGTTATCCAACGACTCGTGAATGTCGGCGTACACAGCCGCGTGATCTGTGATACTATACTCTTTGATAAAATCTGGCATCACCATCGCGAGTTGGTATCGCACGCGACAATCGCTATCTCTCAGCAGTTGCAGGAAATGTGCCCTTGGCGACGGCATGTCCGCCTCTCCTCTGAAGCTCCGATCCAGTCTTTGAATGTCAAGTAACAGCACCGCGAGATTCCACCTTACAAAATACGACGTAATCATTTTTTCGAGTGCCAGACGAACTGTCCATTTATAAATGTCAGTCGCCATTGTCTGCAATCCGTGGTTCACCGTCGTAGGCGGCACCCATAAATGAGCTGTAGCGCTAAGAGCTTTTGCACAGAAAACAATTGTTGATTCTGATCGTTCGTATTCGTAGCGAGGTAGCAGGCGAGATCCAATCAGTCGGAAGGACATTTCGACCGCGCTAATATCTCCGTTCTGAATAAACTCGGTCGTCAAGACTTCCAATAACTCTGGTAGATTGATGTTGAGAATGAGTAGTGGCATGCGCTTAAATTGCTTTAAAATGTCTGTGTATTTATCCCTCGACGTCGCGAGGATAATCTGCGACCGCAAGCGCGCTACTGTGCTGCATTGTCGCGCCGTCCATGCAACCGATGAGGCCTTCCACCTTCGCGGCACATCTCCGAGTTCAAGAATATGCTGTCTACTCTTATGCGATATTCTATCAAAGTCCATATCAGCACCACCAGGTGTATTTCCAGTGTCAGGGGTGTCGGACGAAGTATACAGCCGTCCTTCCAAGGCGGTGCATAGGGGACCAAATAGCGCAGAAAACAAGTAAGCTGAGTTGCGAAAATTCATGCTGCCGTCAATCGATGCGAGTGAATCGATGACAATCGTGGCGAACTCTGATTTTGAATCTGCATTCTGGATTCTGATGGCCATGTCGTGGAATAATCTCTGTACGAGCGAAGTTCCAGATCGCTGAATGCTGTGAAGCTTGCCGATCCTAGAGTCAATGAGTACTGCCAGGAGGACAGTATCGAACTGATTCTCGGCGACTTCGGAAGTCGTAGTGGTCTCCGCGATAGCGGCGTAGTCGTCGAGAATCATAGATAGAGATTCCATAATGGTGTCTTCCACTGCAGCAGAGTACTGGCCCACAAATGAATTATCTTCAGCTGTACGAGAGTCTCCAGGATCCAAATTGCCGATAAAGACCATGTAATTGATGACGTCCTTATCATGTTCCAATTGATAAAGGAACTCGATGATCCCAGACTCGAGCTTGCACGGCATACCTTGCCGTTTGACAGTCGGTAGTACTTCACGGCCACAACATCTCAATACAAAGTTCGCAACAGAGCAAATATTCGTGTTCCTGAATACGCGCCCTGGCCTCCGCCAAGAGCTCCCACCCGCCATGATCCTCGCGAAGACCCACTTCACGATCCTGTCCACTGCGTCACTACTCTGCTTTGGCGACGCCAGTTGTCGCGCACGCAGACAGGTTTCCCAGAAACCAAGTGACGAGTCGCATACGATTACCGGGCCGATTGTTTCGACAGACGGAATCAGGGAGTCGATTATTGCCGCCATTTTGGCGTACGGTACTACCCCGGAGCTGAGTAAGTTACGCAAAAGATGGCAGCTTGCTTGACAAGTCGCAGGAGACGCCACGCGACGGCTACATAACTCCCACGATTCAAACCAGTCGCTCTCGAATTCAGAATTCCGAGCATCCTCTGACGTCGTCAGTGCCGCGAGAGATACCATCGCCCAACACGCGATACTACTATTGTCGGACGCTGCAAACGTGTTCAGGCGCGGCACATAACTCTGGATATTCCGGGGTCGTCGATCGAGATGCAGGATAAACGAGATAAGCTGCAGGAGCGCGAGTTGATGCGATTCGTTCGAAAATGTGAGTTTGCTGAAGAGTTGGTCAGTATGGGTGCTCGGGCTTGTGTCTTCCGGAATTGTCTCCGAGTCGGAGTCGATTAGGCGGCGGCGTTTACGGGATATGTCGGAAGTTGGCGAGTCGTAGGTTACTGTAAGTCTGTTAGCAATTAAAATTATATGGTCAAGAGAAGACGCACCGGTAGTTCTCGATTCGAACGACTCCGGATCGATGAACTCGTTGCAACGAGCAAGGACCATGAGAATCATCCACGGAACAATACTCTTCTCGGATGATAAATAAAAATGAGAAGTGCTCAACCACGCCATCGTCTCACACGGTGCGAGCGTGACGTCGTCTAGTTGTAACATTTCACGCTGTAGTCTTCCGCGGTACTCCGTGAAGATAACGTAAACCAAATTTCGCATCTGTTCCCCAATTTTACTGGTTGCGATAGTTTGAATGCCAGGGTACATGTACGCAATTGTGGCAATTAGCTGCTCTTTGAGGGCGACGGTCTTGCCGTTCCACAACGACGCGACAAGCGGAATTAGATCCGTGACCATTTCAGCGTAGAGCGCGCGGTCGTTGAGGATAGTGTACGTCAGGATCTTATTCACGCACCAAAACACGTTGCGATGAACACCGGTTTCGACTGTCAAGAACACCAATAACTCGCGTAATGATGTGTATATGAATCTCGCACACGACGCGATCGGCGCGTTCGCGGCCGCCATCATGTTCTCTAAGCACGCGATTAATTCTAACGTTTCTGATCGTAACCTTCGGGTCTGTTCTCTCTCGGCGGCTTGGATCTGGACCGCAATTCCCGCCGCCAAATAGCTCGCCAGATCCGTCCAATCTTCGGCAGACAGATGCTCAATATGTGGTGGATACTCACACAGCGTCTTGAGGGCCTTCAAATAATCCAACGCAATCGGTTCCATAAACTCGTTATCATGCATACTGACTTGCACAATATGATTCGTTAACGCATTGAATGTCTTTGACCTAAAAATTTCCACGCCCTGCTCGACCATGGTGCGAAAAACCGACGCCGCAAGTGATAGTCGCTCGACAATTTGCCCAGTCTTGACGCCATTTGACCGGACGTATAACTGCTTCTCCTTTATGACGACCTGGAACACGCCCTCGATCATCTTGTGGTAACTTTTATCCTGCGCGACTGCCGTCGCGGGATTCAGTACCAGACGGCGGAGCGTCTGGAGTCCGTCCACCCGGCTCTTGACTTTATCGCTTATGAGATTTTCTAGTTGATTTAGCTTTTGCACATTCAATGCGAAAGCGAGGCGTGATACACATACCATAGACGCGAAAGTATTCTGATTGCATGTTGCATGATTCGCATTGAGAAGTCCCCCGAATCCTACCACCCAATATTAGTATCCGCCACTGGCAGTAAAGCAAATAATAATCATATACTTTGTCTAAAACATAATCTATCAGTCTACCGTACCACCCGAGCAAGGATCGCGAATTCAGTCTGCGTGAGCAATGACCGGACAAAACTCGCCTCGACGCGTCGTGTAATTAAAGTTTAGAGCAAATATCAAAAATGCCCGCGAAAAGATTTGAAATATCAAAAATGCCCGAAAACCCTTACCCTCAGGTATTAGCCTTAATCTGCAGAACTTTTGGTACCTAGTTTCTAACCATCAAACTCAATTTTAACGCGTCTGCCCCGTGTGCCCCGACGCATTCAAGTCGCGTAAAACGTTCGCACCAATTTGCATCCAATTTCCTCCTCATTCTGGACGCCGTCGACCCTGCCCCTTACGTTGTTTCTGTGCCCCTCACGTGTTGTAAGGATATACGGATACACGGATATTAGATATACGGATAAGCGGACATACAGATATTATATAGGCAAATGCTTTCCGTCTTTCCCAATATACAGTCTGACGACAACCCCGAACACTTATTGTCATATTTACACCGAAAGTTTTGCCAATGCTACCGAAAGTCGGAGATCTGTTTCCTGAAATTGAATCTTTCAAGCATGCTATGAGGTCCACGGCGATTGCTGAAGGATATCAATACGTTACTGTCAAGTCCGACACTTCGCGCGTCTGGCTGAAGTGCAAAGATGTTGCTTGCCCCTGGTTTTTGCATGCCTGCCGCATTAAGGATAGCACCATCTTTAGAGTTGTCGACACCAATCGTACACACAATTGCAATCTCGTCGTTCAAACGAACCGACACGCCAATAAACGTTGGATTGCTGATGTGTATGTGGAAGAAGTAGAACAGAAAAGAGATTACAAACCTACCCACCTGCAGAAAGATGTTCACCTTGATCATAACGTGAAAGTCAACTATCTCGTGGCAGCAAGAGCCAAAGCCATGGCAACGGAAACGATCAATGGCTCAGACGACGACAGCTTTGCCAAGCTTCCAGCATATATCAGATCAATTCAGAACTTCAATCCTGGTAGCCACGCAGTCTTGCGAATCATCGAAGGGCAGTTCTACAGCATGTATGTCAGCTATTGTTCGTCAATTGTAGGATTTCAGCACTGTCGTCCATTGATCGCATTGGATGGCACTCATCTGACCTCCAAGTACCAAGGGATACTCCTAATTGCTGTTGGAATTGACGCAGAAGGTCATATATTTCCTCTCGGTTTTGGTGTTGTTAAAGCAGAGAATCGAGATAACTGGAATTGGTTTCTGGAACAGGTCCGCGTTTCGCTGGAGCCTGAGATTGATTTTTCTTCTTTGACGCTGATTTCGGACCGTCAAAAAGGTAGTTAGCATCTATAACAATATCATAGTCTCGTTAGGTATAAGCTTACCCGCTCATACCAGGGTTGATCGATGCTGTTGCAGAAAATTTTCTTGAAGCAAGTCACGCTCACTGCCTTCGTCACCTCTACGAAAATTTCAAGAAGGTGGTGAAAAATGTCGAAATTGCAGCGTTGGTTTATAAAGCCGCTACGAGACCTACCAGAAAAGAGATGGCAGAGGTACTTGCATCCATGCCTGCCGAAGGATCGCAGTGGTTGATGAGGAACCAGCCAGAGCATTGGGCGGATAGCTACTTCCCCGGCTTGCGCTTTGGCCATAGAACCTCAAACATTGCTGAGAGCTTCAACAGCTGGATGTTGGAGGCTCGCGGACTACCAGTGCTGGCGATGATGGAGCGCCTTCGAGAGCAGATGATGCTAGCGAGGGCTAAGCGTCTCAAAGAAATCCAGAAGCTGAAAGATGGTGGCAAACGGATATCAGACTTTGCAGCCAAAGAACTTGCGAAGTCAGCTTCACTGGCACGACAGTATAATGTCATGCATGCGAACTTCGACGAATATGAAGTGAGGAGCAGGGAAAACCATTGCTTCCCAGTTCGATTAGATGAACGGACATGTGTATGTGGAAGATGGAGATACAGCGGGATACCTTGCGCCCATGCTGTTGCAGCTATTACCTTTGCAAGATTGGACATGATTGACTTTGTCGATCATCGTTTCAAGATCGAAGCATTTGAAGCGACGTACCGGCTTGGCATTCGTGCCATGTCCACTGTCAATTTGGACGAGGCTGAGAGCATCCCTGTTTGCGCACCTCCAAACACGGCCCGACCTCCTGGCCGGCCTCATAAGAAGAGGAACACCTCAAATGAGTTTGGCACACGCAAGATGAACATCTGCGGTAGATGTGGTAAGCCGATGCGGCACAATGCTAGAACGTGTAGGGAGCCTATAGGCTAAGGGAGTAGGGATACATTAAATCAGTTAATTTTTATTTTGTCGTGGTTGCGGTTGGCAATGGAGTATTTACCCACTACCGTCTTATTTTATTCGACTTCTGTCCATTTTCTTTCGATTTCTTTCATTAGTTCTGTGCTATTTTTGTGACCATAGTGTGTATTATGTGACTTGCTGAACAAGGCGTCGTTGGCCACTTTCGAACCGCCAAGTGCTCTCAAGAGAAACCAATAAGTTTAACCAATGATTAGTGCTGAAGTTTATAGTTGAAGGTACGACCCTAAGTCCTTGGTACGAAGGGTAAGGGCTTTCGGGCATTTTTGATATTTCAAATCTTTTCGCGGGCATTTTTGACATTTGCTCTAAAGTTTACTACAGCACGTGCTGGCTCTGAGTGACCGTAATTTTTAGGATCGCCGTTGTAATGGCCGAACTTTTGCTCGAGACACAAACGGCTTATTGTGTGATGTTCGGGGCAGTACGAAAGATTTACAAACCGGTGGTTGTACCAGCACCAATTGTACTGTCAATAGCATGTTTGCCAGTACAACGATGCCTGGCTATTGAGGTCAGGATTCGCCGAGGCCAGGGACGGGCACGTCAGGGGCTTGCCGAAGGACGGGGAGTCGGGGACATTACGTCTCAATCGGTGACGCGGCTATAAATGGAATCCCCAAGTGGCTACTCGCTGACGATACGGCATTGATAGCGCGCCAATGCTTGTTATCTATATGATATGCATGATTGCTTGACTTGGATAGGTGGAAACGAGCAGGAATTGCTTGACTCGTTGGCTTCCCATGCCCTGATTCCGTGCTATCCTGATGAAACGTCTATTAAAATTATAGTGCGAATTGAACGCAAAGATGTACTGCGGCTGAAAAAAAAAATAAAAATAGACTGCAAGCCACAAATTGCAGATCAAATAGCTACAAGCATACATATACCCACCAGAGTGCTGGATGCCAGATGCCAGATGCCAGACTGAATAGTCAAGGTATGCCGATCCCATCTCGGGCGAATGGTTTGCTTAGTAAATTATGCCACACTGGTGCACAATAGTTCGAATATAGTTGACTTCACGACCGACATCAATCGGCTTCGATGCCCCGGAGATCGACAGATCGACTTGACATTTAAATAAGCTTTAGGTGCGGCGCTTAAGCGAGGGAGAGTTGAAACAAGGGTCACTCGCGAGTCGCACAGCCTCGCTCGTGCTGTTACACAACAACGGCCCTTGGGACTCCTGGGCTGCCGCCTTTTCGATTACCGAGTCTGCTGAGTGCAAATGAATTGCCATATAATTTGAGAGATATATCTCCGGATGAACAGTGTTTCGAACCTGACCCTGATCTAGTGCCTCGTGCTAACATGTGTACCGGAACTCGATTGATCATCCGGTACAAGCCCCTGCGGCCAACTGGGGCCCGTCCTTCCACTAAAGGCGGGCGGGGGCTCGCTACAATGTTACCTCTCCAAAATCTCAGCTTTGTCCCTCGACACGCGGCTCGCGGGGTGGGCAAATGCAGACGCCGGGCCTCGCCAAGCCAATAATAATATTAGTCCTCCAGAGTCCCCTAAGATCCGCTTCTTCCATGTCCTCGTCTCCCCATTTCCACTTCTAGCTCCGCCCATGAATCTGTCGCCATCGTCGCGATGCACAAATACGCTTGCCTGTCACCGCGCGCACGCGCAATCACACTCGCCCTAGCCGCAGTCCTCGGAATAGCCTTGCTGTTCGTCGTGTCGCAGCCCTCAGCTCAGCTCTCGCTCAGAATTTTCGAGACCTCCGACGGGTTGTCGTCCCTCCTCTACTGGGACTCGGACGTCGCCGGTCTCCGTCAGAATCGTAATTCGGCGCCTTCGCACTGCCGGGATCCGTACCGCGAACCCGGATACCTCCATATACCAGGCGAAGTCAGCAGGACCCAGTGGGTCCCTTTTGTGGACGACTTCCTCGACATGCCGCCGCCTTCGACGGCGAACTACCCGACTGACCAAATCCCGGAGTTTAACGACGCGGCGCCTCCGGCAGGCATTCTCAATCGCGCCCCGCACAACTGGCTACTTGATCTCCTCCAGTACGAATCGATCCTGAAGCACGCAACAAGCAAGTCCGAATCTGCCGGTATCCTCGACCTCTCATCCGACCAGCGGGACATTGTCCGCCGTGTCAACTGGATCCATAACCGCCGTTTACTCGTCCTTGGCGACTCGATCGACCGATTCCAGGTCCAGTTCTTTTGCGAGGATCTCCACGGCACCTATGACAACACCAAGAGCTCTGAATACGGCGGCCAACACACGACCTTTTCGTGCGCGATCCCGTATCTAAATTTCACCATCTACCACTGGCACGTCGCGTCCATGTACCCCATGCGTCCGCACTGGTGGTGGCTATCGCATATCAAACACGTCGCGTTCGAAGACAGGTTCGAGAATCTGTTCAAGCCGGTGTGGAACGAAGCCATCGGCATGAACGGAAATACTCCTGATTTGATCTTGTTCGAATCAGGATTGTGGGACGAGCGCGCGTTCAGAGAAAGCTATCGGAATCGGAAACAGCCAGATGAAGACAACCAAGACGATGAAACACGGAAAAAAAAAGAGGCGCAGCGGAAAGAAACCGGTCTCGGTCGCGAAGGACGCCAGCTCGCATGGGAGGAACTCGAGTTCTTCAAGGCCCGGATGAACAAGTTTATAATGTACCTGCGCGAGAAGTTCGGAGAGAACACACCGATGATGTACCGTAGTCTGACGACGCGCCGCGACTCCACGAACGCGGATCTGCCGACTATAAACATGGACCGCGTGTCTCGCGCTCTGATGGCCCGCCATGGTGTGGAGATCTTCGAGTGGGCGAGACTTGCGAGAGGATTTTCGACACAGTATCACGACTACCTGCACGTCGGCCACGGTCCCCTGTCGGTGACTTGGGCGAACATGATGCTGTATTACCTCTTCCGTGCGACCGGCGGCGTCGATTACGACGGCAAGTTTCTAAGATTCCCTGATCCGGTGGGCCAGTACGTCACAGACGGCAAGAGCATCCGCAACGCGCCAGCAATAGACGTACCAGAGCACCCCGATACTAGTGTAGAAAAGTTCTGGAACGAGTGTCATCAGTACAATATTCACTGGGGCGGGCGGTAAAGTCTAGCTGAGAGATGGTGTAAACCTACCGTGTATTTGTTTCATTTTCAATGGTGGCGGCGTTCGGTTGTAGATTTAGATGTACATATTGTAGAATATCAAAAAAGGCGAGACCCAGAGCTCCGTGAATGATCTAATGATAATTTGACCGAATTTCTGGTTGTGCTGAAGATTAGCTCAACGTCTGGTAGTAAGGTACGTCTATTAGGTAAGCGCAAGCACATCAGTGGTGAGATAGATGAAAGTTAAGGAAAACGTGACAAACTAAGTTTGCTCCGGGGTATCAAATCGTCAGGATCCCGCTCTGCACGGTTCTTGCATGTAGCAAACTGATACCGCTCTTGCACTTCCTCGGTGCATCCATATAATTGCGGAGTTGGTAAGATGATCAATAATATTTACATTATTACTCAACACGAGTCGCCTGTAAAATAAATTTGGCCCGTGACTTGGCCGTTGCGTTAATCGTAGGTGCTGCACCGGCGTCACTCTTGTGGCGTCGATTGCAGGAGCCGCAATGGCCGCATCACTCACTGCCTTGCCTTGCATTTCTACTCCTCCTGGCAATCTCCCACTCCGCCTGCTCGGTATTCACGCACCTACAGACCAATGGCCATTATCATGAACCCGCGGTTCTCCCCACGCGGGTTGGCAATCGCTCTCGTCGCGCTAGCCGGTGCCATGTTCATAATGGTCCTGCTGGCCTCGTCAAGCGTCGATGCCAACAAAATCCGCTCTCTAAAGACCGCGACCACAACGAAGCCGGAACCACTCATGACTGCAGCAGGCGGAGCACGAGGTGCTGCTACTGAGAATGATACCACAGTAACCAACGAGACCTATATCGTGACCGAAGACAAAGAAAATGCCGACTCCTTTCAGTCTAGGTTCGGGTCCCTACTCTCTTGGAGGCCACCAGCCTGGTCTGCAAAGGACGATGACGAAGCAGAAGCGGAAGAGCAGGATACAGACCCAGAGCCTGGCACGCCCCTACAATGCAGCGACCCATACCGCCAGCCCGGCTACCTCTACATCCCGAACGACACTCTCGACTCGCAATGGATCCCGTTCTTCGAGACCGATTTTGTCGATATCCCGGACCCCGAATCTGCGATCTACCCGACCGACAAAACGCCTACATTCACCGACGTAGGTCCACCACCAGATGTCATCAACCGCTCCCCTCATAAATGGCATAAAGATCTGATCAATTACGTCAAAACCCTGCAGGCAATAGAGAGCTATGTCCAGACAAGCGACTCACAACCACTTGAACTCAATGACGAGCAGAATGACCTCGTCCGCCGCGTGAATTGGGCCCATAACCGCCGAGTGCTCGTCTTTGGCGACTCTATCGACAGATACATGATTAAATTCTTCTGCAACGATTTGGGCCAGCAAGCTCAAGTCACGAAACACCCGGAGTACGGTGGGGATCACACGACGATGGCATGCCACATCCCACTCCTCAACTTCACTATGTATCACTGGCACGTCGCGTCCCTCTATACATATCGTCCCGTGTGGTTCTGGCTGCCACACGTCAAATACGTCCCCTTTGAAGAACGGTTCGAGAAGATTTTCAAGCCAGTTTGGAACGAGATCGTCGGTATGAACGGCAAGAGCCCCGATTTGATTCTCTTCCAGTCAGGATTGTGGGACGAGCGCGTGTTCCGCGAAGCAGGCCGGTTCGAAGACGGCGACGACAAGTTATCCGAACCGGAGCGAAAAACGAAATACGACCGTCTTTCCAAAGTCGGCCTCGGCCGCGGCGGACGCCAGCTGGTCTGGGACGAACTCGTCTTTTACAAAGCCCGAATGGACAAATTGATTACGCTTGTTCGCGACAAGTTCGGAGCCGACGTGCCTCTTTTGTACCGATCTTTGAGCGCGCGGCGGGAATCAGCTTCGATGGATCTCGCGGGGATCAACATGGACCGTGTCACACGGGCGTTGGTGGCGAAGCGTGGCGTCGAGATATTCGAGTGGTCGAGAATGGCGGCCGCGTTCTCAAACCAGTACATGGACTACCTGCACATCGGCCAAGGTCCGCTGTCGTATACTTGGTCCAACATGCTGATATACTATCTCTTCCGCGCGGCCGGTGGAGCCGAATACAACGGCACGCTAGCACGGTTCCCCGATTCGGTCCAGCAGTACGTGTTGGACGGCGAGGCTGTTACTGGTGCGCCGCAGATCCAGGTTAACCGAAATCCGGACACTTCGGTCGACAAGTTCTGGGCGGAGTGTCATCAGTATAACATTCACTGGGGTGGGCGGTAAAACATATATCGCGTAACTTGTGTTTATTGTAGTGTATATAGATATATAAATGAGGTATGATTTGGCTTGCTCTAGTTGGGTGTTTTGAACTTCACGTTGAACTTTATGACTGAAGTACTACAGAGATCAAATTGTAGTCGCAACATGTAATCCTGAGACCTATTTTTACTACCGGATGACAATAAATTGTTGCTGCCCTAATCCGCGGCTAAAAGTTCGTGTCAAATAGTAGAGCACTTCGCTGCGTTAGCTGTAGTGTTACGTACTGTTCTATGCAGTCACGGGGATGTAGGACCGATAACTGATATTAATTCACAGTTCAATATTGTACATGAAATACTGGCAATATCTACAAGTCTATACTAATCACATAATCTGACATGCTTACATCATACATTCGCATCATCATTTTCGTCCAACGCACGTGTCAAGGTCGACACCAAAACAACAAGTTTCGCCGCCTCGACAACAGCCGCGTCGTCTTCATCACCGGCCCGCTCAATCCCAATATTCCGGCCCACAACGCGTCGCAATACCGCGCGCACAAGTAATATCCGTTTACTAAGTACGTCCTTGACTAACTTCAGCACTCCCAAATTCCGCTGTCCCATACTCAGCACGCAGCATGTCAACAACCGCATCGTCGGCGCCACGAGCTCAAAGTACACGTTGCGGCCCGCGCCAGATGCATTGCTGACCGGCCAAAACCAGTTTGTTCCAGCTTCGGGAGTTGCGGCTGGTGATGAGGAAGTAAATGCAAATATCCCCACGTCGGGGTCAATGCTTAGGAATTTCGCATTCTGGAGGACTGTGAAAAGGCCGGATTGTATAATTTGTGCTGCACCTGCGCGGGATTGTGCGAGTTCGATCAGGAACATGAGGGCTACTTTGAACGAGGTGACTTCGTAGTTTGACACTATTCTTGTCAGCCACTGGTATTTATATATGATTAGCCCGCAGAATGCTTACCTCTATTTTCATAATCCAAATCCTCGTCAATTCGTCTGACCGATCGGACCAGTAACAACAATAAGTTATACCGCACCAATGAGTGCAAAACAAAATACCTCCCTGTAGCGTTCTCAACAGCTGCAAATGCACGAAGTACGGTCAGGGCCATAATCCTTGTCACACCCTCGACGGAAACCGCATCCGTCGCCACGCGTTCTATCAGTCTGTTTTCCTTCGCCGGCGAAGTAGAATCCGCTGCTGCAGACCCGTTGGCGCAGCTTTGTATCGTGCGCTGCAGCTGCGATAGTTTACCGCGTCGGTGTGGCGGGTGATTACATATGAATATGTTGATCAGCGTGTACAAATCCGCTCTGACTGAAGGTGAAGCGTGAGGGCTCTGCACTGCAACAAGCGATACCCGGAAGAGCGTACGTGCAATGTCAGTTGCCGCGTCCTCCTCCTCTTCATCAGATGACATAGTATCCGGGTGCGTGGCGTCGGTGAGACCCAGATACGGTGAGATTGACGAAACAAGCGCCACAGAAGCCGACGCTAAATGCTCGGCAACCCGCGACTCCCATATATGCGCATAGTGTAGCAGCTTGGGAGCGAGGACCTGCATAGTTTCTAGAATGAACGCGTCCAGACCAGGTACGCGATCTGACTTGGAGTCCAGAGCCGCTGTATCGACCAGAATTACCCGCAAAAGTCGGCACCACGCCGCTAAGCACTGACTCTGAGCCCGACGGAGACACAAAACCGCATTTTGTCGTCGACAACAACTGACAATCCGCTCGATCTGCCGTCTAACACTCTCTGGCGCTGGATCCGACAACCGGTTCGCGTATTGCTGCTCTCGAACCTTGAGCTCTAGTACCCCACGTACACGATCCAAGTCATACAGATTCTCGATTGGTGCTAGTGAGTCGGCAGATCCTGGAGTCGCCGCGGCTAGTGGTGGTAGCGGATAACAGCAGGTGTCACTCAACCTAATGCCATCGAATATGTTGGCCCCGTTAACGACAACCAGTGTATCGACGTCATGGGGAGCTGTGTCTAGACTCATTCCACCAATTATATCCTGACCTTGACCAGGTGTACTGGAAATATTCCAACGTGTTGCCAATTCCTCGATATCGATTTCGAGGAAATCAACTAACTCTAACGATTTTGCTGTCTCACAAGCAAACAAACTAGGAGCCGTCCAGTCGTCACCTGTCGTCGGCGCACTTTCAATCCCACGCATTGAGACTAGCAGCTGTACATATTTCTCGAACACAGACGTCGGAGGATCGCTTACACTGTGTAGCTCAACTGCAAAATATTCCAGCAAAAATGTCCGGCCAGCAAGAAACTGTACGAGAGCACCCGTAGCCTTATCCTCGTCTGCGTCAGAAGTCACAAGCACTGATTTCGGCTCTAGGCTATGATTATGAAAGTTGTCATAATCCCGATTATTTGACAACGAGAGCATGTCTCTGAATGTACAGGTGTCCCATTGAGTCCCGGCGGGTGTGACCAATGGCTCCGCCGCGACTCTTGCTCTAAAAAAATCGTATTCTGGTAATCGCAAAAGAGAGAGCGCGACCGGCGACGAAATATTGGCGGCGCAAAGTTTATACACAATATCCACAGCTGCTCGCGCATACGCTGCTGTCCGCCAAGTGAACTTGCCACTCGAAGCCGCACTGAATATACTTTCATCAAGCATGTTGACGACGGTCCGGAAGAGTGAAACGGGTGAGTCAACGCCACCATGTGCGTAATTATGTTCAAGCAAAGTCGTGCTGGCCGCCGTGGCACCGTCCCGAATTCTGAATCCGAGAAGGAAATGTGAGATCGTCGGAACTTCAGACAACAGTAAAGGATCTGCGTCTATAGAAGGAAGTTCTGACTTTGCAGCAGACGTTTTACTCGACACACGACACAAATTTCGCGATATAAACTCAAGGATTTCGAGCTTCAGGTTACTGATTGCTGTGTCGGAATCGTCTGCCACGTCGTCCCAGCCTGTATATTGAACTGCCGGCCGTTCAAGTTGCGTGATGAAGCCGAACATAACGCGCCTTGATTCTTCGACCGTATCCAATGCGCTGAGCAGTCTGTTAACGCCTATGCGTCGTCCTGACTCGACAGACTCAAATGATGTCTTGACCGCGATCTCCGGAACAGCACCGTTTGCGTACGATCCGGGTGCTGGAATGTCGTAGTCGAGATTCAAAAACTGAGGCGCTCGAGCAATTATATCGAGAATTTTGATTGCGACAGATGCAATAGACACCTGTTCTGAATTCACATACAGCGCAAACTGCGTGACGACATAAATGTGGAATAATATTGCATCTTCGAAATTTCTCATTCCCATGAGCGCCCGAGACGACCCAGGAACAACCAAGCCTCTAGCGCCACTTCCACCACTGATCTGTGCCGGTGCATCATCTGCCTTCGAGAATCTTTCCATCACATCGAGATACGCATCTTCGGTCAATAGTACTCGGTAGATCACCTGCAAAGCCACCCTGACTACTTCTGCCGCTCGTGCTTTGTATTGCCCCGGCTCAGTGATGATATCGATACCTAAAGCTGCAAGCTTGAACACTATTGCGTATATTCGCTCTTCGAATAGTTTTTCCATGACCCACATATATGGGTGGATGCGTATGTAGTTTACCAAGCCGTGTGGCTTAATTGCAAATTCAATATTGACTCCACCGCTGCCGACTTCCGCGCCGGATGACATTGACCCAAGTGCGACGAGGTCTGTATTAAAGTTTTCTATGCAGTTTCTGATGAATTTTAGGCAAACTGATTGCAGAGCTAGTTGCTGATGCGGTGTCAGCTCTGCTGCGCCTGAGGTGCAAAATACATTGTCAATGACAAAGTCGATGTATGGCTGAATTCCCGCCGGAGCTCGATACGTAGCTCCTAACGTCTCTGGAAATGGAAGATCATTAATTGTGTCTCCAGCAGCGACTTGAGTTAGACATTCGATCAACGAGACCAGTGCGAGAACATCTGGATACGTTGGGAGGAGAATCGTGAGCCTATCATTAAAGGATATGTGATGTAGTCCACCTGGAGCGCCAGCAAGTACAGAAGGTGCTCGAGCCACGACTATCGGATTATGTAGTAGATAGGCGTCCAAAAGTTTCCACACCACGTGTCGCGCAGGTGCAGTGGCATCCTCCAAGAATGCTCTAATTGTGTTAAGAATGGCTCCAGTGAGGGGCGTGTGACAATCCAACAGGCGAAATAACCAGTCAGGTGCATTTCGGCCGATTAGCTCGCCACGAGCAGTCGAACTCGACATTGCAACTTTCTCTAACAACCGAAGATAGCTGGAAATAACCATTCTCTCATCATCGTCGAGCTCCGGTTTATCAGGAATGCCAATGAGCGCACGGGAGATGGCTGACGACGCGAACATATTATGCTCCGGATTGAAGTTTTGTAACTGCGCGATGTAGTACGCCAATACCTCAGATATGTAGTTCCAGCTTATTCGATGAGTCATGTGGTCTCGTGAACTAGCGCTACCACCGGCTGACTCGTCGTCCTTCATAAAAGTATGGGCAGCTAAAGCAGATCCTTCTCCCGTCGAGATAGATGCCAACATATCACAATACGTGGCAATCATCAAAGGAGTCTGAGACTGTGACGCCCAAACAATGAACCCAAATAGATTTCCTTCAGGATCCGACCAAAACGAGAGCGCACTGTCAGGACGCTGCGTGTACAGATAAGAAATAAACATGAAGAATCTCTCTAGTTCAGGTTCGACTATTCCAAGCTCATCGCTTTCTTGAGATTGGTCGTCTGCATCAAGATGTTCCGACCCACCGTCACCAAATGCTAGCTCTTCCTCTCGAACTCGAAGATCTTTCAGTAAATCGGCAAAGTTGGAAATGACCGCGTCCACTAGGTTTGACATGACCTCTACAAACTTCTTGTCAAAATTTGATGAGACGTTATAAGCGACTTCTAATGATAGCGGTTGCCTCGCTGGCGATGGCCCTGGTAGATCGTGATGAGTTGATATAGGCTGCAGCGTTTTGGACAATAGCCGAAGTCTCATCTCGACATGTTCTGTCATCAACTCGGACTCTGCCGAGGTATCGTAAGCGAGAACAGACATGAATTCCAAAGCTCCCCCCTTCATGACGCTCTCTAGCGCAGGCCGATATATGTCAATGACGTAGTCAATCTTTGATACAGAATCTGAGGCAAGTTCCCGCTCTCTCGAGCACAGACCGCTGAAATAAACGTACCACCACAGATCGATCGCAGCATGAAAATATATAAGTTTTGTTGGCGGATTTCGGCGCTTGTCGGCAATGTATGATTGGATCTTTAGAGCATTTGTGAATGCCTCTTTCGCTGGTGTATTATCGTCTTCATCTAATGGTGCACATAACGAGTCAAAGTAGGCGGCGATACAAGTGGCATAGTGAATAAGGATTTGATCGTAATTCTCGAGCGTTGCTGCAGCATCAAGTAATGATTTCAATTGGTCGACCGAGGCTATCCCAAGCTGGCACAGAAGTATCAGAATTTGAGACAGCGATTCGTGTTCTTGGTACGCATGCTCTCGTCTAAACTTAATATTCTCCACAAACAATTCATCTTGATCGCGACCCAAGAAATGCCCGCTAACTTCTTTCTCCAGCAACTGCTGCAAATTGGCACGTATATCAGTCATGCTCTTGACAACCAATGTCACAAAGTCTTTTGTAGCAAACTTCTTCGTAATATCTATGAATACCTGCCTAGTGCTTAAATCGATCTGTGCGGCGTATTCCAAGATCATTCTAACGATGTCGAGGATAAACGTTCTCCTGGTATGAAATAGCACAACTGCACATTGTAATGGCTGTCGATCTAGCTCTGCCTGGTTTTCGGTTCCGTACTGGAGATACTCAGCGGCAATCTTTTCGTCGATTGATAGCTCGTCCGCCAATAAACACGACTCGTTAATGAACTCCTCATTGATGCTGAATTCGACGTCGTCGATATTCAGCTTCCCTAGTGTTGTTAGCATCGCCGGTTAGTGGGTAGGTACAGTTAGACTTACCCGTAGTTAGAGCATTTCTGCTCTCGTCATTCTTTCCTGGGACAGCGAGAAGATTCTTGAGGTCGAGTATGCGATCTAAGATTGCGTCTTCCAGAGTGTCATCGTTCCCATCGTACAAAGACAATCGCGCCTGGAGCTCAATAAACGGCGCAGTGGACCATTTTAAATGCGCCATTGCAGTGCTCCAGAGATGTTCTTTTAAATATCAAGCGATCTATCACGAGGCCGAAGCGCGTCATTCCCATTCGCGGCGATTGAAATTCTGCAAACTCGCCCGTTAGAAACTCGTCGCGCGCATCCTTCAATCAAAACCCACAGATTTAATACGCACAATTATTTGTTACCGTATCTGATTACGACAATAATGCGTATCTATTCGTCTCGGTTTGGGTGTTGCGTTCGACTGCGACGAATTTTTGTTTATTTCACGAATTTCGCGATCAAAGACGCCCTAACCCAGCCAACAATAGGCGTTGCAACGGGAGTTATATATGTACTCTGCTCGTCGTCGATCACATCTTTGACGTCTCTTTGACAACGGAGACAACGGAGGGGTGAATTCACCTGCTCATAAATATGGATAACTCAATAAAACTGATTGTTCCTTTTGATAAAGATGCGCTCTCTCTGATAATCTCGCTCGTTTTCAAGTTATTCCAGCAAGAACCAATTCTCGAATAGGATTCACTGATGTTTCGCTAGTGGGGTCTCGTATTATAACGGCTTCACGAAGGATATAGATTGGTAGCGAGTATTATATGATTCTCGAATTGACATAGTCTAATATCATGATTACATATCAACGAGGAAGTCGTCTGCGGCTGGCAGGCTTTTGACGGCCAAATCACAGTCATACAGCACTGACACAGGCTATTGACAATTCAGTGAAGTGCGGCGGGTTGCATTATCTCAACCTTATGCGCTGGCCGTTGGCATCCCGAACTTGTTGGGATTGGAGAGATGGCAAGCAATGCAGGGGCGTAGTCGTGGCAGAATGACGTGATATCCATGGGGATTCTACTATTAGCGACCGTCATATTGAATAGCCATCAGACGTGATGGGACGGGAGAAAAGTCATAGCCAGCCTGGATTTTAAGACCCTATATGCCTGTGACCTGGGCTGATCGGACTGCAAAACAATATCTTAATGATGACTGGACGTCTGAGTTTTGGGCGCGGCCGAACAGCAAGGTCGAAGAGGTCGACGTTCTCATTACCACCAGTGTCCTGCAAGCCGGTCATAGTCTCGATCGGTGCTTCCGGGTGTCGTTTGATTTCATCTTCCGCGGTGTTCTGTCGTTCCGAGCGGAGCTCCAATTCACATCGCGACTCCGCTATTTCGGCAGAGATGACATGGTAAGTTCGGGTGGATACCGGCTGGCGGAGTCGATTCCCGTCGAGCTGGACAACGCCGGTGCGAGATGGGGTGATGAATTTACAAACACAGTGAAAGCATCTACATACCCATGAGGTCGGAACAGTCAGATACTGTGAGTCGCCATTTTTGGCTTCATAAGACTGAATACCGGCTGAGCCAGGCGGGCTTAGTCACCGCTGACGAGGACGTGATGGTCCAGGACCTAGAAACTGGCATATCGTTAGAAGGCGTGACTTCGTACTTAAAGAAGTTTGGGTTGGGCCATGATGGCTCGATAACAAAATTCATGTTCCGATTCGACGAGAAGGATTATAGCGATGCGTCGAGACTCTGATGGACGAGAGGGTAGATCAGGGAGAGGTGGCAGTACCTCATCTGAAATCTGTCACATCCACCCTGCGCAGCTATATCCGACACCAGAGAGGCGCCACCAGGAGGGTGACTGACGGTGCGTATTCAGTGGTCTGTGTTAGGGCTGTCGGTTTAACGTTTAGTCTAGCTGTGCTACTCAACGGCATCAAGGAGCTTCCGGGGAAGCTGCCACAGACGGCCACTGGAGCTATCAAGATGATGACTCCGTAAATGAATCTTGCAGCGTTGCTGGACCTGGCCTGCGCTCGGCGTGGCGACGACGTAGAAGAGCGGTTCTGGAAGCGCCGGAAGTTGTCTCGGACCTTTAGTCCCTCGCAGCAGGAGAAGCTCGCGTTGGTAGGGTACTGCCTCCACGTCTTCAATTCCAGACGGCCCCTTGTTTCCCGACCAGGTCGCTCTGCCAGCGGATTTGTCGCGTGAAAGTTCTTCCAAGACTTCTTGGTTCCCTTCCGCGGACAGTTTGCTTCGGTACGCGACAAGTCACCGGACGCATGGCTGGCCACCAAGATCGCTGTAAAAGGCAGAGCTTGCGAATTGGGTCACTCGGTTCGGTCTTCGACTAAAACCGTTCGGGGTTGGCCTGGTTTCTTCGTTCCTGCGTAAGGAAACGTTGGTCGCTTTGGCCATCGTTAAGTGCGTCACTGACCATGACCGATTTGGGCATTGGTGAGCGTTGTTCGACGCCGCTACATGGTCCGACGTCGACAGCGAGTTTGGTCGCCTGAGCAGGCCGAGGGAAGATGTGGTCGAGTGAGGGTTTTAGACGGTCACCCGGAGAGGAGGAGTTCAGGGGTGGGGGATTCGGCCTTTAAGCGTGTTGAAGTGAGGGTTTAGTGGAGTTGTGAGGCGGGTGAGAGCTGAGTGCGTTTTTGGCCTTGTTAATGTTTAATTTTTAATGAATGAAATGTGTAATATAAAATATTATGATTTTATATATAAGTATAACATAAATTGGTTTTAAAAATTACTTAAAATCACCTTGTGGCGGCTCGGGCCGACGCTAGTGCGTTTATGGGAAGATGTGTGTATTTTAGCCTTTTTAACGTTATATTTATTTTTATTTTTGCACATTATGATTGTGTGTTCATTGAAATTTATTAGTTTTATGGAATTAATTAAATTCGGTGGTGTGAATGATTTGTTCTTCGGAGATTGTGGGGTTGGAAATTTCTTGGAGAATCTGGAGATTTTGGGACGAAAGGCCCAGCTGACAGTTATTCGTCAAGGAAGCCAAACAAGAGCTTTCTACTCAAGCTTACAAAATTCACAACAAATCAACAAAAAATACTAGGACAATACTTTTTATTGATCATAATGCATGCAAATTTAATTAGTAAACAAGATAAAAAGAAATTACTATACAAGACATAATGGAACAATGAATTCGATAAAATGCAACAAATAATGTACAAGCAATCACGTCATAATAAACAGCGACCACACTAATTAAATAATAAATAAAAGCAATAAACATCAATAAACAATAATTATAGAGTGAGCAATCCAAAAATTTACAGAATCTATTCACGTCGTTGTTGCAGATCAACGAACATGCCCTCGATTGCGTGTGTTTGCGAGTAAGACGATTTCGGAATTCGTTCGCTTTGTATATATTATTATATTGTGGTGTTTTTGCATTATCGATGTTGTAAAATTATAGGTTAATATTTTGTAACTTAAAACGTGCTAGAATGCCTGTTTCGCTAGTTTGCTCAGACTGAGTGCTTGCAACGCTAACTTGGAACTTACAAAAGACTCGAAGAATTAGCCCGCGACGTTGGACCCAAGCAGGATTAGTAAACGCAGCTTCATTTTGATTTTCATAGACTACCGACTTATTATTGGCGCTTACAGTCTATTGCATTCGACCTCCAGAATGTCATCTCTCACACTTCAGTCCACATTGAAGCTCACATCAGGGTCCTCGATTCCTCGAATCGGGTTCGGAGCTTATCTTGCTAATGAGGAGGCAGTATACAACGCCCTCAATGCTGGCTATCGGATGATCGGTAATCATGTAATCCTTCTGCATCATCTCTTCTAGTTGTACTAATTCAATATCAGATACTGCTGAGTTTTACCGTAACGAGGTCGAGTGCGGCAGTGCTCTTTCTCGCTGGCTTAGTGAGACCGGATCGAAGCGCGAGGACGTGTACTACGTCACCAAACTATGGAACTCCCATCACGGGTATAAAGCGACAGCCGAAGCTATTGATGAATCCTTGAGGCGTGCGAATCTGAATTACATTGACCTGTATTTAATTCATTCGCCATTGTCGTCTCGCAAGTTGCGGCTGGAGACCTGGAAAGCTATGCAGGATGCGGTAAAGGCGGGAAAAATCAAATCAATCGGCGTATCTAATTATGGTGTTCCTCACCTCCAGGAGCTATTGGAGTGGCCGCAGCTGGAGATTAAGCCTTCTGTGAACCAGGTGGAGGTACATCCTTGGCTTCCTCGAAAGGACATTGTGTCATTTTGCCGTGAGAACGATATTGTGGTGGAAGCATATAGTCCACTGACGCGAGGCAAAAGGTTTAAAGAGCCAGTAATTCAGGAGCTGTGTAAGAAATACGGCGACAAAACTCCGGCACAGATCTTGATCCGATGGAGTTTACAGCAAGGGCTGGTGCCCATCCCCAAGTCGAACAACCCAGAAAGGATTAAAGCCAATCTAGATGTTTTTGGATTTAGTATTAGTGACGAAGATATGGCTAAGTTAGACATTAAGAGTTACGCTCCAGTTGCGTGGGATCCTACGACATCAGACTTGTAATATTCGTTTTACCTTACGTGTAGCTGTATTACATGAGATAATGTATGGCGGAATTAATTTAATCCCGGTCGACTCGGATTTTGAACTTACCGTAAAAAATAAATTCATTGTCACTGCAATTATTCTTATTTACTACAATTTTCTTGATTAGTTCTGAACATTCGTAGAGCTTATCGGAATACCAAAAACTAGTGTACCCCTGAACTTCAAGAGAATCTGTGAGCCCGACGTGCACGGGCGTACATTTCTTTGATTGTTAGCCGCGACCCAGACTCCAGGGCTGTGCAAAAATACGGGAAGACAATCGAATCGATCACGCGAGCATATTCATTTCCGCAGTATTTCCGGTGGGAGCGACAACAAATTTTGAATAGGCAAATATATCTTGGAAATTCGTATGGTTAAACGATCGACTCCACTATCGACTCCGGTACCGTCAGCGTCATCGTCAGCAAAACCGATGCCCCAGTGGCAGAGTAAGAAGGGCAACTCAAGTAATGGTCAATCAATATCAAAATCCAATGGGAAGCAAATGGGGTCAGACGTTCTTGTATGTGTATTCTATTGGCACATTGTAATGCGACTGTGACCATCTCGATATGGTCGCGTGCCGAGCTATACTGACTTTTGTCAAGCGGAAAGAAAGAGAGAAGAAACGGCAAAACTTCATAGTGCGAACAATATGGACAATTGTCATGATTGGCGGCTTTGCTGCGTTGCTAGCTGCAGGTCATATATGGATGATCGCATTGGTTGCCGCGCTGCAAATTCTCACTTACAAGGAAGTCATAGCGTTGGCGCACGACAAATCTCGCCAGAGGAAGCTGCCATACGGAAAGGTACTTACGTGGTACTTACTAGCATCTACAGTATATTTGTTGTATGGGGAGAGCGTTATTTATTATTTTCGAGAAGTGCTGCTGGTTGATGCTCTGCTTCTACCATTTGCGACTCATCATCGATTTATTTCATACATGCTTTACATTATTGGTATGGACGTCATATGAACTTACTGTGTGCGATGCTAATATTCTGGAGGCTTTGTTATATTCGTGTCATCGCTTGAAAAGGGCCACTATCAATACCAGTTCACACAGTTTGCCTTCACCCATGTTACTCTTCTACTTGTTGTGGTTCAGGCACACTTCGTCATGAACAACATCATGTCAGGCATGTTCTGGTTTGTCCTCCCTACTTCGTTGGTGATAATCAATGATATATTCGCTTATCTATGCGGAATCACGTTCGGCCGCACTCCACTTATCAAGATCTCCCCTAAGAAGACAGTAGAGGGTTTCGTCGGGGCTTGGATCTCAACAGTGATTTTCGGCATGCTTCTCAGTTATTTCTTGATCAGATGGCAGTACATGATCTGCCCAATTTCTGTAAGGACAAATGTTGCGCTTCATTCTGTGACAGTCGTCTCACAAACTATATAGGACTTTTCTGAAAATGCTTTCTCGAACTTGAGATGTGATCCGAATCCTGTCTTTCTGAAGCGGTCATTCAATGTTCCACGATTCCTTATTCCTCTCGTGTATCAGACAACATACGAAATCGAACCGATCCACTATCACGTAATTATCATGGCAACTTTTGCGTCGTTAATGGCTCCATTCGGCGGATTTTTCGCCTCCGGCCTTAAGCGAACGTTCAACATCAAGGATTTCGGTGATACAATTCCAGGTCATGGCGGTATCACCGATCGGATGGATTGTCAGTTTTTGATGGGATTCTTCTCGTACATGTACTACGACAGTTTTATCGCCTCACATCATCTACGGGTGGGAAGTGTTCTTGAGACAGCAATTCAGAGTTTGACGCTGGCGGAGCAGCTGCAACTTGTATCGGCGCTGCATAAGTACTTGTACAATCAGGGATATATCACAGAGGATACGCTTGAATGTTTAGAGATGGTCATGTCGTAGTTGATTAAGTTTGGGAAGTTAGGCGCGGGGGCGGGCCAAAGTAGATAATCCTATGATAAGGAAATGAGCGAGCGGGATCTTTGTATGCTACGCCTAGGTTTGCACGGGGGCGAAATTATTTCTGGCTGTAACAATCTATGAACTTTTGAATGGATTTAGAATTGCAGTGGTCGGGGCAAGTGCGTATGACTGCAGAGTAGTTCTTGATTATATGTATAGATTGACACAAGCGACAGATTGATGTTAAAGCAAGGAGAGGCAAATTTCTAGGATTATTGGACTGCCTGTTTAGTTTTAGGGCCTACTTCGCTCGCTGTTCGTTCACCGCAACATGATCTATTCGTTGTCGTTTCCTGGGTTTCTTTGCGTATATGTACTATACGAGCTTCATTGCTGTCCACCCACTAATTATCGAGAGCGTACTCAATACTGCAGTTAGCAGCCTCACCAAGGAGGAGCAACTGCAGCTGGTGTCGTCGATGCACAGATATTTACATAATCAAGGCTACACATCATCTGATGCCTCGCGGTGTCTGGGAATATAAACTAAACTGAACTATGTACGAGTAAAAGCTTGTCTATATCTCAGGTGCACTGAAAGGTGATTGATTCAATATGCGCCAGTGCTGACGGGTGCCGACAACAAGACGCGAGAAACTCCCTAATCAAGACTAGTTCTGTGCGGCTTTGACAACTTGCATGAGTATATCCTGTTGTTATGGTTGCCATAATACCGCATGACTCACGTAAAAACTCGGCAGCACAGATTCCATAATAACGAGAAGCTGACGCCGCGGTGTCAGATTATAGATCGATAAATCATAAAGTCCAATAATGGGCCCCACTGCAGCCAAAATGCTTTGTTCTTGTGATAAACAACGTGTCTATGCTGCTCATTGTTTTCTATTACCAATCTATTTGAGCTTCTGGGGTATTTTTTGTTGGTGAATTGCAGTCTGCACTGATGCTGTGATGGTCGGTGTTGCTGGTGGAAGTAAAGGATGCTCTACTTGTCGAAAACGCAAGATCAAGGTAATTGCTACTTTGTATATGTCGCGTTATCTTCAGCTCTAACACTGGACTAGTGTGATCTCCAATTACCGGTATGCGGGCAATGCATAAGATCACGGCGGCAGTGCTCTGGTCCAAACCTGATCAGACGAATGCCTGTCATTCAGACGAAGACCATTGAACACAAGTTCGTTCTTATGTCAGCCACTCCGGATCAACTCAGGGTCGATAGCAGTAATGAGGTGACTGATTTACAGTACAGATCAAGTGTGACTTCAATTGCCACTTGTGGTTACGCTCGGTCATCTGTTTTATCGCCATCGTCATCATCGTCATTATCGTCGTCCCCTAGCCTGTCTGACGTACCCGTCGACGAGATTCCCACGGTTCTCGACAAGGCAGTCGACGAAGACGAGGCAATATCGGCACATGCCAATGACGGCCCGACGGAAGCAGTCGTTGGCGACGATTCTGACATCATGTTCGCCGGCCCCGCCTTAGGCAACGCATACTTCCAAGTCTTACTATCCAGCTTTATGGATCACTTTTGTTTAATGGCATCAACGCACTTCGATGGCGCTGTTTTCGATCCATGGATAACCTCCATGCCGAAATTCGTATATTCTGCCACTTCCGCACTCACATACGCGTCCAGAGCCGTTGTGGTGGGGCATTTTTCGCGTGTAAGACCTAATCGGGATTTGCAACTTTTCGGTACGCAGCTTTACGTGCAAGCCCTTCACCACCAAAGCAGCGAGATATCACGGTCCATCAGAATGCCATCAGTTAATGATGATATAATATCCACTGGTTTACTTCTTGGTCTCTATGAGGTCTTCTATTGTACTACTATGGATTCATGGGGCGAGCTCATTAAGGGTTGTCTCGAACTATTCGAACTTCGAGGTCCGCATGCTTTCAAGACTGGTTTGTCCTCTATTCTTTTCCAGTCAGCGCGAACAATGCTCACAATCTACGTCCTCGCCGGTGTTGCCCCTTGTTTTCTCGCTGAACCGGAGTGGATGACTATCCCATTTGAAACGGTGCCAGAAAAACCGCCTCATCAGACGTTAAACGACATTTTACTCTGCATTCCTCAGTATCAACGTATAATATATACATACCGGCCGAGATCACAGGGGAGACGGAAGCTGTTACTCGAACAACGCATGGCTGCCGCAGCGGCATTTTTTGGTTTAGTCGAATTGCGAACAAAACTGGATAAATGGCTAGTTGATTACAAGCGGATTATCTCGGGTATTGACAGTGACCATTTACCAGACAGTGTGTTATATACTGAAGATTACTACAAGAAATGCGATCCAAATGCGACAGACGAGCAGTGGTCGTATTGTCACATCTTCAAACCACCACTAGTGTTTGCGAATAATTCTGTAGCGAACTTGATTCCACTCTATTACACAGCGCTGGCAATTATTCAGAAAGTTCAATGTGCGGCATATGATTGCGCACAGGAGTTTCCATGCGGGCGTGAAGATCTCGTGACAATGCCACTGGAGGATTTTGAACATCTTTCCGCGCTTTGCGTTAATAGATATAATCGTCTGGTTTGTCAGTCGGTTGAATATGTCGTGGGGATTAATCCTGCGGTTGGCACATTGAATATTGTGTATCCGTTGAAGATAGCTCAAGGCCTTTTACAAGATCCACTGGAAAAGAATTGGGCGTTTAAGTGGTGCGAGAAGCTAGACAAGCGGTTCGGCCTTGCAATCTCGATGATACATGTCGCAGAAGACGGCTGCGACGATACGATGATCCCAGAGTTGGTGGATTTATTACCTACATGCTCGCATTGTGGGGAGAAGATACGTGCGAATGGGCCGGATCTGCTTGAGCAAACACCCTCATGCTTGGAGTTCGAGTGTGTAAGTAACGAAACGATCTCTAGTTAAAGTTGGTGTTCGAAATGTATTTTGTACGGTTGCATGAAACCATGTTCCATTTGACTTCAAGCCCTCCGTAGTCATTTATTGTGCGATGCCTCTTTGGGAGTGACTTGTTGCATGCTGTGCTGCGACAACCTTTCGTTACATTGCTTTTATCGATAGGATGTTGCCTCGACGGAGCTCGAAGCGATACTGTTAGGACATCAGGTTTCCTATAAGGTGCTGACTAAAATTTATTGTCTTCAAGATACTTGCGCTTCGCTTATCAAAAGGTCCCATATCCCACGTCCGACTTCGCCCAAGCTACTAACCACGCTTCCCTTCTCAGACAAAACCACGCTATCTGGACTAGTCCCGGCATTACCACTACTAGTCGACGGACGGGATGCCAATCCGGGATCGAGGCGCACAAACTTAACAGTATTCTCTTCCATAGCCAGGTTCACGGCGTTGCCGTTCTCGTCGCCGGCATAGGAGTCTCCATTTTCATCTTCTTCGTAGACGACATGTGTTGCTCTGGATAGCGCCACGTCTTGAGCTGCCAGCTTGCAAAACCTTTGTGGGTCCCTCTGGTACCTGCCATTTTGTTAACTATCCTGCAGTACCAGATATTAAAGGTAGTCTCTTACAGTCCTGGCACTTGGTCTAGCCCGCCAGATTTGAACGATCGCTTGAAATAGCTTAATACACGGCCAGCCAGTACACGTCCATTAACTCGAAATATTGACTCGCGCTCTGGATCACCCTCAATGTACAATAATTGTTGGTCATAGCTCTTTTCTGCGTGCGAGAAATCGAATTCAGACGTCAACGGGTGTACGAGTGGGTGTGACGACAGTGACGATAGTACTCTGAGAATTGGTAGCGCAAAGGGATAGAGATCAGGGAAGAATAGCATGAACCGGAAAATTCCGCCCGCGTACGGTCCCTTGTGGACAAATATCACCCCATACCATATTTGAGGCGTTGTTGGGGATGCAGAGACATAGATGCCTGAAGGGCAGAGACTGCGGATGTTCGCGCTGATGTTGTTAGGGAGTGCTCGAATAACGGGGAGTACAGTACGTACTATTCTACTAGAAGCTCTTGTAATGCGAATGCTGAAATTGAAGGGTTGACCGGTTGCGTCTGGCTCATATTTCGTGAAGTCCGAGAAATGAGCTTTTGGAACGTCAGTAATGTGGAGAAATTATTGACATTGCGGCTTTAAGAACCATAGGAATACGACTACCGCCGCTACATGTGTTAATTAATCGTTACCGATGGCGTCCATCCAATCTCCGCCTTTATGAATTTAATACAATTTCTTCGACAATAAGGATATATATCATACATGCTCCGAACTCCATTCCTGTAATTTTACAACCTCCAATCGATATGTGCGTCTTCGCCATACCGCTCCTTCAACCACTTGTTGGTCTTTTGAAAGTGACCACAATCGAAAAATCCTCGCGATGCTGAGAGGGGACTAGGATGCACAGATTTCAGCACAATATGAACGGATTTCTGTTATTAAAAGTCGTTAGCCACTGGCGATTCAATAGACCATTTATAATGGAGCATAGAACCCACATTAATTTTATCAACTCTTTTCCCAGCAGGGTTACCCCATGCCAAAAACACGACACCAGATTTTCGTCGCTCGGCGACGATGGAGATGATTTTCTCTGTAAACTGTTCCCATCCCTTCCCCGCATGAGAATTCGCGTTGTGCGCACGAACAGTGAGACATGTATTAAGCAACAACACACCCTGTTCCGCCCATTTTGTCAAAAGCCCAGTCTTTGGAATCTCAAAATCTGGGTAATCGTTCTTCAATGCGATGAAAATATTTCGTAACGACGGTGGCGTAGGAGTCGGTGGCATCACTGAGAACGCCAGACCGTGCGCTTGATTGATGTTGTGATAGGGATCTTGACCAATTACCACCACCTTGACTTTATCGAGCGGCGTCAGTCGGGACCAAGAGTACACATCGGGAGCTAGCGGTAGGATCTTCTGATTGGAGCGGTGTTCTTGGACGAGGAAGCGCTTGAGATTGAGGAAATACGGCTGTGTCATCTCGGAGCTCAGAGCGGCGAGCCAACTTTCGTCCATAGTTGAAATTTCCAGTCTGGCTTAGTTAATATTAATCTGACCATCAATACATATGGGGTTATCATACTGCAATAGATCGCGATGCTCTGGGATTAAGCTGGAGATCCACTTCTGCTTGTCAAACAAGACAGTTCCCAGTTGCACTTTTGACTCCAGAGTAACTGACTTGGCGACAAGCTGGACATCACTGTCTTTTTGACTAGTGACAGTGATCTCCTTAGAAACGGTTCTGGTTACCTCTGTTGAGATAGTGGCAGGCTTGGGAGAGAAGAACGCGGTCAGTGGACGCGTCTTTTTGACCGCGTCACCACCGAGCGCTGGAGCCGAAGCTTTCCGTTTGGCGATTGCAGCCGACATTAGACCTCTTGATAAGATTATTCTTAAGTAAAGGGAAAGAGAGAAAGGGGTGCGATCCAGGGTAAGACTCAACGGCATATAAGGGATGCAGGCTGAAGCATTTGTCGGACATGGGACACTTCCTTTGGTGCGGCTTGATTTTGGCTTATAGTGAATGTACCCGACGCGACGCGTTTTTGGGCTTCATCAGCGCAAGGATTACCGACTGCTTTCAAATTGCATTATTATGACTGTTATACCTATCATAGAATACACTGCCAAACTGTCTATCATCAGCATACGACACTAACTCTTGCAGAATTTGTCTATCAGAGAATTAATGCACGAAGAGACTGTCGCCGGAGTGTAATGTGAGCTGCTGCAAATATATAACAGGCCCATGCAACGTATCACAAAGACGAAACCATTTGGAACTGTGCCTCTGAGACTTGCAAGGTTCATTCATGTCCGGAGTCCCAATTAAGGCAAGCCGCGATCTCGCGGCTTGCATGCGCCAACCATGCCCTAAACCCCCACATCATTTTCAAGATGAAGATTTTAAGCAAACTCAATCACGGGCAAAATATCAACGACGAAACCACCAGGTAATCAATAAACTGTCACTTC
This sequence comes from Lipomyces starkeyi, assembly GCA_018804115.1. NCBI lineage: Eukaryota > Fungi > Ascomycota > Lipomycetes > Lipomycetales > Lipomycetaceae > Lipomyces > Lipomyces starkeyi. Next base: position 359,520 of record JAGJTG010000014.1, read on the forward strand.
GCATATTGCTCCTAAGTCGTAACAGATATTAGCAGCTAATTACCATCCAATGCGCAGATAAACTACAGGAGTGCGTATGTATTGGGTATGAGTTGCACAGCTAAGTTGCAGGATACTGCCAGCTGCCGTTGCCAATGAGAATCCAATCCTGCTCCCAATATGGTTCTAGCAAACGGCCTAAGAAGCTCCATGCAACAGGAAAAAAGCGGAATTTGCTCGAAGGCGTACCTGCTGGAGGGAACTAATACTGACAGAAACGGCAACATCCACACGAGATTAACCCTTATCCTCAAGGCGTGGACTCCGTCTGGCGTCCCCAGTGTCCCCAGTGCCCCACCAATTTTGGCGTTATACTGGGCATAGAAACACAAAGACCTAAACCAATTACTGTCAAAATGTAAACGAACAATGCTGTTGAATACCATATTACCGTGTCTGACGGAAATACGCGGCCGCACGTCTGAATTCTGAGCACCAAGAATGATTTTAGCCGTGGACAGCCGGTGCGGCGATGTAGTCTCGGAAAAACATCTCACTGCTTAACAGATCCTATCCGGATCCTGAAGATTTTTATCTTCCCTACTGTCGAGTCTTTTAATATCTAAGTAGTCCATATTCTTCCTGGCTCGCAATTCACCTCTTCCAAAGTAAACGACGATTTACGCGTCCATTGTGACGCTCTACTATCTCACTGCGTTAACTCCGAGCTGTTCTTTTTACACCAATTGAATAGGTGCCTCGACCAGTCTTGCTTACCAGCTGGTGCTGAAGAGTCTTGGCCTTGAATTCTTAGAGCCATAAACGATGAGTACGGCGCAGACACGCAAGTTACAGCAAGAGGAGGTTGAGCAGGCTGTAAGTATTATCTAGCTTGCAATATTATGCAGACAAGAGCTAATTGTCGTTTTGGGAACTAGTGCGACTCTTGCCGAAGAAGGAAGCTGAAGTGTACAAAGGATTATCCTATCTGCGGTCACTGTCGGAGACACAGGCGAGAATGTATTTATTCACCGCGAGCTGTCCGGTCACCGTTGACGAGAAAGTACCTCACTCAAGTCGAGACTCGTGTCGAGCGTCTCGAAGCCCTGATCTCAGAACTTGTACCTAATCTCGACATTGAGGATTTGCTGGCAAATAACACAAGCAAAAAGGCTATTGCTCAGTCCGCAATCGCCCGGCGGAGTACGTCAGAGTCGAGCAGTGACCGGTCGCCGGAGCTGATGAGCCGTCGAAGGTCGACCGCTAAAAGCGAGCTGGATGAATTATTTGACATAAGTCCTGGCGGCCTCGAAGTTGACCCTGGCGATGAATTTGATAAAGGCACTCACCAACCGATCCCCATTCAGGAATCATTCCCGGACGAGGCAGATGGTTTTGACTGGGTCGAACAGGATTTTGTTAATAATGACCTCTCGGACGGTATGGCTGCTTTATCGATCAACCCACATGGATCTGGATACTTCGGCTCTGCCTCCAGTTCAGTGTTGCTTCGAGCTTTACGAATTAATCCCTGGACTGGCTTGGCACTAGGTCCGGACAGTAGTACAGAACTCTATGGCGTTCCAGTCCTCCCCCTATATTCTTCTCCGGCGCCTCGACATGTGGCTGACGCACTGATTGATGCGTATTTCTCCATATACCACACTTCGTATCCTTTCCTACATGAAGAAACTTTCAGAGGCCAATACAGAGGGCAAATCAATCGACCTGCCGACAACGTTTGGGAAATCTTGTTCAACACAATTCTTGCGCTAGGCGCATGGTGTCTCGTGAATGAGTCCTCATACGCAGATATGGCATTCTATCAGAATGTGAAGATGCATTTGACTGCCGATGTGTTTGAGACCGGAAGTTTACCACTGCTACAGGCGTTGATTTTGCTTAGTAATTATGTTCAGAAGCGAAACCGACCAAATTCTGGATGGAATTTTATTGGTCTTGCTCATCGTATGGCAACAGGATTGGGATTACATCGAGAGTTTCCGGGATGGTCGAGCAGTCCGTTGAAGCAAGAAATGCGAAGGCGCGCATGGTGGGGATTATATATGTTCGATGCCGGTGCTGCGATCACTTTCGGTCGTCCAGTCAGCTGGCCGGATGTGAGCGGAATCGACGTGAATGAAGTCTCCAACGTTCACGACTCTGACCTCACATTCGATACTAAGACGATGCCTAAGGGCTCCGAGACAGGCATCACTATTTACTCTGGCATGATAGTCCAGTGCCGGTTCCACAAAATGACGAATAGTCTTTATAATAGGCTTATATCCAAGCCTGGCCTTACTGCCGAACAGACGTTAGCGTTCACGGCTCGCATTGATACGTTCGTGAATGATCTTCCATATCAATTCCAAGAATCCACACCTATCGATTCCACGTTTGACTGGTTCGTTTTTTGCAGATATAGACTATTCTGGCGGTACCGGAACCTCCGGATTTTGGCGTACCGTCCAGTTGTTCTGCAGAGGGCCCTCAGCATCAGCAACGCCATGGAGAAATCAACTCTTTCTGCGCTCACCACCGAGCCGGTGTCTCCCCACACAACTGTCGCACCAGAAGCCACCATCAAGTCCGAGTCTCAGCAACGCGACGAGCATGTCTCGTCTCTATGTGATAGTCCGAAAATACCAACATTCGAGGAAACAGCTGCTGAGCGGGAATGTCGAGAAAAGTGCATGCTCAACGCGCATGAAACGATTCTTTCAGTTGAAGATTATATCGCTAATCGGCCACTCTCGACAATTGCTGTCTGGTACGCATTGTATTTCTTGTTCCAAGCCGGGCTGATCCCGCTTTTGTGTTTCTGCTCCGAACCGAATTCACCGCGTGCGCCAGAATGGATGGAAGATATAGAGCGCACGAAGGCCGCGCTGGCAGCTGTATCATCACGGAACGGTCTCGGGGACAAATTCCTCGCGCTAATAAACGGCTTGATCGGACCGATTGTCTCGCCTGGAACCGCGGCCGACGGTGAAACAGCAGGGACGATGGGCGACTTTGAAAAACGCACAGACTGGTTAAACGACGTGTACTCTCTCCTGTTCGAAGATCCAAGCGCCGGGCTGATGTGTGGTCTGACGAAGATGGAGCGCGATGAGAGGGACAATGGTGATACTTCTAATGTGCTGGACGATGTGTTTAGTTTTGGGGGCTCGGGAACCGGCGCCGGCGTTAATTTTGGGAATTTTGATAGTTGGAGTTAGAAGACTCACTAGCCAAGCATATGGATGCAGTATTTTGGACTCCGCTGGACTCCTCTGGGCTCTGCTAGACTCCGTGAGAGACGTGTAATATGATTAGTGTAATGTAATTTGTTGGCGACAAGTACGGGATATTGGAATAAACATAACAATTGTATAATAGTTAATGAATATGCAATGTATTAAAATGCCACGGAAGAGAAAGATGCACGAACTCCAAGATGAGTTAAACCAAAACAAAACAAAAATTCTAGACTGCTTGCAGCTCCAGTGCGACTGGTCCGTCAACGGCGACATCGACTTCCTCTCCTGCAGCCGCTAGCTCGTTTTCCATAGCATTCGAAATCTGCTGCAGCCGTCGCTTATCTTCCATTGCCGTGCTATCGCCAAAGACTTCATCCATATCTTCCAAGGTCTTCATCCTCGTCTCGGGAATGACAAGCACCGTGAACAAAAACGCAATTAAACAAAATGCCGCAAAGAAAATATACGTGCCGTACGTGATTGTTTCGAGCATTTTCGGGGACACCAGCCCGATGACGAAGTTGTTCATCCAAGTAGACGACGTTGTTATGGAGATTCCCTTGGATCTGATCGCAAGCGGGAATATCTCGGATGGCAAAACCCAACATACTGCTGCCCATGAATACGCAAAGTTCAAGTCGTAGATGTAAATAAACGCGATTCCCATCCATGCGGCCGCAAAGTTTTGTGATAAATCGTCTTTGTTAATGCCGATTATGGCGGCAACGAAGAGGAGGGAGAGGCACGTCCCGATCGCGCCCCACATCAACAATACTCGTCTTCCGACCTTGTCGATCAAGAATAAGGCGATGAACGTCGACAAACAGTTGATAATGCCGTACACACCTGTAGCGAGGAGAGACGTCGTGTTGCCGTCTAAACCCAGTTGTCCGAAAATCGTAGGCGCGTAGTAGATGAGTGCATTGCATCCCATAAATTGCCCCAAGAACATGACTGCAGACCCGATAAATACCCGTTTCAAAGACGACTTGCTCGATAATATATCTTCGTATTGCAGTAACTCCAGTTTCCATCCCTTTGCAGTGCCAAATTTCTCTGCATGTTGCAACTGCTCGAAAACGACTTCGGATTTGATGTTAATGTACTCTGATTTTATGTCAGGATGGTCAATAGGCTTCTGACGGATTCGAGATAACGAGAATAGCGCATCGTCTTCGCGACCGCGCATTAGCAGCCACCGAGGTGAATATGGCATGAATATCATACCGACGCCAAGAATAGCTGCCGGTATAAGTTGTACGCCTAGTGGCAGACGCCAAGATGCTGAAGATTGTCGGCACCCCTCCGGGCCGACGTCAGTATATGGTGAAAATGAAACACCATTCTCGTAAGGGATTTCGGGTGAACAACGCGTCCCGCCAATGTAGTTTGAGAAGTAGTCAATCCAGAACGCGATGAGAATGCCGATGGTGATAGAGAGTTGTTGCAGAACGACCAGTCCGCCTCGGATCTCGGGAGGTGATATCTATACACGTAAATTACTACAACAACAGAGAAATCGTAGTGGCATACCTCAGCCATATATAATGGAACCACCATCGTCAGCATACCAACTGACAAACCAGCAATCGCTCTTCCAATGAACATCACCGTAAAATTCAGGGCTATAGTCTGACACGACGACCCAATTAGAAATATCACGACAGCCACTATCATTGAATTCTTTCGCCCCAGTCGGTCTGTTATCTGTCCGTTCAGCAGAGATCCACACCACGCAGCTATAGCCTGTCAGCATTCATCTCAAGTTCACATTTTCTGGCACACGACATACTGAGCAAAAACGTCGAGACGAACCAGCCCTTCACGCCCGCATCCGCATATATCCTTGGAAAATGATACGCAAAATTCTCCATGGTAATAATACCCGAAACAACCCCTTGATCATAGCCAAATAATAATCCACCTAGTGAAGAAAAAATCGCTACACCGAGCACGAAGGGGTTCTCGTTCACAACGGCTAATAGACTGCGTTGTTGCACGCTAGGATCGACCGCTATTGCTGCTCCTCCCGCCATCGATATTTATAGGCAGCGACCTCGCAGCTATATCAGCTAGTGTATAATACGTACAATACGTAATTGTTCGATTAGTGATTCTTATTTGCTCCTCGAAGTACACCCTGTGCCTGAATGCGGCTCACCACATGGAGAAATCGACCCTAACCCCGCAATTTCCCATCCGCTACAGATACAGATTGATGACGACTATTATTTCTAATAGCGCATAATACGAAAGACGCTGGACATTGCAAAATTACAAAATACAATCCAGTGATGTATGACTAGACATATATTACATGTTTAAATAGAGCAGATTGCCAATGGGTCTCGTCGAATAACGCTGAGTCTTCGATCCGTGCTCGGCTAGTGCACAAAATGGTTACAACTTATGTGCTTCCGTCGACCGATGGACAATTGATGAGCTTTGGGCCAAGCACTTGCCAGTCCTGATACAGACAGGGAGTCTGTTCGGCTGCAAACTGAAGCTACAAGATTTGTTGTGCTGGCCTCTTTGCAGATCTCTCCTGCAGACGATTTCAAACCCGGTTCAAGGACTAGCATCTCAAGCCATCCAGTCTGCAGCCAATGCTATCGCCAGTAGGTGGCATGAAGCTGACGCCAACGGGGCTTGAGCCGACTGAATGCCCAATCAGTGGTGAGATGGTTCCTTGCGAGTAGATTTGGCAGTATAAATATGAAACAATCAACTAATACTATTTGCAGTAATAGGATCCAATTCCCGACTAACAACGATATCTTAAACTGATGTAGTATGTGCTCATTGTGCCACAGGTGGCGGGCGTATCACACTATTAGTCTTGATGGCGGCTTGCGATCGATCAATCAAAAAGAACAGCCGGGTAAGCGGCGGATGGCCCGTAGCTCTTACACTACTCGTCAACGCCTTCGGCTTTAACAACATCCCCGAGGTTCCCGTTCAAAGGGTAAGTAACGTGGCGCTAAAGAATCTGTCGTGCCAGCTGGTTTCTATAACGGCACTGAATTTCCAATAATATCTAATCGTGCACATTGTAATTTTTAAAATTTCATCCATTGACATCTTTATCTTCACGCTACTACTACACAAAAGCCCATTCTTCCCCTTCTAAGCTATATTAACAACTCCATATATCAAACCCTGCAATGTGAAACCAAGTCTAATAAGCAAACTAAAACTAAAACCCCTAATAAATGAACAAAACATACACCATCCCAAAAGAAACTCAAAAATGCTAGACATTAATAATGTGGTGAGGTAGACATAGTCAGCAATAATGCGAGTGGATGTGTTCGTGAGATACCAAATGCAAGCACAAATCGGTATTGTACCATTCTTATTTGGAATTGTGAGATCGTAGGGAACCCGGAGTCTAAGAATCGAAAATGCAAAAAAAAACCACCATCTAATAGGATCCATCCTATGAAAAAGAAAAAGGCAACACCGAGATGAATAGAGAACCCAAGAGATTATTTACCAACCAAACGACTCAGCATGAAAATCGACATTGCACTCCTCCCAAAGCAGATCTGAGCAGGCATTGCGCGTCTCCCGAACAATCGGTGCAGGTCCGCAGACAGCTGCCGCGACGGCAATGTTCTTGTCGCCACCATACTCCTCAATAGTCTTACGCAGGCTGTCTTTAACGTATTCACGAATATTAGGACGGCCCTACTCCTTGGTAACCCACAGCTTGAAATTGACACCGTACTTCTCATTGTCCAGGTCAGCCCAAGAGGCATAGGATTGATCTGGAACAACCCAGAGGAAGTCGATCTCCGGAGGAATGTCATTAATTGCCTCATGGCTCCGTACAATCTCAATGGCCTCGGGGTAGGTATAGGAGACACCGGCGCCACCAGCGATAAGAACAACTTTGCGACAGCCATCGAAAGAGTGCTGGTTTCCGTAGGGGCCGTGAACAGCAACAAGATGCTCGCCTTCATTGTTGAAAAGAGAGCGGGAGAAACCCTTGCGAGCACGGATGATAAGATCAAGAGTGTCGGCCCCACTAATTACTTGTTAGATAAACTTACAAAAAATAACACTATATCACTTACGGAGGAGATGCAATAGTGAACGGATGGTACTGGAATCTGGCGAGGCTTGTGATAGAGATGTAGACGTATTGACCGGTAGTCCAGTGAATCTCAGAGAAAGTAGTTCTGGTGTTCATGCAAAGCTTAACAGTATCACCGGAGAGGTTCTGTGAAACACCAATGACGTGGTGAACGTTCTTGAAGCGAGTGAATCGGTCCCAGGCGAAGATGACAGCGCAAGTGATGACATAAGGCTTGGTGCGAACCCAATGGAAGAACAGGAATGGAAGAGGGAGAACAATAAACCAGACGTGGAAGTAAAGGAAAATCTCGTAGAGACGAGCACGGAGAGGAGCTAGCGAGGTTCCAAGGATGATTCCAAAGCACGTCGTCGCAATCAAACCGACAATAGCCTCATTGTTGACCTGAACACGGGTGCTAATTGGAACAACAGCACAGTAGGCGAAGACATGAGCAATAGCAGTAATGCAGACGACTCGACCAACGTGCTTATGAAGAATAATGTACCCCTCGTGTGACCAACCAGTCCAGTCAACCAAGAGACCGGTCTTGGATCCGAGCAAGAAGAGGATGGGCATGTTGACAATTGAGATCAGACCGATACGATTGGCGAAAATCTGAGTAGATGATGCACCACCATGGATGAATGTGTACAGGATGTTGAGACCAAGGTAGCCAGCAATGATGCTCATAGTGCCGAATGACTCGGCATAGCGACCTTGAGGCTGGTAGATGAGAACCGACGTGGTCTTGCGGATAACTTTGGCAATGAAAGTCACCGGTCGTGGAGCACCATTGTTAATAGGAATCAATGGTGTCTTTTCGTTTGTCGCTCGTCGAACGGTCTTCTTGAACTGAACAGTGTAAAAATGAGCGATGACGGCGGCAACGAAAAAGGCGACGACGATGATGTTGTAGGAGAGGTAGAACTTGCGTGACCACTCTCGTCCTCGCTCGTCGAACTCCAGTTGCTGCATGGAGGCCCACTCCTCAGGAGTGTACGTCATGTTCTCGGCCTCGTTGTAATATTCCGACATGATGACGAAGTGATCGGAAGTTGGCGATGGAGGACGATGAGACTGAGTGAGTAACAAAGTTGGCGGAGGTGGATGAAGCAGGAATAAAAGAGATGATGGCGGTGCGAAGGAGAGGAAGGCGCATGCATGCGCTTGCGTGAGGAGATAGGTAGGTTTAGGGTGTTGGTGGCCGATAAGTCCAGTGGCACATATCAGAGAGGGGCTCACACCACGCGGCCCAAACAGGCAGCGCGCTGCGAATGTATGCAAATTATGCCTTTTATTGCCGTAGCCCATCGTCCGTCCGAGGTTTTTTACCCTGCCCTGCTCTCACTCGCGTGGCCACAGGTGTTATCGCTCCGCACCTTCTCAAGTCTCGGCATGATACAATTAATATCATTATAATACCATTTGCGTGTTCCTCCTTCTGTAGTTGCCATTCGTTGACACACATGCAGCTATAAACCAAGGAGTGGTTGCGGTTCGCCCCGTCGGTCTTTCCGAAGTGGCACTGCAGCAATCGTCACCGTAGGGCTTATCGGGCACTATCCTATGTCGGGCATAGTCTAAACTTTGACGGTGCACACAACTATGGCAACTTACCGACCTTTCGCCCTAAACACAACTGAAAATTGGCCATTGCATACATTCCCGCTGTTCTTACTGGTCAAGATCCAGCAGCAGACATGAACCGACCATCGTGAATGGTTTATCTCGGTTTGAAATTGTTGTTTACAGCTGTTCAATCTGAACCGGTTTTGTCGGTCAGCAAAATCGCATCTGCGCCGCCGAGTTGTATTATTCATTCGTTGTTCACTACGCAGAGTCATTACTATAAGGTTAGAATATTGCTGCGATAATGTCGTAGCTAAGCTGACATTTTCCAATTGCTTACATACGAAAATGATTATCGAGCCTAACAAAGTATTATTTGACCACGCAAAATTAATTCGGATCAGATTGGCGACTGCGTCAGGCTTACGGCGCAAGGAGCGAAAGCTTTAGTGGTTGGGCAGTCGTCAAGGAGGACTTCCATGGGATCGACGAGTCCCCAAGAGCAATACATGTGCCAGACACCTTTGCCTGGTCCGCTCTGCGGTCTCTGTATCACAGTTTCGCGATTTTTGTAGAATTATTGTAGAATGATGATGACATAGCTAGTAAAATCATGGCCTAATTGAACTGAGATCCATATTAGGGAGAGGTGCATGCTTAGAGTCTGAACCAAAGACTAATGAACTACAAAAACGAACCGAACCAGCTCCTGAACTTAAAGAAACGAGGGGGGTTCCTCATTTCGCTGGCAATATCCCAAACGGGTACGCAGGAGTTTAATATGACCAATCACTCCTTAGGTATTTATCGGAAATGTCTAAACTCAAACCATGGCAACTGCGGCGAAAACATTTTTAACTTCTTCCACTCGAGTCGGCATTTCGGTATTGCCGCTGTACAAGTGGTGGCTGCTTATATGCCGTATCAGTAAGTTGGGCTCGAGCTATAAAGCCGTAGGTCGACTATTACACTGATAAGTCATTGGCAGCAACATTCCTGCAGGCTAAAAATTTCACGCACTAACGCTCGCCCTAATACCGAAATCGCATAGATCGGGTGATTGCTATTTATTTGCTGAAATTGTTCTCGGGCGTCAACGTATCTTGTGTGTTTGAAAGGCAATCAGACGATAGACGCATTTCTTCGCTATCTTTGCACCTTGTCTGTTGGAGGATATATAGCATCTGCTTTGTCGCCATGATAATGACTGCCTGCACCTCTCATACCTTTGAGACCGTTCTTGGTCTTGGATCACAAATGCTCAACCATTGGCCAACTCCTGAACGGGCATATCGTTTGCTATAGCCTATCTTCCGTTCCTATGCTATTATTGTTGATTTATTCAATACGTCAATATTCTCTCATCCACTTGCCAGCATGAAGACTCTATTTATTCTTTCTCTAACAGACTATCATTCCATTCGCATGTGAGCATATATCAACATTGCTAAACACATGCATCTAATATTACTATCAAGGTTAATAGCTCTGATACATTGATTCTTGGTTATTAATGGATTGCGATGATGCGTCCGTTGGAGTTGTACGATTGTAAATGGACACTCCCCTGTAAGCTTTATCTCCAGGACATCAATAACAATTGTTCTCACTCCATGTTCTTTAATTTAGGATATAATCACCTAAAATACAACTCACGTATGATCAATCATGTGGATCTCTGGGGATCACGCGCTTCGTTGTCAGGAACAATCAAGGGGCAAGTCATATGGTCTTAAACTCTAACGCACTTAAGGTTTAGAACGGACAACCCTATTCCATCGATCCCACCTTCCTAATCGGCCATCTCGATCCGCTCCCTCCAAGAGCCAAGTCGGCTGCTGTTGAGGAAAGAATGCGGAGAGAACGATAAACGATAACGTAGCTAGCGGCTGTAGAGCATCCATTCGGATACTTCTGACTGGCTGGGGATTAGTTCAGGACAGGGTAGTAGGAATACGATAGAGCACATGATTGACTCAGATCTCGGTGGTGGTGACAGGCAAGAGGGTACGTTACGAAGTTGCGACTGGACCGGGACACCGCGATTGCGCGTTGAAACACAAACTCAATGCTTTAGTCTTGATTTAGTTTATATCTACATCTGCATGTTATTGCATGTTTATAACAATCAAAGCATTATTATCCCGAATATGAAGAATATGACGCCATGTCGCGTCTGAATCATAATTTCCGTGCGATAAGGAGCCGCACGTCGTCGCGTACCAGTTTTCACATTACGCGCCAAAGCGGTGAAACACCACCCTTTCATCGACTGTCAAATTTAAGATTTACAGATTCTTCACCGTATGGATCATGCCATAAGTAATATTTGCTTTCTTGGAGCAGTTGATTGCGCCATATGCCGTTATCAATATTGTTTAGCCTGTGAATGGTGTATGTATTGCGTCTAGGGTATGGGTTACACTCCAACACTAAATAATAAAAGGGTAAAAGTCCAAAATACCACTGAAACTTTTCAAAAAGTCCAAAATACCACTGGGTTCGTACCGTTCGGACCCAGGTCAACGGGTCAGAGTAGCGAAGCAGTGAACGTTGTGACAGTTAGAGCAGTGCAAACAAAATTTGACATTTAAATCGGGGCTAAGCTACATTTGTACATGATATTAAGGACTTCTCCTTGCCAGTCTCCCACCTCACTACTCCTCCAGAGGCTCTGTGCATGTCGACGCATTATGCCCAAGTTGCTTGTGGCATCGGCCGCATAGGTGCGTTCCATCGAGAGCAATCAGAGGGCGACAGTGCTTAAAACCTTCAATAGACGATGCATAACTGACAAACAGAGCGTAAAATTTCTCCGCTACGATGCTCAATTTGGTGTAGCTGCCCGGATTTTTGTCGTTGATTTCTTCGATATATTTTGGGAGCTTTTGGAAACTCTCAGCGTCGTTGCCGTTAACTTTGTCCAAAATTAGATGCTTGGCCCTTAAAGCCACTTGATAGTCGATTTGCACCCTGTGGTCAGTGTGGACATCTGCTTTCAAATGTATGGGCCTGTAATCATTTTTGTTTTCCAGGCCACTGAATAAGTTGTAGCGGCCCAATTCTTGTCAGCATGCTTATTTTTCTGTATAGCCGGTGTGCAGCAGTGTGCGCCATGCACTGCCGTGACCTTAAATATGGAGCTTTCACCGAGACGCCTGGCGTGGATCTTCCACCCGCAGGACAAGTCTTTGCAAACGAGGCCAACACGAGATCTATCAGAATAAGGGACGGTGAATTGATACCCTTCTTTAATGGCAATTTCCTTCATAGCAAACATAAAAGCTCCTTTGTCGGGGAAGTTGTCTCCAATTTGTACGGGCATGGTAGATAATGTTAAGGTAAACCGGTAGTGTTGGACCTAAGCTAGAGCTCGCGTGTGTAAACCAAAACGCGTCAGTTTGGTTCATGGGATAAACAGAAACGCGTTCGAGACTCTAAAAGGAGGGTAAATTGTACAGGGGAATCGAAAAATTACTTGGGTCCGGAGGGTACGAACCCAGTGGTATTTTGGACTTTTTGAAAAGTTTCAGTGGTATTTTGGACTTTTACCCTAATAAAATTTTGGGGGTCGGCGCGGCAGCATTGCAATGACGTCACTTGATATAGAACACGTGCATTCGGAGCCTGTCCTTAGTGGCGTGAGGTGGCGGGGACGCACCGATAAGGCATTGGAGTTCAGGAAGTCGGATTCCAATAGTCGACGTCGTAGATATCAGTCGTGGACGATGAGCGGTGCAAGGTTTACTGTGACATACCGTTCTCAACACCAATTGGCTACGGAGCCTCGAGAGTCTCCGAACAATCGGAGGTTGGCAAAGCCGATTCCAAGCGGACTTCAATCGTATGAGCCCACGCCCATGTTTGAATTGCCACTTGGCGTGGAATTTGCTACCCGCAATAGCATACAACTTGAAGGTTAGATTGGTCTCTTATCTAACTGGCAATGTCAACCATGGCCTGATCATGCGACCGTTCTTTATCCGAATACACCTCCCACAAACCAGCAGAAAACTCCCTAATCGCACTAGATTCTTATCCCACGGTTCAATATTGTATGCAAACTCCATCCACTTTGCAGCCATGCTTCGCGTGGTGTTGTGGTCCCGCTGCAACTTGGCGGGATCATTCTTAACTGTCGGCTGCTCCGCAATTTTGTAGGTCATACTCTGGACAAGGTGAATGTTTTCAACGAAATGGTGTGAAACCCCTCTGTAATGAGTACGCGGAGCGACTATCGGATTTTTCTTGTTAAGATGATAAAGATATGCTTAATACAGTAGGCGAACAATCACACACTGCAACTTTTGGAACATGAGTGCACCGATTTTATTTTCGGTCTCCTGCTTCGACTCCAGTATACTCGCATCCGGGCCTTACAAGTGATGGATAACCAAAATCGATTGCGATTTCGTTCGGTCGATTGAGAGTCTGTGGGCAAAATGCTAATAGAAGCCGATTGTTCAAGTTCTCGACCATATGCATATGTTTGAGGGAGAAAGCCGGCAAATACAGCATCTGTCTCTAGTGACCTGGCGGACCTTTCGAGCGGAAGGGGATCTCCAAAGGGGCCCGGCCGCAGTAGTAGAATCACCGTCCTTTACGAAACGATTGAACGGGAAAAAGTCGACAGTGGGAAATCGACGGTTTCGTGCGCACTGCGCGGCACTCCTTCAGCAATTTGCATTCTTTGCGCAATGATGCATTTCGCCAATCCTCGATAGTGTATCTGAATTAACTGGTGTGACCACGCTTCCTGCGACGATAATCGCATGACGGGTGCCGGCAAGATAGATAATATTAACAATAGTCAGCGCAACGACAGTGGCTCTCTTGACATCATATTTACCGGGGCAGTGAGTGATTACACAAGCCTGAATTGCTCGTGGATTGTCAGCGCGTGTCGCGTTTCTGGCTGGATGAGGAGAGGACGATCTTGAGTGTCGTGGTGCTTAAGAGTCGAGCAGTAGAAATGACCTCAATCCTTCGTACAGCCGCTCTGGTGTGACAAAGAGAATAGTAAATGGTTACTTCCCTCCTCCATACTCTGGCCACTGAGGTACGATACAGTTGTATGTCGTACCTTGTACCAAACCCACACTTTGCGCGACAAAATATTCTAGCCTATTCTATAAATTCTAACAAAAATCAGGACTATTAATCACTATTATTGGCAGTTCACAAATTGGCAATAAATCGGAGTTACTCTCCAAATGGTTGTGTGATGTGTAATGAATGCTTGTTATGTAATTTTATGGTCTTGGCGGAAATATGAGGAAGATTACATGCGACGAACAGATATATTCATATTACTTATTGCTCTATCCGTATCCGTATTCATATATTATGTATCCATATTCAATCCGCGACTAACCTCTTGGTCCGATTCGTTATTGTTGTTAGTCGCATGGCGATATCTAGCGAGAGCTTTCTCGCTAGCTTCGAAGCAACCATTATGATGATGCTGAGTTTGTCGTGACGTCTGGGTTATGATCGTTGGATTGAGTTTTTCCCAAAGTCGCTAACAAAACGTGTTATTAGAGACATTAGTTGCCGGGGGGGGAGTGAGGGTTTATTTTAGGACACCTAGAGGATCTGCTGCGCTAGTCCCGATGGATCTGAAAATGGCGCACGAGTGCGTAAGTCGGTGAGACGAACGACACAGGGCCCGCCAAATTTGGCGGACGCCTCTACATAGTTTAATTCGCTTGGCAGATGCGGCGCTCCCAGCGAGTGGCTAAAAATTCTCCGTGTTTAGGGTTTATTTTTTGTGAGGGTACCGCATCCCAAATGCGCGACAAGATATACCTCAAAATTCTTTAAATGTAAAATTATATGTACTAACGTGGCGTATTTCGGGAGATATGAGATGATAAGCACAATATTGGAAGTGTTAGAACTGCTGAGCCCTCGCGACCAGTTGTTCCGTGAGAGGGCAAGGGCTGAGCCGCAGCAGTAAAATTGAAAGGAACGAGCCTCACGAAGTTTGGGATGACAACGTCTGAACTGTGAGCGATTAAATACAAGCCAACCTCCAACTTCGACGCGCAAACCTCCGTGATGCAGCTTATGGATATCAGTTGGTAGCGTCTCTCCAGATAATGGAAATCACGTCAGATCCGGATCCGGTCATTCGACCTGCAATCAATAAGTCTCTCAGCGATTTCACAGAATCGTGTAGCGCCACCTTCATTCGAAATGGCAAAGGGCAATACATCCTACAACAAAGCCAAATATTTGAAAACAGTCTCCTCGCGAGTGTCGCACTTCTCGAGCTGGCGAATGCAGGTGATTTTGCAGCAAATGTATGGAATGAGATACCTGTGCCAAAGTTTGTTATAGCACTCATGGCCATTGGCGCCACGGCCGCACTTTTGATGACATACGTTGCCGTTTGGGATGCTAGGTTGAGCTTGCGCAACATTCAGCTGCTGCGCAAAGAACGGCAGTATCTCTTAACAATACGTACTCAACCCGAGAAGAACTTCCAGCTCGTCCACGCTTTGCTTGAAGTGAACCGGTGGGAGCTCGGAACGGAGATTATAGACCGCCTAATGATGGATGCTCTAATGGGGTTCGGATGTGTGCTAGTCAGCACTGGGACATTCATGGCGATAGGTGGGGCGAATCCAGCAGTGTATCACGGGAGCAATCTTCTATCGGGATATATCGGCAATTCGCCAGCAGCCTTGGGCGGTGTTATTATTGCTGTCTGGTGTTTTTATGTAGGGATGAGGGCGTACCACCACGGGTCTGCCCAACCCGACACTCTCTCAAAGCCATTGCTGAGGCAACGCATGTACCTTGTGCAGCTGCAGTCCTTTATGAGTGGCACTACTGGAATTGTAGCCGGCATAGCATCGATGCTTACTTCTACGAGATGGTACGGCTATGTGATTCTGATTCCATGCATATGTTCATTTGTCGTTTGCAACTACGTCTGGCGGAATCGGATCGCATACAGTCGCAAGTCGATAATCGAATTTGGTCTCATAGACGAGTCTTCCCTTATGGAAGAATTGGAGTTTATATCACGCCTGCGACTCCTTCTGAGAGGACAAACCCCGGGGCGGCAGCTAATCCCTGAGGGACAGTCAGCAGTTGTTCTCCTCGAAATCATAGCGAAAAGCAGGCTGTTCGAATCGTTGTGTTCGCGCCTTTTGCGAGAGACAGAAATTGCAGCTGTGCTTACCGGCACAAATGGAGGAGGAAATGCAGTTACTATTGAGTTGTCGCGATTAATTGTTTTAGCTACGCAAGAACTTTCCACAGCTATTCGTGAAGTCGCGCAGGAGTGCATTATCAAGGATGGGCCGTCTCATTGGCAAGACAGAGAGCGCCATCTTGTAGAAGTACTTGGCTCGTACACGTCATGTCATTACGATAAAGAAGGAATAGAATGTAAATAGAATTTAGTAGAGCATCGCTTTTAGCATTTTTATCTTAAACAAGTGAAATAAATCGTACCTGTACCATTGCAATATTGTTGTGACTTGCTGTGAGCAATGGACGTAATGGCCATAATATCAAAGCTCGTTGTCCATATGTATTCTTCTGCCTCGGCACTCTTGCATTGCTCTTCAGAATTTGTATTTCAGTATTTGCGGCGTCGGTTTACACCGTTTCAATTCAAAGTCGTATGAAGAATCCATGTGTGCGGATTCTATATATTGACAAAATTTTCTGGCTTACTCGATTTTAGCCTCAAATGATTGGCTCCCCGTAAACCAGAGAAGTTACTTCGACAAGTACACAAATATATCACACGTAGCAGTAAAAATACAAATCAACATGGCCAGAACCAAACTCTTGGTCGGCTACATCCAGGCTTCTACTCGAGCAGTAACAGGGTCGAGGCATCCCGGGTTGGAGTGCCTTGAGATGTACTTGACCCGAGCCGTTGACCCAAATTCAAAACGGCACTTCCGAATAAGTTCAAGCCGACCAAATCCGGTTCTGTCGGCCACGACGCCGACAATCTGCGGCGCGACGCAAACCATTATTGGGTCAGCCCCGGCGAACACAAACGAGGCAGCGGATACAAAGTAGCCAAATCCTCTCACTCCGAATCATTGCCGGGTCATATTGAGCCGCACCGGCGCGGCTCCGTGGTTAAAACAGCAGGACCCCACTCATCTTGAGCTTGCATCGACAGAGATACTCACTGTATCACCGCACTCATTTCAAGGAGCAATAACGACGATAATGCCTCCAAAACGCATGCCGCTAATCGGCATGTCGCTGAAAATGTACTTCAGCCCCGCCCGAACGCAACAATACCTCTCGGCATTCGTCCCCATCTCGCGATCAGCCAATGCTCTCGGCATCACTACGTTCCTCATACCCGACTTCCTGTCAGTAGCGGCGTCATGTGCGGTACTAGTCACCACCGAGGAACAGCGGTACGCGACCGGCGTTGGCGCACAGGATTGTTTTTGGGAAGATAGCGGTGCGTACACAGGTGAGATTTCTCCAGCGCATCTCTGGGAGTTGGGGGTTGGGTATGTTGAGATAGGACATGCGGAACGGCGGAGGATATTCCGTGAATCTGACGATGATGTTGCGAAGAAGGCCGCAGCGGCAGCCAAGCATGGTTTGATTCCTGTTGTGTGTATTGGCGAGGTCGAGCCGGATGAGTCGCATATTGACTTCGCCGTGCAGTATTGTGTGAAGCAGATGGATGCTGCGGTGAGATGTGTCCCCGTTGACTCGCAAGTCGTGTTTGCGTATGAACCGGTCTGGGCTATTGGACAGCCGAACCCCGCGCCGACGGAGTATATTAATGCCGTGTGTGCTGGCCTCCGAATGTACCTCGACTCTCAAGGACGCGACACATCGGCGAGGATAATCTACGGTGGCAGCGCTGGCCCGGGATTGTTTACTGAGTTGGATATTGATGCAGTCGATGGCATGTTTATCGGAAGATTTGGACATGAGCCAACGAATTTCGAAATCATGGTTCACGAGATTGCAACTAAGAATTTTGGGCAGAAATAGATTGTAAAATTAAATTACTAGCTTTCGTTGACTGCTCGTCCGAATCAGAGCTGCCGTGACGATGGCAGACTACACGAGAACTATGATTTACAAGCATTATAACGAGTAGACTAGGAGTGTACGATCACCGCTGCCACAGTTCACGAGGAACTGACATCCGGGAGAACCTAGGAATATAACCGTTTCTCTGCCCCGTATTAAATTATATTACCTCGGACTGCCTGGCAGGATATCCTTTCCTATTGTCGGACAACCCAATTTACAGTTCCCTGCAGAAGAGGGACAGTATATCACTATTCCATTGTCAATATCTCTTGTTCACTCGAAGCACTCTATATGCTTGTATGAACTGAAGACTATGAGTACCTCTGATTACATTTCCTGATTATTTTACATCTATTATACACCTATTGCGATTAATAAATTACTGTCCCAAGAACTCGTCTAAACTCATATTACCGGCAAGTAAACTCTTCAATGGATCATCAGTCCCCCAAAACAGTGAAGGCATGTCCAGCTTGTACTTCTGCTGCTGATCCGAAACGGAGTCGTTCGAACTAAACCCCACAGGCACGTCATACTCTTCTACAACGGATATATCAGGCAACGAAATACATGGCACCCTAAATGCCTGCGAAATCCCCTGCTCCTGCTTTCCCGCCGCCTCCGTGGTAATGCCGGCGATCATCACTCCCAAAACGCTCTCTCCGCCCAATTCGTCCGCAATCCATTGTCTCGTTGCTTCATCTATCGACGCGCGTTTGACGAAACCCATATCTTTGGTCTTGATCTTCGGACCGGACCCGCGCGTCAAGTCGACATCTGGCTCGAATTTCTCAAGAGAGTCGAGCACTTGGCAGAGCCAACTCACCCCCTTCCATCGTGTTTGTAACCTTTTCAGTCCGTCCTGGCATGCCGAGAATGCGCGGTGGACGGTCGCAGCTGCGGCATGTTGAGCATTGGACGCCGCGAGCGTGAGTGAATGCCATAATGTCAGTGACGCGGAACCCGCCATTAGTATGGGCTGCGACGTGAACGGGTTCGATAGAAAAGCGTTAGGCGCGATCAAGTCTGCGAAGGCGATAATGTCGGCTATGCTGATTGCCGAGGTCCTGGTTAGGTCTGAGTTCGGGTTGGATAGCCAGGCGGGGATGTCGAGTGAGCTCCGAGGATACACTAACTTCGGATGATAAACCGCCAGAATAATCGCGTGATTCCAAGTATGCATTAGAAGAAAACATTGCGCATGTTTAGTACGTGCAAACGCTTGGAAATTGTGAACGTCGAAGACCAAATCGGCAGGGAGGGAGGCGTGAAAGTCAGATATTTCTCTTTGGAAACCGGCGAGTGCAGATTGAATGTCGTTGTCCGATGCAGGATCGCTGTTGTTGCTCGATTCAGAGGAAGTGCTTAGTCGCCGACGTTGTTTGCCGGCGTACTGGTTCAGCGTGTCGGATACCTTGCCAAGAAGGAGGACTAAACGGCACAAATACGGGAACGGATCTGTTAATGGATTACCGTCAATTCCCTGAATAATTTCGCCAGTCGTTATGTCCCCAACCTATCCAAGGATGTCGTTAGCAAGATTCCCCACAGTAGCCCAACTTGACTGACCTCGTGCTCAATATGCTCCATCGAAATCGTCGCGCTGCGTCCCGTTCCGCAGGAAATAAACCGGTCCAGACAAACAACAGACCAGAACACCCTTCGCCGCTGCGCAATCTGCTCTTCATCACCAATCCCGTCTGAGCATTTATGGAGTCCGAGATCATAACTCATTCGAATTGCAAGACCGGACCAGGACCATAAACCCGAGTCTCTATCGCAAGCAAATTCGAGGTATGCAATGAGAAGCAAAGTGAACACGGTCTCGACGGACGGCAAAGCGAGATGGGGGAGTAACAACATCTTAGCCCGCTCAGAATAAACCTCCGACATGTCTTCACCGTTCAAGCCCGACTGCGAAGGCTTGAGACGTTCAGAAATGGCCGCCATGGCGTATAAAAGACACTCCCCGGCGATTCCGTCTGATATGCGATCATCAAGATCCTTTCGCCGCAGAAAGGGTAAATAACTAGCCATGTGCTCATAATACGTGTCAATGGCCTCTTTAGACGGAACTCCTAGCTTCCACTGTGTCTGATCTACCGTAAGGCTCTTTGGCTCATCGCCAGAGGAAGGCGATCGTGTCGGGGCGACGGTCCAAGCTGCGGAGGCGACAAGGTCACTTTCATGGTTGTCTGATGATTCGTGCCGTGTGAATACGTGTCGGCCCACTACAACGTTGTTGCACGGTAACATTGATGATGCATGCTTCTCTGCGCCGAAAGTGCTGACATTAACTGAGAGAAGACGGAAGCTTCCGGCGACCGGGGGGGCGACGGAAGTGGGGCCTAGCCAGCGGAAGTAGGGTTGTCGTACGAGCACGCCAGGATTGTGTGGTTCCTTTGCGGCTAGCGGAGAACCAGTTGACGAGGACTTACAGCTGTCCCTGACCAGCCCTTCATGGGTCGTAGCTGCACTGGAAGCTGCCGTCCACGTCACAACTTGAAGCTCGACCGACGGTTTAGTCGATTCGCCAGGAGACGCACTACTCGAACCGGCCGTTGAAACTCTTTTGTTGCGCTTTTGTCTCTTGACAGGAAGTTCAGCGGCTCCTGGCTTGTCTTTGTACATGCACTCAATATATCGAGCCGAACAGACCGTACATGGCTGAGTCCCTGAACAGCGTATCTTTGATTGTGTATCAGCATGATCTCCGACTGTAGTTGTATGAGTGTAAGGGTTACCTTCTTCTGTTTGCAATTCGTACACGCATGAGAGACTCTTTTCTGGCGCTGGACCACGTTCGAGAGATTGTCGCCACCTGCGCACGCGAACTCGTCGAATTGGTCGACCGAGCTATCGACGACGAAGCGGATCTTCGTGGCCATTTTCCGATCCCGAATTCAATATTGATGAGTTTCAGAAGCGAGAGAAGATAAGAAAAGATAATCCCCGGCGGCTGGACAATTTCAGGCCAGTTCGGCGACTTGAAGTGATCATCTGCATTCTGCCAGTTATTTGCGGACAGAAGCCTCCACTCGCGCAGTCACCCCGCACTGGATGACTGCGTGGGGTTAAACTACAACTTGTCGTCCGACCTGCTAAAGGCGAGTATGATGTACGGGTCAGAATGTGTCATAGTAACGCTACGGTACCCTCTTTCAGGTCAGCAGTAATCTCGTCAAACACTAATCTATAGGCTATTCGCAGCAAATTAGCGAATGATTATTATTATATTAGATATCTAGGAAAAATCATTACAATATATGGCTAAAGTCACTACGCAGCCAATCCCTGGATTAGTTCATGCACACCCCAGGCCCCAGGATCAGGCGGTAATACATCGCGAGTGTACGAGCTACTCACATATGTCGCCCGTCCGAGCTTCGGCAGAAGTTTCTTCGTGCCCTCCGCAGCGGCCTTCGCGACCTTCGCGGCCTCAGCAATATCGCCATCCTTGAACGCCTCGACAAATGGAATCATCACGTCCATTACTGTACGGTCCCCTTCTTTCGCCGGCGTGTGGACTCGGAGAGAGGCTAATGCTTCAACGGTCGCCATGGCAAGAATCTTTTCGACAGGGGTGTTATTTGGCATCGCACTCAATGTCGCGACAAGCGAATTGAACAGTGCGGCAAAAAATATTCCAAACACTGCTCCAAGTGTGCCGCCCATACGATCCTCAGTGATTCCGACAATGGCGTCGACCACTCTCAGAACTGATCCTGACAGGGCCAGACCTTCCTCGTCCATAGCTTGTAATAGAGCAAGAACGCCGGCCTCGATTGTCTTGCCACAATCACCGTCGCCCATCTCGGTGTCCCACTCCGTCAACTTAGGTTCGATAGCAATGACATTTGCTGCCGCCTTGCGCAATTTGCGATCCAGAGTGGCTGGGTCGACGACGATATCCATCGTGTATGAAATCGAGTCCACTGATGCTGTATTTGTTTCCACCAATGCCGTGGCGTCATTGTATTTGTGCGTCTTGGGCCAGCTCAGCGCATCGGTTTCAGCGTCAAAATACTCAAGAACCTTGTAGACAGGAACGCCGCATTGCTTGGCTGTATAGGTCGAGTTGAACAGGGTGAGTGAGAATGCCGGCGCGTTGAGAGATGTCATGAAGGTCCCGGCGACTACCCGACTAGGTGTGATACTGTAGTTCTTCCTAATCTGGGTGACTGCAGTCTGCGTGACTGCGCGCATCTCAAGCGTCGACAAGCCGCCGAGATTGTTGACAAGCAGCACGACCTCGTCCGTCGGTTCAAACGGGACGTACGCGCGGTCACTATCACTGGGATCGATCAAGTACTGGAGTAGGCGGTCGATAAGCACGTCTATGGGCGGAATTGGGGACACTGTTTGCACGCCGGGCTCGTTGTGAATACCCATGCCGATTTCGATGGTCGTGAGGTCGAGCTCACCGTACGCTGTCGGCCGGCCGGGAACGTGGCAGTGGTCGAGACCGGCGCTGATAGTAACAAGACTTAAACCGGCGGCCTGGCCGAGTGCGAGCACTTCTTCGAATGAGGCACCGGTCGCAGACATACTTCCAAGTAGTTTGTCCACTGGTTCCTTTAGCAGGATTGCAAACGATCAGTAAAGAGGATAACTTACATATAATACTTCCTGCTAAACCCCGGCGTCCGACCATTCCGCCGTTCCTGCGCCCCACCGAAACGTCGTCCGCAGACTTAACCACACCAACCTTGTGACCCTCAGCCTTCATCTTTTCACATGCTAGTCCAAAATGCAGCATATCGCCCGTATAATTTGTAACAATCAAAATGTATCCCTGATCACTAGGAACAGCCATACAGCCTTTCTGTACCTGCTTCGCCGAGGGGCTAGCAAACATATCACCGCAGATTGCGGCCGCGAGCATGCCAGAACCGACGTAACCTGCGTGTGATGGCTCATGTCCAGATCCACCGCCACTAATCACAGCAACTTGATTGCGAGGGTGCGATTTGTGGTAGATAACTTTGTCTGCATATAGCAGGCCGAGCTTTGAGTGCGATGCAACCGTGCCAAGGAGCGCCTGTTGGACCAATCCGTCAGCTACAGGGTAAAAGTGCTTTGTTGCCATTGTGCTACTCTGCGTGGATCGATGTTGACGAAGGGTTGGGGGCATTCGACGACTGCTATATACATGCTTCACCCTAGCAAACCATACTCCTCTTCGTTATCCGCATCGTCGGCGTTTGAAGATGGCTCACAATCGGCTCGTCTTCCGCCTTCGACTGCTCGCCGATACTCGCAGTTCATGAGTCGGGTCGGCGCCGTGGTCGTCGCTGACTGCAGACGCCATATCGGTGCAGTTAGTGGTAAGTGGTTGGAAGACCAAAGTGTGGAGTATCCGGACAGTCAGTGGAGTGTGCCCTGACTAACCCTGTTAGGAAATTCCGGTTCCGGAGAAACGTCCGTCCCGCTCGACTTCGGCGGCCCTCCGACACTTCGGAATCCATGCCAGGAACCCTGACCCGCAGCTGATTGCCCGACCCGGAAATAACAACCGAAATTGTGGGCATGAATCTCACTTGCCCCCTCATATGCTCATGCTATTGATATCTATGCAACGTATAAGGAAATTGACAGACTAAATTAAAGTAGGTTACTGAGTAAATTCGATGGCGTGCATTTATCACTTGACAAGTTTGAGCAGCAAACACTAAATAGTGAAATTCAGAGCTTAGTGAGCTGGAATTTGTCAATTGGTGTCCCTAATCTCATATATAAATTGCGCATTATTATATGAAAGGAGCAGCCGGTGTCCAAAATAGATTGGAACCACGGCATGCTTACTAACCCATGTACCTAACTTGCTGATATGTTATTTTCAGTGCAGACGTCAACAAAATTACGACATTTCTCTGGTGACGGTATAATTGAGGTACTAATAATTTAGAATCCCTTTGACTTCAATAGTTCTCGCGACCAACATACTCAGTTTTCTTATAAGTTGGGTGCCCGTCCGTCCGGTATTAAGTGCCTTCTGTCCGCGACTGGGACGTGTATACACACAAATGCTTAGCTACAGAACTACAGCCGGCAGTCACCATCAAAACACCTGCCGCGTCAGTCTTGCTAGTTTACGTTCAGTGCGTCTCCCAGCTGCACCTCCTCTTCGGCCGATAGGTTTTGGCGACCAAGCTTTATAGAAAGGAAGCGCTTATTCTAATGGGCATTTGAAAGTTAAGAACAGCAGTATTAAACACAACACGCAGTTGCTTGGTCTGGTCTTGGAAGTAACCAGAAGAACCTGTACTGCTGTGCACATTGGATCATCGCGGTAATGCACCCGGCGCTCCAATCCTACTATCCACATTCCATATTCCCAGCCGACTGCCGTTTTTGTTCAGGTTTGTCTCGCACAAAATGCAGTATACGATCTGCCAGTCGGCGAGGTCCCCGCACAAGACCGTCAGCCCATTCTATCATGTCCTAAGCCACGTTTGACGGAGTGGGGATATCCCGGACTCTGATAACTTCCGCCGCAGCAGTGGCTGCATCGGCTGGGCCTCCGCCAGTTTGAACATCCTGGCATCCAGACTCATATGGTCGAGCGTCCGAATGCCTGTAGAGATCCAATGTTCTAGATGCACGGATCGCATTGGCATCCCGTGGCCCGACAGAGGCAAGCGAGTCAGCGAGTCATCGACTACACCGGATCAGTCGTTGACGAGTAGCACCATGTATCGTCATAAATGTTTGGTTCGGTTCCATCAACAAGGCGCGACTTTGGGCACACCAGTTAAGCGCCTCTTTGTCAACAGTAACCCTACTTTAAATTAACCGGTAAGGGGGACTGGTGACATATCAATCTGCGTGTGTAGTGCACACTGAATGGGGAAAAGGGAGTCGGAGCTGCGAACATCTCCATCCCATTTCCATCAGATACTACATAGACACTTTGATGAGGAGCTCCCACCTATTGTAACTCCCCCGTGTCGTTGCCATCGTAATACTGCATAATTTGGACTTGTAGTCCACGACTAGGCACTCGTAATCGCCAATCTCCTCCCAGAGGTAGAGAAATAAAGCATGCCATCTCGCAAAGCGTAACGTTCTGCTAAGGAGGATCCAATTGGACGTCTAAATTCCTGGATGTTACTAGCCCATGGTTCTTGACTATAGCCATTGCAAATTGCCTTTCCTCCATGTAAGTTGTGCCAATAAATTTGGTAACGTATCCCACTGCCGAATGAGACACACCACCGAATGAGACACTTACACTTTTCCACTACATAATAATTTCTACCTTTAACCACATTTTTCTTCACAACCACACATTGCAAAGAAATGCGACGAAGGTCAATTAATTCTAGCCCTTCTGGCTATGGAACAAAATCCTAAGCTAAGCATTCGCGAGGCTGCTCGGATATATTCCGTTAGCCACACAACCCTAGCCCGTAGAAGACGCGGTCAACGGTCGCGACGCGATACTGTGGCCAATTCGCGAAAACTCACGGATCTGGAGGAAGTGATGATTGTTCAATACATCCTGGACCTGGATTCGCGATCATTTCCTCCCCGGATCTCTGGTGCGGAAGATATGGCGAATCGCTTACTTGACGCGCTGGCGTCGCGTGTTGGCACCAACTGGATCTCGAGATTCATTGCGCGGCATCCCGAGCTCAAAACGCGTTTTGCCGGTACGATTACAAGAGGGCCCGGTGCGAAGATCCTGATGTGATTGGTGGCTGGTTTGAGCTCGTACAGAGCACGAAATACGGCATTCAAGACGCAGAGATTTACAACTTCGACGAAACTGGCTTCATGATGGGCATTATCTCAACTGGTATGGTCGTCACAAGCGCAGAGCGACCTGGACGTCCGAAAATGGCCCAGCCTGGAGGACGAGAATGGGTCACTGTTATTCAAGGCGTCAATTCGCAAGGCTGGGCTGTCCCGCCGTACATCATCGTTGCAGGTCAATATCACCTCTCAGCTTGGTATGAAGATACCCGGATACCGAAAGGACTGGACCATCGCTGTAAGCCCAAACGGCTGGACTACAAACGAACGAGGTCGAGATTGGATTCGGCGCTTTGATCAACATACCAAAGAGCGATCTAATGGCGCATATTCCTACAGTCATGATATAAACGGCCTTGTATACACTAAATACTGCAACCCGGCCAATGTCCCGGTTCCCCGACAGCGAACTCGTCTGCGCAAAGGCGAATGCCGGAAATGTTGCTCCTGATGATCCCAATCACGACATTAGCGGAGTCAACATGGAAGTGCTTGGCACCTACCATCCGGATGGGGAGGCTGTCTACGAGAGGGAGGAAAAGGAAACTATGATGGGCTTCGTCACGGAACAGGCATCAACATACAAGACGGTCAACCTTAAGCGAGCGGCCGAGGCCATCAACTAGTATGCACAGGACCACATCCCGGTCTTCGCCGCCATGGCTGAAAAATTCTTTCTCTTCGACAGATGGTTTGCGGCCGTCCCTGGCCCGACCAACCCAAACAGAGCGTATCTCACTTCCGGTACGTCTCACGGTCATGGCAGAAATGACGCCTCATTCAATGTTGGCGCCTTGCCTCAGCGGGTCTATCTTCCAGCAGCTCTCTGAGGCTGAATTGATTTCAACTAGAACAGCACGTCAGGACTCTCACCTCTGGCAAGTGGAAAACTAACATCAAACCAATTCGCGATTTCAATTTAAGGCCGGCAAACTTCCCTCCGTTTACCTATATCAACCCTGAATGTTGCAGTTATGACTCGTTCCGTCCTCCGTCGCCAATTAGCACGAGCGAGGGCTTCATGACAGGTATTTACGAGGCACTCCGTGGATCTCACCAGTGGAACGAGACACTATTCATCCTCACTTTTGACGAACATGGTGGCTTCGGTGACCATGTACGCCTCACCCGTCGGCGTTCCCGCGGGTGATGATCTCACCTATACTGGACTTTCGGACGGCAAGAACGTGACATTATTTCAAGCGCGTCGGTGTCAGGGTGCTTTCGCCATGGGTCAAGAAAGTGGTGATTGAACATAAGGGAAAGAACTACGGCAAAGAGTACACACATACATCGATCCCGGCCTTCATTGCGAAACTGTGTGGTCTCGATAACCTAATAATGCATGTTCTAAGCTCTAGGCTTTGCGGGGCATGGGGTCGCCTAACAATGTTTCCGACTGACGCACGGGTCGAGCCGAGAAGTATTCCTATATGCATTCGAGTCGGCATCCGGACTCGGTAGTTCCGAATAGGGGCCGAGTGACTCGAGCTATCGACACGACGACAAGGAAGTTGTCGTGAGGAAAATTTGGGCTTTCTCGGCAACGATGAGTCGTCGTGAGCCGCTCTTCGCTCTAACAATAATATCTGTGCACGTTTTGTTACCCTGAATGTTGGCGCTGCGATCCAGCATTTAGGATTTTCGCAGTTTTTCGTGGGTCGAGTTGTTTCTGGATTCAGCGGCAGAAGCGCGAGTGAGAAGCCCGTTGTTGAGCCGCAATCCGTTGAATGCATTTGCGGACTCGTGACCAGGATTGACAGAGAGGCGCAGCTTCGCTGAGAAGTTGTAACATTCTGAAACGAGCTGGATTATTTCATACTGAATTGTGAAGCGCCTACTCTCCAACCAATATATTTTCAAAATAAAGAACTACATCAGACTTTAGAAATAATCTACCTCTCCTCACAACAACCGCACAACACAAACGTTTTTGTCAGAATGATATTAAACTGGCATCACCGTCCTAAAATGACACCGGGGTCTGGAAGCGTGGAGGGTGTGTTGTCTCTAAATTTATCAGAGATAAGATGCTCGAAGGTGGATGACCAGGCGGTACGCGGGGTGCCCAACTCTGAAAATAACATTCACAACCTATGGTGTCCCACTAAAACCCTGGCATATGGTAGTGTAGAAACCATTCTCTTTGACGGAGCCAGGAGCGACCGCGCTGTCATGCCTGAAGTTTCTAGGAGGAAGAGTTTCCGCTCATCACTTCTATCGCTCGAGAGACCACGGACGGCGGATTATCGACAATGAATACAAGTATGTACTGAGTGACAGCGCACGCACGGTAGCATCGATCGGCGGATACATGTCCACTTCGGAGCAAAGTTAAGTCTGCTAATACAGCGGCAAACAACAAAGAGACATTGGACAGCTCGCAGATGGTGTCGATCGGCAAGTCCTGTAGATGCCGACCCGCATCAGGTCTAAAGATATAACGTGATGTTTATGCGAGAATTTGCCAGGAAAAGCAATTCCATGTGCTTACAGAAAAAGGGGTTTGTGGCAACGCCGCATGCAAATGAGATGACGTCATAGACTTGTCTTCCCCACATCCCGGCCCATCCAAACAAGGCAATGCCGGGGCTGATAGGATAAATTTGCCAAGATGAGTTGTAACGTCGACGCGGATTAATCCTGAGCCATAGGCACTAGGCTGTCCTGACATATAGCACTTGCGGCATGACTGCCCCGAGCCGGAACGGAACTGAATGAGGTTGCGGACAGAACGTGTAGTTAAGAATAATGCACGTGTTGCGCATAAAATAAATATCGATCACCAACCATCACGTCAAACACTTGCTTCATTACCCCGCACTCCTTCTCTTCGTCTCCTGCCACCAAAGTTGTCACTTACTACTTGCAATTCACACAATGCCTGCTGTCGACGGAACAACTGGCAATTCAGCAAAACTCAGCACTTCGGCTGTACGATTCCCAGTCAAACTCGTGCCTGTCCCGGTCAAAGACGTCGGTGTCAATGCAGCTCTCAAAGCCCAGTCGGATCCGTCATTCGAAGTCAAGCCACGTATTTTCGAGGAGTTTGCACTTACTGGACAGGTCGCAATCGTCACGGGCGGGAACGGCGGTCTTGGCCTCGAGTTTGCGATCGTCCTCGCGGAGCTAGGCGCGAAGGTCTACGCCATCGATCTGCCCGCTACTCCGTCCTCCGACTTTGTGGCCGCGGTCAAGTATGTCAAGCGACTTGGTTCGTCCCTCCAGTATCGGCCGTCCGACGTGAGTAAGCAAGAAATCATCAGCGCAACCATCGGCGAGATTGCTGCCGAGAACGATGGCAAGATACATGTTTGTGTGGCGGCAGCAGGAATTTTAGGAATTGAGGCCGACTGTACCGATTATCCCGCCAATATGTTCGAGAAGGTTATGGATGTTAACTGCAACGGCGTGTTTTTCACAGCTCAGGCAGCGGCTAAGCAGATGAAACAACAGGACATCGCAGGCAGCATTATTTTGATTGCGAGCATGTCGGGCAGTGTCACCAACCGAGTATGCAATCTGTTTAATCGTACTTTTGCATTGAGTGTTTTGTTAACAATCGGTTAGGATATGAATTGGATTCCGTACAATGCTTCCAAATCAGCAGTGATCCAGATTGCACGCTCGATGGCCTGCGAACTTGGGCCAGCGGGTATTCGCGTCAACTCGCTCTCGCCGGGCCATATCCGCACGAAGATGACCGCTGCCGTACTGGACACCCAACCGGAAATGGAAGAATTTTGGGCGAGCTTGAATCCGTTGGGCCGTATTGGTGCCGTACATGAGTTGAGAGGTGTCATCGCGTGGTTGGCGAGCGAGGCGTCGACGTTCTGCACTGGTAGCGATATCCTTGTAACTGGCGGGCATACGATCTGGTAGAGAGTTGCCATTGGTGTGCTAGTGACAATATTGTATGGTAGATGACTTAATAATGGGATGCGTGTGACGTATATGTAACGTACATTCATTGATTATAGACAGACTTAATTGATGCAATGATGATTCTGCATTTCTATTTTGTGTGTGCGGAAGAAAAAAATGTAAACTGTGGGCATAGCCGACAGACACAACTAGGCCAGTAAGCTTAAAGATCCTTGGGCGCCTCTAAGATTATCGGTAAGAGATATGGTCGGACTAGCGATCGTTCTTTTATCCTTGCTAGACTAGAACAGGAATGATACGGCTGGGTGACTGGCAACCGAGTTTGTGTGTCGCGCGTCCCTGTGAGGACTATTACATGTCAGTTTAAAGACGCGCTCGGTAACGCGTTTGTCCTGTGAGCATTTTTCATTAATTTGGTACAAATTCTTGGATGGTGCGCTGCCAAACCCTTGCCCTAGGGCTAGTGTATTGTACCTGCGGTGGGATATTGCAGTAGGTTTTGCACTAGTGTATATTTGGTTTGGCTTGCAACTTTGCCAACAGAATTGTTTTGTTGATTTATTTGTTTACCTGCCACACGCGACACGCTTGACTATTCCCTCCCCCTCGCTTCACCAACCCACGCTTGGTAGCCAGATTCCAGTTTCGACTCCAATTTCCTTCTAGCATATTCGCTTCTACACTCAAAGCAATAACAATTATATTTTCCACACAAGGACTTTAGACTACACTAAACATGGAGCTCTCTGCGTTGGACGACTCAAACTAGCGTGTCTTGTCACACGTTGGTCTGCTTCGAGACACTTCAGGACCTTCAAAATATGTTTGTCTCGGCAGACGGTCGACCTGCAAAGACGTGCAAAAGATGTCGGGAGAAAGCGAGTAGTACGTTGATGATTTAATGATGTTTTGAAGCAGGATGAATGTCACTCTCAGTGAAGCACCAGATGGAAGGGAAAAATCAATTCGAGCAACGAAGCGTACTTCTTATGGCCTTGACGAGCAGTTCGAGAGCCACGATGACTTTATCGAGATTATCTCGTCCTTTATGGAGCAGCACGATAGCCATGCTTTTGACGCTGATGCCCACTCTTTGAGATTTAGAGCAACCCTTGCAGAATGCTTTGTCATTGAGAATGATGTCTCCGTGGGCAGCTGCGCTCAAACCAATGACCAGAGTTTACAGAAACGGGCTATAAAGTGTTTTAGAAATGACATTTTTGACTGCACTGGTTATTACTTCCATTTGCGACGGTGCAACGAAAGAGTGGACGGGCCACGCTTTAGTTTGACTTTCTCTCGTTCGAACGAACGCAGGACGGGGGAGCGGGATCCTTCAAGCGTTCAGCGCTATACAAGTATGCGACCGTTTCTACACTTCTGTACGTCATGCTGAAGCAAATTGCGTAGCTTCGAGAGAATTTTTTGAGTGTCATGGGGACCTTCACATAAGCTTTTCGAAATCTAACCGATCGGCCACTATTATCTACGATCATAAGTGCCATGCTGAGGCGCCGAAATTCCGCATCACCGAAGAAATTCAACAGTATATCAAAGCCCAGCAACTCCTTGCTCCACGGCAAATATATCAAAACCTAATCCAGTTGCCGACACTCCACAGTTTGCGAAGACTGACTTGCATACCATTACCAGGCAGCAAGTCTATAACGTCTGGCTTTCGCTAGCAAAGAGGGAATGGGAACGAGACGGGACGGATGATTTCAGATCGGCTCAGCTTCTCGTGGGGGAACACAGTGGCTTCCAATTAATTCCAGGGCTTCAAGAGCCAGGAGTATCACTGGCATTCGCGACTCCTTGTTTCACTGATATGGTTAAGTATGATAGAGCTAAAATGACTGAAATATTTATAGACTCCACATTTGGCACCAATAGACATGGATATGAACTCTACTGCGTCATTACCGAGTACGACCTCGTCTCAATCCCTCTATCCTACCTTCTATTGGATACGCGTGGTGTCCAAGAAGTTGGCAAGAGGGGATCACGGTTAACGACGTGGTTGATGGCGTTGAGAGATGCAGGTCTAAAGCCGGGCGTGGTTCACACAGACAAAGACTTTGCTGGTAACCAGCTTTTTCACAATTGCATTATTAGTTCAGGCTCTAATTTGTGGGTAGAAGTGACGGCGGCAGCTATAGCTTTTAAACGAGAAAACCCAGGGTATAAACATCATCTGTGTCTCTGGCACAGCCTGCGTGCCATCGATCAGCATATCACAGGTAAGGCACGTCCGAGCGGCTCCGATACAATTGAAAACGCTAAAAGCTCCATCCGATTCTCTGCATTGCCCAGTTATCTACGTTTCTTGTCGGAAGAGGCCGATTGGATCCTGTCAAAAGGACATACCAAGCTGTGCACTTCAGAACAAGCAGGAAATATACGCTCCATGGTAAAGAGACATCTTTTACGACATCCCAATCTTGCCAAAGGTGGTTTACGACAATACGATCGCCCCACAAGCTCTTGTTTTTGAAACATATGAAGATATTCATGCCTCGTCCGTAAGAGAATTGCTTGATTACTGTAAATCCATAGGTCAACCGAAGCTGTTCAGATACTTTTGGAATAATTGGTACAGGCCGGAATATGGCGGTATTGGTTCACGTTGGGAGATAGCGTCGCTGTGTGGCCGGCCAGACTCGGACACAACAATTCCTATTTCACGAACTACGATGCGAATTGAGAGTCATTGGCGCATCCTTAAAAAAGATTACGCCTCCCGTTTCGTTAGGCCACGACTCGATGTACTTTGCTATATCGTAATCACAGGTCTCGTCCGCTCGCGCATTCACCTGCAGAGACAAGTCCAGTTAGGACGTGAGAAGCCCAGCAGTTACAAAGACTTTGTGCAACTATGGCGAAAGTGTGCCGAGGCCGTCGATAACAGCGCAATACTGAAACGCGCCGAGATTTACCATACCGACAAGGACAAATGGGTGTGCAGTTGTCCGTCGTTCGTGTTAAATTCGAGATACATCTGCAAGCATCTAGTATCTTTCTATTCATCGCGGTCTGATAATAATGGGCCGTTCGTCGTCCGACTGCCACCAACATTTAATCCTGAATTATTTCAGGAGCGTTGACCGCTAGTGAAGTTCAATGACGAACCCATTGGACCAGATATTATCGGTCAGGGCGTCGAATTGAATGACTGTGCTGACGAGGAGACTAACTCATTGACGTATGCCGAGGAGTTGGCATCACTGCAGCTTCTACCGGCCGAAGATCCTGAGGGGGCTGAAGAGGACGATGAGGAAGCCATGGAAATTCTTAGGGTGATGCATTGGGCGTCGGGAGAACAATGCAAGTTCAATCCCAGAATGCAGCGCAATATATGCTCTTTCATTCCGAATAAGAAAGCGTTCTTGGCGCAATTCAAGAGGCCGTACGAAGAAGCACTGGGGCATTCCCGATCAATAGCGGATAACACAATGCGAAAAGCACCGAGGACGTACTTCCACATGCGGCCCCAAAACCAATCTCGGTAGTTTCTGGACAGTGTTATTAAGATAGGCAAGAGTCAAATAACGTTACAGACTTGCTGACCTGAAGTAGTATGCGATTCAGTCTTTATTACCTGGGGACTGCTGGTTAATCGGATTTGGATTGGGTTTTGATATATTTGTCGTGGAGGAAGAGGTTGCTTGACATTGATATACTGTTGAATTCCTTTGGCGATGTCGAATATCGGTGTTTCATATAGTTGCAGATAGTAGTCGTCGGCAGATAAAGTATCGAAAAGCTTATATGTTCCCTGGAGATGTTTGTATACGATTTCATAAGTTATATGTCTTTCGTCTTTTGTAGCGCATAGATAGATATAGACGGAATAATAGGAAGTTGCTGAGTTGTCCAAGAAATAAGGACAAGTCGGCCGGAAAACAAAATGAAGAGTTGGTACTAGTCTGTTTTGGTATAGCGTAGACCGTCAAATGAAAGTCTGCTGAATGGGTACCTACACTGGAAAATATGTTAGCATTTGTGGTCCTTGTACCACTGGCGCTAACCAACTTTCTGTAGAATTTGTACCAAAACAAGGAGATGTCCTGTGAGCTTGCAAGTCACGCGCGTAACTTTTTTGGTGGATTGTGGTAGGATAGCTAACGAACTGCAGAGAGCATACTAAAACTGGAACTGGAGCCTGAACCGACATTGGAATTGGAACCGCTTTATTGAATCGCGCGAGGAACTTCCGGGACGAAATCTACCTGCATGCTGAAGAATACTGCAGATAGTATGGCCAAAGTACTGAGCCACGTGGTGCTTGTAAACAGCAGTCGAGTTGCCCAAGATGGCGTAGTGCATCAAGTGGAATTTAACTTTGTGGTGGCAAAAAACCGATCTCGTGCTACGGCGAGTTCCAGCCAGACTTTCGAGTCATCTGCTGAAAGGCTCGGAGCTAGGCCGGAAGCAGACTAGTGTGTTCTCGTGCGCCACAAGGTGCCTGGTTCAGAACACGGTGAAAACCGCGCATCCTGATGACGCGGCCACTGCGATTTTGTGTGCGCGATTATGGTAGTCTGTTCTACCCAGCCGCAGACGGGCCGATGGCCAGCCCAGCCAACTGGACTCTTCACTCAGCCTGAGAAATTCCCAGTATTGCTCTCCACCAGACCCTTTACCTTCACCGTCTTCGTGCCCCCTCAGTCAGCCAGGCTCATATTCGTGTATTGTTGCATTACATATTCTCGTTGCTCGATACTGAACCTCTAAGGAATGAGCTGCCCCTTCTGAGTCTAGTCTACGCCTGAATTTTCCTTATCTCCCGCCTCAACACCCAATCGTCTCCACTCTCATAAACACCACCGCACTACGCACTATGCGCATAGCCATGCGACGTCCTTTAGGTATTCCGCTGGCTATTCTCGGCGTTATCGTCGTCATCGGCGTCGTCGTTACTTTTGACTACATCACTCTCCTCTTCGACCCCGTCACAGACAATGCGATCGACTTCGAGGTCCTCGCCGTCGACAACGAGTCCCATCTGCCCATCACTGCGAATCCACAGCTTATCCCCAAGATTCTCCATCAGACATGGAAGAACGAGACGGTTCCTGAAGTATGGAGAGCAGCGCAGGAAAGTTGTCTTAAGAGCCACCCTGACTTCGAATATAAGGTGCGTTTTGGATTTTTAACTATCGATCGAATGCCTATACTAATACACTTCTGCAGTTATGGACAGACGAGTCCGCAAGACAGTTTATTGTCGACGAGTATCCTTGGTTTCTTGACACGTATGACAGTTATCCCTTTAATATCATGCGGGCAGATGTCATTCGGTACTTTGTTCTGGCGCACTTTGGTGGAATCTACATCGACTTGGACGAGGGCTGCCAGTCGCGTCTTGACCCCCTGCTCACCTATCCAGCCTGGGTGCGCAAGGCAGATCCCACTGGGGTCTCAAACAGCGTCATGGGTTCGACACCGCGTCACCCATTCTTCTTGCGAGTCATGCTCGAGCTGAAGAACTACAATTTCAACTGGCACGTGCCATACATCACGGTCATGTACGCAACCGGTCCGCTCTTTCTGTCCGTCATCTGGAAGCAGTACAAGCGCTGGGCAGTCTCTGATGCCGAGCAGGTTTGGATTTTGATGCCAGCAGAGCCGGGTGCTGCGTACTTTAACGACTTGCACGGCTCCAGCTGGCACGAGGACGATGCTAAGTGGATCATGTATCTAGGAATCCACTGGCTCTTCTTCACTGTGCTCGGATTCCTGCTCGCCGCTGTCGTGGGACTTATATCATATCTCGTTGTCAGACGGATGTACCCGCGAATGCCGCTAAAGTACAAATATCTCGAGTATGGCGAGTAAGCGGTGTGTACAACAGAATGATCAGCATACGCAGCTGAATGCTTGCCGTTATGCTGGTCTTGGGGATCGGTTTTGCATATTGGATTGATATTGCTTGGGCGTTTATATTGTCAGTTTTGCATACTCTCGCCACACCCTGGACTTAGATTGGATTGATGTGCGAGCGCTACCTAATGGTATGCCTATTCGTATACTTGATTCGATTACGAACGACATACAGCACGCACTGGTTTATGTACAGTCAGAAAAAATGTTCTTAGATTGGATGGGCTTGGGGTTTGTTTTGTTCTGCTTTGACTCCGTTGTGAATTTTTTTTTGTTTTTGGATATTAGTGATTACGACATAACCGCGGTATCGTTGTGATCGGTGAAAACGCACGTTGCATTATTATGTTAGTAAATTTCATGTGGTTACAGTTGCGAATGAAATAAGATGGGCGATTGCATTAATTTCGTTACGTTACCGATCGTTTGTGGGGATTCCTTTCGTTGCTCGATATTTTGATGACGTGTATATATATTGTTTACTTATTATTGTAAGGTTGTCCTCGGACTGTTGTGTAATATATATCACAACGTATTAATTAAAGAAAGAGGAGATCCGCCACTATGGTCTTCCGCCAGTGACTGGCAGGGATCGATATGACCAAAATCATCAAGGTTATTTTCAGGGCGAAAACTATTGAGACGTGATGATGAAGAGAGGCCTGGCCTACTTGGAAGTTGGAGCTGGGCATGTATACTGAGCCGCACAGCTCAGGCGATTTCTATACCCAATCCCAGAATTAGATATGGTCATCGACTGTCTCACCAACATTCGGAGATGTTATCGAAAACTAGGCAATAAAAACTTTGAAACGATCATATTTAAATCGGGGCTAGAAAATATGTTAGTGCATCCGTTGGCCAACACGTGGCCTGAGTACATTATCGACATCGAACTTGGAAGAGTATGGAGAGGTCATAGTTCGCCAAATGATTCATTGGTTTGAACTCTTTCGGATGTTGATAACCTCGGCTATACACGTGGTCGCATGTGAATCCCCCAGTCTCCTCGATGTCCCGATTTCCCGTCATAATTTGTTTGACGAAGTTACAAAAATAAGAATTACCTCCAGACTTGGCGTCTCCTGTTGCATCAAGGCACCGTTGATAGCTGAATAATCTAGTTAAAATGAAGTACCCTAACCCGCAGTTAGGGTTAAATCGATGCCCAGTTTGATGTCGACGAGATAATCAAATACAGAACATCACGTCGTAGTTCATCGGTTCAGAAGTAATATCGAGATACCGGATAAATATCGTGGATGTTATAGAAGTATCAATCTGACATTTCGTCCTGAGAAGATAATGAGAAAAGTTTTTATCGAGGGATGATGTACTCGGGCGGCGCGTTGCTGCAATAGGTAGTATGAGTCCAAATACCTATTGTCCATATGTATTTTCTTGTCGTTTTATCAATTCTGGGATCTTAAATTTAAGATAGCAAATCCTGAAAGACTACGTGTCATGGCAAAGATCACGAGCACAATGTGTAGCGCAGCTGTAAACCCAGCCGTCGCTGACTTCGTAGCGACATCACCTGTGCGTAATGTACATTGTCTTCATGTCTGTGCATCTGTCTTATGTAAGCCGTCGTGAGGGAGAGGACTCACGAAAAAGAGAACATTTGATGTACTAAGTTTGACAGCTGCAGATGCAGGACAACGGCTGGTCTCCGAAATGAAATTGATTCATTAGTATAATTCGGCGCTAAGCGACATGACGAGATAGACATTCAAGTCGCTAGTTGATGAAGTGCTCAGAGGGAGCAATTGCAAATGATCAGAATGATCAGAATGGTGGCATGATTGGACGAAAGGGATTCCGAGATTTTTAATACGCAGAGTCCAGAGGAGCCCACGTGCGCTCGAAACTTGGAGTCTCTCGCAGAGTTTGCCCACAATTCCATCATCATTAATAACTGAGGCGACTGTGTAGCGCGATGGACTCTCTGCCAAGCTCTATTTCCCCATACCCAGTGGTCAAGTTGACGCCAAGGGTCCACCAGGTTCTGGCACCACCTCCAAAGAAGACGAATGAGATCACTTACCGTGGGGGCGTTGACTGAGTCGTACGCGGATAGCAGCTGGTATTGGTAAGCGGAATGATGGAGCAAGGAGTGCGCGTGTAAACAAATGCCATTCTGCTTTTTAACTCTCTTCTTCCACATTCAAGTCGCAACAGATCAATCGTTCCTTACCTGCGCGCTATCAAACTGTGCAATCGATAACTTGACAACCCTATACAGTGGAAAGAGGCATTTGATAGTCGGTATTATTGCACAGGAGGCACCATGGTCTAGTGACCTCGATCCCGATGCCAACTATGGATCTACTTGGCGACAGCACCACAAATTCCCGCCGATGATCTTGGGATATCTTGGCTCGCGGCAGAGCCAATCGGCACGCGTAGATATCGCACGTGCGGTGAGGATGCGATGCTAGATTGCAAGCCGCGGCTAGTGAGACTGGAAGCATCTGCAGCGTGTAGCTACAAACCTTGGATCGTCGGTTCAGGATGCTGTTCTCCAGACACTGGGATCTGCAGCCACGAGAGGAGCGTCGCAAGGAACTGCACAGTCGCAGCGGGATGGGCCTGAGCTGTAAGCATCAAGGGTGTGGTGCCACTGGGGGGGCAGACACGACAGCGCCGCATCATCCATGCCGGACTCGAACGCGTTTCACGCGCGCTTCGTTACTGTCGGTATGCCGAGTCTCTGGCCGAGCCCGTCTACTGCACGCCCAGTTCGATGCTCGGCACCCACTACGTAGGATTCAATCACTGAGCAAACGACAACGAATACCACTGTCTATGTGTGACCGATCGACTTGCTCGTGCCTTGCTCTGGCTCTGCACATCGTCGTCACGACATGTTTAATACCCGCCGCTCTCCTTGTCTGCTCCCTTCTGGTCGCGTTTCCTTGTCTGGCTCTCTTCTCTGTAGCGATCTCTACGTTTTGCAGTTTTTTTCTCCTAATATTCTGCGAACCCACCACTCAAGATGTTGGCATTGCACCAGTTCGACTACCTCTTTGCCATTGGCATGATTTTCGCCTTCTTGGACGCATGGAACATCGGTGCTAATGACGTCGCCAACTCGTGAGTCTTAATTTCAACTATCGCCGCCTGTCAACTGTGCTAAGTAGGGCAAGATTTGCTACGTCGGTGTCCTCCCGGTCGCTCACTTACGCCCAAGCTATGGTTATTGCCGCATGCTGCGAGTTCCTCGGCGCTGTCATTCTCGGTTCGCGTGTCGCTGACACTATTCGCAACAAGATTATTGCTGTATCTCTCTTTCAGGATTCTCCTGCCACCCTCATGTTGGCCATGGTCTGCGCCGTCATCGGCTCTTCGACATGGCTGACGCTCGCCACCAAACTTGGAGCCCCAGTCTCCACAACGCACTCGATTGTCGGTGCGATTATTGGGGTCGGTGTTGCCACATATGGCAAGGATGGTGTTATCTGGGGCTGGAAAGGATTCTCACAGATCGTTGCCTCCTGGTTTGTTGCTCCAGCCATTGCCGGGTGCTTCGCCGCCATCCTCTTCTTGACCACGAAGTATGCAGTCTTGGAGCGCGGAGACCATGCTCTTCGTAACGCTTTCTATCTCCTTCCTGTCTATTTCTGCTTTACTACCGGTGTGCTATCTCTTGTTATTGTCTGGAAGGTGAGCATTCGTTTGCTACTTATGAAGAATGTCTACTAAACATTGCAGGGTGCGCCAAATCTTAACCTATCCAATATGGCCCCGTCTGGCATTGCTGCTTCTGTTCTCGGCGTTGTTGGTGTGACGCTACTGCTCTACCTCGTTTTCTTCTTGCCTTATCTCCGCCGCCGCATCGTTAAGGAGGACTGGACTATCAGATGGTATCACATTTTCCTTGGCCCTCTTTTGTGGAACAGGGGTGAAGTGCCTCCTGCCCCACCGGGTGCGACCGTCGTCCAGGACTACTACCGTGGCCATCGTTTCGAGGAGCACGAGCGATCGACTGAGTCAATCGAGAAGGATATTGAGGTTGGCGTGAACTTGTCTGAATCTGAGTCCTCTGGGATTCCCGCCCAGACTACCAATGTCGAGGTCTCGCAGCTTGCCGCCGAGGAGAAGAAGAAGCCACGTTGGCCATGGTATCATCCGCTAGGGTTCCTCTACTTAGTTTACCGTGGCTTGACTCATGGTCTCCGACAGGACGTCGTCGCTTATCAGCAGTCTGGCAATGGTGGCTTCTTGGCAGGCAATGCCGAGCGACGTAATGAGAAAGTTCCTCATTACGACAACAAGGTCGAGCACTTGTATTCATTCCTCCAGGCTTTGACTGCCGGTACCGCTTCTTTCGCTCATGGTTCTAATGACGTCTCCAACGCCATCGGTCCTCTTACTTCGATCTACATTATTTGGTCTACCAACAAAGTTGGGTCCAAGAATAGTATCCCCGTCTGGATTCTTGTGTACGGAGGTGCGGCCATCGTTATCGGTCTCTGGACATATGGCTACAACGTCATGCGCAATCTTGGTAATCGGCTGACTCTCCACTCGCCCTCGCGCGGATTTTCCATGGAATTGGGTTCTGCCATCACTGTAATTTTCGCAACGAAGCTCGGCCTCCCAATCTCCACGACCCAGTGCATTGTTGGCGCGACCGTCTTTGTCGGCCTCTGCAACAACGACCTTCGGGCCATCAACTATCGCATGGTTGCATGGTGCTACATCTCATGGATTCTCACGGTTCCTTGCGCCGGGCTGATTTCTGGCATTTTGATCGGCATCATCATAAACGCCCCCCACTTTCAGGCTCAGTATCAGTTGACCAATTAATCAATTGTTGCTCGCCTTTCGGTCTATTTCGGTTCTTGCGGTAATCTTTTGCAACAGTTTAGACATATACATTCGTTGGGCTGTATGTTTTGTTTCTTATAAAATTTGGTGCTTTACGGAAGTAGTTTCCCTGTTATTTGCTCGATCCGTTTTTGGCATCTTACACCAATATAATAATAATAATAATAATAATAATAACTTAATAATAATGATAATAATAATAATAATAATAATAATAATAATAATAATAATAATAATAATAATAATAATAATAATAATAATAATAATAATAATAATAATAATAATAATAATAATAATAATAATAATAATAATAATAATAATAATAATAATAATAATAATAATAATAATAATAATAATAATAATAATAATAATAATAATAATAATAATAATAATAATAATAATAATAATGGTTATGAAAATAACCTATATCCAGACATTGTTCGGTTATGACATTAAACGTATTCTGGTTGCCTATAGAGCACCCAGTCGCGAATTAGATAAATATCCTGCATGTTCTGCGTTTGCGTTTATGCATGTCAACGAAACGTCCAATAGGCGCGAGTTGTTAGCAGTCTGGTGTGTTTATTGGTAGTCGGAATAGGGTTCAACAAAACTGAATATTAAGATTCATTCATAATGAAATACTTGTGGCTATGGCATATCAATCAAGTTTGGATAGGGGGATCCTTATGGGAAATATAGAGTAAAAGACAGCAATTCCGCTACTAGCCTGCTACGAGGCATGAT
Source organism: Lipomyces starkeyi (assembly GCA_018804115.1). NCBI lineage: Eukaryota > Fungi > Ascomycota > Lipomycetes > Lipomycetales > Lipomycetaceae > Lipomyces > Lipomyces starkeyi. The sequence goes on from JAGJTG010000014.1 coordinate 400,542, forward strand.
TCACACTGAAGTCTACCAAGAGTCACCAGATTTAGAGTAGACAGTGGGTGCCTTCCCGGTGGACGGATTTATTCAGTTACTAGCAATGTACTATAACTTAGAAGGAAGCTCTCTGCATCTTTTATTCGGGACTAACTGTTAGACATTAGTCTGTATACGAATAATCTGCAAAACACGTCATCACTACTCTAAATCGTTAGGTTTAGGGCATGATCTGACATTGATCGCCGCTCCGTTGGGACGGTGCATTCTTGCCCAGGAGTATAAAGTCTTACGCGGTCTATGTGATTTCGGCGTCTTTGAAAGACCGCTTCTCTTGGGGTAATAATTGCGTACTCCGGATTATGAGAACTCACGCGTTGTCAGCATCTATGCTGTCAATATAATGTTCTAGGTAGCCCACTTTCTTAACTGGTGTCTGTTACTATGTCTATTCGCTTGCCATTATCGTCGCTTTTTAATTGACCACTCAAACCGAGCTTAGAAGTACCTTACTAAGCAAGAATGGAGGCATGCAAAGCAAAGCGCATGATTATTTGCGCATCTACTGTATGTGCCACAGATGCCATTGAATTATATACGCTAACTGGATAGCTGGTAACTGTCCTGCTCCAGCTAATAGGTTTGCTGCAGCTCTGTAATGTCGTCCGCCTTGGTCTGCCTATTCCCCCCGTGGTCCCAGCCATGGCAATGATTTTACCTGTAGTGGCACTTTTCCTTGCGATCCTTCCTGTTGCTTGTCCGCGCCGTTTTGCCGAAAGACGATTTTTTTATCCAGCCATAGTTGCGGGTAATATAGTCTTTACGGCTCATGTCCTAGGAAAACTTTGTAGTCGCTTTGTGCGGTCGCATGCGAGCAAATGTTACGAAGCTAGATGGGAGCGTTGGTTTCAGAAGAAGTCCTGCAAAATTGGCAGAATTGAGCGGGCACTTCAATGCTGCGGGTTTTCGACACCGTACGACAGAGCGTTTCCATTTGCAGACAATGCCTCTGAGTCAGATTTATGCGTCAAGAAATATCATTTTACAGACGCTTGCGCGGACAAGTGGGCTTATGAGACCGATATGGTGGCCAAGTCGTGCATGTTTGTTTTCTTCATGGTATTACTTGCCAGTTTTGTCTGCCTCTTCCGATGGATTCGTGCGTACAAGGGCAAGAAGAGTTTGCACGAAGCTGATGCTGCTGATGAGGAGGAGTCGGACTTCGATGAGGCTCCTCCGAATGAATTCAGCAAGATGATTAAGACGCAGGATGCAGCGGAGGCACAAACGCCATCCAATGATCCACCCGCTTACTCTGTTGTTGAGCCCCGCTCTTAAATGTTAGGGAATGATAGCGAACAGTTAGGTTTCACGTATATGGATATTCTAATGATGATTGGCCACATTGGATCGCTTGCAATTATATATATAACAAGTATTGATATAACGGACTTACACGATATTGACATTTTGAACCGCAATATAAGCTCAAAATAAAGGAAATTGTGACGCGTAGTAAGAGTACGTGAGAAGCACATTCCATCCCATGGCAGTAAATAGAAATTTGAGCTCAAGCCCTCCTAAGCACAGTTATATTAGTGACAGTCAGCTGGGAATCGGTCATGCTGGTTTCGTCATCGCTTTCGTCTATTGCACTTGACGAGATGACTGATCATAGTGGTTCCAAAGCCTTCCGACCACGCGCAATATTTTGACATATGAAGTTTACCAGGTAGACGTCGCTGAGAATCCATGATGATTTATTCGTCCGAAGAACTAGATAATCGGCGGGAGCAGCATAGCCTCACAATGCCGGAATCGGCTGAAAGTCACGTGAGGACCTTCGCGGAATCAGTAGGAGAAATGCCGACGGGATATTGACGGATCGGTTGATGACCTTTATTAGGGAAGTTGACGATTGGCGGAGTGGTAGTGGGGAAAACCCCTGAAAATGCTGAGTTGGCTTATAGCGGAAGCGTAATTTCCTGTTTTGGTCACCTTTTCCGCTGTGCGCGTGTCATTCCCATTCTACCCCGGATCATCCTGTCCATGCTGTGCCAACTGTAGGTTAGCCTTTGACACGCACACGGGCTCTGGGAGTCGGCAGTGAGAGTTAGCTTGTGACGCTAGCGATTCATTCTGATTTCCGATTCGCATACGTATCCTCTGCTACGTGTGAAGACTGCGATAAATTAGACACACTGCTTCACGTTTTAATAGAGCACTACTCTCACGCGGGCCAATATTAGCCAGTGAGCCAACACAGAGCAAACAATGGTCGTCTCACTCTCAGGCAAAGTCGCGCTTGTCACAGGCGGCTCCGCTGGTCTCGGCGCCGCGATCGTCCGCCGACTCGCTGGAGAGGGCTGCTCTGTTGCAATCAACTACTCATCCTCAAAAGACCGCGCCGAAATTCTCGCGGCCGAAGTTAGGACGGAGCGTATAAAGGCAGTCGTCTTACAGGGTGATGTCGCCTCCGAGAGCGTGTGCAAGTCGCTTGTCGAGAAGACCATTGAGGGACTAGGCAGAATTGACATTTTGATTTCAAACGCAGGCTGGACACGAATTGTCAATTTTGCCAATCTGGATGAACTGACGGATGACGAGTGAGTGACTGAACAATAATATTGTAGGCAGCGGCTAATTGTCTAGCTTCGATCGTTGCTATGCTATGAATGTCAAGGCCCACTTTTATCTTTTCCGAGCCGCAAAGCCATACTTCGACAGAGCCGCTGATGGTGGAGTCTTCCTAGTCACTTCTTCCGTTGCTGGGCTCAAGCCAACTGGCTCATCAATCCCATATTCTATCACCAAAGCCGCAGCTATCCATCTCGTCAAAGGATTAGCGAGGACGCAAGGTCCAAAATCGCGAGTCAATGCTATATGTCCGGGACTGTTACTGACAGAGGTACGCCTTCCACAGCACTAAATATGTTGTTCTGACGAGTATTAGTGGGGCCTCAGTTTCGGACCAGAGCGCATAAAGGCCGTCGAGAGTAGTCTACCGTTAAAACACTCGAGTCTGCTCGACGATACCGCGGATCTTTTCATTGCCGCTGCGAAGAACACCAGCATGACAGGTTCAATACTGGCGGTAGATTCAGGGATGTCACTAATCTAAGGGCACTGCTTTCGTAAGATAACGGGTAATTCAATATTCGGTAACAAATCATAGGATACTCTGCATTAGCATACTCTGTTTTCTACATCATATACAAAGTAATTTCAATAGCAGATAAGGTGCAAGTAATATAAAAGCTTTCATGCGATTAGCGTACAAATTGCTAGTTATATTCTATGTACAACCGTATAAATCGTTGGGTGATGACGATACTATATAAAGAAGACATCAACTTATAAAATAGCTCAGCAAAGGAATAGTTTCTGTGACGCAAAGGATTGGAAATAGGGAAAGACCCCTTATTAATCGTCAATCACCATGCAAGTTGGATTGCCCATGCGGCGGCAAGGCCCAACCGAGCCCGTAGCCCTCGACCATCGTAGCGGCTCCACCATCACCATCGCATATCCCCGCAAATAACACTTGCCCACAGTGAGGGTGGTATAAACAACAACTCATGATGCTACCGCACATCAACAGCATGATCGACACATCTAGCGTATCGTATCAACAGCATCAGCAACGGGTGTACCTGCAGCCGCCTGACCACCCTGGGCAACCTCCTTCATTTTCCCCGGCCCAGCAGCAACCTTGTCCGCAACAGCATCTCCAGCAGACTCCTGTACAGCAACAATTCCCAACCGTTCCGCAGATGAAAGATGAGCACGACCGGCAGAATGCGGCCCCGCCGAGTGGCTCTGCGAGAAAGCGCAAGCGATCTAAATACGTTGCGATGGCGTGGTACGTGTAATCTCAGCTGACGCCGCAAATTAGTTTTCTCTTGCTTACCTGTGCAACAGCTTTGAGTGCAAGAGGCGGAAAGTCAAGGTTTGTAAAATATTCGTGAAGGTGCTGTTGCGTACCAACGCTGACATCGAGAAGTGTAATGGCCAGAACAATTGCGAACGCTGTACTAAAATGAACCTGGAATGTGCGTATCGTGGTTCGGAGGAATATACGCAACGAAAGATTGTTTGGAACGAGGTGTAAGTATATCGATAATGCTGCATACATGAAGGATACTTATAAAGCAGGCATCCAGCAAATAGCCAAGAGCAGCTGACGAAGGTCCAGACTGAGGATAATTCGCCGATTATTCCGACGAGCTCTTCGACTCACCAGAAGTCTGGTAGCAATGGATCCACGGTATCAAATAAAAACAGAACACCAAATGCTGCCGACGAATCTACTCCGTCGTCCCCTCCTGGATCACTACTTCCAGCCCAAAATTTGATAGCGACGTCGGGGTACACTCCCCAACTACCGATGATGGCACAGTTCACACAGACTCCACAGCCTCCGCAGCCTCCGCAGTCACTGAAGCATGTTGTTGATCAGCAAATATCGAGTGTGTCGACTCCATCTGACCGATCATCGCGGTCGACGTCCGCGTGCTATGGTTCCTTGTCGACATTGTCACCGGCTGCCTCTGATGTTAAAAATTCAAATCATCGAATTGCGACGCTACCAAAACCTGCCCGAGCATGGGGTAAGGATGAATCTAAAAGTTTCTGTGGCCCGACATCGTCCTCTTTCCTGTTCCAGCAAGCTACCGGTATACTAGACTCGGAAAGCGTGAATCAAGGAGGATTCGGGTATAAGGAATCGGATGAGGACGATGACGAGGAGCCGTCTGAAGAGTCTGAAGTCGAAGACGAGGAGGATGGTCCTAAAGCGACGCAAAAATCGTCTATGGCGACAAACAAGAAATTTTTGTACATTGACTATCTCGAAGCCAAAACGTTAATCCAAGTTTACGAATCCGAAATCAACTGCATGTATCCAATATTTGAGGTGCAAGAACTGGACGCAAAATACGAGGATTTTCGGCAGTATTACGAACAACACGGAATCAACTTTCCAAACGTGCAGGACTTATCAGTCATCAAGATCGTACTGGCGATAGCCACTGGCGTGACTGAGACTCATGTAGCAGAAGGGCGGAAACTGTACGAAGAGGTACTGAAAATGACGGAACGCAACATAGTTGCTGGCTCTGCAGATGTCTATACACTCATCTCACTCTGGCTGATCCACAATTATCAGTTCCATTCTGACTTGGAATCGCTAGCTTATCGCACGATATGCTTCGCAGCGGTTCTCGCAATTGAGCTGGGTCTACATCAGTCCACTAAGATGTCCCAGATGTTTCCGGATCCAATGCAAAGAGAGCGATGTCGGGCTTTATTTTGGTGCGTATATGTTGTGGATCGCAGAATGGCGTTTAGTACTGGCAGGCCATATATGCTGCGTGATGAGGACATCGACCAGGCACCGCCACAACTACACACGTCTGATGAAGCAGTTTTAGACGATAAGCGCATTAGAGCGCTGTATCTAAATGCGATGATCCAATATAGCCAGGTTGTGGGTCGTGTGTGGAGAGCTGTCAACGCTTTCAATCCGCCTCGCCATTTCACGATCAATACTGAAGAGATTGATTATATCGAGTTTCTCATCCACCGATGGCACCAGTCATTGCCACCAGAACTCCGGCTGTATTCTACCACTGACAGAGGACAATATCCGTCGCCACCACAGTTATCTCGCAAGCTGCAGACTATTCTCTACTTACGTCACAACCTTATGTTCCTACATCTCTATCGCCCGATAATGTTTTCGACTAGAACTATAGCCGAGCATATGTCATACGCACTGCGTGCCGTAGAAATCGCGCTAGACTCAATTCGGGAGCTTTCGCGACTGCATTTCGAAACCGATTTGTACGCGTCGTGCCAGATTCACTACAATTATTTCCTAGTCTCTGCTCTCGGTGTGCTATTTACTGCGATCATTCATGCGCCGGCGGTTTTTGCGGCTCCGTGCAAGCGGGAGTTTAACATGGCCCTGGACTTGATCAAGCTCTTTTCGAAAGTCTCTCGTGTGGGACGCCGGTTGTGGGCCACAGTCAAAAAACTACGATCAGTCACGGCGGCGTATGGCATCAGGACATCTGCTGCAGCCTGTCCTCCGGCGATCCCGACGAAGGATGCTGGCAATCAAGTGCAACAGCACTGTGTGCCAGGAGAGGTACCACTACAGTTGGATATCAGGGTCACTCCTCCTGTGTCTACTGCTCAATCAGTTGACAATAAAGTTGAAGTTGAAGATTCTTCTGTGTGTCAACATATTATGCTGACTAGTACCACTCCTCCTTCAGAAACGCCGACACCAGTGACTGTTGTCGACGCTGCTGTCGACGGAGTGACTGGCAACCAGCGATCCCAATATCAACCTCAGCAGCCAATTCAAGATCAAGGCCAGCAGTATGGACATAGAGATTACGTTAGTCCGCTCGCCGTGTCTGCGACTGCGTCGTCTATCGATGGGCACAATCTGTCGACGGAGATTTCAGAGCTCTTTAATTTTATGACTGGAGACTCACACACCGCGATCGTTACAGCATACAACGTTCCGAGCGTTCCTATCACCAGTACACATGCCCCAATGACGCGAGATCCGCAAATTCCGATGAAGCAGGCGCAGATCAGCGGTGGATACACGCCGTTAGGCTTGGAAGCAGCGCAAGTTGCACAGATGCTTGCTCAAAGTGGAAGGGGAGACTCCACCTGGGATGACGAACTGTTTAGACTTATTGACAACTTATTTTAAGGCTGTTATATTAGTTTGCAGAAATATTTTATGATAGTCAGGATGTGTTATATCTTGGAAAGTACCGGACTTCGGTAGTCATACGCTTTGCATTCTGTAAATTATATTTCTAACACGTGACTTGCTCTATTGGGATCGCGAATCATACGATTTGTAGATACTGTGATATCTTTCGTCTTCAACAAGCCGAACCGCATCGTATGACCGGTCACTGGGAGCGCTTTCGCATGCGATTCTGATTTGCCCGAACTCGTGATGCACGTGCAATTGTTTCCGCTGTCAATCATTTTTGCCTCAAGGTGCGGATTAGGGTTGTGTGGCCTAGGTTGGGTACTCACGAGCCGCACGTCACTTCAGCTAGATCGCCAAATATTTGTTGACCGAGGGGCGATGATGTAATCGTACCCGAACTGTATGGTACGCAAAGCGGAACTGACGATGCTTCCGCTTTCTTACGGCCTCCCGACCGCGAATCACTGCCCTGTAGGCGGCATGGCACGGCACGTCTCAGTCTTCACGCCATATGTATTGGACTGATAACCAGACACAGTCAGTTGCAGCCAGTGCATTTAAGCTCACTTGGTCTGGACAATGTTCTTCGTTCTGTAACTTGAGTGGTTCCAGCTGTTCATTCGTATGTCTGAGGGTTCATATTATTAAAGATCGTACACTATTCACATCACCTACGAACGGCAATCTTCGCGATGGCTTCCTCATCATTTCTTTTGTCAGCTGTCCAGAATTATGTACTGCAGCACCCATACATTTTTCTTATATCAGTGCTTCCACTTTCCTTAATATTCTACATTATTATTAACGAGTTTATACGCGCGAGACTTCGAATTCCGGACTTTGATGGACCGCTTGGCTACCCACTTGTAGGAAATATCCCACAGATTCGGTACAACGCTTCTGAGAAGTACAGAAGCTGGGCAAAGAAGTTTGGGCCGATTTTCCAAATCCAGCTAGGTAACATTCCAGTCTTGGTTGTGAACTCGGCGGCTGCGGCCCAGAAAGTTCTCGTGACGAACTCTCAGGCGACTATTTCGAGACCTAAGTTTTATACATTTCACAAGGTATGTGATTGAAGCCACCCAGTTGAGAAAGCTGACCGACAGAATAGGTCGTATCTACCACCGCGGGATTCACTATTGGAACATCGCCCTATGACGAATCCCTCAAGCGCCGTCGCAAGGCTGCTGCCTCTGCGCTCAATCGGCCAGCTGTTCAGACCTACACTCCTCACATCGACCTCGAGACTAAAGAATTTGTCAAAGATGCGTTTGAAATCGGATGCAAGGGCAAGCTTGCGATTGACCCGCTGCCACTCATTCAGCGACTCAGTCTCAATCTCAGTTTGACTCTCAACTGGGGCACTCGGATCGACAGTGTCAATGACCCGCTGTTCCACGAAATTACTGAAGTGGAGGAATACGTGTCTCGCTTCCGAAGTACTACAGGAAATAAGCAGGATTACATTCCTCTCCTCCGATTGAACCCATTCAGCGGCCAGTCTGCTCTGGCAAAGAATATGCGTGCTCGCCGTGACGTTTATCTTGCTCGCATGAATCGTGAGCTTAACGAGCGGATTGCAAACAAGACCTATAAACCATGCATTCAGGCGAACGTGCTGCTTGATTCGGAGGCGAAGCTCAACGCCACTGAACTGATGTCTATTTCCCTTACCATGGTCTCTGGCGGTCTTGACACGATCACTACCCTTGTGGCTTGGTCCCTTCCTCTTCTGGCTAGACGTCCAGATATCCAGAAGAAGGCGTATGCTGCAATCCGAGAGTTTTTCACGGAGCAGGAAGTCCTCTGCGATCCCCTCGAGGATCAGAAATGTGCATACGTTGTTGCGCTGGTACGCGAGCTTTTGCGCCTGTATACTCCACTCCGCCTAGCGCTTCCCCGTGCAGCTGAGCGCGACTTTGTTGTCGACGGAAAGCTGGTTCCGAAAGGTACGGTTGTTTTCTTAAACGCTTGGGCTTGCAATATGGATGGTGACGTCTGGCATGACCCAGAAGATTTCCGTCCGGAGCGCTTCTTGGAGAAACCTGGTGCGCAGATCTTTACATATGGTCAAGGATCACGTATGTGTACAGGATATTTACTAGGAAATCGGGAGCTCTACTTGCTCTTCATGAGAATTATTTCCGCATTTGAGATCATTGAGCATGAGCCGGTAGATACCGACCCACTGACCGGATTGGCGGATCCGACCAGTTTAGTCAGCACGCCGAAGAAGTACAAGGTAATTTTCCGACCCCGAGACACTAATATTTTGGAGAAGGCATTGAAAGATCATGTTCCTGTGACGGTCAGCGTGGACAAATAAATTTTTTTATATTTAATAATCGATTTTGGAAATTGCGAGAACCGGGCGTGTGTGTGGATACTTGTGTCTTGGCACGGATTCTAATGGCCTTTACTTTAGCTAATGAAATGAAAAGCAAACTTTGAGTTGTTACTGTTAGGGCGTATGGAATACTCAGTCAGTAGCAAACTTCGGCTCGAAACTCTAACCCTAAACCCAAATCCACCACTGTAAGGCGTAGCATGACGAAGACCCGGGCTCGAGTATTACTTGGAGGGGCATATAGGGCATAAATGTCCGGATGCTGTCTGCTCTAAATATTGCGGGGTTTTGTCGTCGCAGGTTGGGACGTCTCTGACACGATATTCCATAAGCGCTCTGATGAACGTATCGACAAGCATGGACGGGACCTGGCCCGCAGTTTACGCTTGCGAAACCGTCAGTACTGCGCTGAGGTCTCTTGCGTGGTATATACAATATAGAGAGCATCACGGGGCCTACCGAACGATCCAGTAGATATACCAATTGTCTACATCATTCTGGCAGCTGCCAGCGCACAAATCCTATATGAATCAGATCTTGAATTCCGCTCTCAGTATATGCCAACGCATAAATGCGAACGTTGATCTGCCTCCACTGGTCATGATGACGTGTTAGCAGCAATAAAGCCTATAGACACGCAAGCAGGCTACTCAATCATCTCGTTTAATCGTGCAGTGATTTTCAACCAGGGGCTAATAGTATTTCCTGATCTTTTGACCGTAATAGGCTCACCATCCCGAGGTTTAGTATTGAGAGATATACTTTGGCAAGTCGTGGGTTGGTCAGGTACAAGACCTTCACTTTACATATCAAAATGGTTGGAACCAATTTCGAGACGAGCGATCCATACTCGTACCAGATTGGCTTCAATTCCTATCATGCGTATGTTTCCTGTTGGTGATTTGGTTTGGCCAGAATAATATTTTGTTGACGATATCTAGAACTGAAGCAGTAAAAGGTGCACTTCCAATCGGCCAGAACAGTCCCCAGAAACCACCGCATGGTCTCTATGCGGAGAAGTTGTCCGGCACTTCATTTACGACTCCACGAAATGAAAACAAACAAACGTATGCGCTATCTCTCTTGTGTGTAGGAGTAAATGCTAATGGGTGTAGATGGTTCTATCGTATTATCCCCGCAGCTGCCCATCCTGATTTCAAATTTGAACACAATGAGAACTACAATTTCAAATCTCGCGCCGCAAATTTCCATATGATCCCAAACCAGATTCGTTGGGATCCATTTGATCTCGACAATAGCGTTACATTCATGGGGGGTCTACGAATGGTTGCTGGAGCCGGTGATATAACTACGAAAACTGGACTTGGAATATACATATACGCGGCCGGTAAGAGCATGGAGAATGAAGCCATGTATTCTGCGGACGGTGACTTTCTGATTGTGCCTCAACAAGGTGATATGGATATTCAAACTGAAATGGGATACCTATACGTGCGGCCGCAGGAAATTGTTGTGATTCCTCGTGGCATTCGATTCTGTATAAAATGCGCGAGCGGACCTATTCGTGGCTATATTCTGGAGCTTTACACTGGCCATTTTAATCTGCCTGAATTGGGGCCTATTGGATCCAATTGCCTTGCTAATGCTCGCGATTTTGAGGCACCAGTTGCTGCATACGAAGATACTAACGAAGATTATACTGTGTACTGCAAGTTCGACGGCCAACTCTTCTCGACTATTCAAAACCACTCGCCGTTTGACGTTGTGGCATGGCATGGAACCTATTATCCGTATAAGTATGATCTTGGTAAATTTAATACAATTGGTTCGGTTTCCTTCGATCACCCTGATCCGTCAATCTACACCGTCCTTACGGCTCCCAGTGATCACCCCGGAACTGCAATTGCCGACTTTGTTATTTTTCCGCCGCGGTGGCTCGTTCAAGACGATACCTTCCGCCCTCCCTGGTATCACCGCAACAATATGTCCGAATTTATGGGTTTGATTTCCGGTAGTTACGATGCTAAGGAGGGCGGCGGCTTCCTTCCCGCTGGAGCATCTTTGCACAACATTATGGCCGCTCACGGCCCGGATGCTTCTACCCACGAAAAAGCTTCCAACGTGGAGTTGATTCCGATGAAGGTCAGTACCGGATCTATCGCATTTATGTTTGAGAGTTGCATGATGATTGGATTGACGGACTGGGGATTGGAGGAATGCAGAAAGGTGCAGAAGACATATAATAAGGATAGCTGGTTGCCGTTGAAGAAATATTTTACTGGCCCGAAACAAGGACGAGCGGATTTGTTGGCATTGAATAATGTTGAGGAAAGCGGAAATGGAAATGGCATTCATTAGATGTACTCCCCAACAAACCGTTTTGGAGGGAAAGTTTAGGGTTAGACAAATAATTATTGTTCTATCCCATATTTAATCTGTAGTAATGTTGTCGAATTTGACGCACTTTTCTAAATCGTAATTACTATTTACAACAGCGGTGAGGTACACATGTAACCCTAATACATTGCCAATCTCGGCTTCCCCGCATTTCTATGCAGATATCTCCCGCTTCAAAGTATCAATTCCCAACAGTGATCTCACTTTACTCTTCCGTTTCTTCAAGTCTCCCATATTGCGGTGCGGCCACCATATTTGCATCACACGTCTTGGTCCGTTGGACGTCGTGGATACGGAATAGAGAATTCTGGATGCGAAGTGTCTGTGTGTGTCGCGGAAATATGCTCCGCCATGCATAAGAAAGATCTCCTCATGGGTATGTCCCGCTGGCAAGTTGGCTTATTCTAGTGGTTGTGACGGCACACCTCTTTGTTCTTATCTGGTCTGTGGCCTGAACAGCTCCTTCGAACACCTATCTGCCATCTACGGATCTGTCGTCTTATTCTCGAACGCATCTAATTTGTTTTGAAGTGCACCATAGCTTCTTGACCTTGTGATTAAGGATAATGACCGGTATTCGACAATCGTGGCTGGATATTCCAGCTAACTCGCATTTCTCACTGCGTAACATCCCTTTTGGTATCATCTCGACCCGGTCCAATCCCCGCCATCGTCCTGCAATCGCGATAGGAAACTATGCCCTTGATCTACTTGAGTTCAGCCGGTCGGGCGGATTCGAAAAGTCCGGATTCACCAACATATCGGTGTTCGAAAGTTCGACTCTCAACGCATTCGCAGCATTAGGTCGCGAAGCCCATCGGCTTGTGAGATCATACATTCAAGCTATCCTAACTGCTGGTGGACAGTTCCCAGATATACTTGAACAGAATAATATGTTGCGTGAACTCGCCCTTCTTCCACTTTTCTCTGTTCAGAATCACTTGCCGCTCGAGATAGGAGATTATACAGACTTCTACGTCGGTCGTAATCACGCTTATAACTGTGGGATTATCTTTCGTGGACCAGAGAATGCGTTGAATCTGAATTATTATCATATGCCGGTTGGCTATCACGGTCGGGCATCGTCTATTGTGATCTCTGGAACGCCCATCAAAAGACCTGTGGGCCAGATTTTACCTGATCCGACTGCAACAGTCCCGGTTTTAGAACCGTCGCGGCGACTAGACTATGAACTTGAGCTTGCTGCATTTATCGCGACCGGAAATAACATGGGCGAACGAATTAATGTCGATGACGCCGAAGAGCACATTTTTGGATATGTATTGATGAACGATTGGAGCGCACGCGATGTGCAGGCATGGGAATATATTCCACTTGGTCCTTTTACCGCAAAGAATTTCGGCACCTCGATTTCTGCTTGGGTTGTCACCCCAGATGCGTTGGAGCCGTATAAGACACGACCTTTGCAGAGACCTGCTGAAGCAGGTGTTCTGCTCCCTTATCTACAGGAGAAGAAACAGGAAACTGTGTACGATATCAAGCTCCAGGTCGAGTACCAGACAGCGGAAGGTGATAAAGCAGTCATCGCGAACGTGTCTACACAGTATTTGCTTTTCTCCTTTGCGCAGATGATTGCGCACCATACAGTGACGGGCGCAAATTTGCGGTCTGGAGACTTGATTGCATCGGGAACAATATCGGGAGAGGATTCGCATTCCTACGGCTCTCTTCTGGAGAAGTCTCAAGCCGGCAAAGTGCAATTTATCATCGGCCAGTCGACCAGGACTTTTTTGCGGGATGGGGATACAGTCACGTTCACGGGTGCTGCCGACGATAGCTCTGGTGCCGGGTTGGTTGGATTTGGTGAAGTGACTGGTAGTATTTTGAAGTCTGACTTTTAGTGATTAGTGCCAGTAGGGGCTTGTAACGGTAGAATCAATAAACCAAATTCTGGCTAAGGAAAATACACTTGTTTAGCCACAAGTGTAGCTTAATTATGACAGCCTATATACCACTACGTAGTCAATACAGATTGGAGGAGTTTTCCTAAACAGGTTCGCAGAGTTGGTTTATCTCGGAACGTGGTAATCAAATAGTAGAAATCATCCCCATCACTGTTGCTGGATTCACTGTACGGGCATTCGACGAATTATCCCACAACTGTTATTCTGCAAATCGATGAACGGGACTTGCGAAGCGCGGAAGCGGCTGACCAATAATCCACGAAATGTTCCGATGTTGTAAACATGGGCAATCCTCCATAGTGCTGCGAAAATTATATCGAACCTAATGATACATCAAAATAACAGAAGTCCACGGGCTTATCAACTTAGGCAAATAAAACAAGTAAACTGTCATACGGTAACCTTACTAACCCGAGCGATGCTTTTAGAGACGCGGCAGCAGTTCATTCAGACGAATCTTGAGTAGGATCAAGACGTCAAGCAGTCTTTCCTAGCGCATATATAGGGTAAATTCGGAGCATATTTTTAACCTATGCAGGCCGGCACCTTCGCCTCCTTATCGAAGACAACAAGAAAACGCGCAAATCCGTGTGTTCGTAGAATCGCCGTAATTAAAATATAATTTCCTCAATCATAGTCTTATTCGTCAGGCATAGCAAAAGGATGATTTGAGCGATTTGAGTGGTACACGACGTACAGTGTTTATCAGCTCCAACAGGGTAACGATGGTCCACTGCCCCGCGTCTCATACTTCCGCCTAGTCGTTTCTCAGGTCACAATCCTCCAATCGATCTCATCCGCGGGGCCATCATCATGTCGCTCGAGCGGTACGTTGGTCACCGCCGTACCGGGATGCAAATACACCGTGACGCACTATTGTCGAATCGAGCGACAAATTCGACGTCGAACGCCAATAGTGCCTGGTTGCAACAATGGCAGTAATGCCGTAGAAACTCCCCGACACCTGATCCTTACTTGTCGCGGTTCATACTTCCAACAAACATCTTCATTACAACTCGTCCTCAGGGCACCATTCTCGATTTAGAGCCGTTTCAGGGTAACGGCCAGGACGCTTTCGCCTCCATGAGCGTGGTTATCCGTCGCGCGGAATTCATTCGTCCCGAGGGCCTCGCGTCAGACACACTCGTACGCACGACTACCGATGTCAAACGTGTCGGAGATGTCCAAATTGGCGATTATCTCTACGATGCGGAAATCGTCCAACATTTTCTGCATTTGGTGTTGCACCACCTGTTACTGGTAAGCTGAAGGAGACCACGTATCAGGAATTCGATTCCCTTGCAACGTCCTCTTTCACCTGCACTCCGGATCTTCGACTTACTCTGACCACGACCGGTACACGACTTTCTTTGCATCACAAGAAACACTGTCACCTGTGTGACCGAAAGCACGCAATGGAGGAAGGCCGCGATCTCTATCTGGACATTTTGAGTCATAACTTCTATCATGATCTATGGTGATGACCATCCAGATGATCCGGCTACAGTTCACGCGTACATCGAGATGTTCCTCGATCAGCACGATTATCGTGGTCACCAGGACAAATTATTGCAAGTATGCCGACCAGTATCTTCGGCTGGCAGCTAATCGCGCATGCTCCTGGCGGGGTCACAGAGGCCAGAGAGGCCATGCATGCCTCTATGGATCGCTACTTGGATCGTCGTCCTAGACACAGAGCCGAAGCCGAGGAGGTCGATTCTACAGATGAGGTGTTTGACATCGACGAGCCGATATATATATCGGACCGTTCACAATCAAACGCGTTATCAATCCCAATGCCTACGAGCTTGATCTCCCAGACCACATGCGAATCCACCCAGTGTTTCACATCGAATTACTTGAACAATATTATGAACCGGTGGAGGGCCAGCAACCCGAGGAGAACGTGACAACGCCTATATAACGTGATCGGCAAGCGAGTGGATCGTCCCAGCGAGCGGATCGGCTCATCATGAATTTTACCCCTATAGTAATTCAAATTGATAAAGCATCACAACCATGTCCCAATCTGATAAAAATCAAAAAGGAAGAATTTTGCTAGCAATTGATGCCTATAAAAAAAGGAAAATTTCCAGTATTAAAGGCGCGTCGCGCCTGTATGGTGTGCCTTATTCTACCATCCACCGTCGTCTCCAGGGGCGTCCGTGTAAGGCCGATTCTATTCCAGCGACCCGGAAGCTCACTCAGACGGAGGAGGGCGTGCTTCTAGAATGTATCCTCTCAATGGACAGGCGCTGGCTTCCTTCAAGAGTGGCAGACGTTCGAAAGATGGCCGACTTGCTTTTAGCCAAACTGGCGGAGCCTACTTCACAGGAGTACGTGAAAGTGGGAGAGAAATGGGTCCGCAACTTTATAAGTAGACATCCGGAATTGAAATCAAAGTACTCTCGACGATATGACCACCAGCGAGCGAAAAGCGAGATCCTGAAATCATTACGAAATGGTTCAATCTTGTCCGGGAGACAGTTCAGAATTACGGGATCGCTGACGAAGACGTGTACAATTTTGACGAAACTGGATTCCAGATGGGTGTGATCGGAACCGCAAAGATTGTCACGTCTGCGGAAAGAGAAGGGAGACCATTTCTGAAACAGCCAGGGAATCGTGAGTGGGTCACCGTTGTCGAATCCGTGAACGCTTCTGGCTGGCGACTTCCACCAATGGTTATATTCCAAGGGAAGGTCCACCAGTCGCCGTGGTTTACTGACATCCCAGATGATTGGTCAATTGCGGTGAGCTGTAACGGGTGGACTACAAATGAGCTTGGTCTTCAATGGCTGCAAGATGTTTTTGAAAAAAATACTCGCGATCGCACTAAAGGAAGATACCGGCTGTTGGTGATAGACGGTCATCGCAGCCATAGTACGCCAGAGTTCGATCGATATTGTATGGAACACTCTATTGTTCCTTTATATATGCCTCCTCATTCCTCGCATCTTCTACAGCCGCTTGACGTTGGGTGTTTTGCGCCACTGAAGCGATCCTACTGTCGTCAAGTAGAGAATATGACAAGGGCTGGTACCAATCACATTGATAAGGTTGATTTTTTACGGCTTTATCAAACCGCGCGAGAAGAGGCACTATCTCCTTCAAATATTAAAAGCGGATTTAGAGCGACTGGGTTAGTTCCTTATGATCCAGGTAAGGTATTATGCAACTTGTCACTGATTCTTCACACACCCACTCCGCAGAGCAGTCAACCACAATCCCAAGATACATGGGTGCCTGAAACTCCAAAGACAATAATCCAATTGCAGCGTCAGGCGGATAAAATTAAAAAATATTTGGGACGTCGCAGCGTAAGTCCCGGAAGTCCAACAGAGATGGCGATAAATCAGATAAAGAAGTGTGCCGAGGTGGCACTATACCGGACTGCCATTTTGAATGACGAAATTGCACGACTGCAGGAGACTGTTCAGCAGAAAAAGAAAAAAAAGGAAACTACAAGATCATTTATTAATTCTAGCACAATATTAACCGGGGTAGAGGGTCGGCAGCGCACACCAGGCCAGAAAGAAGGTGTCGAGGAAGGTGACGGAGACACTATTGTCTTGAATACATCAGCTAAGAACAAGCCACGCAAGGTCTGAAATACAATTAAAAATAGCTCTAATATATGTTACGTTGCTGAAAATAAATTTATATTAAATTTATATTCTGATAATGGTATATAATGTTGCGTTGTTAGCTGTTATATGTAAAAATATTGGATGCGGCGGGTAGGAGCGATCCGCTCGCTGGGACGATTCCACTCGCTTGCCGATCACGTTATATAGTCTGTTGGACCACATAAAACACGCGTCCTGAAAGCCAAAGCACACCTATTCGATAGTCAATTGACATGTCGGAGTACGAGTTTCCACCAGTCTTAGATGCCTTCCTCCAGTCAATGCAGCGTACAGTGGAGGAGCAACAAACGACTATTCGTGAACAGCAAGAACATACTATACAACTTCAGCAAGCGGTACAAGCGGTGTTGACACGGGAAGCTGCCATGCCTTCAGATCCACCGACCCCTATGCGACCCTTACCACAGTCAAGACCCTTCAAGGCTTAGCAGAAGTCAAGAGATCCACCGACACCTTCCTTCTGCATATATGACAGCTGATGAAGACACGCGTCTGGCCGTTGTTGCTGTCAAACAACACATATCGATTCACACCAGATGACCGAGGCTACAAATAGATCGGATATGATCCAGAAGAGTTGGCGTCCGGCTGTGGAGCTCGGTCACAGGTTGAGATACAGATCCGTTTACAGCCGAAGGTCCACCTACGCCTGAGTATATCATCTTTCTTGGTAAGCGTTCAGTCAAATTCCAGAAGCATCTGCTTCTACCTCGCAAGAAGATGAATCTGAAAAGACCCATTCCGATCATGATGCCCCCCTTTCACAGTCTCCCACGCACCAACTGGCGGAGGCCAATTCCAACTCGCCAATCGCCTTGTCATCTATACCTGATATTATTGGTTTCTCTGCTCAAAGTTTAATATTATTACTTATACGTCCCTCCGATACACCAGAGGGACGTAAAACAACAGGTACAGCAAGAAATACATCGAAACAGTGGTCGCCGGCCGAGGACGAAGTACGTGCACGGCGATGTGGTGTCTGCGGAAACACAGGACATAATGCACGCACTTGCCAAGAAGTATTGGAGACGTCTAATGATGAGGATCCAGAGTAGATTCAATTGGTTTTCTTTAATATGATGAACTTATTGAACTTCGAACGTAGCTCGCTTACGGATTACGATAAAAATAATAGTTAAATATTATAAATCTTAAAAGAGGACAGAGAATTAAGTAAACTGCCACATAGTGCCCTCTCAGTATTGCCACTCGGGATCCATATCTTCTGCAGAAGTTCCAGGGTACTCTTGAGCACGTCATTAACTTCTTGTTAAGTGTATGTGATAAAGTTGATGTGACCAGTGGTGCGGCGCTGATATTGACGCGCCTAACAGATGCGCCGTGAGGAACGCGGCGTGGAAGATATTGTCCGGTGGTCACTCCGCATTCGGCTCGAAGCCGCGGTTGTCTCTGTCACTTTCTGTTCTGAGAACTGTCGCTCGCGGTACTAAAGACATCGAATACCCGACTGTCGATACCACGTTGTAGCTGTTCGAGTATAGAGTGCGTGCTTAAAGCTGTCACTTATTCTTCTTTTAAACTGACATGTGAGAGGATAGTGTGATTCCTCACTCCATATTCGCCTTACACCAGGATCGAACTTGCTCTATAGCAGGTATGTCAGAAGTTGGGAATGCGGCAGACACCGAGGAGGAAGACTCTTACCATTTCCTCGAAAACTCTATGTCGGCGAGAGGTGCAAAGTCAAAGTCCTTTCCGCCTGAATCTGACTCCGCCCAGTCTGGCGCGGGCTTTTCCCGCGCCCGGCTAACTGACAAGGACGTCGAGAGGAAACTCGTCCGGAAAATCGACATACACGTTTTGCCGTGGTTATTCCTTATGTATCTGTGTGCTTTCGTCGACCGCGTAAATATTGGAAACGCAAAACTTGAGGGTCTCGAGGACGACTTGGACATGACGGGTAACGACTACAACGTCGCACTCGTTGTGTTTTTCATTCCGTACATTCTCTGCGAGTTCCCCAGTAACATCATAATGCGCAAGGTTACACCGTCAACATGGCTGTCCATTATTGTATTCTTTTGGGTGTGTTTTCTGCTCAGATCTCGGCAATCTGAAAGCTAACTCATAAACAGGGTTGCGTGACCATCGGTATCGGATTTTGTAAAACCTATGCGCAGTTAATTGGTTGTCGGTTTGTTCTCGGCATTTTGGAAGCTGGTCTATTACCTGCAAGTATTATAGCTCTCATCGATAATGGTCCTCCAGGCTGATAGGGTCTCTTCAGGGATCTATTTACGTTATTTCAACCTATTATAAGCGTTACGAGCTTCAGACTCGAATAACTATTTTCTTCTGTGCAAGTGTCATTGCTGGGGCTTTTGGTGGTCTTCTTGCCTACGCGCTCTCTAAGATGGCCGGCCTGGGAAACCAAGCAGGTTGGCGCTGGATCTTCATTATGGAAGGCATCGTCACCGCTATCATTGGAGCGGTGTCCAAGTTTATGGTTCCCGATTTTCCGGAAACTGCGAAATTTCTCACACATGAGGAATCTGCTTGGATTCAATACCGCACCAACGAGGACGAGAATTCAGCACAATACAGGATGGATCATCTAGACAAGCATTCGGTCAGAATTATTTTGCGTGATCCAAAGACGGTCTTCGGGACTCTGCTCTTCTTCGGAACCGTGTGTACCGGATACTCCGGCTCGTTCTTCTTGCCTAGCATAATCCAGCAAATGGGTTACACATCTGCTGGTGCTCAGGTTCGGACCATCCCAGTTTTTGCTGTGGCAGCTGTCTTGACTGTCACTTTTTCGATAATTTCTGACAAGACGAACAATCGCTGGGCAATTTCGTTAGTCGGAGTTGTGATCGCATTGATTGGCTATGCAATTCTTGTTGCGGAGTACAATTTTGCAATTGGAGTCCGATATTTCGCATGTTTCTTGGTGGTGACAGGTGGATACATTGCGCAACCGGTCAGTGTCGCCTGGATGGCCAACAATGTATCGGGCCATTACAAACGATCGTTCTCGTCTGCGATTCAAATCGGACTTGGCAACGCTTCAGGTATTGTTGCGTCTTTGATTTTCGAAAATAAAACCGCGCCGCGGTATATTCCAGGATTCTCTGTTGCAATGGCATTAATGGGAATGGTTGGGGTGGTGACTATTTTGTTTGCATTGTACCTTCATCATGAGAATAAGAAGCGCGATAGAGGCGATTATAATTGTAGGTTGCAGCTGCCACAGGAACAGGTTGACAATATGGGCGATTATCATCCTGGTTTCAGATTTGTTCTCTAGTTTATTAGTTATTGTCTCTATCGACGCACATTCGACTCCGAGATCACTTGACGGCTGGACATTCCGCGGCGTGCTTGCAGGCAGATCTCGATGATCCTGTCATCGGTGTGCAGCAGGTTTGTGGGCGCTGAGGTCCGACTTTGTGTCCTTGCAATTTATCCGAATTCGATGCCAATATTACGGCCGAGTTCCATTGCCAAGCATCGGGGGATTCGGTGCAAGAACCATATCATTCGCCGCTGAGATATACCTCCTACGGTTTGTCAAATATTGATACAGTCACTCGTGAAGGACGCATTGGAGAGCTTGGGGAGAGTATGCACGTTGAATACGAAAGATAGGCATATGGCAGCCTTACTATGGTCTATTTCTGTGGTCGCATCTGAGTGTGTTGACGTGGCTGATCGGGTGGTAGTGAATGCAGTAATTACAAAGTCGAGAAAGCGACAGGGCATGCAGAATGGATAGTACCATCGGCGTAGTAGAAGAGACATGGGATGGGTCACCAACGCTGGAGCTGGTTAAATCCCGAAATTAATGAATACTGGGGATTCGGTGCCATTCTGTGGTGTTGGCACTGATGGACATGTTCGAGGGTTTACAGCAGTTGACAAATATAATACATGTTAGCTACTCGAACGACTATTGTAAGCCGGAGATTAATGCTCCTAAATGCAGTTGTTGACACTGAATCCTGGAGGTTAGAGTTACCAAGCGACGCGACATATATTATTGACTCGCTAGCATCTGCAATTGCAATCCAGTCTGCTTTAAATTCAGTGAGGCATATTATTTTGTTGCAATACTAGTCTTTCTGTCCCCTTTTCTGTATAGTGCAGGCGCAATTTCAATTTGACAGCAGATAATCCAGTAATATGGCGGGTGAGGTCGTCCTTGCATCGTTCGCGCCGCAGAAGAGCGGCTCATTTTTAATCTGGGTTGCGCCGCGCTGCAGATAAAGTCAGGCACCTTTCTCCTTTGCACCCTGTTTTAGGTCACAGTAGCGAGCATCGTTTCCACAATCGTGGGCTCCTCCCTCCCCCGCCCAAGTAACGAGATTTTTTGTAATTATCAACTGGTCCAATTATATCAACTTCGGCGGGGCGTAAAGCCCACAAGGACTATGACCGCAATTGATGTTAGGGTTTCTGAATTTGAATAGATAAGATAGCCGAATAGGATGCTCCCAACCGCCGTCTTTTCGTTTAGTAGCACTCGGCGATATCGTTATTCGCTTCTAAATCTACGATGGTGAAACATAAGTTTGGTATATTACAATTTTGTGCCCTTTGGTCCGAGAAATTGTCAGGTATGCTCAAGAATTGGTGACGTCATTGCCATTGTTCTGACGGTGTGGCGCAAGGCTAGCGTTCCTTGCGCCAGATATTATTCCATGCATTGCGAGAGTAATTTCCACCCCAAGTGAGCGAATTTGCATTAGGAGGTGGCTCAAGCTTGACGCTTATGCGGCTGAGGCAAATTTGCATCAGACCCTGTGAGCTGCCTCCCCTGCTCCTGTCACTGTTGACGATACTACTTGACGCACGACATCATCAGGCGATTATACATCTCCTTTTGGCCAATACTTCTGACGGCGAAGTGGTGATTTGAAGGCGGCGCAGAAAATGCGGAGTGGCACGTGATGAGTGAACCGAGGATATTGTCGAATCTGTTAAATGAGCAAAACCGAAAAAATTTCCCTAAACTCACAATAATATACAAAGTTATATCTAAAATGAAGGCACAAAATTTACTCCCAAACTATGGATCAAAAATCACTAATATTCCAAATCGTAACCTATGAAGTCATTGCCAGTCCATCCTTGGAACACTATGAGTTGGAGTCTTGCTCAAGGTTCGACATCTTCCAAATAACGTCCTGCAAATCTTGCCAAGTTCAGGTACCAAATCGAAACTTCCACGCCATGAGCCTTGGAAGCCATGCAAAAGTCTGGCCGAATGGTCAGTGATGGGTCTCGATCCCATGTTATTTCGAAAGCCACGACCTGGACTATAAACAAATCGTCAATGTCAAACTTTTGATCGATAGACTCAATATAGAGAAGTAAGCATTGCTCATTCCTTACCTAAATCCAGTGATGGGCAAAAGTAAAACGTCCGTAACAGTCTTGGTTTTCCCTCCATCGTTAAATCCGGTCAGGGCATTCCATCTTAAACCCGCGACCGACTCCAGCCATTCCTTGATAACCGCAGTGAATTGGACTGGCCCAGTCAAATCTACAGCATATGCATCTTGCAACTTATCCTGTTTCTGCAGAGACTTTACGTCCGCATCAACAGCGGAGATAAATCGAGTAGATATCGGGTGATGTGGTGCAAATGCCAGAGCCCATTGAGTGATCTGAACCGGATACTCATATCCTGCGCGCCAGTATTTATCACTATCTGGAGGCAGATCAGCCTCAATGCCGACTATAGCACCAATAACTGGTGAATTTCGATCGCGAGAAGAAGCATTAGCTGACTTTTCATAAAGCATTGAGTAAAAAGGAGAAGCGTCGGAAGGCGGTGAATATATTGGACCATCCAATACAGATGACAATGAGTATGTGCGATTTTCTGATAGGTCTTGCCAACTTTCGATATCGGTAGGCTCAATCCAAGAGACAGGATGACGCAGGGGTTTCGTGTCAATGTCACTATACTGCGAGGATTAAGCAGATCAGCAAGCGCGCGACATCATCAAACTTATCGCAATATTATCTTACCACACCACCGAACCAGCGCAAAACTGCGACTCGAAACAGGTCGACTCGTTCCACAGGAATCGGCAAAGCAAGATAGGTCTCCCAGAGTGCCGATTCATATGCCTTAACAAAAAGGTCTATTCCAGCATTATCCCATATTATATAGGCCATTTCATCAAGATTGCCACCATTCTGATTAACTCCAACAGCCAGAGGACTCTCTCCAGCGCACACTGCCAACCATGATTCCACATAGTCCTGGAGCAGGGGTGACCATGACGCAGCACTCATCGAGTACCAACTCTGATGCAATATGAGAGGAATAGAGGAATTTGCGATATATCGAGATTGTGACCTGGCCAGGTAGAACGCCAATTGCGCTGCCTCCAGGGTAGTCTTAGGACTGACAGTGAGATCGTTTGGTAGATCGGCCGCATCATCTAGCCACTTTGAGGGAATATGCCATCCTACCAAATTAAATCCGTTAATCAGGGTCAACTGGTATAACAAAGGCCATGGTCACTCACGTCCACCTATTCCACTCCCTTCGAAAACTGTTTGCCGTAACCGAGGATGCTGCTTCTGGAGTCGTTCATGAGATGCCCAAGTTTTCCATAATCTCAACCAGAGAATAAATGCAAGAGATATAGCAATATGAATTATCAGCCTACACTTTGACATCCGTAGAGAATATGCTGATTTCATCATGACTAAAATGGAACGGGATCAGTCTGGCGAGACTTATCAACGAAGGAATTAGGCGACATGTTATAGTGGGTCCAGATTAAGAAATAATGCCTCAATAATAGACAATGACCTCGGCCGGGGATGGGTTTTCCTTGTCAAATTTGTGATCAGCGGAGGGGCAAATAATAAAGTTCAGGATCACGAGTTCGTTACCCATTCTGGCGCGTAGGCTTTAAGATGGTTTTGGGGGGGGAATTTTCACTAAGAAACTAGGGGCCCCTGCATTTGTGCATTAGTGAATTATTGTTGTGTGTATTTTGAGTGATTTTTCTGGAGGAGTGCGCGTCGACGCGTGTTCGGTGCGTTAACGGCCCCGCTGCCCCTCGGCCACTCGGCACTCCGCCACTCGCATTATTATCATCCACTACATTTGTAAAATAGTAACAATGAAGTAGAACGACGTATGGCAGAGTTATCCTTAACACTTTCATCGATACATATGTTCTTTATCTACCATTATTGTAACAATCTGCGAAGAACATTTACGCGACTATATGCGTTTCATTGCCGAGTCGGAACATATTCTCGGAGACAAGTCCGGTACCGGTCAGGGGACTACGACTCATCGATTGCACAGTGATTACATCTGTCAGCAGATAATTGCACTTCTCGTTCCCGGATCGGCGAAAGATCTTGTTGAAATCCGGAGTAGCTCTTCGCAAATTATTCTTAGCAAGAGGAGGCTGAGCAATAAGCCGCAGTGGGTTGGGGGGAATCCCCCGTTCAGTAGGGACCTTAACGCAAACACTGGTGGATTTACATGTCGGTCTTTATCGTTACTAACTGCTTCGAATACTTCAAATCACTGGCTTGTCCGATAAATTGTGGCGGCATTACTGGATTCCACTGGTCTGCACTACTCACGATGGTGACAGTAGTTACATACAAATTTGGAGCTGGCAGCCTTCTGCTGAGACAACACAAATTCTCAGAGAGGCTCATTACGCTTTTTAAAGGGAATGACTGGTAGCATATTCAAATGGCGATGCGCCAAATATTCAAATCTTGTGCGATATTATTGCGGTGCTTGTATGCAAGGCCAACGCAATGCACTAAATAATAGTACGACGAAACCGACAAGGTAATTTTTTACGAGCAGCACCAGTCCATTATTTCAAGTTCCTAAATCTTTTCTCATTCCGTACGTCTTTACCAGATAGAGAAACATTCAGAGCTGTCGAGCTGAAATTGCCGCCGTAACATTAGAAGTATATTCATTGCTTCGGTCCTGCATTATCTAATAGTGCGGCATATTGATCTTGACGTTTTGCATACTTAGATCGGCCTATCGAAAAGCCGCCATTGATAACAGATTAGTGCTATTTTTATGGCTGTGCGGCTCTGTGACACCATAAAAAGTAAGCCAGAACGCACGGTGCAACGACTCCACGGGAAAGTGCATATATATTACAGCTGGCTCGGCCCTCGATAGGTTATAGCCACTTTCAGATCTATTTATGATTGCAAACTAATTTGGTATTTATTATAATAATATAAGTAAGAAATAATATATGAATACTTGTTGCACTACACGAAATCGACACCATCAATCTCTGCATTTCGTTGAAGTGATCAAGTTAATGCTCTTGAGTGCCGTCGACGTCATTCCGAGATCAACGTGGAAATCAAATTTGGTCGTAGTGTTCGATCGAATATGGTGATAAGCTTGGAGTCAGGTATAATATCTTCACGTGGAACGTGACAACGCACGCGGCTCCGCTGTTGCAGAAGATCGACGCGCATTGTTCACCAACACTCCTCGCCCTAACCGGCATGATCGACGATCCTAGGGACAACTCGCGCGAAAGCTTGTCGACTTGACATTGGTGGACTAACGTACTCAACAGGCCGCTTAGAATCTCGTTGCTGATCACTACCGCTCTGATTCTGTGTCCTGTATATAATGTCGATTCCCGCAGAGCCATCTTGTGCTCTGTCTTCTACTATCCATTCATCCACTGTTTCCGCCTCTTGTACATGATGGCCTCCGTAGAGACCTCCGCAGAGAAATCTGCTGTCACGTTCTCGCGTCCCGTCGCCGTCGGGGCCGACAAGAGCATCCGCAGCGCAGGCGTCGCTCGCAGCAATATCGCGTCCTCGACAGAACATCCTCAGGGCACCAAGACCTGGGCGTCCCAACACAAGGACTACACTGTCCTCCAGCAGCACATCTTATTCTGGGATCGCGACCAGGACGGCCAAATCTACCCTGTCGATATCTACAGAGGCTTCTGCGACCTAGGCTTCAATATTATCTTCTCTATTCTCGCCGCGGTCATCATCAGTATCGGTTTTTCCTACCCCACCCGTCTTGCACACTCGTATTTTCCTGACCCATTCTTCCGTATATACGTCGACTCGATACACAAAGCCAAACACGGATCCGACTCCGGCGTCATCGACAGCGAAGGTCGCTTCGTTCCCCAGAACTTTGAGAATCTGTTCACAAAGTACGCGAAGGAGGACAAGTCCCGCTCATCGCTCACACTCAGCGAGCTGTTCCTGCTTGTGCACGGGCAGCGTAGCGTCCTCGATCCGTTTGGATGGTTCGCGTCTATTCTCGAGTTTTTCACGACATGGCTGTTGATTCAGAAGGATAGAAAGATACAGAAGGAGGACTTGAGGAAAGTCTATGACGGGAGTTTATTTTGTGACATTAGGGCAAAAAGGAGCAATGGTACCGGATGGGACAAAGGCTTTAAATTCAGTAGGAACGGCATGTGGGCCATTAAGTCGGATTGAATGTGCTGAGTGCGTCGTTTGGTGTACGTAGGCGCTTGAATTGGATGTTTTGAGAGTCACCAGTTATTCAAACGTGGTGTCGATACTGCGGAAAAAAGAGCAATGTAGAAGAGGGATAACACTGCCATTAATACCAGTAAATACACAATACACATGCTGATAGTGAATACTACAGCTTTGCCACTGCGTCAAAGCCATCGCACCTGGGCTCATTGACATTTCGACGCGCTTTTCGTTGCCACGGGCTTCCGTTTTAATTGGTTGGGGCAAAACTAAGAGCAATATCCAACATATTGTAAATACGATGGATAGTGAGATTCATGATTCATATCCACGATTTATACTAAGAATGCGCCTCGATAATGAGTAATTATAATAGGCGTCTGCAGGCATTTTGCATCTGCACTGTAATGTGTGTCTAAAATCCTAAGCGTGTTGTATCGCAAGCAAAGTTTCAGAGCTAATATTTGCAGAACGCTTGCGTAACCTCAACATTGCGACCCCATGTCTCGGGACTTCCGTCTCAATAGCTCCACCAGCTTCCACTGTCCCAGTAAGCTTTCCAAGTAGAAGCGGATCATTTGCCGCCAGACCTTCCTTGTACGACGTCTTCGTAGCGTTATAGTAGAATCTCGCTACGTTCGCTCCATCCTCACCGGTTGTACTACCGTCAATCACACTCTGAGCCGTGGCATCGTCCATCCTGTTCGCCCATAAGTCGTAGATATCCCAATCTTCCTTGATCTCCTTTGGAATACCCGTGGCAACACGGAATACATCCACAAGAGTCGCAGTCATTGTTCGGCTGTTGTTCCCAGCGTTGAGAAGAATAACTAGCTGATCCCCACCAAACAATGGCCCAGCCCACATCTGGATCTCGCCCTGGTCAAACTCGTCCGTATCATTCACGAAATAGCGCCACCTGCGTACGGCTGGCGCACCAACAGGATCCTGGCTCACGGCTAGAACGGCAGGGTTGTTGAGAATAGAGAGAGCCTTAGCATCCATAATGTTGACATCGTTTCCCATGAGGAGAGGACTTTTCAGTGCGGCCCACATGCTAAAATGTGTCTTATATTCCTCGTCATCCATACCCCCATTACCGACTTCAAGCATGTCGAGATCATTCCAGGCACCTGGGATACTTGTGTGGCTGATTGAGGCGGCCTTGTTCAGGATGTTCATAGCACTGCAATGGGATCCTGGCAAGGGGCAATCGTACTCATCTCCGGTGCATGGGCATCGCGGGTCCGGGCGATCGAACGAGTCATAGATATCCCCACTCATACGCCATGAATTGGCGACCGTGTGACCCCATTTCCACGGGTAGTCTTCTCCCCAGTTGCAAATAGCGTAGAGAATTGGTCTGCCCGTTGCCTTAAGAGCCTCGGTCATTGTCCTGTACCTCTCTGACGTGATCTTTGGTGTACCCGACAATCCCTCGTTGTAACAATTGTCGTATTTCAGATAGTCCACATCCCACGAAGCGAAAGTTTGCGCGTCCTGCTTTTCATACCCAAGGCTGCCAACATATCTTGCGCAGGTATATGTGCCTGCGTCGGAATACATGCCAAAGCGGAAACCGAGTGAGTGAAGCTTCTCGGCGACATATTTCATACCATGAGGAAACTTCTCTGGATCGTGCCGGAGGTTTCCCTTCTTATCACGTCCAATGGACCAGCAGTCGTCAAGGACAATATATTCATATCCTGCGTCGCGGAGACCCATAGCGGCCATTTTTTCTGCGGTTGAAAGTAGAAGGTGTTCGTTAACGGAGCAGTCGAATGCATTCCAGTTGTTCTGCGATTTCGTCATCAGGGAATGCCTCCACAGTGAGAAAGAAAAACTATCGTCGACTTACCCATCCCATTGCTGGTGTCACAGCCAGATCATTGATTGGGTACACGGTTTCGACCTTCTGAAATGCGATAAACGCCGTAACTGCTGTGAAGAGTGACGAGCGACGCATTGTGGAAGTAAGCCAAATTTCGAAACGAAGCTTGCCGGGTGTTTAGAATCGAAAACGGCCAGAGATCACTAGGAAATATATGTCCTGAATTAGCCAGCGCCGAGCGTACATTGTGACCACAAGCCAAGATGCAAATCGGGCGGGGTCGGTTATATGCCCCATTAGTCCGCATTTGAACACTGCCGTAATTACCACACAATTACAGCCTAGCCTATTTTGAAAAATATCATTTTGAGTATTTCCGATTCACGATGCTTCGCTTGCTCGTCAAAATCAATGGTTTGCGGGGGATTGGTTGATCTGGAATTGGCGAGGTCATCGTCCATGCGGAGAATTCAGGGGTATGGTATGTGGGACAGCGCCTTGGCGGGGACAATTGGCTGAACCCATCCGCGCTTGCGCTTGACTACCCAACTCTGATTTAGCGGCTAGTATACCAGATTAGTTGGAATCCCATCCGCAATGATTTCCTCATGTGGCAATATGTCGACAACCCGCATGATCGTTTGCAGGTTCTTGCGGTTACGTTGGAGAATCTAAGATTCGAGATTGGCGATCGCATATTTCACTATATGGAAGCGACCACGGCCGGCGAATATTCGGCGGAGCGGTTGCTCTAACCGAAACCAGATACTTTCCATCTCTCTGGCAATAGAACTATTGACGCAAACTATTTTTAATCATTCGGCTGAGCCTATGAAGGTCGTCGTCCAAGACCATTCGAAAAGAAAAACTAGATTCCAAGCCTCTATAATCGCAATCGCGATTTACCTCCGCTTACCCCTGAACTTAAGCAGCGCTTGCGGCGATTGGACGATAACCAGCGATCTCGAGCCCGCTCATAAATGATAGCTCAGCGGATCGCTAGATGCATGTCCGGCGTCATGTACTGTTCGCAGTCAAATATATAGTTGTGGATCGTAAAGACCGACGCAATGGGAAATAAAGAGTCTTAGAGATAGATCGGCTAAGTTATAGATTAATCGCTAGCATCGCAAAATCGATCTGTCAACCAAACTATGGCAGATATTCTAAAGTCTCCGTACGTTTCAGCAACATTGCAGGCCACGTTTATGAACATGGTATCCTACGTCGTCGGAGAGGTAGTGTTATCTCTGAAGGATGGTAGTGTGTGTGGTTGTCTTTAGTTGACAATAATGTGGATCGTCACTAATAGTTGATACAGGGGTTTGTTGTCGACATCGATTACAATGCCCTCGGCCGATTGATGTCGTGGGCGGTTGTCATTACTCCAGTAGGTCTTCTGTGGCAGCAGAAGCTCGACAGCAGGTTTCCCTCTACTAAGCCGAAGTATGCAATAGCTGGTGGGACAGCGGCAACTGAAGGAGATAAGCAGCCGGAAGTATACGATCAGCTAAATATTTTCATTAAGGTTGTCTTGTCAGAAACCATCTTCAGCATTTTCGCCAATAGCGCATTTATTGCATATATTACATACATAGAGCACGGTGACTTGACTTTGACGAAAGCCAAAGTCCTCAACGAAGTCCCGGGGCTTTGGACTTCGTCAATCAAGGTTTGGCCTCTGGTTTCCTACATTTCTTTCGGTTTCGTGCCGCCCAGCAAGAGAGTTGCGTTCACGTCAATGGTCGCATTGATTTGGAGCGTGTATGTCAATGTATTTATTATTAGTAAATAGAGGGAACAATTGCAGTTTGTATAGATAATTGGACGAGAGCTATGATTGTCAAAGAGCTATCCAAAATAGTATGTTGATAAAGATAATCACATCGACGTCGTAATTTCCTTGGAAACGTAACTGGCCTAATAATCAAACGCTGGTTCCAACAGCCCCATCAAAAGATCTCACATTCTTGTCATTAGCCTTTCACCGCATAACATCCACATCACATTTCTTATCAGTAACGATCATGTGACTGGGAGTAGCTGTTGGCAAGCATTGCGAGCATTCAATGTTCAACACGAATGCTTGATCAAGGTTCGTACCGGAAGTCGCAAGTAAATTTGATTTCATCCGGCTATTAAAGGTGAGGTCAAAAGCGCGGGTCTTTCTCGTTCGAGATGGGCAATTATACGAGTTTCACAATTCCCAGGCGCCTGCCCTCGAGCGGGCGCACTATACCCTGTTTACCATCAATCCTCAAAATCGGGTAAAATATCGAGTTGCCGTTAATCTGTGAATAGCTTTGCTATCTGAAGCTCCACGCAAAGCCGGCTTAATTCCTCCAAAAGTCAAACTTTTCCCCAACTAACTCCTCACTCAGCAACCACAGTTTATTCTCGTTCTCCTTCCTAGTAAGATACTCTGGCAACGGGTTACCGGCGATGTCACCATTGACCAAGTACGCGCCATTTTGATCCTCGATCGACGGATCCAGCAAAGCTACAAGTGTTGTTGAGCAGCCCTGTTCTAGAGACTTCTGCGGCTCACGGATGAATTCGCGTCCTGCAGCTTTCTCAGCCGCGGCAGCTCGCGCGAGGCCATCGGCAAGAATGGATTCGTTCGCACGCAGATGTACTTGCAGGCCAGACTTGATTGCTGGATATAAAGTTAGATAAATACGGGAAGCGGAGATGGAAGAGACATACAGCCAGGGTGGCAGGAGAAGGCGAAGCAGCCGTGTGGCTCCAGTTTGGTGGCAAGCGCTCGGGAGAAGAGGATGTTCGCCGATTTAGATTGAGCGTATGCTTCCCATTCATTGTAGAACTTACCGTCCTATCGGTAGCATATCAGCCCTCTCTCTTGTGAGCTGGATAATTACGGAACTCACCGAAAAACCTGGGTCATCGAACCGGATAGTTCCGGATCTGTGTGCCGAGCTCGACACGTTGACAATTCGAGCTCCCGGGCCCGCCTTCAACAACTTGCCGATGATCAAATTTGTCAACAGGAAATGCCCGATATAATTTGTCGCGAACTGGCTCTCGATCCCATCGACAGATTTCGAGTAAGGCGCCGCCATAATAGCAGCGTTGTTGATCAAGAAGTCAATCTTCTGGACGCTCTCATTGATTTTGGCGGCCGCCGACCGGACTGACGCTTGCGAGGAGAGATCTAGAGGAATGAATTTGACCAGAACTGAAGGATATTTAGTGTCAATCTCGCTGATGACCGGTATTATATTGGACTCGGTACGGCCCGTGAGTATAATGAGGGAAGGAGAGCCTGAGGCGAGAGTTATGGCCGTTTCCGCACCGATCCCACCAGCACTGGGGCCAGTGATAACAACGGTACTGCCTTTGACCTTGGAACCGAAGGCGGTGACGACTTCAACGCCGGTAGTGCCCCATGACCATTGCGTCATCTTGATGACTGTAGATATATAAGTTGAATCGAGTGGCGAGATCAGGAGAGCTGGAACGTGGAACTGGCAGGATTGTCGTGGTTTGTGATTGAGAGTGAGAGTGAGAGTGAGATGAATACAAACAGCTTCTAATATAGCTCCGGGCCATCTCAACAGAGCTCTAGACGGAGTAACGGACTTCCAGTCGATAATGCCGAAATTGTGAACTTTAAGCTGCTAAATCCGTTGATTGCGGCTTTGCGGCCAGCCCAACTTCTGTGGAGGACATTGCTGCAGAAAATGAAGATGATTGAACGTGCCAAATAGTCTAACTGGAATATAGCTTCATCGATATAGTGGAATTTGTCGATTTACGAGCAATACACAAGCACGGTCCTATGTTCTTCCTGCCTGAATATCATACATCGACCTGGGCTAGGGGGCCAACCCTACAAAGCCTCAAAGTTGCCCTATTTCAAAATTGCAAACTGTTCGTGACATGCAAATTTAAACCCTACCATGTTTCCCCACCAACCCTTAACAGCTATTGTCCGTCCCCGGCCCAGGACGAAACACAACGCGTCGCCATGTTACTTCTGCTATGGCGATCCCGGTCGCGATCATTTTATTCTTCAGATTCAAGCTGAGGATGAACAATTTGAGCAGTGTTATTGTGGGATATATGCTTCCTGGAAACGGTAATGGAATTATCATGCGCCAACAACTACCAAACGCGGACAGCGTGCTGATTCTTGATTATTTCTCCCCAAATGTCCCGACTGTTTCCCCTAACCCTAGCAGGGATTTTGCACTGGCGACGTACCGAATAATAAAACTTAAACTTCAGCTGTTTGAACTATTCCTTTTATATCCAAGGTCTAACTTTAAATACAACCCGTCACTAACCCTTGCCCTTTGGAATGTTTGAATTGAGACGTGTTTGGGTTTGTTTACTACTTCAGTAGCAGGAGTCTCCTCATGTTTCCCCCTTCAATTACGACCTTCCATTGATGTACGAGCCTTAGGTTTTAACACAGCAATATTTATTGCATTATGGACAAAGTTGAAGTAACCGTTACGGACTCCCAATACTGCCGCAAGTGCCCATCCTGTCGTCGCCAGATTCGTTGCGATACCCTTAAGGAATTGGCAGAGATGTTTACGGGGCCGGACGGTCAAGCTTTTAGGAGTTGCCAGAAGTGTCGTGACAAGGTGAGCCTTTAATAGCTGCGAGATTCCGAGATAAGAACAAGTTCATAATTATCAATTGCAGCGGAGAAAGAATAATCGAACTAGCCCGCCGATGCAGCCAGGTTTTGACCTTGACAAATGGTACGAGACACTTGAAGCACCACGATAACCATGATTGGGATGCTTCTCTTCAACCTCTGAGGATAAGAGCTAGCCTTTTCCGCGTCGTTTTGTGTCGGCAATGATGTCTCGATAGGGGCCTGTGCGCAAACTACGGACCGCGATTTGCAGAAGAGAGCTGTAATGCTACTTCGGAGCGATATCTTCGATTGTTCAGGATACTACTTTCATTTACGACATGCACATGAAAGACGTGATGGAGCGAAGTACAGTTTTGGTTGTCCTGCTTCCGTCGAATATAGACCAGCAGTGCGCGATCCCTCGACCATACAGCGGTACACAGGTACGCCGTGTTAATTATCTCGCCCCGAACTTTGGTCGTAATAGATATCTAATGTCTGTTAGTGCCAAAGGAATACTTCGAGTGCCACGGCGAACTTCAGATAAGCTTTTCACAGGCCAATGCGTCCGCAACAGTAATCTACGCACATATTGGTCATACTGAATCGAGGAAGTTTCATATGACAGATGAGGTTCGAAATTACATTACGTCTCATAAGAACCTTCCACCACGCCAAATTTATCAAAATCTGATCCAGATGACCAGTATTTCGGAATTCGAGAAGACAGAAGCGCATATGCTCACGAGACAGCAGGTCTACAACTTCTGGATCTCCCTGACATGAGGCGAATGGCAGAGAGACACTGGAGATGATTTTAAATCCGCTCAGCTCCTAGTGGCCGAACAGGACGGTTACGAATTAGTTGAAGAGCTTCAAGAGCCTGGGATTTCTTTGGCCTTTCTTACGCCTTGTTTCACTGATCGTCGGAAGTTCAACCGTGCCAAGATGACGGAAATCTTCATCGACTCCACATTTGGCACTAACAAGCATGGCTTTGAGCTCTACTGCGTTCTTGCGGAATACGATTTGGTGTCAATACCTCTGTCGTATCTTCTGCTGGACACGCGTGGTCTCCAAGAAGATGGGAAGAGGGGATCACGGTTGACACAGTGGTTCATGGCATTGCGAAATGCAGGTTTGAAGCCGAAATTTGTCCATACTGACAAGCCCTTATACAGTTCAACTGACGTACTTTAGATTCCTAATCGATTTTTGGTAATAGAGGTCACAGCGTCAAGTCTTGCCTTTGGAAGAAACAACAGTAGTTACAATCATCATCTTTGTCTATGGCATAGCCTGCGTGCGATCAGTCAACATATCAGCCTAAAGGCGGAAGGCAGAGGTGGTGATCCAGTTGATACTGTTCGGACATCCATGCGCAAGGCAGCTCTCCCTCCGTATCTACACTTTTTGTGTGACGAGACGGACTGGATACTTTCAAGAGGCCTCAAAAGACCGTGTACTATATATCAGGCCAATGTTCTTCGTAGGATGATTAAGCGGCATCTCCTCAGACACCCCATTTTGCCCAAAGTTGTCGTCGACAAAGATAGCGCTCCGGAGAGTCTTCAGTATCAAACTTACGAAGAGATTTATGCATCGTCCATTAAAGAGATGCTTGAATACTGTAGGGTAATTGATCAGCCGAAGCTCTTTCGATATTTCTGGTGCAATTGGTATCGTCCCAGCGTGGGCAATGTAGGGTCTCGATGGGAGATCGCCTCTGTGCGGCTGGCCGGGGTCGAGCATAATACCAATTTCGCGCACCACAATGCGCCTGGAAAGTCACTAGAGAATTTTGAAGAAGGACTTTACATCAGAAATATCTCGATGAGCTTCACCATAACGTACAGATTGCAAATTCAGTAAGCACGAGCTGCATACTCAGAGCGAGCCTGCTTTCATCAGAACGCACAACAAGAGATAAAGTGGTTTAGAATACACCGTCCAAGTAGGATGGGACTTGGAACCGTCTCTTTCACACACGCGTCTTTCAGCTTTGCCCTGCTGAGGATAGCATAAATGTTTACAAACAAGTCAGAACAAATAGGTGGACGAAAGCCGGCTATATTTTCCGTCAGAAACGTTAATTTCAATGGATTCAGTCATCGCAGTTATGAGCAAGGGTGCCAATTTATTTATGTCAAAAAAGATGTAGAACTAGATTCTCAAATAGTCTCGCAACATAAAGTAAAGCCAGCAATTTGAATCCTGACTTCCAGCTATCAAGATCGATGAGCCTCCGAGAGAGACCGTATGGAAAAAGATTTAAGGTTGGATAAATTCAGATGCACTTTGTGCGCGCTACAAAGCTGACTAGGTAGCCGAATTTTATATACCAAATACTAAGTTAATGAAGGAACCCAGTGCATCACTAAATACGGAACACGGAGCGTGAATGTCGAGTTCATGGAGAATAATGATCGATACTACGCTTTACTTCTCTCATTACATCTTACTGCACTTAAATGACAAAGGATTAATACCTCGTAGCATTGTAAATTATCCCACAATATTGGAGATTTCTAGTTCTGCTCTGGTTGTTATTTGAATTTGATTTCCGCGATCGTTGACCAACTCATCATTCTCATATTGCTTTACATCTCAGACTTTCCAGGCAACATTATAAAATTACTTTCCCTTTCAAAATATCTCAGGGCATTTTAATCACCGTCAAGGCCCAGGACACGCCTGAGAGTGGGAACCTCCGTGTGATCTCTGGTATTTCTCATCCGGTGACACCAAATAGGTTCCAAGACACTCCCCTGGACTTCAAACAGGAATTCGCCTCCAATTTGCTTGATATCACCGCCCTTCAATCCGTCACCGGCTGGTATCCTCTTAAGGATTTGCGATATTCCCTTTACCGTACTGGCAAGGACAGACTGTTGGATATAGTCCGGAGTACTTTCACCAAGACTTAAACTGCGGGACATGCCCAGAATATCGAAGAGTCGTCTTGACGGATCAGAGTAAATAGGAAAGGGACACGCGGTCTCTTTGGCGTACATTGGGATGATCGTGTGCGAGCCACATCCTATGATAGCCAAAGTTGTTCCAGCTGGTAAGCTGTCAGTTGACGAGATGGATTTGCTCAGCGTGTGGAGATACGATTGGCAGCTCTAGGTCGACAAGAGAAATTAGTGGAAATCCCACAGAGATAAAGGTATTGACGGCGCGATCACAATGAGGTCATTTGTAAAACGTTTGGCCAAATTAGACGTAATATATGTGCCCTTTAAACAAAACATCAAGGGTCTGACAATACTCACTCCACAAAAGAAATGTCGAATAAAAATGACCAATGTTCTCTTTTTCCCTTCCGAATCAGGGGTAGAGAATAAATCGCCAAAAGCCAGCTCTTTCCCCTCCACATCGAATATGGGAATCTTTGCCGCGGTTTTCAATTGATCCTGGGATGGCAATTCCTCGAAATCACCCTTCTTTTCTTCCTCTCTAGGACTCTGCAATGAGATTTCTGGTTGCTTGACACTCATTATTCGATTTTGGGATCGAACTGACTTATCAGACAGATTATGAGGAACCAGCTTGCTCCAGCTTATTTCAGCTCGTCGGTGGAGATTGTTGCATGTGGTTTTAATGCTGAGGCAACTCATCTGGGGTGCACTGTAATTTTGACTTTGTCGCGGGTTTTGTGACATTCATCTGTGAAACCCTTCTCCTAATCTCCGATAGAGAATTACGCATCTCTTGGAAAGAATGGCAGCTCCCTCTGCGTTCGCGAAATTACACACTTCGAGCGTATGAGACGCAATCCATAAAAGCTTCAGGATCAATCAGAAATACGAGGAAGCTGCCCAGTGACCACTAATTAAGAAATATTAGGGCAGCCAAAAAGGAACAGAGGGGAAACGAAATTCAAACTTTCACCACTCTAAACGAAGGAGATTCGCATTGGCCCAAGCGAGCCGATCGCAAAAACTCAACATCAGCTTTATTTGTTGATTCCTGCTTATTTAGGTACAATTTTTGCAGAAAACCCTTGCCTTATTTCCGGGCTAGGGTTTGTCCGTTGTACCAGTTTCTTTGTACCGTACCGACTTTTGCGTTCCTGGAGGTGTTACTTCATTGGGCCTAGTTCAAACTCTGAGTCGATTTGTTTATGTTTTGGAACCTGTAATTGACGCGCGTTTGTTGACACACGCCCTTTGTTGACAACCACAGCATCTCAACAAGATCTCCTAAATTACTCCTTTTTGCCTGTAGCAATAATATCTGAAGTGCAATGGACCAAACTGAAGTAGCAATAGAAGACTCCCACTACTGTCGCAGGTGCTCGTCATGCCACTGTTGGATTCGTTGTACAACAATCGAGGAACTTCAGCAAATATTTAGCAGCCTTGAAGGTCGACCGCTAAAGACTTGCCAAAGATGCCGCGCCAATGTGAGTTTGTCCATATACAGTCCTAGCCAATACTGACAACGGTACTAACAATATCTTTGGGGTAGAAATCTACGAAAGCCAAAAATACTCCATTCGAGCGGATTGGTTTTGACCTGGATGAGTGCTATCAGACACATGAGGAATTTATTGAATCTGTGTCTTCGTTTTTGGAGCTGAACGACAACCATATCGCTGATGCGAGCCTTCAATCTCTGAGAATCAAGGCGACTCTCGTGCCGGACTTGCTAATAGAGAATGATATCTCCATGACGTGTTGCACCCAAGATACGGATCTTCAGAAACGCGTGGTGGTACTTCTTCGGAATGACATGTTCGACTGTAGCGGTTATTTCTTTCACTTACGTAGGGTGACTGAACGAAAAGATGGGCCCAAGTTCCATTTGAGTTGCTCGCGCTCAGTCGAGCGGAAGACTGAGCGCGATCCTTTGAGCGTTAGGCGGTATACTGGTACGAGTATTCACTTGCCACTTCTTCAACATTACAGTCTCAGAGTTAAACATATACCTAACGTTCTTCTTCAGACTTGAAAGAATTTTTTGACTGTCGGGGAGAGCTGCACATAAGCTTTTCGAAGTCCACTCGGTCGGCTGTCGTGGTTTACGAACATTGTAGACATCCCAAAACGGCCAAGTTCCACATGACACCTGAAGTCGAAAGCTATATCAAGGCACATAAACATTTTGCGCCACGACAGATCTATCAGAACTTGCTGCAAATGATGGATAACTCTCAATTCGAGAGAACTGAGCTACATACGATCACGAGGCAGCAGGTGTATAACGTCTGGCGTTCCATTAATATAAACGGAATGGACAAGGGATGCCGCGAACGACTATAAGTCCGCACAGTTGTTACTAGCAGAGCAAGATGGGTACAGACTAATTGATGGACTGCAAGAACCTGGCGTTTCCTTGGCCTTCTTGACTCCCTGTTTCACTCACCGCTCGATGTATAGCTTGGCGAAAATGACCGAAGTTTTCATTGATTCGACATTCGGGACAAATAAGCATGGCTACGAGCTGTATTGCGTTATTACTGAATATGACCTGGTATCGCTACCTTTGTCTTACCTTCTGCTGGATACCCGTGGAATCCAGGAGGAAGGCAAGCGGGGATCCAGATTAACTGCATGGCTAATGGCATTGCGACGTGAAGGATTACGTCCTCATGTAGTTCACACGGACAAGGACTTTGCCGGTAAGGAATATCGGTTTAAATTGTTCTTTACGGTTCTGACAAAAATTTCAATAGAAGTCACTGCTGCCAGTATTGCATTTAAGCGAGACAACAGCGACTATAATCATCACCTATGCCTGTGGCATAGCTTGCGAGCTATCGACCAACATTTAACAGGTAAAGTGAAAGATAAAGGTTCCGACACAATTGCTAGTGCCAGGAATTCTTTACAAATGAGTGCTCTGCCCAAGTACCTACATTTTTTATTAGACGAGACGTGCTGGATCCTATCAAAAGGACAGACCAAGCAATGCTCGCCGGCGCAAGCGAGTGTCCTTCGCGCCATGGTAAAGCGTCATCTTTTAAGACATACTCTGTTGCCCAAAGTTGCTTTCGAATGCTGACACCCAACAAACGCTCCTTTACGAGACATACGAAGAAATCCATGCCTCGTCAATAAAAGAGCTTCTCAGCTACTGCAAATCTATCGATCAGGCCAAAATCTTCAGGTACTTTTGGAGTAACTGGTACAGACCAGCGTTCGGAAATGTCGGCTCGCGATGGGAGATCGCGTCACTGTGTGGCAGACCCGGCTCTGTTGCTTCCATTCCAATTTCGCGCACGACGATGCGCTTGGAGAGTCACTGGCGAATTTTAAAAAAAGATTATACTTCACATTTGGTTAGACCTAGACTTGATCTACTTTGCTACATTATTTTTAACGGTCTCGTTCGTTCTCGGATTCAATTGCATTTGCAGGTCGCTGCTGGACGCGAGAAGCCAAGCATTTATAAAGACTTCGTACATGTTT
Source organism: Lipomyces starkeyi (assembly GCA_018804115.1). Taxonomy (NCBI): domain Eukaryota; kingdom Fungi; phylum Ascomycota; class Lipomycetes; order Lipomycetales; family Lipomycetaceae; genus Lipomyces; species Lipomyces starkeyi. The sequence continues at coordinate 439,882 of JAGJTG010000014.1, forward strand.
GGCGAAAGTGTGCCGAAGCGGTTGATCAGACCACTATAGACAAACGCGACGGTTTCTATTTTACTGACAAGGACAAATGGGTTTGTAGTTGTCCGGCATTTGTTTTCAATTCGCGATATCTCTGCAAACATTTGGTGTCCTATTACTCTTCCCCACATCCCGACGGAAACGGAAGATATATTGTGCAGCCACCGCCGTCATTTACAGCGGATTTATTTCAAGAACATCTGCCACTGATTAGATTCAGCGACTCTGATTTAACCGTGCCCGTGACTATTAATTCTGACATCGAGTTTAGTGTTAGTGTCGAAGACGACACTGGACCATCTGGCTATGCACAAGAGTTGGCGTCTTTTGAGCTCTCGCTGTCTGAGAATCCAGAGGTTACAGAAGATAACGATGAAGAATCATTAGGCCTTTTGCGGATTGTTCATTGGTTAACTGGTGATCAGTGTGAGAATAACCCAAGAATGCAACGGGACATTCGTGGTTCGATCAGAAATCCCCAAGAAATTATACAAAAATTCAAGAGATCCTATGAAGAGGCTCTGGGGTCTTCAAGAGCAACGCAGGGCCACACCATGAGAAACGCACCCAAATCATACTATTATATGCGGCCTAATAATGATTATGGGAACGAAAATTAATCATAGAGTTGGTACTAACATGTCAGAAACAGTTTTTGAAACTATCGCTCATCTTCGATGTTTGCTATAGATCTTTTTTTGTCTTCGTTTACCTTGCGACTAGTACCAGGAAGAAGTAGTAGAAGTAATGTGTCCCCCAGACGGTCAGAAGTAGTCTAGTCTTTATGTGTATATGAGGATTTGCTTACAATCTTATTAGCTTTCAAGACTTTCTGTAAAATCGAATACGTTTTGGCCTATACCCTTTTTCCTTATAGCGATAACACAAATTTTGATGTTGATTAACTTAGTCTCGCTGCTATTTCTTGGGATCAAACTTCTGCACGTGGAGCTGCTAGTTTAAATATAGTATAGCTGAAGTTTATTTATTTTGGGTACGAAATGGTACGAGTGGTACGCAGTATGTAAGCATTAGCGGGTCTTGTGCCATCAGGGTTGGGAAAACTTATGCAGTTTTTGTACCTAAATAACGACGTGTGTTAAAACCGCGACCTGATGTAGTGCTAATTCCGCGCACTTCTTTATCTGATCAATTGCAACATGCGTTCGACCTGGCGGGCTTACTCTGCCTAAATATTTTTTAATTTTCTCTGTTTGATGTTGAAGTTGAATTACAGTCTTCGGCGTGTCAGGTACCCATGTCTCTTGAGATTCTTGTGGCTGACTGCCCTCCGGACTAGGTGTGTGAAGCGAAAGTGAAAGGTTACTCAATACCCTACTTGGATCATACGGAACCAGCCCTATAGCTCTAAATCCTTCAGAATATTTGAAGCAGATAGTACCTCTTGTCGGGGCGATTTGATATAGACGTAGAAAATCCAACTTGTCGATGTGATATGTACCAGCCCTCGTACTCTCTTCAACTTGGCGACTGTACGCTCGCTTTAGAGGTGTGAAGCAGCCCACATCGAGCAGTTGAATTATTATCTAGAGCAAATGTCAAAAATGCCCGCGAAAAGATTTGAAATATCAAAAATGCCCGAAAGCCCTTACCCTTCGTACCAAGGACTTAGGGTCGTACCTTCAACTATAAACTTCAGCACTAATCATTGGTTAAACTTATTGGTTTCTCTTGAGAGCACTTGGCGGTTCGAAAGTGGCCAACGACGCCTTAGTCAGCAAGTCACATAATACACACTATGGTCACAAAAATAAAGAAATCGAAAGAAAATGGACAGAAGTCGAATAAAATAAGACGGTAGTGGGTAAATACTCCATTGCCAACCGCAACCACGACCAGTGTGGCGATCCATTCCATCCATTCCACTGAACCCCTCCGTGGAATGGAAGTGGACGGTAAGGGGCAATTTCGCGATGGAATGGATCCACGAAGGGTATCAGTGGAGTGGATGGACAGTGGAATGGACGAATGGATACATTCAAGCTATCTATCTAGCATCTACACCTCGATTACCTCGTTAGCCCCTGAAACCTCCTTTTCTCCCTCCTGACCACCTGTCAACTTCTTCCATTCCTTCAGCGACCTCTCATACGACTCCGGCAGCTGTAGAAAATGGTCCTTAGTTTGAACTAGACCAGCCTTTTGCCAAGAGCGCAGAGTCTGCACAATACCTATTGTATTGGCCTCAAGACGATTGCGCGAACTGTCTAACATTCCACCGCAAGAGGAGAACAATCTCTCGACATCTGCGCTCATGGGTGGAACGGAGAGAACGTCGAGGGCCATTTGAGCTAGCCGGGGATAAAGACTTCGTTTCTCGTGCCAATATGATAACGGATCAACAACATCCTGGTCCGAGTCCAGGTGCAAACGTTGCCACTCCTCGTATTCGTCTATTGTAGCGTACACCTGTTGAGAAGGCAGTGGTGCCTGGCGACTTTCTTCACGATTTTTGTTAAATTTCGTATGGAAGAACTTCCGCCGTTTGATATCTGACGGCAAGCTGCGTACAGAAGAGATGCTAAGATGCCTGTATTCTGAGTCCCATAGTTCCTGAACGAGTTTCTTTGCTGTATCAATCCATGAAGCTTCACTGGCCCACCAATTCTCGAAGTATGCCCATCGATACGCAGGATGAAGGGCAACAGCAGCATAATAAACAGGCGTCTCATCTAACTTCTCGTAATATTCATTCAGCTTCTTCCATGCATGATTAATGTTGATTTTGAAGTGTTCAGCATCAGGATATCGCATAGCCATTGCCTTCCAATGCTCGAAACGGGTGAGGAGGTGTTCATATGCGAAGACCACGTCCCATATAGTGCCATATGCTTCTGAGAAGCCATTCTTACGGGCCCTGAATTGTCCGTCGCCTTCAAGGACAAGGAGTACATCTTCAATTTCGGTCAGGACGTCATGATATAGTTGAGCCACGATCCAGTCCTTCTCCGTTATTTCGCTTTCATCCCGAATGTAAAGGGGCATATCCTCCTTCCGCTTCGATCGCTTGCGAATCGAAGCGTCGAATTCAGCCCGTTGGTTAGCCCAAAGCTCCTCCAGGAACGGCCTCAACTCAAGACAACGGCGTAGCATGTACAACTGAGACAGCCATCGCGTCAGGTTATCCATCACGGTGTCCTTCGGACGGCTAGCTTTAATCTTAGGGTCCTTCGATATATCGAACTCCTCCTGCTGTAAATCCCGTAACAACTGCGTCAAGACATCCGATTTGTGAATAACGACAACGAGGTTATGAAGCTTCCCAATGGGCCCTTTCCGTCTCCAAGCTTCATGGCGAGAGGCATCAACAGTCGAATCGGCGGAAATCTCATCTTCAAACGCATCTGCGTCGTGGCCAAATAGCAGTTGCTTACAAACAAGGTTGAGAATATGACCAAAGCATCGGACTCGGCGACTTCTGCCCTTGAATTCAAGCGCTGTACCAATCGTATCCATCGCCGTATCGTTGTTAGCTGCGTTATCCAGTGTGAAGTACCCAAGTTTTGAGGAAATCTCATAGCTGGCAATAATATCAAGTACGTGGACGGCAATATTCTTGCCTGTATGCCGTTCCACAATTTCTGGGATTCCTAAAAGCTTTTGCGCTCGGCTTTCGCTGTCAAGGAAAAAGCAGACGATCCCGTACATTGCGTGTCGATTTCGCGACCGCCAGCCGTCAAACGCTATATGGACCTTGCCTTCAACTCCTCCAAGGACCTCGACCACATGCGCCTTATTGGTATTATATACTTCGAGAATTCGACTGCGGACGGTATCGTGGCAAATATGCGCGTCAGTGATACTGACGAGTGGGTTAAGGTATTCAAGGAGGTCGCGAAAGCGCTGGTTTTCGATCTGGCGGAACGAGGCCTGAGAGTCAATAACCCATGCGACAAGCAACTGCTGGAATTTCTCTCTGCTAAAGCCACCAATCAAAGTACTTGCAATCTGATGTTCTCGAGGATTGTTTGGGTTTAAATTGAAAAACGACGTGATACTCTTAGACGGCGTCTTCTCCTTAACCTTCACTGGGGCCCTGCGTTTGCCAGTTGGGTCCCATATATTGTGCTCGAAGAAAAGGTGGTTCTCCGCATTCTGGGTTCCAGTTGCAACCGTATTATGAGGTCGGCGCCTCTTCTTGTCGATACAAGGCCGGCAGACCCATCGTCTTTTTGAATCGTCGTCGCTATGTTGAATGTCGAAGCCGTGGCTCCACACCCAGGACGACGTGCTGGCAGCACGCACTGACCTCACATATCCTGGAAACTCCTTCCAAGGGAAACTGTCCCAGACATCCTGAATATCTTCTAAGGTAGTTGAAGGCGTATTTTCAGTCGTCTCGCTGTCTGTTTCTGCCATATTGATGTCTTAGAGTAAGAGTGTTTACATGCAAAGATACAAGAATTACTACGGAGACGCGTGCTGAAACGTCCCAGGGCTAGCCCCTGCCTTCAACCCTGAGGCGGGCTTAACCTCTAAAATCCTGTCCATTCGTCCATTCATCCATTCCACGCCGACTTTAAATGGATGGATGGATTACGTAACAGCAAACAGATGGAATGGATGGGAATGGATGCACGGACCTCCATTTCCATCCATCCATTCCATTTGACCAAATCAGTGGAGTGGATCGCCACACTGACCACGACAAAATAAAAATTAACTGATTTAATGTATCCCTACTCCCTTAGCCTATAGGCTCCCTACACGTTCTAGCATTGTGCCGCATCGGCTTACCACATCTACCGCAGATGTTCATCTTGCGTGTGCCAAACTCATTCAAGGTGTTCCTCTTCTTATGAGGCCGGCCAGGAGGTCGGGCCGTGTTTGGAGGTGCGCAAACAGGGATGCTCTCAGCCTCGTCCAAATTGACAGTGGACAAGGCACGAATGCCAAGCCGGTACGTCGCTTCAAATGCTTCGATCTTGAAACGATGATCGACAAAGTCAATCATGTCCAATCTTGCAAAGGTAATAGCTGCGACAGCATGGGCGCAAGGTATCCCGCTGTATCTCCATCTTCCACATACACATGTCCGTTCATCTAATCGAACTGGGAAGCAATGGTTCTCCCTGCTCCTCACTTCATATTCGTCGAAGTTCGCATGCATGACATTATACTGTCGTGCCAGTGAAGCTGACTTCGCAAGTTCTTTGGCTGCAAAGTCTGATATCCGTTTGCCACCATCTTTCAGCTTCTGGATTTCTTTGAGACGCTTAGCCCTCGCTAGCATCATCTGCTCTCGAAGGCGCTCCATCATCGTTAGCACTGGTAGTCCGCGAGCCTCCAACATCCAGCTGTTGAAGCTCTCAGCAATGTTTGAGGTTCTATGGCCAAAGCGCAAGCCGGGGAAGTAGCTATCCAATGCTCTGGCCGGTTCCTCATCAACCACTGCGATCCTTCGGCAGGCATGGATGCAAGTACCTCTGCCATATCTTTTCTGGTAGGTCTCGTAGCGGCTTTATAAACCAACGCTGCAATTTCGACATTTTTCACCACCTTCTTGAAATTTTCGCAGAGGTGACGAAGGCAGTGAGCGTGACTTGCTTCAAGAAAATTTTCGGCAACAGCATCGATCAACCCTGGTATGAGCGGGTAAGCTTATACGTAACGAGACTATGATATTGTTATAGATGCTAACTACCTTTTTGACGGTCCGAAATCAGCGTCAAAGAAGAAAAATCAATCTCAGGCTCCAGCGAAACGCGGACCTGTTCCAGAAACCAATTCCAGTTATCTCGATTCTGTGCTTTAACAACACCAAAACCGAGAGGAAATATATGACCTTCTGCGTCAATTCCAACAGCAATTAGGAGTATCCCTTGGTACTTGGAGGTCAGATGAGTGCCATCCAATGCGATCAATGGACGACAGTGCTGAAATCCTACAATTGACGAACAATAGCTGACATACATGCTGTAGAACTGCCCTTCGATGATTCGCAAGACTGCGTGGCTACCAGGATTGAAGTTCTGAATTGATCTGATATATGCTGGAAGCTTGGCAAAGCTGTCGTCGTCTAACCCATTGATCGTTTCCGTTGCCATGGCTCTGGCTCTTGCTGCCACGAGATAGTTGAATTTCACGTTATGATCAAGGTGAACATCTTTCTGCAGGTGGGTAGGTTTATAATCTCTTTTCTGTTCTACTTCTTCCACATACACATCAGCAATCCAACGTTTATTGGCGTGTCGGTTCGTTTGAACGACGAGATTGCAATTGTGTGTACGATTGGTGTCGACAACTCTAAAGATGGTGCTATCCTTAATGCGGCAGGCATGCAAAAACCAGGGGCAAGCAACATCTTTGCACTTCAGCCAGACGCGCGAAGTGTCGGACTTGACAGTAACGTATTGATATCCTTCAGCAATCGCCGTGGACCTCATAGCATGCTTGAAAGATTCAATTTCAGGAAACAGATCTCCGACTTTCGGTAGCATTGGCAAAAATTTCGGTGTAAATATGACAATAAGTGTTCGGGGTTGTCGTCAGACTGTATATTGGGAAAGACGGAAAGCATTTACCTATATAATATCTGTATGTCCGCTTATCCTATATCTAATATCCGTTTATCCGTATATCCTTACAACACGTGAGGGGCACAGAAACAACGTAAGGGGCAGGGTCGACGGCGTCCAGACCAGAATGAGGAGGAAATTGGATGCAAATTGGTGCGAACGTTTACGCGACTTGAATGCGTCGGGGCACACGGGGCACACGCGTTAAAATTGAGTTTGATGGTTAGAAACTAGGTACCAAAAGTTCTGCAGATTAAGGCTAATACCTGAGGGTAAGGGTTTTCGGGCATTTTTTATATTTCAAATCTTTTCGCAGGCATTTTTGATATTTGCTCTATTATCTACTGGGCTCTACTAGCCCTTTATATATCGCTTATGGGAGATATCGGTTGGAGCGGATATTTTCGGCTTCCAGTCGTCCGCACCATTCCGTCATTCCCGTCATCCGCTTTTCCCGTCATCCGCCGACATTTTCGTCATCCGCTTTTCCGACTATTCTCAGTACGACGACATGGAGGCTATTTTATTTCCACGTATGTGCAGCAACATTTACACGCTAGGACATCGAACGCATGTAAGACTCTCAGAGGCAGTCACGTGATAGGCTCGGCAGCCGCTCGGAAAACGCACCTAGTTTAGACTCGGACCGGTACAATTGCCTAAGGTTGCGAGTAACCTTAAATTTACGCCACGCTTAAATGCGGAGGCATCGTGATGTAAATAAGCAGTTTAGGCGGAGTCAGATGAAACAGGGATGGGTTTATACTAATCTGTTAAAAAAGATAACATCATTGACAATGACTGGTTGCACATGAGGACATTTTTGGTGGAATTATAAGCAAGCTCTCGTCGGTCTTCTTTTTCTTCACTGTCGAGCATTTCCTACAGACGGTTTAAGACATGAGTCGTTTCAAATCATTCCCAGACGGTCCAAACGACTTGGTACTTTCCTCTCTTAAGGGACTTGTGGCTACAAATCCAGCGCTCACTTTGATGGAGAATGACAAGGTAGTCGTACGGCAAAGCGAAAAGGACAAGGTCGTGATTGTCTCCGGAGGTACTGAGGACGCAGTCATTTCGAGTGAATATTTAGCTAACATGTTGTAAGGTGGAAGCGGTCACGAGCCATCCCACGCAGGCTACGTCGGAAAAGGCATGCTGGATGCGGCTGTTTGCGGCTCAATCTTTGCCTCGCCGTCGACGAAGCAGATCATATCTGCCCTGAGCCTGTTCCCAAGCTCTAGAGGCTTCGTTCTTATTGTCAAGAATTACACTGGCGATATCCTCCACTTTGGTCTTGCTGCCGAGAAACTCAAGGCCAAGGGACTAGAAGTCGAGCTTGTGATTGTGGGCGACGACGTAGCAGTGGGCAAGGCAAAGGGTGGGTTAGTGGGTCGCCGTGGACTTGCTGGAACCGTTCTAGTTCATAAGACCGCTGGTGCTGCCGCCGAATCTGGCCTACCTATTAGTGAAGTCTCACGTCTCGCCCGAGTTGTCAGTGAAAATATTGTCACTATTGGTGCCAGCTTGGATCATTGCTGTATTCCTGGTAGAGACCCAAGTCAGCAGATATCGCTCGGCCCGGATGAGATTGAGATAGGAATGGGTATTCACAATGAGCCCGGAGTGGAGAAGCTGACATCGATTCCTACAAGAGAAGAACTCGTTCAGAAGCTTCTGCGCACTTTAGTCTCATCAGATGATATTGACAGAGCCTTTGTGCCGTTCCATCCAGCTGACGAAGTTGTCCTTCTCGTTAACAACCTGGGTGGAATCAGCAATCTAGAGCTTGGTGTCTTTGTTCATCTGGCAGCATCGCAATTGCGAGAAACTTACGAACTCAAACTTGTCCGCGTTCTTGCTGGTACCTTTATGACCGCACTTGACGGTCCAGGCTTCTCCATCACTCTATTGAATCTGACAAAAGCCGGTGATGACAGGATCCTCCAACTTCTAGACATGCCCACTGGCGCTCCAGGCTGGACGGTCAAGCAGCTTCCGGCTCAATCTGCGTCTCTCGATGCCTTCATGACAAGAGTTGAAGAAAATTCACGGTCTTCTAGTTCTACACTCAAGGCAGACCCTGAATTCATAAAATCCATCTTATTAGCTGCCTGTAGTAACATTGCCAAGAATGAACCGCTAATCACACAGTACGACACTGTAGCCGGCGATGGTGACTGCGGCACCACTCTTCTCAATGGATCCAATGGCATAATCAGAGCAATGGAGAGCAATGAGCTTTCTCTTGATAACGTAGTCCAGCTTGTTCTTGACATTGTGGACATCGTCGAAAATCGTATGGGTGGCACATCTGGAGGCATCTATGCCATCTTTCTCTCCGCTCTCGCTCAAGCACTTGGTAACAACGATGAGGTAGCGTTAGATATTGCGACCCTCAGTAAATCTCTCATATTTGCTCTCGATACTCTCTATCGGTATACTAGAGCACGTCCAGGCGACAGAACACTGATCGACTCCCTTGCGCCATTCCTGACCACTCTGGTCGAAACAGGGGACTTCGGCAAGGCCGTAGCAGCTTCCAGGAGCGGATTTGAGACTACTAGAAATTTGCAAGCTAAATTTGGTCGTGCATCGTATGTGTCCGATTCTACCATCGCCAATTTTGATGACGAAGGTGGTTTGCCAGATCCAGGTGCGCTTGGTGTAGTCGTTATTCTAGAAGGCTTTTTGTCGGTATATAATAAGTAAATTCATTCTTGTAACAATCCTACAGAGACTAGTGGCACACTCTTGAATTTAATTAATCATCGATAATCACGTTTCATTCTGTAGGCCTACTATAGAAAGTGTATTACCGGTTAAGTCTGAGTTGAGCACCCATCAGAAATTCAGCCCGCGATGGTTAGGGTTTCGCGGTAACATCGACCCCGCAATCAAAGCAGATAAAATTGAACTGCCACACGAAGGTTGACCTGTCCAGATATACTATATATGTTGGTTATCAGGAAAAGCAATATTTAAACGGTGATGTCTACAGCTGTAGAAAAGGCACCTTTCATGACGACCTTTCAAGCGGTCGTCAGGGAATCTATAAAATCTTCCAGAACCATACGGGTGCGCACAGGCTGGTGGGTTCAAAGAGCCTAGGAGATTATCGATGAAACTAATCTGAGCAATTAGTATCACCTGCAAACGACGGCATCTTAAATGCGACGAAAAGAAACCGAGTTGTAAACGCTGCTCAAAAGCAAAAATTGTGTGTGTTTATCATTCATCGAATTACTACTTCCGAACCAGATCATATTCTGGCAATGAAGTCAGTCCGGCAGCAGACGAGCCTGAACACAATCAGGGGACGCAGGCTGATATGCTTCAAAAAGACGCAGAGGACGTCACTGGTAGGCGAGAATACACCGGAAGTACGACACTACCAGAAGAGCTTCCCTTTGATTTCAACATTGAATCTCCCGGTCCAGTACTTAATAATGGAAAAAATGATCAAATTACAGCTTCAGACGTTGAATGGCACTCAAACCACTCTCAATCCCAAGGTACTCCGATATCCAAGGTTGCTATCTCGAATCTTTTAAAGGAGTCCTCTAGTGATTGTGAACACAGCGGCACGGGCCCTGAGCTACAATCCTGTCCATCTTTGAATACTTATCAAGTAGCTGGAAGTTTAATTAAGATTAGTGACGACGAATACAGACTGGTTCAGAATTTTGCGAAGCGTATTGGTCCCTGGGTAGGTGTTTAATGTTCCGCTTGCAGCATTTGCTAACTTTCTAGTTTGATCTCTTCGACTCAGAGAAAAGCTTCTCCACGGATGTCACTAGAATGGGATTCCACAGTGCGACTGTAATGAAGTCAATTTTGGCTATTTCGTCGAAACAGCTTGCTCTCACTTCTACCTATGATTACAAGATTTCAGTTCAATATTATGACGACACCCTGAAATTTGTCAGACAGGCCCTAGCTAATACTACGTCAGTATCTGCATCTTTGGAGGCAGTATTTATTGCGACAGTAGTATTGTCAGTTTATGAAATGCTTGAGCCTGCGGCAACTGACTGGCAACGGCATTTGAAAGGAGCTATGTCACAAGCCATGTCGCTCGGCATCAGTAGTAGGTCTAATGGAGCGTTAAAAACGGCGTTTTGGAGTTATGCCAGGCAAGAAGTTGCCAATTCTATGCTAAGCGGAAAAGTTCTTGGGTTTAGTCCACCACTTTGGCAAATTGATATGAGCACTTGGAACAGTGAACCCAAATGGTCGGTTGGTGTCGCTGCGAACAATGCCGTATATTTATGGGGGCTGGTCACAAACTACTGTGCACAGCAGGGCAGTTATTTACAAGATATGACTTTAGGAGCTGAGGAGCTTGAAGACTGTTTAGCTTTGTGGAGGTCCCGCCTCGATAGCATATTTGAACCGCTATGGGTTGCGGACGGCTATGAAGATGGGATTACGCGGTATTTCTACTATCCACCTGAAGCAGGACTCGCCATACAAATCTATTATTCGGCGAAATTGATGCTGGCAGTGAGGAAGCCTCCGCCTAAAGATGCAAATATAATTCATCATTGCCGAAAACTGAAGCAGTCTCTAGTGGAAGACTGCGACCGTATCATTGGTATCAGTCTTTGTTGTGAGGATGAACCAGCATCTCTCTTGTCTATACACTGTTTACATGCAGGTATATGGTCCACAGCGATTAATACAAACTTGCTTCTAACATTTTCATATAGCTGGTCAATTGACAGACGATCCGAGGAAGCGTAAAGTTGTTCTGCGTTTACTGCGAGAACTGCAAAAGCGGTGCGGATGGGAGACTAGGTATATTCAGCAGGAGCTTATAAAAGATTGGGACGTATTACATGATCAATATGGATAATCTATGAATACGACAATTGTGTTGCATTGATTGATTCTCTTTCCTCTCTCTATTGATCGCAGTACATTACTACTTTACTTAATTTTTGATGTATCTCGAATATGTCATTCAAAAAAAATTAAGAAAAACTGTAATATATAATATATTAATACTAGCAATACGTCAACTACGTCCGAATCTTATAATACGGCATGTACAAGTAGCTTAAGCTAAACAGATTCGGCCAATTGAACTGCTTCCTTTCCTTCAACATAAGAATTTTCAATCTCCGCGACACGTCGAGCCTCGTTTTCAATAAACCGCTCTGGTCGTTCAAGTTGAGTGGCGAGCTTGTTGTTAAAGATGAAAATGCCCGGATTCGTATCGAAGAATTGATCGATGTCTTCAAGTGTGCGATTAGATGTTTCCGGGTAGAAAAGATAAGTGACAACAACAAATGATCCAGAAAATGATATCCATACAATCCAAAATCTCCACCCAAGATTGGCGACACCTGGTGGAGTCACTTGAACGACCATGTAGTTAATGATCCAATTCGTGGCAGTGGCAATCGCGGCACCTTTTGTACGAAGTTCAAGTGTATTAATCTCCGTTGGATAGAGCCAGGGAACACCAAGACATCCTATGGCGAAGAGCGAGAAGAATAAGAAAAAAAAGAGAATCGCCACCACACCTAGATTGAAATCATTATGGCCCTTATTCATGAGAGAGAGCGCGATGGTGATGACGATGAAGCATATACATATTCCTGCAGACGAAAACATCATCATACGTCGTCTACCGAATCTCTCTATAGTCCAATAGGATAGAAGAGAAAATACTAGGTAATTCACGGATCCTGCACACGAGAGAATACGAGAGAGCTCTTCCGATACTTTAACCGAATGAATCAAAACGTAAGCGAAGTAATAAGAAGTGATATTGATTCCACTAAGTTGGTTCATGGCCTGCATTCCACAACCTAATATCATACGCCGAACTGCACCAACTGGAGCTTTTCCTCTAAGCATGTCCATCCAACTGACAGCGCTTGCCATTTCGAGCTCAAATGCGGCCAGGATTGTCTTGTAGAGATTCTGAACTTCCTTGTCTTCCGTTGATACATCTTTGCCAGCGAGTTTCGCTAATACATTAAGAGCCTCGTCATTGCGACCTTTCCGTATGAGCAGACGGGGTGACTCCGGAAGGAAAGGGCACAACACGTAGATGATGCTGCAGAAAATTATCTGAAAGGCGAGGGGAAACCGCCACGAGACTGACCCTGATATGAATGAAAAGCCAAAGGTGAGCCAGTTAGAGACCATGAAGCCGAATATGCACATAGCCATCTGAAGCACGACAAGTTTACCACGAGAGCTAAACTTTGCGGTTTCACTCTGATATATACCGGCGGTCGATGTGTTCATTCCTGTACCCACTCCTGCAACAACACGACCGACATACATCTGAGCACGATTGAATGAACATGTTTGAATGATTGCACCAACAAGTCTGATAAAATTAGTATACTACGAGAACCAAAAAGCCATAAAAATATTATTACATCCAAGTAGTACCGGTTAGGAGTGTACGCGGCCGCCCCAGGATATCGCCAACGAAAATCGTTGATATCGCGCCACCAAAGCATCCAAGCTGTCAAGAAGTCAACACCATCTCCAAAGCATACCATATATACTAGTTGTGGACCATACATTGTAAACCGACGTCATGGTGGAAATTACGTTGTCGTCAGGATATCCGAATTGTTTGAGGAACGGCTCTCCGATAATGACATTGCCAAACACACCTTGATCGTATCCGTAAAAGGCCAGAACAGTGCATGCCGCCAGAGATAAATAGAAGTTAAGTTGCTGACCGGAGTCACCAATGTATTTGCGAGAATGGACACTCATGTTTTAAACGACTGTAAAAATCTACGAAAAGTAAAGCTAGCAGTTGAATTGTAAAGACAGCATCTAACGAGGATTCAGGACTGACTTTATAGACTTGTCTCGCTTCGGAGATCAGGAAGTCGAAGTAATATTGATTTCTTCTTGAGTGTTTGCGGGGTTCGTGGGGTCTCCAGATTTTTTTGCTTTGCGTTCCAGGAACCCTCATTGACTCAAACGATGGCGAAGCTTGACAATACCCACATATGACGCAGATCACATGGAGGCGCTATGCCAGATTTGGTAATACTATCGAACCCCGTTTCTGGCATGTCGCGAACAGACCTATATCGGGAGCGGTTTGCGCGGAACGCCATCTCGCATTCCGTAGTCGCGAGTCTCGAGTATATTTCATGTCTTTAACTTCATGCCCCATTCGGCTGAAGTACCGGAACACTACCACCACAGACAGTTTGGGTAAATTATAGACATAATTGGCAGTTCAACGTAAAGTTTTCCCCGTCTCCCTAGTGGATGCAGTATCTATGGTTATTATGGGGTGGTCACTATGTGAAGAATATAAAGGTCTTTACTTTCGCTGGACAGATATTACAGCTACCAATTGATAACAGATTGTCCGAGTTGTATTCTATTATCTAGTCGCCACAATGACTGTATCCAAGACGATGCTCGATGCTATAGCTGAGCATACAACCATCAGCGTAGACACAATGTGGCCAGATGGTAAGTCGGTACATGACGGGTCAATCGAATTAAGCTAATCCATTCGTCTTCAGGCGCGCTAGCTATCAAACCAGCTGGATACTTCGAAAACGCGACATCGAATCAATTTCATATTTGGTATATGTTCAATAAGAAGCCTTCACTCATGCAAGAAGCTATCGACTATGCCAAGAAGTTTGGCTACTCGGTTGAGGAGAAGGAAAACTTCGTACAGCAGGTCATCTATTTCGCAGCGGCGATCCTAGGTCGTGACATGCTGAAAATTGTCAAAGGATGTTGTTTATCGCAAACTAATCCAGCGTTTGCATACGACACAGAGAAGACTATAGCTTCGGCCGAAGGATTTATCAAGGCTTACAACAAGCTCGGCGTCCCTACCGAGAAAGTTATTATTAAAGTTCCTTCCACTTTCCAGGCTCTTGAGGCAGCGACGATTCTCAAAACCAAGGGAATAAAGACTTTGGGAACAATGGTTCACTCTCTCGCCCAGGGTATTGCAGCTGCTGAGGCTGGTTGCGTCGCAATCTCCACATATGTTGATGAATTGGCTGCCAACATTGACGTCTCATTATTGAAGGAGTATGACAATCTGGAAGACAATTATGGGTGGGCACTCACCCATGATATACATAACTATTATCGAGCATACGGTATCAAGACCCGTAATATTGCTGCCGCAATGATAGGACTTGACGTCACCATCGGTCTCGCAGGAATTGATGAAATGACAATTCCGATCCCTTGTATGGAGAAGCTGGCAAGCACTGCCGCTCCAGCTGACTTTGTGCCCCGCCTTCCCAGTACAGTCAGAGTAGAAGATGCTCCTCCTGAGGATAAGTTTATGCACGATCAAGCTAAGTTGGAGGCTGCTATTGCAGGCAATAAAGCGGCTACATTTAGAATTGCCGATGCTATAGCTACATTTAAAAAATATGATAGTCTAACGCGAGAAATGATCATGGAAGCCATCTCCCGATAGACTAGAATATATTTCTATATTGTATGGCTTTCTACAAGTATAATTAGAACACAGAGCTACATATGCTCAGTAGTTCCTCTAGTAGTATGACAACAGCACAAGTTCTGTAACTTAATTTTTCAATCAAGCAGCAATTCTCTTTTACCTCCTGCGTTCTTGCTAACTACATTTTCTTGACCTAGTTGTAAAACCTGTAGCGAAGGTAATTATAGACTTGTATGAGGCAGACGGACGAGCAAATGACTACGCAAATAAATACTAGAGAAAAAGATAAAAATAATACTGATCAACACAATAAATTTAGGGCAGGACACGATATCGCCAGAGGAAAATTCCTGGCGATACATTATACCGTATGATAGGTGAATTCGTATCGTATCGCCTGACGGGACGGGGTTCGGCCTAACACCTTGGCTCTATATTTAAACCCAATTTGCGACTTTGCAGCTTGAAACCAACGAATTAATTGGCTTAAGTTACATAATGTTGGAAACTCTACCGAAAACTGCATCACGCAAGTCATAACCCTTCTATTTCTGTTTCTTTTGCCTACGAAAAAAGTAAAAGAAAAGAAAAGAGAATAAAGGGAGGGAAAGATCCCCATATGTACGTATAGAAAGACAAACAAAAAAACAGAAAAGAAGAAAAGAAGACGGAAATCTTGCCAACCCTTCGTGTACTGTTGGCAACGACGACAGGCACTAAGCGTCCTTAAAGGCATACCCGTCTCTCAGCATCATGAGCATTCTCATAGTTTCCGGGCTCATAGAATGCCTTCTGAGACCCAATAAGTCTCCTCCTTTGTTGAACACTCTCTCCACCGCAACTTCCGACGCCGGAATTGCAAGGTAATCCCGGGCGGTTAATGCCATCCGGCGGAATTCATCTCGATGCGCTTTCCACCAAGCACAGAGCCAGCTCCTTTTATTGGACACTACTCCCGTAAGGTCAATGGTTTCACTTTTAAAGTACCGATCGATATCGGATTGCGGCTCTCTTTTATGTTGCAGTCGTTGCAGCATTCTAGCCTCTAAATTAGACTGTCTCTCCAGTGCATTTTATCCTGCTCGTGACGTGTACCTAGACTGCGGAGGGATCTGTTAGACATTGGGATCTGATATAAAGATACGGATAGTTTTGATAGCCAAGTTCGATTAAAACTGGATGTACTCCTTCAATAGAGTCGTGTCAATTGATGATATCCAAAGGAGTTTACGACCTCTACTTACACTTCTAGTGTTTGATTTGATTGGTCACCATATTACTCTCCCCCTGTATCGCCAACTTGGCGATATCGTATCGTGTCCAGCCCTAAATAAATTATCTTTGAAATCAAGCAGTTCAATCATTATGTGTATTCTAGGCCGGCCGGTTTGGTGCTCGGTAAATTTTATTAGCCAATATTAATAATAGGAGGTGATTCGTAATACGCCGATAGTGATGTAAATTGTCCGAGTCTGCAATGTACTATCATTTATTCGCTGCCGAATAAATTTCAGTAAGTGATAATATTGTCTACTACCGTGTAAAAATGCGATTGCTCTTCCAGTGGATAGGGTCTTCGTATGTCAGGCGGGCAATTTGGGGTCCAAGAGTAAAGTCCTAGTGCATCTCACGTGTGTGGAAGCGGGCTCCGAACCTTATACGCCGGACTAAATTGCCCAATAGGGCTTCGGATATATACCCACTTGAGGCATCCCGGGGTCCCCTGAGTAACAGAAATACAGATCCGACTACCTTTTTGCTGCTGCGCCGTCGTTCTTGAATCAATCACCTGTTGTGAATATACGAACTACGAATTGCATATCGTCATGGCCGGCTCCCTCTTGCACATGTGGACCTGGGGAAAAGGAATATATTCTGGGCAACTGCATCTTCCTCAAGACTACCGCATATTACCGGCATTCCACAACTTAGCATAACAAAATGACTGTCACCAAGGTACATCTGGAAAGTTGAGTTAAGACCTATCGCTAACATTCCTTAACTTACAGAACTATTCGCTGGTACTGCAGAAGATTAATGAGTTATCCTTCGAGGATCGACCTGAGCCTGTGATCGTTCACGACACTGATGTCATCGTCCAGATTTTGTTGACTGGAATCTGCGGTAGCGACGTTCATTTCTATACACATGGTCGCATAGGTGACTTCGTGGTAAAGAAACCTTTCATACTGGGACACGAATCCGCTGGAATTGTAACAAAAGTCGGTTCTGAAGTGACAAGAGTCAAAGTCGGCGACAGAATATGCCTAGAGCCTGGCACACCTTGTCATGTGTGCAGTCTGTGTCTAGGTGGTCAGTATAACCATTGTGCAAAGATGCATTTTGCGGCTGCACCTCCGGTAGATGGCACTCTCACGAAGTACTTCAAAATCTCCGAAACGTTTTGTTATAAGCTACCTGATAATATTTCAGTCGATGAAGGAGCTCTCATGGAACCCCTTAGCGTAGCTGTGCATGCTGTTAAGCAAGCTGAAATCAAACCTGGATCTAGTGTGGTCGTCTTTGGTGCAGGACCTGTTGGTCTTCTAGTGGCGGCGGTTGCAAAAAATGCCTACGGTGCTGCTCTGACGGTGATAGTTGACATTAACAAAGAACGCCTCGCGTTTGCAAAGGAGAACTTCGGTGTGGAAACTTATCTATCGGTTAAAGGCATGACGGCTAAAGAAGCTGGCAATGACCTCATGGAAGTGTTTAATCTGAGTATTGAGCGCGGTTTCGAGTTTGCTATGGACGCAACTGGTGTACCGTACTGTATTCAATCTGCACTCTACACTCTCCGGCCCCGGGGTAGTTTTGTCCAAATCGGCATGGGTGCTGACAACGCTGACCTACCTATTTCTACAATCTGCTTCCGTGAACTTAATGTTAAGGGAAGTTTTAGATACAATGGTCGAGACTTTGAGCAGGCAGTAGGACTTGTCGCCAGGGGTGTGGTGGACGTCAAGAACTTGATCTCTTCCAAAGTCGACTTTGCTCAGGCCAAAGATGCTTTCGAACTTGTACGACAAGGGAAGGGACTGAAAACTCTCATATCAGGACCTGAATAGCGTGTGCGACGTATTTGACACAACGACAGTATAGCTGTGATCCCGCATTTTGTTGAGATGATTCGTTTACGACAACGCATTGACTTTCTTGTATTTATAATAGGAGTTTGATTGCGAATATGTAAGACAGTGGCCAATTTGAAAGCGGGACGAAGCCATTGCAACAATTCGTATCATTTCTAGAACAGAATTTGAGTTTCCTTTTTCGGTTACACTACCTTTTACCAGTCTTCTATTTGTGATTCATCTTTACCGTTGTATGCTAAAACGCCTTATAATTCTATCAGCAATACAGGTGTTTGACGTCTCTCCACAGCTTGTAGCTGCACATAATTTTGGGTCAGTCGAGTTTACGACTGTGTTAGCTATCAATAGTTGAACACCCACTCTTCTTGTTATTGGTTACATTTTGTCTTCTTCCGCCAACTACATGATTTTGGCTTAATCAATATTACAGTATCGACTTCACTTGCAGTGTCGCCATCACTATTATACTCTTTTGTACTGACTTCTTCTTCTAGTAATATTGCATCTTCATAGCCTAGATTTTTTATTCTGTCAAGAGACGTATGTCTGTGACTATAGGATTAGAATGAAAAGTAAACTTCTTTTGTTCCTGATCATGTGCTTACAAAGAAGGAGTAACACTAAATCTTAAAAGATTATCCCGACCTGTCCCGAGCCCGCGTATGAGATCAGCCAGATTTTGGCCGTAGACAAGAGAACGTCGTCGAAGCAAGAGGGATTCTTTTCGACATAGCCAGCAAGGTGCTAACAATTTTCCCCACCCTGCTGGGTTCCCATCAACCAGGCAAGGACAGTCACCACCAGCAGTAACTAGATACTACTATGCTCGATGTCTATGTCAGACTAGGTGCCGACTCTAGGACAGCTTTCTTAGCAACAGTGACAGTTGCGTAACTTGATCCAGCACCAGAGCTATATAATATGCATCTTGCGCATCCATGCAGTCATAGTACTTCTGGTGCTTCCTCAAGCCAACCGAGACAGGGCAATATCTGGATTAAGTTCTGAAAATTCTCCCTCCATAGCAGCAGCAGCAGCATCATCCAGCATGTCTTGCTCATGTTATTGGTATTGCGAGACTGATCTGAGACTCTCGCTTAGAAACGGTAAGAGTGAACCCCTCGAATTTTTCAGAATATTTTCAATCTGTTGTAGACGGTCCCAGTCCTCGGTACTAAAGGAGGAAGATAGTATTGTTGCTCGATCCACTTCCTTATCTGCTGCTTTGCTTCGAGGGCATCTCGGAGCATTCGATGCGTGGAATTCCACGTCATACTCAATGAACTTCCCTTTCAATCTGTTTGCTTTGCGGATAACTTTCCACTGTTGCTTTCGTTGTGGCGTCCGAGCTATCCAAAGTGCCATGATCCGAAGTCTAGTGCCTCTTGTCGGGCGATTTGATATAGACGTAGAAAATCCAACTCGTCGATGTGATATGTACCAGCCCTCGTACTCCCTCGCTTAAGAGGCGCGAAACAGCTCACATCGAGCAGTTGAAGTAGATGTGACACATATATAGCGGAATTATAAGGTTCTCGGTACAATACTGATCAAATTCTGATGCAATATGGCTTCCATGCCTGTCCAAATTGAGTAGTCGATATTTCTCCTTTGTGCAATCACGAGTACACTTATCGAAGACTTCTCGAAGCCTTGTCGGCTACGCTCATTCGTAATCCAACCGTTGTTACTCACACTTAAAGACCAATCGTGTGGAATATCGTTAAACCAAGGCGATTGGAATACTTGCCTTGAAAGATAACCACAGGTGGTACATTCCATCCAGAGGAATTGACCGCTTCATCAACAGTGACCCACTCACGATTCCCTGGCTGCTTCAGAAACGGCCTCGCTTCTCTTTCGGCAGAAGTGACAATCTTTGCAGTTCCAATAACACCCATTTGGAAGCCCGTTTCGTCAAAGTTGTAGATATCGTCGCCAGCAATCCTATACATCTGAATAGTATTACGTACGAGATCGAACCATTTCGTAATAATCTCTGGATCCTCTGTCTTTGTCCGTTGATGGTCATATCTCCGGGAGTACTTTGACTTCAACTCAGGATGTCTTCTGATAAATTGCGCACCCATTCCTCACCGACGTTGTTTGGCTCGGGAAGAAGATTCGGCACGCTTAGTAAGAAGTAGGGCGGCCATTCTTCGCACGCCTGCCACTCTAGGAGGAAGTCCTCGCTTGTCCATAGAAAGAATCCATTCCAGAAGCACTTCTTCTTCTCTTTGAGTAAGTTTTCGCGTCGGTGTGATAGAATCGCGTCGTGATATGCGACCTCTCAGATCGTGAAGGGTAGAGTAGGGGACGTCGCACGACCGCGCCGCCCCGTTCATACTTGAATTTTTGCCGTTTTTGTATGCTTGAATTGCTAAGATTTTTCTTCCCTCGTTACTTTGATAGTGTTTGGCCATGGTTGCTACGTTATAAACAACTGAAGTACATGTCGCGTAAAAAATGAAGAGGCGATCGGTTAGTTTGCCGATCACGTTACAATATTTCCATCTACAGGATAATTGTCTAGTCTGTACCGAGGCATTACCTTTGTAAACAACTACTAAGAACGCGTTTCTGTCCATACTATCTTATACATACTTGCAGGGTTCACCCTCTGTTCGCACAGCGCTATGTGTCAGCCACAACCAGTCTGGCCCTCACGTTGACGGCGCGCGACTACGCAGATTCTTCTTATCCTCCACAAATTACACCAGCTGCACAATTAGAAGAGTTTCACAGTGATCAGCGGGATGGGCACTACGAAAAGTTTGCGCCTGTTGCGCAGATTTCTGCCTCCCGGAATGTAGCAGCGAGGGAGGGGCGAATCAACCCATGTTGATTCAGATTCCTGGTAATAGTTTACAAAGATCAAAATGTCGAAGCGATTGATTGATTGATTGATTCTCTATTCCCTATAAATCTAGCCATCTCTTTGCAAAATGAGGTTTAACAAAGCAAAATCATAAGCCACCGCTTCAATAATCATTAGTCCAAACCGACAATCACGCAAGATCAAATGAACGGTCTTTGTTTCAAACAGAGACACCTACAAAACCACTAGATATACACCAAAGGAAATGCAACCCAAGAAGTGAGTAGAATGGAAATATTTATCTATGCTACAAGCCTTGCAAGTGCCTAGAATGGCCACACCCACTCCTGTAACAACTTCGGATCAACGCCGTTCTCATACGCCTCGTTCTTACACCTAATCTGCTCATTCAACAACTTCTCTCTTGTCGCCGCGCCCGTGTTACCCAGTGAGGGCATGCGATCGATCGCATCAATCGCCAAGCTGAATCGATCCGTTTGGTTACGAATGGCCAACTCAAGAGGCGTGTCGATATTGCCTTTTTCCTTGTAGCCTCGCACGTGCAGGTTGTGCTGACCCTGGCGCTTGTAGGTCAGACGGTGGATGAGCCACGGGTAACTATGGAAGTTGAAGATAACTGGCTTGTCGGTGGTGAAGATGGCGGCGTATTCGCGGTCGGACAGACCGTGCGCGTGTTCACGCTCGGGAACGAGCTTGAAGAGATCGACAACGTTGACAAAGCGGATCTTCAGTTCGGGCAAGTTCTCGCGGAGGAGGGCAGTGGCAGCAAGGGATTCCATGGTCGGCACATCACCACAGGAGGCCATGACGAGGTCGGGCTCGCAGCCTTGGTCATTGGATGCCCAGTCCCAGATGCCCACGCCCTTGGTGCAGTGCTCGATAGCCGCTTCCATGTCGAGGTATTGCAGGTGGTTCTGCTTGTCGGCAACAATGACATTGACGTAGTTGCTTGAACGGAGGCAGTGATCCGTGCAGCTCAACAAACAGTTTCCATCTGGTGGGAGGTAGATACGGACGACTTCGGGCGACTTATTGGCGACGACATCAAGGAAGCCGGGGTCTTGGTGCGTGAAGCCGTTGTGGTCCTGACGCCACACGGTAGCAGTGAGGAGAATGTTGAGGGAAGCAATTTTGGCCCGCCATTCGACTTCCTGAGACTTCTCGATCCATTTGCAGTGTTGGTTGACCATTGAGTCAATGATATGAATGAAGGGCTCGTAGCTGTTCAGTAGACCGTGGCGGCCGGAGAGAGTGTAGCCCTCCAGCCATCCCTCACAGGTGTGTTCAGACAGCATTTCCATGACACGACCGGATAAGGCAAGGTTGCCACCATCGGCATCCTCTTCAAAGTACTCGCCCATCCAAGCTTTCTTGCCTGCTTGGTAAATGGCACCGAGCTTGTTGGATTCGGTCTCGTCAGGACCGAAGACACGGAAGTTGGTCTGGTTGGCGGCTATTATGTCGCGCAGGAAGATGGCCATGTTGGACATGCTGGGGGCGTCGGTGGTGCCACTTTTGTGGACTTCGATTGCGTAGTTACGAAAGTCGGGCATGTGCAGGGGCTTCTTGAGTAGACCACCGTTGGCGACAGGGTTGGCACTCATACGGCGGTTGCCTTGAGGTGCGAGCTCCTTGAGCTCGGGGATCAGCTTGCCACTCTCGTCGAAAAAGTTTTCGGGCTCGTAGCCGCGCATCCAATCCTCCAAGAGCTTCAAGTGAGCTACGTTGGAGGCGACATCGGGAAGAGGTATTTGGTGGGCCCTCCAGAAACCTTCGAGGTAGTGACCATCGACCTTGCGAGGACCGGTCCATCCCTTTGGCGAGCGCAGAACAATCATAGGCCAGTGAGGACGGAATGCCTTCCCTGACTCACGCGCTTGTTTCTGATAAGCCCGAATCTCCGTCACACACTTTTCCAATGTGGCAGCCATGGCTTGATGCATGGTTTCCGGGTCGCTGCCCTCGACGAAATATGGTGTCCAACCGTAACCGATGAAAAGGCTTTCGATCTCTTTGTGGCTGACACGAGCGAGGACTGTAGGATTATTGATTTTGTAGCCATTGAGATGCAAAACAGGTAGGACCGCGCCATCGGTGATCGGGTTGAGGAATTTAGTGGAGTGCCAGCTAGTGGCAAGAGGTCCGGTCTCGGACTCGCCGTCACCGACCATCGTCAGAGCAATTAAATCTGGGTTATCGAAAACGGTGCCGAAAGCGTGCGAAATCGAGTATCCGAGCTCTCCACCTTCGTGAAGGCTGCCTGGGGTTTCTGGAGTGGCATGTGACCCAATTCCGCCGGGAAATGAAAACTGCTTGAAGAAGCGACGCATTCCCTCAACATCCTCGGATTTGTCGGGATAGACTTCGCTGTAGGTTCCCTCAAGGTAGGCTTGCGAAAGTACTGCCGGAGCCCCGTGGCCTGGGCCGGAGATGAAGATCGAATCTAAGTCATATTTCTTAATGAGGCGGTTGAAGTGGATGTAAGTGAAGATTTGCCCGGCATCAGAACCCCAGTGACCCAACAGTCGCGACTTGAGATGCTCGACTTTGAGAGGCTCCCTCAGGAGGGGGTTTTGCTTCAGGTAGAGCATACCCAAGCACAGGTAGAGAGAGGCCTTGAAGTAGTCGTCGATCTTCTTGGCCTCTTCCTTGCTCAGCGGCGTATTCTTGACTGTCGCACGGGCAACACCGTAAGGCGAGATGGTCTCGATGGAGACATCGTCCGATGCGTGGGGTGCCATCTTGGCGATTGGTGGTGGTGAGTGAGTGGTTGTGTAAAGGTGAGGAATAATGAAGCTTGGATCCTGTCTATTGCTAAATCCGTGTTGGCGGCGAAGCTACAGATTTCACGGCTAGGCTGTAGGCTGTAGGCTGGACTGGCTCAGGCTGTCGCGACGAAGACGGAATAGCTGAGAAGTCCTTCCTTAGTAGTTGTAGAATACCCCTGGGCTGGACTGGCCGACTTTTAAAAGGACAGTCTGGAGAAAATTGTCGCTATAACCGCCGCTGACATGTGGGAATGGGACGATGAGCTTGGGATGGGTGGTATTGTGGTCGGGGGCGGCTATAAGTGGTGTGATACTGCACGAGCTACCACTGGACACTGCGCTTGGTCGGAACTGGCGGATCGAGAACACGGGTGGCTGACGACACCACTGGCGATTAGCGTGACACGTGGAAAAGTGGACTTATCAGGGTAGAATCTGCTCGCAACTTTTGACGCGTACCCACAAAAATAAGTGAGGTGGAAAGATGATCGCAAGAGGCATCATTCTTATTACACTGCAGCCATCTGCATCCAGACTCGAGCAGCAGGCGAGCGAACCCCTCCGCCAGTCGTCTCTTGCCTGAGAGCAGCGAGACCTACGTCGCCAAATCAGGCAGATAACATGGGTGCCGAAGAAAAGAAGACATCACGAAAAGAAGAAGATCTCAATCGGCGATGCAGGAACGTACGATACATGCGGCGCAATTTTGCATAAATCTGGGGGATGGAAAGGTGGCATGATGTTTGCAGGTCGTGAATCGATACCCAAGAGAAGAACACAGATAAATATAGATTCATGGAAACGCGTCCTAAAGAAATAAGTAGTATTATTCTATAGAGAATGAAGAGACAGAGATAGCCATGTATATTTCATCGTAGCCTGAGCTGTTCCCCGCGAGATATACGCTGCTGAAGTCGGGGTGGTTGCGTTAGCGAGGTGTGGGAGATGTGGGCAGACGCCAAACAGTTCATCCTCTCCCAACTCTCTCTCAAACTCAAAGCTCAAGAAGAGCTCCCGTCAACTAGCGTCGGCGCAAACTGTATGTCAGCACACACTGAACCAAGCTTGACCTGCGACAATCAATCACTTTGGAACTAACATTTTCACAGCTGATTCCTCCTCGACCTGCTCTAGTTGAAGAAACTTATGACCCAGCGGAGCAAGGTCTTTATCGTCGCAAGCGGCTACTCTGGTGTTGGGCTGGATCTGTCTAAGATTCTCTACCAAGCAGCATCGGCTTCTTGTCCAGAATCTTGGGAGCGCGGACATTTAGCGCTCGGGTCTGACGTTTACATTTCGCCAGACAGAAACCCTGGACAGCAAGTTCAGTAGAGGTCATGCTGCCAGAATACCAGTTGCACAGCAAAATACCGGCTGTGTCAACATGCTGTTACAGGGTTGACCTGAACTAGATAATTACTGGAGAACGAATACAACAAGGGAGAAGCCTTTTATAGACAACTGAAAGGAAGCCATTCGCATTGCGGGTACCCAACCATTTGACCAGCTACTGAACACCTCGGCCAACTTCTTGAGTCCAAGTTGAAGGACTAGCTTCGGATTATTGCAAGTTGAATGATAGCAACGAATAGCTTATATGGTCTACGACTTGGACGGGGTTAATAATGCATTGAATAGCAATCCCGAACGGTGCTAAATGACATTTATTCTGAGCCAATGCAGCTTTTGAAGCTTGTGACATTACCGCCCAGCCAGCATCCGGCGACCTTAATGAAATAATCGAAAATTCACGATATTTTCTCAAGAAGGTCGTTTGAGATGGAGTGTCATTTCTTCTATGTCGTCGTCGTTTGTTGTTACATGTTTAAGCGAAAATTGGCTAAAATAATATAGAAAGAGCGGTGTTTTTGTCTTGTCGGTCCGTGTGTTTGGCTCTTGCATTCGAAGTATAGTAATAAACGGTTCGTAGTTTAAATTCATGCGTTTGTTGGTTCCTGACAGAGATCAAAGAAGGGATTTGTTGAAAATATTCTAATGTCTTTACATCAAGTTTCTCACTCGTCCATTGCAAGGATCGATCCTGACACTATAGCACTGAACGTGCAAGAAATAACAGGGGACAAGGCCAAACGCAAAAGAGGTTAAAACCAGAATTGCTACTGCCTGTCACAGTCTCACAACCAGGCGTCATCTTTTGCGAAGTGTTTGGGTGATCACAGATTTGGCCGGGCAAATTTCTCGTCTATGAAGAAATGGCAACATATAAGCGACCCAGAACCTGCTTCTGCAGCAGTGTCCCGAGTAAGTACATAGCGATGGTGGCGGACCGTCACATAAAGTGTACCTATAGTCTAATAACGATAGCACTTTGCTTTGTGAGGAAAAAGGGAACAGTCCATCAATATTTGCAAGAGCTCGACTTTCAGGTTTGAAGTTGGCGACGCAGGGTAGTATTGTTTGCGGTTTGACAATTTTCAGTTTCATTACCTTCCGCTGCTGTAACCCCATACTTCACATCAGTGGTCTACTCACTTGCAAACATGATTGATTAGAATATGCATGGCTCTTCATAGATTGAGTCGGCCGTCTGATAGAGTTGGGTCAAGAGCATGTGCGTATCCAAGTCATAATATGTTCCCGAATTGATAATAATGGCATGCGAGATCCCCAAGGTTCTTGAGTCGCCGTCATTAAATGATAGTCCAATAACGGCGCCAATCCTATGACGATGCTTCAGACTCATAATGTCAAAATCGGGGACAATATCTTTTCCTAATTCGATCGAATTGAAAACTTTGTCGTCGATCCGAAAGCGAGGTACGTGATCTTCGCCGTTTTCAGGAGTCAATGGAACGTCTAGGTCGTCTTCCTGTAAGAGAATCGCGTTCTTGCCTCGCCCGTGTACGTGATCTTGCCAAACATAGCCTGAAGCTATTGACTCCAACACTATTTTTATTGATGTGAGCTTGATATTCAAGATCCCAACTATTCGCGAGATATCGTCGACTTGAATTGAAATGTATAATCCAAGTGGGATCTGTTCGCAAAGAGAAGCTTCACAATTGTTGTAAAGTACCATTTCAGCTTTTAAAGGAACATCGACATATGTATGCTTTGATGAAAACGAAAATATCTTTTTCATGCCAGTCACTTTTGGTAGCCCTCCGGGCGCAAAGTACTCTTCTGGTAACTTGCCACACTTGGCTGAGAGAACAGCATTCCTATACTCCGTGGCATTTTTGCCGCTGTTGCGAATATAAGGCTTCTCTGACGCGTGCCCGACCAAAGCAGGAATCACGGTAATTGTGCAAGATGCTGACTTATTCCATCTGAAGATCCCAGGGCGATTGACAGTAGCAATCACACGATAATCGACATACATCTCATTGTCGGCGTAAAAAGTGGGCGGGAGACCAGTCCTTACCAAGTCAGCAATCTCCCCTGAGTGTTGGCGGGCCCTCGTTGAGCGATGCTTTAGTGCGAGACATGTGCACTCTGAAAATACAGGAACTTCAAACGCGAAAAATAAGATCTGCTCACCAGGGCGTAATATTGTGCCCCTTGGTTGATCAAAGAGTGAGGTAACAATGTCGACGTGCGTATGCTGCTCGACTTCCTGTGACACCTGACCCTGAGCGTTGACCTCTGTTCGCGCAGTAACTGAGACTCCTCTAAAGCGAACCGATATGTCGTCAATACTAGCTGGTTCTTTCAGAGTGATACCGACTATACCAGTCAATGAAGACCCGACAGAGACGACCTTACTATCGACTACCAACGCTTGTTAGTACGTACGACTCCGCAGAAAGTCATGAGATGCACTTACGAAACAAGGAAACTTGCATGGTAGATACTTTCAGTATGAATACCTCTATTATAACATGAAAGTAGACGAGAAGGAAGGCTATGGCTTCTTTTATAAGCGAATCTTTCTACATTCACCCAAATGCCAGCTCTTCGTGCACCTCCGGCTATGGCCATATGGGAGTCGATATCGGGTACCTTATACGTCACCGTACGCTTGCGGCGACGGATATTGGCGTTGCTCCCGAAGTTTCTGATATATAGGGGCCATGTTCATGACGGTGCATAGAACGGTCTGAGGACGTACGTCAAATATTTGGTTTCCTCGGACCGCCTCACCAGTTACGTTTAGTCATATTGCGTAATATGTTTTGCCCAAAGTCTCCTATGAGGATATGACTAATGTACCGACCGACAAAGGTTATCTATCGCCGCAGCGAGCTGTATCTACATCCGGAATACGCGCCATTTCCTATTTCCGCCCGGATAACATAATTTAACTCTTGTCACTCCAATTATTTAGACAAGCTCCCCTCTGTGTCCGCCACTGAAATCAAGATGGTCGCAAGCTTCATGAATGTCCGAAAGCTCAAACTTAAAATGTGTGGGTCAGTATTAAGAACGTCGCTCCTGAATAATCAGGGTTCAGGGCGCGCACATCACCTGGAAAGCATACTTCTGACAAGTTTCCTGTGCGAAGCTTCGCACGAGTCCCAGCCAGAATAAGACCCATCATATTGCAAAATACGTCGCACG
Organism: Lipomyces starkeyi; assembly: GCA_018804115.1. Taxonomy (NCBI): domain Eukaryota; kingdom Fungi; phylum Ascomycota; class Lipomycetes; order Lipomycetales; family Lipomycetaceae; genus Lipomyces; species Lipomyces starkeyi. The sequence goes on from JAGJTG010000014.1 coordinate 468,105, forward strand.
CCTGAAGCTGCACAAAACTATTTGTCAAATCAGAAAATCAGTCTTGTATTGGCGCTTGGAGATTGTATTATAGACCATTTTGATATGATATGATGGTCCGTTATATTAGGGCCTGATTCTATTTTTAAATGGTCCTTCCATTTTACTTTTTTTAAATGGGAGCCCCATTGAGAGTGGGGCCATGATTTCCTTCTAATGGAGGTCCCATTTAGATCCGGGTCAGAGGGAGCTTTATATGGAGCTTAGCTTAGGGCCTGATTCTTTTTTTTAATGGCCCTCCCATTTAAATTCGGAAAAAAAAAAGAATCACCCCTTCTAATGATACTCCCATTAAACCTAAAAAGAAGCACCCCTTCTGATGGTACTCCCATTATACCCAAAAAGAATCACCCCTTCTAATGGTACTCCCATTATACCCAAAAAGAATCAGGTAACGTTAAATGGAGCTCCCATTTGACTAGCGTAAATGGAGTTGAAATGGAGGTCAGCCTTTTCCTATACAAAAAGCTAATGGAGGTCTGACCTCCATTTCAACTCCATTTACGACAGTGAAACCTACCGAAACACCACCCTTCTGACCACTCCTCACAGTAGCACGCTTCTACAATGCGCTCCCAACAGCAGATCGATATCGAAGACGATTTAATCGACGACCTCTTCCTTACGATTATACTAGAGTCCTTACAAAGGGATGGGGGAAAGGAGGCGGGAAACAAAAGGCCACAGAGGAGGAGGGATTTGAACAAAAACGCGGGGCAACAGTACCTGGACCAGCTACTTAACTGTGGCCACCCTGAACGCATTAAGGGCGCCTTAAGGATGTCTCGAGGTACCTTTATTTCCCTACACAACTGGCTTGTAAACCATACCCAGTTGAGAGCCTCAATGCATGTTTCAGTGGAGCTGAAACTAGCAATCTTCCTACATATCGTCTCCCGGCCAGCTTCACAGAGAGATACTATGGAACGCTACTTTGTTGGAAACAGGGTAGTCAGCGAGTAAGCTACCTATAATCGATTTGAAACCAGACCTTAGCTAATTGCTAGTAGATCATTTCATGAAGTTCTCGATTCGCTGCTTATCCTTTACCCCTCCTTTGTCAAACTCCCTGATCTAAATACTCCCCTTGCATCTCGAATCTCCGACGACCCTCGATTTTATCCATGGTTTAAAGATTGCCTAGGAGCTTTGGATGGTACACATATTGCCGCACATACTAGTCTGGAGGAGCAACCTAAATTTCGGAACCGCAAAGGCTTTTTGTCACAGAACGTACTTGCTGTTTGTGACTTCGACCTGAATTTTGTATACGTTTTGCCTGGTTGGGAAGGCTCAGCGCACGACGGGCGAGTACTCTTAGATGCTCAGGCTTCCCAAGGCTTTGTTACGCCTCCAGGTAAGTACTGGTTAGGTGATGCTGGCTATGGAAATAGTGAGTATGTTCTTGCACCATATCGATCGGTGCGGTACCATTTGAAGGAGCAACGGCTGGCTAATTTAAAGTACTTCTCCATCTACCTTGTCTTCTTTTGCATACTAATTTATATGGGAATTTAGGCCAGAGAATGCCAAGGAGCTGTTTAACCTCCGCCACGCCTCATTACGCAATGTTATTGAACGGATATTTGGAGTTATAAAGAGGAGATTTAAAATACTAGCGGTAATGGGGGAGTATTCAATTCAAACACAGATTCAGCTAGTACTTGGCCTCCTTGGCCTCTTTAACTTTATTCGTCAAAGGGAAGGTGTTGAGCTGAATGATGATATTAGTGACAATGCAGGAGACTTAACTCCTTTGGTAGCTGCAACAAGGTCTCAATCTCAAGGCTCTAAAGCTATGAATGACTTTAGGGATAAGGTTGCTCAAGAGATGTGGGTAGCGTACTGTCAGCATATTGGAAGGGAGATTTAAATCTAATATATGACTGGGCCCAAAGTCTGCAGAGTTCAAGTGACAAATGTCGTATTTACTATATAAGAACACACTAAACAAGACTCTTAAGCGTCCTAACAACCATACCCAAAGGCCCAAGCACCTTATTCATAAAGGATTTCAACACCTGCATGTCTTTCTAGCCACCGGTCTCTCCTAGCCACATCTTTAATACTAGTAAACATGCTTGATTTGGACTCGTTTTCAAGGCAATCTAAAGCCATATCCATATGCTCACTTGACAGTTTTCTAGAGTACTCCTCCTCTAAAAGATCAATAGCTTGTTGAAGTACGTTGCGGCGAGAGCGAGCTAGCTGTGTGATAACCTTCTCAATTAACTGATATGGACCCCCTTGTAAAATCTCCTTCTCCTCCTCCTTCTCTAACTTATCGTTATTAATTCGCCGTCGTTTTCGAAGAGGGCCTGAGGCCGAATAAGGAGAGGGAGTAGAGCTACTTCCAGAGGAGGAGGGAGCTCTAAGAAGAGGGTCGAGAAGGGGGGAATCTGAAGGTCGATTTATTAGCGTAGTAGCGTAGCCACCAGTAGCCATTGAAGGGGCGTATAGCTCATCTAGAAGTTCGGTGAATTCAAGGGCATTATAACGGTGCCATTTGCATGATTTTCGGTGCTGATTTGTTAGTAAATATCACCAAAAGAGCGACTAGAAAACATACCCTAAGCACCTCATCCCATGCCTCTGGAGCTGCCGTAACACAACGAGTTTCTGGGTGAATCCCAAAGCCAGACTGACCAATCAACCACTTCCAATCTTTGTAATAAGCCTTGTAATTTGACTCCTTGCTCTTTAACTTCTCGATCGATAAGACGTGCTGAATATTTGAAGGAGCTCTTGATCGGACGACCTCCAAAGCGTCTACCTAGGCCTCTTGTTTGAACCCTGAATCGGCTCTTTTCCCATGTCTGACCTTATCCAAGAGAGTTGTAAACAGCCCCTCCTCCATTGTATAGGTCCATGCTAGCCTTGAAGGACCCTGGACTTCTGTTTTCTGGCCTGTTTTGATAGGTCCAACCTCTGTAGACTCTGGTCCGGATTCGAAGGCAGAGGAGGTGGGTAGAGGAGTATCGAAAGGGTCTTCTGAATCAGGAGGAGGGGGGTATTCGAAACGCTCTTCTGGCGGCAGTGGTCGGGGAGGGGAAGAGACAGTAATTGTATCTTCTTCAAGAGGCTCTATAAACTGTGAAGGCTGTATAGATTCAGGACGACTTCTCTTATTAGTACGGGTCATTTCAAAAATATCAAATATTGATACGAAAGAGAATCAGAGGGAGAAATTATTAGCGTGTAAAGCCTTTATTGTAAAAATTACTGGAGTCGCGCTACGCGGTTGTAGGCTCTGCCCAATTTATTTTCTTTTTAACGCGTAAATTTCGTGTCTAATCCCGGTCACGTGCGGATTCAAATGGGACCTCCATTTGACACCTAAATGGAGCCCAAATGGAGCTCCATTTAAAGCGCCATCTGACCCGGATCTAAATGGGACCTCCATTAGAAGGAAATAATGGCCCCACCGTAAATGGAGCTCCCATTTAAAAAAGTAAATGGAAGGACCATTTAAAAAAAGAATCAGGCCCTTAGCTCTTTGAATCAAGACGTGACCCGGAATTTACGCGTTAAAAACAAAATAAACTGGGGAGAGCCTACAACCGCGTAGCGCGACTCTAGTAATTTATAATAGGGTAAAAGTCCAAAATACCACTGAAACTTTTCAAAAAGTCCAAAATACCACTGGGCTTTGTACCAACCGGACCCGAGTAATTTTTCGATTCCCCTGTACAAATTACCCTCCTTTTCTCGAACGCGTTTCTGTTTATCCCATGAACCAAACTGAGCGTTTTGGTTTACACACGCGAGCTCTAGCTTAGGCCCAACACTACCGGTTTACCTTAACATTATCTACCATGCCCGTACAAATTGGAGACAACTTCCCCGACAAAGGAGCTTTTATGTTTACTATGAAGGAAATTGCCATTAAAGAAGGGTATCAATTCACCGTCCCTTATTCTGCAGTCTATCCTCACGAATACGAAGTCAGAACACCAGGAGGAGAAAGCTTTCCGGTGTATTTAAATTCGAGGTCTTGTCCGTGCAGGCGATGGACATACACGGGGGTTCCATGCGCACATGCTGTTGCTGCGATTAGCTTTGCGGGCGGAGATTATGTGGACTTTGTCGATGATTATCTCAAGGTCGATGCTTTCGAAAGAACGTGTGCCCGAGGAATTCACGCCATGTCCACGGTAATCGTGACAGAAGATGACGATTTACCACACGTTGGACCACCCAACACACGACGTCCACCTGGACGCCCTCACAAGAAGAGGGTCAGAACGGAAGACGTTGGGATCGCGAAAAAAAGGGTGAAGGTGACATGCGGCCTTATGCCACAAGCAACTTGGGCATAATGCGTCGACATGCACAGAGCCTCTGCAGGAGTAGTGAGGTGGGAGACTGGCACGGAGAAGGCCTTAATATCATGTACAAATGTAGCTTAGCCCCGATTTAAATGTCAAATTTTGTTTGCACTGCTCTAACTATCACAACGTTCACTGCTCCGCTACTCTGACCCGCTGACCTGGGTCCGGAGGGTACGAACCCAGTGGTATTTTGGACTTTTTGAAAAGTTTCAGTGGTATTTTGGACTTTTACCCTAATTTTTACAATAAAGTACACGCTAATAATTTTCTCCCTCTGATTTCTCTTTCGTATCAATATTTGATATTTTTGAAATGACCCGTACTAATAAGAGAAGTCGTCCTGAATCTATACAGCCTTCACAGTTTATAGAGCCTCTTGAAGAAGATACAATTACTGTCTCTTCCCCTCCCCGACCACTGCCGCCAAAAGAGCGTTTCGAATACCCCCCTCCTCCTGATTCAGAAGACCCTTTCGATACTCCTCTACCCACCTCCTCTGCCTTCGAATCCGGACCAGAGTCTACAGAGGTTGGACCTATCAAAACAGGCCAGAAAACAGAAGTCCAGGGTCCTTCAAGGCTAGCATGGACCTATACAATGGAGGAGGGGCTGTTTACAACTCTATTGGATAAGGTCAGACATGGGAAAAGAGCCGATTCAGGGTTCAAACAAGAGGCCTGGGTAGACGCTTTGGAGGTCGTCCGATCAAGAGCTCCTTCATATATTCAGCACGTCTTATCGATCGAGAAGTTAAAGAGCAAGGAGTCAAATTACAAGGCTTATTACAAAGATTGGAAGTGGTTGATTGGTCAGTCTGGCTTTGGGATTCACCCAGAAACTCGTTGTGTTACGGCAGCTCCAGAGGCATGGGATGAGGTGCTCAGGGTATGTTTTCTAGTGGCTCTTTTGGTGATATTTGCTAAGAAATCAGCACCGAAAATCATGCAAATGGCACCGTTATAATGCCCTTGAATTCACCGAACTTCTAGATGAGCTATACGCCCCCGCAATGGCTACTGGTGGCTACGCTACTACGCTAATAAATCGACCTTCAGATTCCCCCCTTCTTAGAGCTCCCTCCTCCTCTGGAAGTAGCTCTACTCCCTCTCCTTATTCGGCCCCAGGCCCACTTCGAAAACGACGGCGAATTAATAACGATAAGTTAGAGAAGGAAGTGGAGAAGGAGATTTTACAAGGGGGTTCATATCAGTTAATTGAGAAGGTTATAACACAGCTAGCTCGCTCTCGCCGTAACCTAATTCAACAAGCTATTAATCTTTTAGAGGAGGAGTACTCTAGAAAACTGTCAAGTGAGCATATGGATATGGCTTTAGATTGCCTTGAAAACGAGGCCAAATCAAGCATGTTTACTAGTATTAAAGATGTGGCTAGGAGAGACCGGTGGCTAGAAAGACATGCAGGTGTTGAAATCGTTTATAAATAAGGTGCTTGGGCCTTTGGGTATGGTTCTTAGGACGCTTAAGAGTCTTGATTTAGTGGGTTCTTATATAGTAAATACGACATCATTTGTCATTTGAACTCTGCAGACTTTGGGCCCAGTCATATTTTAAATTTAAATCTCCCTTGCAATATGCTGACAGTACGCTACCCTCATCTCTTGCAACCTTATCCCTAAACTCATTCATAACTTTAGAGCCTTGAGATTGAGACATTTTTGTAGCTACCAAAGGAGTTAAATCTCCTGCATTGTCACTAATATCATCATTCAGCTCAACACCTTCCCTTTGACGAATAAAGTTAAAGAAGCCAAGGAGGCCAAGTACTAGCTGAATCTATGTTTAAATTGAATGCTCCCCATTACCGCTAGTATTTAAATCTCCTTCTTTATAACTCCAAATATCCGTTCAATAACATTGCGTAATGAGGCGTGGCGGAGGTTAAACAGCTCCTTGGCATTCTCTGGCCTAATAAATTCCCATATAAATTAGTATATAAAAGAAGACAAGGTAGATGAAGAAGTCCTTTAAATTGATATGGTGCAAGAACAAACTCTACATCAGGTATCCAATCCGTCGTCTGAATTCTTGCTCATTTCTTGGGTTATTGTCTGGCACTTGCTGCAGTTGCGCATAGTCTCCAATGTTATATTCTTCTCCTTGGTTTCGTTCATTTGAAACAGGCCCACTATCTTCTTAATTTATCCAGACTGATCATCAATCTAAAGACATGAAAACCAATGATTCTGCTGCCTATACAGCTGCTCTTGATCTAAACCCCTGTATGAAATGGGAGTATATAACCTCAACTTGGCAGGCAGAATGGATCCCTGACGCTAAGGCTCTGGTTGCAAAACTATGGAAGAAGTATCGCCGTAGTAGTGATACTACCGTTCCAAATCCTAACGTTTTTACGATCTGGAAGCTGCAAAAGTCAGCTAGGAGAGCTGATTACGTCGATGAGTATGTTCGACATATTCGAGAACCTCCAGTCCCTCAGGACCATATAAAGCAGGGTGCACGCTCCTGGTGGCTTGAAGAGCGTCAGCAACGACTTATATCCAAATCTATCAAAAATGGCGCTTGATTCTGACGATTCCTGCCATGTCAGCTGCTCCTGAACGTCTCTTTTCCTCAGCAAATACCACTATTTCAGACCGTCGTAATTGAGACTACAGAGGCAATTGAATGCCTTAAGACCGGGAGGAAAATACAGAACATGAAGCTTGAGACAGCAGTGACGTTGGACTAAGGGATCAGGTGACCTAGGGGGCGACAGCGAGGTGGCGACAGCAGGGTCTGGAAGTACGGGCGTATACCTTAAGTATTACTATTGGACTCACTGACTGCCGCAATTGGAGAGAAGACTGTTAATCGAACAATTATCGAAGGTGAAAGGAAACTTGCTGGTGGGTTTGGGCTGTTACCACAACTACAAGCGCATTTTCATTTTGGTTAACCTTTTGCGGGGCTGGCTGATCAAACCATCAAGTTCCTACCATGCCGTGCTGTAATTTACGCGTAGTTCTATGACAGAACCTCCGAGTCACATGCAGCTGAACAAAACATGTACTGAATTCAGCAAAAGTTCTATCTAACACAGCACGAATTGATTATAAAGGCATGCTTTCATCCACGTTTCGACGACAAAATAAATTAGAATCACAATGACGGAAAATATTTTATCTAGCCAACTCACTTCTCGAAAGAAATACGACAAGATTGTGGACAGCCTTCAAGTCGTGGCAACTGACCACGATCGGCTGTCCCATCAACCAGATGATACTTGCGCAATATATTAACCCGTCCCTTTATCCGATGCCGTAGCTTAGCGCTATGATAATCGGGAAAATGCCCTTGGAACGCGGGGAACGGAGACTGGAGGCCCTGCTAAGCCTCCTAGGAATAGACTAATTTTACGTGAGAGTTGATTGAGGGAAGCTCGTTTATCTTCTATGTGCGTGTAGTGATACTGTCATACGAAAGCTATCGCTATTACTCTCGAATTGGATCAGAAATTGGTGATTAGGTGACCCGGCCTTGTCTTTCCCATTCTCCCTTTACTGAGACATGGCGCCACTATATCCTCAGTCTCACGAAGAAGTGTAAGGTTTATACCGACCAGAAGAATCTAGAATACTGCACTACACGGCAAGACATCTCCAAGCGGCAATTGCGATGGTCCGAGACGTTAGGCAACTTTAGCTTTATCATTGGTTTTCCGCAAGGGACGAGAAAATAGTCTTGCCGATGCATTGTCTGGGGTGATTGAGTTGGAGGAAGGACGGGCTGAGGGTGTGTTATTGCCGCAGGATATTGAAGTGGAGACGGCTACGCAATTGAATGTTGTACAGTTGATGATGGAATCGGATAGCGATCTCGAAGAAAGAATTCGGAAGAATATGGCAGATGATGTTTGTTCGAGCGAATTGGTGAAAAAATTGGAGGAGCGGAAGGACGTACCACCGAAGACGAGGGATGAGCACGGCTACTCGTTAATAGATGGTTTGGTGTATAAAGATAGTCAGCTATGTGTACCTGATACTGATCCCCGATCTGAGACTATGTCCGTGGGAACACCGCGGTTGGCAAAGATGTGTTCAATGGAAAGGTCTGCTAACTGTTCAGCGGTGGTCGTCTTGTTGGTCGCAATGAACCGCGCCATCTTCGTCAACCGGTCCGCAACCACCAGGATCGAGTCGTAGGAGTCCGACACCGGTAAGTCCGTGATAAAATCCATTGATAGCGAGGTCCAGGGGCACGCCCCGGAAGTGACTGCAGTCCCGAAAGGCAATCGGCGGGTCACTTTCGTCTGCTGATATCGCGTACAGGAATGCATGAATTGGTTGATGGAGCGCCGCATGCCGGGCTAGAAGAAGTCTCGACTAACCAGATCGTAGGTCCGCATACGCCTAGGGTGTCCCGCGGTCAAACCGTCGCGGTAGGAAGACAGAATATCCGTTCTCAGTCCATCTATGTTCTGGTCAGCTTTCTTGAAGACCGCGAAGATCAAAGCGAAGTACTTGACAGCGTCTCATCCGCAAACAGACGGCCAAACAGAGCGCGTCAACCAGTCATTAGAACAATACTTGCGCCTCTATACGATGTGGCGACAAGACAATTGGGTCGAACTGTTACCGTTTGCTCAATTCACCTACAATAACACGGTTAACGCTTCGATACAGACTAGGCCATTTTTCGTAAGCACCCACTACCCACTCCCTCAAAATAAGTCGAGGAGAACAATGCATTTCTCAATGGCTCAGAGTGCTTTTCAATAGCTGCTTCATCGAAGCTAACGCAGTAGAAATCTTTCGGTAAAGTTATTGCCATCATCCGCATCTACCCGATATTGCAGTTGTCGCTGATAAAAGCTAAATGCTTTTATTTGTTATTTACTCTGTTGACGTGTCGACGCTCTTCTGTCAGACCCAGCGCAATGCCCAGATGAAAATGTACAGCACATACCCTGGCTTCTTGAAGACTTTTATATGACTGTGACACAGCAACTTCGATGGCAATCATATTCTTCAGGTCGTCATTGTGCAGGTAACTAAATGCACCATCCCACTCCCTGACCGTGCGTCCATGAGCGGTGTCGATGTCCTCCGTAATACTAGTAGCCTGGGACACGCCACTCACGATGGATTTCTCGACTCCACTTCGAACCATAATCCGACCCCCAGCACGTCCGAGATGGTCCAACAACTCACCCACCATATCTCCATGCAGTGGGGTTGGGGTGGCCACGACGATCATAATTTGGCGTTTCCCATCATATCGTAGTCGAGGAACCTATATCCTGCGTCAGCGGATGTCCAGTCGATGATCCCGCTAAGATACACACTTATTCCCCTGTACATCAAGGAGCTGTTGCGCACGCTTATATTCATCCCAACTTGCCGGGACTGAAACCCAATCTGTCCCTTCAGTAGCTTTGCCTGGCGACCGGGTTTATTCCTCGCAAGATATCAAAGCAGTGCCTCTTGTTTGCTCTGCATTCTGTCACCAGAGCATCAAGGTCCGTTTTCGAAATGCCAGAGAGGTCAGTATCCTGGATACTCTTACTCTGGACAAGCGATGACAGTCGTGCCACTTAGACCTTGAGATCGGCGAATGCAGTTTCCTTTCGACCTTAGCATATTGACAGCCGCTGGCAGTGCTGCTGGTATCTACACGGTAGCCGCCTGGCCGCGAAAAGTGTGAAGATACACGAGGAACAGGTGCTTACGAATCCCATTTTTATAGCATTAATTATGCATGAACATCCCAGCTAATTGGTATACATCCCTTCTCCCTCTTGGACGTCATGATTGATTGTGATAGTCAACCTCAACTTTCGAACAGACCGACATGGAATAGTCAAGACGCTTCAGGCGGGAACTTCCAATATACAGCCTCTTGAGTACTGAGTGCCAAGATTCAACATATTGTTAGTTTCGATTAATCCATTTGCTGAGCGATGGCACTCTGCCCAACGCACTCGACTCCGATACCAGTACGACTCCATGTATTGCACGAAGTCATTGGTTATCTCTGAATTCTGCTCACATTTAGTCTTCAAGCTGTGTCATTTCTGATCGAACAGTTTTGTTGTAGGGATATTTCTCAAGTCGAAAGGACTTGCTTGAGCTCCTTTCGAATGACTTTAGCTGTTGAAGAACTCCCTTTAACGGTTTTCTTATTGGTTTGGCATGGTCCTAACACGTACCACGTAAGAACAGAAAGAACCTGATAAAGTATGACATAAACTCACTCTCGGGCCTCCACATCAGCTCTCCCCTCCGGGAAGTGTGGCCGTGTCAGCTCCGCAGGCATACCTACATATATCCCATAATTTGCACATTGTATCCATCCGAGAACAGTGCGAAGGACATTCCTAGTCGAGACCGGAGGGGTCTGCTTGGCTTTCTGAGAAGGCTGGGAAGAGCTAGAGACCAGTACCGCCTCTGCGACAACATTGTCCTTGCGTTCTGACATATCCGTGAAATCCAGTTCGGACGTCTCCACTACATACAAGAGGGCTGTCCGGCTTGATGGATATTATCAGCATACTTAAAAATAATCATACAATAATTTTTCCAGTACACTTGCTTCGAGACGCAGAAACCACTGAAGGGGCAAATTGGGGCCATGTGATATTTAATGTACAATTATTTGACCAAGCGATTGGAAAATGAGAAGAAACGTTAATACGAATGGGACGTTAAGAGCAGTTGTACTATGGGCACTGTAAGATTTGTTTGGAACGTTAATTACTGACGATAGCGAAAAGTTGTGCTGCTTTAATTTTGTAGCAATTTTGTAGCATAGCAATTTTAAATTGAGAGAATTGGAGTTTTCTAAAATGTGAACGCAGACGGCATGGAGATATAGAACTGCAGCGCTGACAAGTTCATCTTCAAGCCATGCGAACGGTGAGAGTAGCATTATGCTTTATCGCCAATGAGCAAACCGACGGTTACATCTGGGTTTTGCAGCAACTAAGTGAGTGCAACTGTGCTATATATTGTGCGGACAAAAAACTGACATTTGCGCAGAAGCAATTGTATTTCCAGAGGAACAATTAAAAGTAGTCATAACCGATGCAGATAGGTCTCTTATGATGGCCCTGTCCAAAGTTTTCCCGAATGCTATCAACCAGCTCTGTAGATGGCATATTGAACAGAATATACTAAAAAATTGCCAGAGTATTTTAGGCGCTGATGAATGGTTTATGTTCATTCACACTAAGAAGTGCCAGCCACTACTGTTTAGTCCTCGAGAGCGTCCAGTTGTAACTCCATGCATCCTTACCGTTTACTACTAACTGGAAGCCCAGGTTCCAGATGCTTGGTGATGATGTGTCAATGTCAATGATCCGAACTTGAATATGCCATGGGGATGCGAATACATCGCTACATCGGTATCTTCACCCTGGCCATACTGCCTATCAAACGGCTGATAAAACTGACTCAGTGGCGAGATCGAGGACTCGATAACCCTTGGGATGTCCCGTCAGGAGACGGGAATACAGTTGGTGGCATGTCGTGTCGATCCTATGTGGGTAACGCTCCACAAGCCATCATATGACAGTTGAAGTGGGGATTACTGACACCGCTGAGTATCACCACTCCTTCGGACGCCCACATTTCTCGAGCAGGAGCTGGCTCTCCCACAAATATTCAGCCCAGCTATCGTTCGCCTCTGGTCCGCGTGAAAGGAGCACCGCTGACAAGGTCCTTCCAGCCGTTGTCTGTCTCGAGCCACTTCTCGACATCCCGTCTTTGCATTTCGTCCAGCATTGTCTTCCCCGGCCCATCATCCATGGCAGACGAAGATCTATACCTCCGCGTATCTGTGACAAAGAAAGACACAGCTCCTCGCCTGAACGAGTAGTAAGTTGCACCTTTTCGGGAGGCGGTGGATTAGCAGCATAGTGGTAGTATAAATACGGTTAGATGGCATTCTTGGTACAAGCCAGTCTCGTTTCCCGACCAGTCATTTCTGCTCTCGGGGTCGTCGTAGATATGGAGCCATGGAAGTGCGAAGAGCTCCGACGACCAACTGGGCGGGCTATACACCTGACGGTAGGTCTTGTAGTAGTCGCCTGTCGTCCAACCGAACCTACGTGGCAGATCAATATAGCTGAAGTCGCCTTTGAAGAGGACAGAACAGAATGAAGACTGCTAATTGGAAAGGTTTCCTTATTACCGGAGACCGTTTCATCACCCTGCGGTTGGGTACCCTCAAGCAGAAGCTAGTGCAGGCGGCGAAAGGACGGACTACGGTACTCTTGGTTCAGGCTGACCGGAATTATAATAATGATCATTTATTAATTCCTTTAACCATCTGCAACGTTCTGTTCTACTCTTACGTCAGAGATTTTCGTGACTTCAGTCCGAGCAGAGTCTCTTGCCATCACCTCTCCACCAACTTGCCACCCAATTCTTGCATCTCCACAGGTAGGACATTGCCATTAACAATGCCCTTAAGTATCTGTTTGCTCTTTGTCCTACAATAAACGAATCAATTTGCCAATTACTTTGGTAAAATAATATTTCGTCAGCCTGGATCTCTTCTTCCTTGTAGTTTGGCTAACGGTTTGCCAGTGTACACATCTCCAAATAGTCTTCGTGGCGTATTTGCGTATAAACTTGTACTGTCAGCCTTTTCTACTGGGTCGTCTTCTGTGAGTATTGATGTACCACAAATATGTCAACAATCTCATTCCCACCGCGAGAGCCACTTCCAGGCCAACCCACAATCCCGTATGATTCCCACCGTACCCCCCGGCAATCAGAACGTCCTTTCCGTCAATCACGCATGTCCCATCGGCATTCTCGTGTGCAGTGTACATACACGATGAGCAGGATCCGTTGATCATGGGGCATAAGTACTCGCGGCTCTCGACCTCATTGAATAACATCCCCTCGAACACGTATCTCTGGTAGTCTATCCAGTAGAATGTGTAATACCAGAACTTGTTTAATATCCCGGGTGCGACAAGGTATCCTGCAACTGCCATCCACAGGGCGTTCGTGAATGCCGTTAGTGCCAGCGCTGCCACGAAGATGGGGACAATACTGGAAATAAGGACGACGAGTGACTCCGCAGCAATCAGATCCAAAAACAACCACATCACGAATCTGAAAAATGCTGTTGCAGTGGAGAGGTACCCCGTCATCCAGTACATCACCACACTGAACAATAGCGCGATCATCAGCAGGAACGGCGCGCCGACGAGGATATTCGCAATCAGAAATGCTAATGGTCCGTACATTTCCTCGTGCCGCTCTTTCGTGAATGTAGCATGGTCTTCGAGGAAGGACGGGATATATGCCACGGCCATGAAGCTCATGAATGCAGCGCCGAAAAATAGGGCGTTGATAAAGGCTTGGATTGAGTATTGCGTGGCGGAGAGGCGGAGCCAGACTGTGCCCATGAGGAGAGCGAGGCAGACTGGCATGAATGTTAGTATGAGAGAACTAAAAATGGAACAGCAGAACATACGATACATGACGATGCGGACACCGTAGGCGAGGATGTCACGGCGAGCCTTGATGAAAGATCGGTGAAAAAGGATATTCGACTGGCGATAAGTAAGAACGATGCTGCTTAGGGATTGACGGAATTGAGAACGACCTGTACTGTCCAAGTCATCTGTGTCGTTTAAGGAACTGTCAGAAAGTGCGCGATCGAGTTCCCGTGCTTCACCGGACGCATTCCACGCCTCAGATAGGCGAGCAACAGTTACCTTTCGCTCTTGCATTTCGACATCATCCTTCATTTCAAGGAAGTCCGTGTTGGTAATCTCGAGGAGAAATTCCGCAGGATTATAATTGTTTGGGATCACGAGTCCGCAGCGGCCAAAATACTCTGTCACCCCAGCCGTAGCGCCGAAGTAGATTTGTTTACCCGCCGAGAGCAGAAGGACAGAGTCGAAAAGCATGAACGTCGCCGTGGACGGCTGGTGGATTGACGCCACAACAATGATCTACCAAGATGTCAGCACATGAAGCTACAATCAGATACACAACACTAACCCCACTCTGCACGGCAAATTCCTTCACCCGACTTACGACCTCATATGCTGCAACGGCATCCAACCCGCTTGTAACCTCATCCAGAAATAGGACGATCCGTTCCTCACCCTCACCAGTGGCGACCAGTTTCTCACCAACACTCACCCTCCGTTTCTGCCCCCCGCTCAAGCCTTTCTGCAATGGGGTCCCAATCTTCGTGTCTCTCTGACGCGACAGTCCTAGTCTGACAATCACATCCTCAACTCGCCAAGCAATCGCGTCCTGGTGTGACGAAGTCTGTCCCAGCTTTGCTGCAAAAAGTAATGTCTCCCGTACCGTCAACGACCCAATCAATGCATCCTCCTGTTGCACGTAGCGATACCGATTGAGCTGCTGTGTGCGTGGCACGCCAGTAAGCCATACCTCTCCGTCCACCGTGAGAGAAGTCCGACTGGCAAGAACGTCGAGGAGTGAAGTCTTGCCACTACCGGAAGGACCCATGAGCGCGAGGAGGCAGCCGGCGGGAACGTGCCCGGAAATATCATCTAGGATCGGACCGCTGGCGCTGGTTGACTTGCTGGTGGGAATACGGGCAGTTAAGTGGGAGAAGGAGAGTGCGAATTGTCTGATGGAGAGTCGTGGAGAACGTTCCAAGTCCGGGAGAGGAGCAGCCATATTGGGTATTGAGAATGGCTAGCTAAAATCAAACAGAAGAATAACGGAAGTCACAGGAGTTGGATATATAATTTCCAGGTAAGCAGCTTAAATCATCACGGGTTAATTGTTGGATGCAAGTGGTCATTTCGCCGCGTTGATGCCGTCACTTTCTCTTTATCGTCCCTCGGATGCAATCTAAGACAACGCGGACACAATCCTTCTCCCTTGTCTTCTTGTGTCACAATACAGTGAAAGAGGACTTGTTGGGCAGATAGGTAGTAGTTGCCGATATGTGGATCAGCGGCGCCGCAAATATGAGTTGACAGTTCAGAGGCATCTAAGTGTATTATTACATTATACTTCAGCCGCATCTTTGTGCTTAGACGAAGCTAACGAGAAGTCTCACTTCCTCGCA
The DNA here is from genome assembly GCA_018804115.1 of Lipomyces starkeyi. Lineage (NCBI taxonomy): Eukaryota > Fungi > Ascomycota > Lipomycetes > Lipomycetales > Lipomycetaceae > Lipomyces > Lipomyces starkeyi. The sequence continues at coordinate 483,508 of JAGJTG010000014.1, forward strand.
TAATGAATCCGGGATTCGCACATTGGACTCGCGCAAGCGTAAGTACCGTTGACGATAAGGCGCGAAGGTGAGCAAGGGCTAGGGTACGGAAGTCTATATTGCACGTGATAGCAACCACGGTGCGAGGGTTATCACGGTACGGCTGAGAATGATGCCCCTGCTGAGCCGCATGCCTCGCACGGCTCCTATGAAAGCTGCCCCGTGTTGGTGCCTAAACACAAAATGAACTCGAGAACGTATGTGCCTCATATATTTGGACCTCAAACATAATTTCATGTGATAGTTTGCCCTCAAATTCAACGACCAACCCATCTACGTTACCCGCCTTCAGCCTACCCTCAAACAGTACCGAACGCCGACACTTCTGCGCTGGCTACATGTCAATCCTGGCTTTGAACTTGACTAAGAGCCCCGTCCCGCGCCTTTAGACCTCGACAGCGCCAGCGGACAGAATAGGAACTTCACGAGATACAGGGTTTCCCACATGCAGATCCATCTACTACTCGCTGGAGAGTCAGTCAGGAGAAGCAATGCTAAGGATCGTCTGACAGAGGAGAGGCTTCCCAGCATCCGAATGCTATCCTCATTGAACCGGGTAACCAGGCCCCAGGCCCGTCCCTCACACTCAGGCCTTACGGTAGTCGTGTTCGTAACTTTTGGTTACCAGGGGATCTCGGTATTGTTAATAGCGTCGTAGAATTTACCAGATGACTTCTCTCGGGTAGCCTGGTCAATCTTCGCGTGGTCAATTGTGATCAGTAGAGATGCTTGGAAGCCGGATAGGATAGGACTTATAAAGACCATAACTCCTTTAATGCTTTCTTCTATAGTATTCGGAGGCTTCTCCATACCTAGCGCCTTGGCAGATATGTTACCGCCTTCAGTCTGCACAAAATTATTATAGTTTTAACAGGTTTCTTGACTTAGGGGTTTCCTGTCACAAAGAGGGGCAACTGCATACTCCGAGTCGGAGTAGTCGAGGAGTTCTTCGTCAGAACGATAAGACATTTTATGGGAGATATCGCTTGATTCTATTAAGCTTGCTTCTATCTAAGGGGAGGTCGCTCCCTTTTATAACATTACGCTCTACTCTCTTAAGCAGCCAGTCGGCCGGCCTGCCGTAGCTCCGATTTCATTCCGCAGACTCTTACCCGAGAGGGGTCGTAAACCTGGACACGAAGTCCGGTGCGGGGTTGGGATCCCGCGAAGGAAATGCGGGATTCCTGACAACGCTGTCAGGACCCTAACCTTTCGTCATATCATGACATTTCCCGTCTAAGAACATACTTAGGGTGCAGAGCGACGGAAGTCAGCCATTTGTTACTGCAGTGCGCAGGCCTACAATAGAGTCAGCTATCAAAGGCACGGAGAAGATTGCCGAAATATCTTGGTAGGGTATACTTACATGGTCACCCAGTTCAGTCCAGCCCACCAGGAACAGGCGACTGCCAGCTGCGGGAGGTAGTGTATTGAGCTCTTGGGCATTAGGCGACGCCTTATCACGAACGCTGCCAACGACGATGTGATTAGGGCGTGAGAGGTACGTCTGGACCAAGGCCTTTCCAAGACTTCGACTGGCGCCAGTGATAAGGACGATGGTGGAGTCGGACATGATGCGTGACTTGAGCTTTTCTATGGTCGGTTACTTTGGTGGATATTACTGTGGTCGATGAGAAATATATAGTCTTATTTGGGGGCCCATCTTGATTTATCATCATCTACGTTTCTTAGATTTACTGATTGTTAGTTTGCAAGATTGTGAAATTCGAATTTCGTCCAAATGGAAGGACTTGGCCGGGGACAAACGTGTTCTTTTGTCCATTCCTGCGCCCCCTCCGAGCCTCTACAACCAATGAAAACTTTTATAATCGATAAACAAACAGGCCAATAAAATGAACCCATTACAAAGGACTAAAAGCAAAGCACTCGAGCATCCGAGCAAAAGGAACGTAGCGTGAGTGTCCGAGGTCCGAGTGACGGTTCTGACTGTGTAGAGACGGTTAGTCGGATTTTCGGCATCATTGCCGAATATTCCAATAGTCTTCGGCGCTCTGAGCGGGAGCTTCAGAACAGTACACAGCAGCGAGCTGTCAAATGAGTTGTGCGTCTGTTTACGGACATCTACATCGGCCGTTCCGAACTTGTAGGTGTTCAAATACGGGTGAATACCAAATGAGATAACCAGAATCTCTCTGCCAATAACTATCCCGGAAGACCCTAACCCGATTATTCGTCCGTTTGTGCCCGTTGCATCTTATTGACATAATCAAGTATTCGTTAGAGCCAGTAAAGTAGGGCTGGACACGATGCGATATCGCCAGCTTTTGCCCATATCGCATATCGTATCGCTTGATGTGAGAAGATTACCATCCATACAACTAATCTGAAGATAGTACTCACGTATCTAATGGGAATGTTATACTGTCTCCAGGGTTTCAGATTTTGCGAATAATCATTCGCTGCAAATATTCGCAATTACGAATATTCGTAACAGCTCTATATGCATACAGGCTGTCAATGTTAGATGCACTCCCTCGTGCATCTCCTCGGCGGGACTATATACTTGAAATGGCAAGCACGTCGGCGGACTAGATCGAAACAGCTATGGCGTGCGGTCTTGGTGTACAAATTTACGTTGTTGTGTTTTCTGATATAGACAGGAAGGTTTGTAGCTGTAGCATTTACAAGATCTAAATATTATTAAGTGGCACATACAACACCACAGCGTCTTTTATCCGGTGTCACGGTGAATTGCGCAGTTAAGCGCCGACCAGGTAACCATCTGAGCCGCACTCGTGTGGCCCAACCAAGGTTGTGATCACAGTAGCCAGGGCCGCGCATATACACCTACGTTGGTGCAGCGGCATCGCCGAAGCCGCCCGCATTCGCTTAGCGACAGATGTGATAGGCTGGCGGCACAAGACCAAAGTAAAAGTTTTCGGCTACTTAGCGAGTAACGGCTGAGCGTGCTTTGCCGTGGCCAGCTGTGCGGTAAAGCAAGAAGGTGAGTCGGATATATACGAAGTGCAAGCCCTCACTCAGTTCTTAGCTCCAAAATAAGCTTTTTGATAGCGGGTACCTGGGTTTTACTAAAATGGATTTTCTAACATTATCATCAATTTTGACAAGGAAACAAATCGGCTTAACAAGATTACCCGTCTTACATCGTCGTACTAGTATTCGTCGGACCTTGGGGTTTGCTGTTCTCCTCTTGGGCCGTGAATTCCCTTGCCAAGGAAGTCAGGCTTGAGTCGCGGCTGACTTCCAGCACATTGCTTTTGTCCTCCACCAGTCAGCCGCCCACTTGCATGACGTTCCACTTACTGCTTCCAATGCATCAAGGATATATGACTTGCAGAAAGTTTCCATTAGAGATCCTTCATGACCCTCAGTGAAACTATTCTTTTACTATTGCTTCAATGAACTTTCGTGTGCGTCTTGTCGCGTTTTTCTCATGTCTCTGCATTTTAGGTCTCCGAGTCAGTGCTGCGGCGGTCCAGCACTGTCATCACAATTCAGTAGTACCGACTCCGTCGACATCTGTACTTGATGTAGGTATATGGCTGTTTTTTTATAGCGGCACTCTCCGAACCGCTCAGGCTGACAAAACGATTAGTTTGATCATATCGCAACGGTGACAGAATCTATCGCGCCGGTGCCCACAGAATTCCATTACCCAGATTACCTTTATCTGAGCAATAGCTTTCAGCTTCTCAATTGCTCATCATTTCCGGCAAACTCCGCAGATGCAAAGGCTTGCTCCTCTGGTAAGATTGCGTTGCTCTCTACTGGCAGCGGCTCGATGATCTACGGCACTCCCGATAGCTCATTGTATTCAAACTATCGATATATGAACCTGTCATCTATGGTGAGTGCCAATACATGCAATTCCCTCTTGTGGCGGTCACTTTTCTGACTCTCGAAAGCGAGTTACGAACCTTGAAGACACCGACGTCTACGTATTACTTCAGTTTGGAAATCCGTATGCCCATGGCGGGCTCCAACTAGTATTTCCATTTGGGTCCTACGAATTCGTAATTCCTAAAGGAAGCTCCAGGCTACTAATAGATGGCCTCGAGGAAGCAGGGCTGACCTATGTCCAATACCTGTACTTTACCTGTAACAAAGGCCACAATGACTCGGACTCAAGCGGCCCAGCAAGGTTAAACTTGCGTCAGTGTTGATCTTTGCAATTTCTAGCTGACTTTTGTACTAGTGTTGCCTTTGATGATGTTAAAATCGTGGTACCTCACACGTCACAAGAAAGTAGCATGTATACGCCAACTCCGGTGTCCACAGGATGTCCCCCAACAGCTGTGACTAGCTGTGTAGCCTGTGCGCCTGCAACTCCAACTGCCACTACGCAGGTTCTTACGGTACATTCATTAGAAAGGTCAATATGGAGAGGTATAATTGACATGCTTAGTTTGATGACATCAAAACGGGACGATCTGGTAGTGTCCCCATGCCAGCGCACTATAAAGGATTCAACTTTTCTCCAGCTGCAAACATTGTACGCTCTCCAGGCAACACTGCATACGGTTCAAAACGGTCGTCTGGTCCTAATGCTCTGTCCGGCGTGCCCACCGGAAACGGGTTTGACTCGTTCGCAATATCTTTCTCGTCCGAACAAACTGCCTCGTTCACCATTCTTGAGTTCTATGTCACAATCTTCAATATTTCAGACCCCACTGTCGCGCCAAGTCAATCCGCTTCGTTATTATTGATGCTCTTTAGTAACTTCAACGTTGGTAGCCAGTCAATAGTCATACCTGCCGGAGAAGAAATGTATAAAGTAAATGCCACTGCGACTTCTAGTGGCAGCTTTCCGGATACCGTCGCCGTCAGAGTTCAAGCGTTTTTTGACGACTCTAGCCAAGCAGGCGTCATCATTGACGGCATTAGATTTGAGAGACCTCATTATCCAGGGCTTTCAGATAATTGTCAAAATGGCGTACGGACCTTGACGGTAATTACAAATTGTGTTGAAAGACGATCGTCCGTCTAATCATGTGAATAGTTTGATGATATCGACACATCTTGTGGTAAAGGTGACATTGCTGCACCAGTATCGTAAGCAATCGGTCTATTCATCCCTCACGCACGAAGTTTTAAACTGATCATTAGAATGTAGCTACGGAGATTTTATCCTGCACTATCCGGCATCGGCGTACGAAGAGCCGTCTCCATGGAATGTAACAGCTGCTTCTCTCTTCGCAGCCAACTCGTCCGAAGCTCTTGTCGCAGATTGTTCTCGAAATATTCTCTATGGCTCCACTGGGAAGAATGGGCCATTTGGGATACTCGACTTTGTCATGACAGGCCGACCCACTGACAGTCTCTTACTAGATGAAAACCAAAGCTTGAAGTCTAAAGGCAATTTTGACTTTGATCTCATTTCTATGAGGCTAGGACTTGACGAGATCGAAACCGTTTTCGATGCTTTCTGGTTTGAATTTGTTATGAAAGGTTTCGATAAGTGCGGAAACCAGGTAGCACAAATGACTAGGCAATACTTAGCCTTCCCAGGCACAGGAGGAAGCTTCACTGAGTTCAGCGCTGGCATGTTTGCTGAGTTAAATTTTGTCGGGTTAAGGAAATTACAATTGTAAGAGCTTCTTCACTTCCAACATTGGATATCTCAAATGACTGACAACGCCTTTAGTTCTGCTACTGCTTTTACATTACCTGCAGGTGGTCCGATGTTTTATGACTTGCCATTCTGGATTGATTCAGTGGAATATCGTCAATCGGGTTCGCGAGACTCTTGTCCAGAACGAGATTGACTAGACGCTGGGTCGTAATCTTTACGAGCAGCAAATCGCAGCATATGAATTGAATAAAGTTATTTTATAAAATATCGTTTGTGCGAGCATTTATTGATCTTGCGAAGGCTATGTAGCTTAGCGGTGAAATTAATAAAACCATTTTGTAATAGCACTTGAGCGAACATATCTTGAGAACTTGCTAAAGTGATGCTTCAAGGTGAAGACCTATAGGACGGCCGACTGGACTCGAACCGGGACCGGAGTGAGGAATTGAATGAGATTTTATCCAAAGACTAAAAGACTTTGTCCGATACAAAAATATTTCGAATCCTACTCTTCAAGATCGGAGAGTAACCCCTATACGTTTCCAAGAGGATTATACAGACTCTCAGCGTAGAAAGACGTAGTGCGACAACCTCAGATGCGATCATTCCATTAGCTTGATACTGACTCTTATGGCCAGGGTTGACCTGGATCCTCGCAATACTTGCCTACTCTGTCTTTTAACCGATCGTATCACTACCACCTAATACAGGGGACCGACGAGTCCGCTGTGCTAGTGCGGCTCAATGTTGGTGACGTGACAGATTCTAGACCAGTCTCGCCGACTTACAACTTTGTACATTGGCACTGGAAATTAATACAACGACAGTGATTACTAAACCGGTATTGATAGAGAGCATAATACAAACTCCGTTATAGTGGGCAGACAATTAAAGTAGTGCCACTTCCAAGACCAACCGAACTTCGATTATGTCAGTTTAGCGGTATTTCCTTCCCTACGGAAACTATCGATGTGTCGGTGCTATACAAAGTTACGTTCCGTCCTGTAAGAAATTGCGCGGTCATGTTGTATAACCGGGGGTGGCGAGAGGTAGAGTCCGTTTATTCACTTGATGTAGAAAAGCTGCTCCTAGGTGGTATTATTATTGAGTAACTTTATGATCGGGAATGTGGGGCCCCGGCTTGCACCGCCAGTGGCGACTTAAGTCTCGGGGTCATTAAGCTGAGGGTTCAAAGTGGATCATGTGCAGGCTGTGGGTGACAAGCAACTGGCACGTGATACGAAGTGGGGGGGGGTAAGGGAAGAAGAATAATCCGTTAGCCGATGGCCGCGTCTCAGGCTGGAAATATTCCAGACACTACCATGGCAAAGTCGAGCCGAAGTAACCGCGCTGTCGTTCCAATTTTTGCAGCCAGTTTGACACAACACGTCGCCGTCGATCCATCCTGCGATACGCCTCTATGTGTTCCTAATTTAGCGTTTAGTAACCTGATGAGAGGAGGAGAAACTCTCACAATCCGGCTTCTCCGCGGACATGGCAGCTGCCATGCCTAAAAAGGCACTGAAGATCAGCTGCACCAGCAATTATGCCGCATCCAACGACTCGGAACACCGCGTCTCTACAGATACTATCTGTCGCCGAGCAGTGAGCTGGAATGGTTACAGAGTACCAATTAACATGTATCAAACGATTTAAGAGCAATTTTCTAAAAGATGATGTTTCTGCGCAGTCATGCTCACGTTTAGGACCTAGAAAGTTAGATTCGGAAACAGGTCTGTTTCGTGGTTAGGGTTGTCAAGGTCTATTAGACAGGGCTAAGTGCGGGGTTCCGCGACACAGCAATTTGAAAATGAGCTCTTTTCATCATGTGACTTATGCTGCATGTAAGTCGACGTCAGACATGCCGTCCAGAGCGATAGCATCAGGATCCAATTTTGGCATTCGCAAAGAGAATGTCGTCCAGCTTCGGAACCTTAAACCCATCGTTAGACCTCGTCGATCACACGATTTCTTCAGCAGGTTCCACCCTCGCAGCAAATCACCCGACTAATTTTCGACTAATTCAGAATATGAATAAGGCCGTGAGTGGTGGGGCTCGGGCTCGTGGGTCTGCATATTGGGACAACGCTAGGTTTGCGCTATTCCGCTTTGGGTTAATGTCTCATCAAAACTTTGTTGAAGGTTGACCGCGTGTACATATGACGGTGCTACGACCGCGTTTGGAATTGACCCGAGAACACCGGCGGGATGAATTCGGAGCTACTGGGGTTTCAAATATATATATATATTGAAGATCTTAAAGCATGGAAGCTAATAAGTCAAAATAAGTGTTAAGGTATTTAATTGTTGGGGTTAGCCTGCCTGATTATAGAGAAAAGCTTCTAACATCCCAATGCTGGTTCGACTTCATTCCATAAGATCTGTTAAAGAGTGCTGGACACTGGCCGGATTCAACTACAGGCTACTCGACACTACATTTTCAACTTCTGTCATTTTAAGCTTATTTCAAGCAGTATAGAACCACAACAACGCTCAAAATTTGTTGACGGTCGTAGATATCAAGTGTGCCGAAAATTCGGCCGATGGCAAAAATTATTATGGGTCAGACAGGGAAGGGGTTCAAGGTCTCGCATTCTCCACCTTGGGACCATCGCAATAGTCGTACCCATCGAATACCACAATCCCCCCCTCCCCAGCAGTCCATGCCCTTACCATTAAAATTACTGTTTTAATTTGAGTATGCCACTTCTGCCCATAGAAATGATTCAGTGAGGCCTGTGACTGAAAACCCGGCATTTCAAGCCCATGATTACCATCGCCACTAAGACCGACGGCTAACATCAATTTGGGTTTTGCACTCTAAACTGTATGTTAAGTTTCCTAGTGATGGGCAGATACCTCTTCGCTGCCGATCCGGTGGAATTGTCGGGCACGCGGTAGCGGGGTCTCGGGGCTACTTCGCATTCATGACCGCCTCCGCGCGGGACTACTGCGGCACTACTGCGAACCTGGAGGGCACGCCTTCCCCACGGGGTCTTTCATCCACATTTTCATAATCAAAAGGGCACAGGCACGGTCGGAACCTAAACTGTCATCTGTCATGGTGTACACTCTCAGGTATCGTAACTGAGAGGCCCTGCGAACGCATCGCCCCGCAGATCAAAATGCGGGGTAGTGCTGGCGACACTATCAGATTTGGCCTTGCCCCTGGCTCCGAAGTCCTGTGCGAAGAGACTTACACAGACCCGAGCGCATACTATATTTTGACGTCTTCCGCCCCCAGATTCTGTGTTTCGCCAAATATTCAATTCTCGCTACTTCCAATCTCTAGCACAATGCACTTCAAGACCGACATCCATGCTGCCGAAGCTGGCGCTGAGCCTCCCGTCCTCATTCCTACCGTCACTCAACAAAACTTCAATCCGGACTTGCTAGTTGAGGCCAAAGATGCCACAGCATTCGAACACCAGATGACTCCTCGCGAAGCATTTAAGATCTATCCAAAAGCTGTCGCGTGGTCTGTCCTACTTTCCGCTGCAATCATCATGGAGGGGTACGATACGATCCTTCTCGGATCCTTCTATGGGTTTCCTTCCTTTGTTCAAAAGTTTGGTAAACTCCAACCAGATGGCTCCTACTCAATATCCGCAGCTTGGCAGGCCGGATTATCTAATGGTGCCCAGGTGGGAGAAATCTTTGGATTATTCTTTGCCGGTTACGCGTCCGAGAGATATGGATACCGCAAGACTATGATCTCGGCGCTCCTCGCTATTATTGCCTTCATCTTCATTCAGTTCTTCGCTCAAAATATCCAGACATTGCAAGCTGCCTATATTCTCTGTGGTCTGCCTTGGGGAGTGTTCCAAACCATAACCACTGCCTACGCTTCCGAAGTGTGTCCAATTGCGCTTCGTGGATATCTCACAACTTATGTGAATTTGTGCTGGGTCCTTGGCCAGATTATTGCTTCCGGAGTCTTGCGAGGCATGCTGAGCATCCAATCTGAATGGGGATACAGAGCGTGTTACGCGATTCAGTGGTTCTGGCCTGTTCCTATCATCACCGGTATCATATTTGCTCCAGAATCGCCGTGGTGGCTTGTTCGTAAAGGCAGATACGAGGCCGCTGCGAAATGCATAGATCGCCTTACCACGAAAGGGGCGAACGTGAACTTTAACACCGAACAAAAGGTCGCCATGATGATCCACACCAACGACATGGAGAAAAAAGTGTCCGAGGGAACGTCATATTTCGATTGCCTGAAGCACACCGATTTGAGGAGGACAGAGATCGCATCTGTTGCTTGGCTGGCACAGGCATTTTGTGGCTCAGCACTTATGGGTTATTCCACATACTTTTATGAGCAGGCGGGTTTAGCGACAACCCAAGCATTCAACTTTAGTCTCATTCAATTTGCTATCGGAGGGTTTGGAACCATGTTCTCGTGGGTCGCCATGACATACTTTGGCCGTCGCACCATGTATCTGAGCGGTTTGAGCATGATGTTCACTTTGCTTCTCATAGTCGGCATTCTTTCTGTTACAGCTGGTACGACTACCGGTGGCCAATGGGCAATTGGCTCCATGCTTCTCGTATTCACCCTTGTGTACGACTGCACAATCGGTCCAGTGTGTTACTCCCTCGTTGCCGAAATTCCGGCTACCAGACTCCGTTCTAAAACAATCGTCATTGCGCGAAACCTTTACAACATCGGCGGCATCGTTAACAATATTATTGTACCATACATGCTGAATCCCACCGCATGGAACTGGAAAGCTAAAACTGGTTTCTTCTGGGCAGGAATCACCGCGTTGTTCATCTTGTGGACTTATTTCAGACTGCCAGAACCAAAAGGGCTGGCCTATAGTGAGCTTGATATTCTGTTTGAACGGAAGATTAGTGCGAGAAAGTTTAAGTCCACTCCCGTTGATCCATTTAACGGCATTACTTCTGAGTTGGATACACCAAAGGGGGGCGTGTTGATGGTTGAAAATGCGGAGCAAGTTAAGGCATAATTCGCACATTGGTTGTAGGATTGTCATGTTTTTTGTTTAGTAATGCTCCGGGATCTGAATTGGAGTTGAGTTGTTGAAGTTATAATGCGATGGCTTTTACTTTGCCAATCAATCAATCAATCAGAGGATATCACGATGTTCGAAAATGTCTTCAAAATGCCACTGCGGCAAAGATAAACTACTAGCGTAAAAGTTACTTTAACTACTGATACTTGCACACTAGCTCTAGTCTACGTGAGAATAATAAGATGTTGGCAAACCAGCGGAATGGGCTGTGTCCGTTTCTCGATTAATGCGGATAGCCGCCATCCGCCATCGGCTATTACAAGTCTGGCGGATCCTCACCCGCCGTCCTGTCTAATAAATCCGCTAACACTAATGCTACACTACCCTATTGATTTGCTTTCATAGTTTAGCGCCAAAAATTCCACGGGATTTCGTTAATACGACTTTCCAGCCTTAATAATAAAAATAGTCCAGAGTCAGAATTGGTTAATTTACTTTAATCTAGTCGAGCTAAGGTCGGAATATTTAAATAACTATCTTACTGGAGTCCTGGCATCAGCACGAGGAATTTGATCAGGTTGTCATCTCTTATATGAACGGAGTTCCAAGTTCCATGTGTATGTATTCGAACAGTTGGAGAACTCTAAGCGTTTCGAGAATATACACCCCTCAGCTACATTACACATGTGAACCATGGACCTGATCTACTCAGCTCAACTGTCATCTCGATCTATCCGCCGTATCCCACAGCCGTATTTGCGCTGTGCGTGTTCGTCAATAGTCTTAATAAATTGCCGACTATTTAGGCTCTGCGTAATTTTGTGTCATTGGCCACAGCATGTAAAGTTGCGGCCCGACTTCAAAAGACGCGAGACAGATTGTCAAGTAAGAGTGTATCCAGCGGGTTTGGTCGCCATTGATCTCTTCTCCACACTTAGCTGATCGAATTTTTTAAACTTCTTCCCCGGTGTTATCTTCGCCCGAGTCAGAAGATCACGATTATGAGGCATATACTTCAATTTGTTCGAATATCTCAGCCCGCTGATAGGAGACAGCCTGGGCGCAGGAAAACCTTGTCACAATGTCACAATGAAACCCTACACATGGGAGATGTGGACTGCATTCGCAACCATGCTTGCTGTGATTAAGTTAAGATACTTTCATGATTGACAAACCAAAAAAAAGTGCGTTGCCTAATAAGTGCCTGCGGACCGTTGTCCTGTTGAATGTTGCGTAAATATGCATGCTTTCGTTCCTGGCTTTCGCCTAACCTTCCCTTTACTCGTCTAAGTTCGCCGTGGAAAGTTTGCGTCAAAGTCGCCGAAGTAGTTCCGGAGTTCCGCGGCGAAGCTATGTCGAGCCGCACAAGGGGCCAGTCGGGCCAAAGCCGGTTCTGTTCCCAAGTGGACAAACTTAGGGCCTGTTCTTTTTTTAAATGGTCCTTCCATTTACTTTTTTAAATGGGAGCTCCATTTAGGGTGGGGCCATTACTTCCTTCTAATGGAGGTCCCATTTAGATCCGGGTCAGATGGCGTTTTAAAATGGAGCTCCATTTGGGCTCCATGTAGGTGTCTCCCATATATTGTGCTCGAAGAAAAGGTGGTTCTCCGCATTCTGGGTTCCAGTTGCAACCGTATTATGAGGTCGGCGCCTCTTCTTGTCGATACAAGGCCGGCAGACCCATCGTCTTTTTGAATCGTCGTCGCTATGTTGAATGTCGAAGCCGTGGCTCCACACCCAGGACGACGTGCTGGCAGCACGCACTGACCTCACATATCCTGGAAACTCCTTCCAAGGGAAACTGTCCAAGACATCCTGAATATCTTCTAAGGTAGTTGAAGGCGTATTTTCAGTCGTCTCGCTGTCTGTTTCTGCCATATTGATGTCTTAGAGTAAGAGTGTTTACGTACAAAATACAAGAATTACTACGTAGACGCGTGCTGAAACGTCCCAGGGCTAGCCCCTGCCTCCAACCCTGAGGCGTGCTTAACCTCTAAAATCCTGTCCATTCGTCCATTCATCCATTCCACGCCGACTTTAAATGGATGGATGGATTACGTAACAGCAAACAGATGGAATGGATGGGAATGGATGCACGGACCTCCATTTCCATCCATCCATTCCATTTGGCCAAATCAGTGGAGTGGATCGCCACACTGCTCCGGGGCATGCTGTCCGTCCAAAACGAGTGGGCATACAGGGCTTGTTACGCGATTCAGTGGTTCTGGCCTATTCCTATAATCACTGGTATTTTTTTCGCCCCAGAGTCGCCTTGGTGGCTTGTTCGTCGCGGTAGAATAGAGGATGCTGGAAAAGCCATCGATCGCCTCACCACCAAGCGGGCCGACACGAATTTCAACACCGAGCAAAAGGTGGCCATGATGATCCACACTAGTGAGATGGAGAAAAAGGTTTCTTCGGGAACGTCATTTTTCGACTGCCTAAAGCACACCGATTTGAGAAGGACAGAGATCGTATCTATTGTTTGGCTCATGCAGGCTCTCTGGGTTCAGCACTTATGGGATACTCGACATATTTCTATGAGCAAGCGGGACTGCCTACTACCACAGTCATTCAACTTCACGCTCATTCAGTATGCCCTCGGAGCGTTTGGAACCATGTTCTCGTGGGTTGCAATGACCTATTTTGGCCGTCGCACACTCTATCTGACTGGCATGGTTGTCATGTTCTGCCTACTCCCCATTATCGGCTGCATCTCTGTTACACCATCCGCTAGTAAGGGTGGCAGCTGGGGAATTGGCTCTATGCTACTCGTATTCACTCTTGTATACGACTGCACGGTCGGTCCGGTTTGCTACTCTCTTGTTGCAGAAATTCCGGCCACCAGACTACGCTCCAAATCCCAATCGTCATTGCGCGAAACATCTACAACGTGGGCGGTATCGTGAATAATATCATTACACCATACATGTTCAATCCCACTGCATGGAACTGGAAGGGAAAGACTGCGTTCTTCTGGGCCGGAATCAATGCAGTATTTATTGTATGGACCTCTTTCAGACTGCCGGAACCGAAGGGAATGGCCTATAGTGAACTTGACCTATTTGAGCGGAAGGTTAGTGCGAGAAAGTTTAAAACTACTCTTGTCGATCCTTTTAACGGCGTTACTTCGGAGTTGGATACGCCTAAATCGGCAGCTATTATGGTTGAGAACGTTGAAAAGGAATGATTTAGCAGCGATGGATGTCAACAATTTAGCGATTTGTTTTGCCAGTGGAGTTAAGTTTAATGTTGTTCTGTCTGTCTATGATATTTGAGAGGCAATATAAAATTTTGCAATAAGTTATGTCCTTGGATTATTAATCTTGGAAATCCGAACTTGTTTGCCATCGCCTCTCAATGGCGCAAATTTAATTTCCTACTTCTTGCGATTGGTCATTCATATATATTGATTTAAAGCATGACTTAAACGCGCAACCATAGGGGGATAATTTATAGGACACGTTACAGCGATCAGGATCTCAAATTCCTGTGCTCTGACATTGTCGCTGCGGTAGGTGGAATTACAATTACTAGTTTATTCGTTCGTCTCACGCTCTTATATATAGCCTTCCTACCTCTCCCTTTAGTCTCTCAGAATCCAAACAACAGTGTGTCCCATGTAGACATAGCCCTTTCCACTTTCTCCGAGTCCAGAGAACCTTTCTTCGCACGAAGAACAAGGCGCGCGGCCCTGCCTGTGGTAGATACTCGTCCCGAAAGGTTAAAAAAGGCAAATCGGGGGTTCATTTGTGTGAGTGTGCTCCGCTGACAACGTAGTCATCCGTCACCGTGGTGCAGTAATACCCATGGAGAGCTCATGTATTGGTCTCGTCTCATATACAGAAGGGGCCCTCTGGACGGTAAATAGAAGTTGTGATCACTGAAATATATGGTTCGGTAAAGTCTGTAGAAGAATCTGTCTCATCCCGATGAAGTCATGCAATCGAACGGAAGAGATCGTTAACTACTAGAGACAGCACTAGCAGAGAATTCTTCTTCGACACTGACACTCGCCGTCGTTGCTGTCCTGTTATCACCGAGTAATATAAAGAGAGTTCATCAGTCAACACTGGAATAAACTATGTCCATCAGGATTACCGAACTCACTTTTCTCGGAGGGGCAACTGGCCGTCTGCGATTTCCTGAGAAATCCCACATACAGCATTTTCCACTGTCGGTACACTGTCTATATTCGCAAGTGGATTCTTTAATTCGAATAACTGGCGTCAAATAAAATATTCTTCAGTGGCGAGCACATTAGTGGAAACGCCATCTTTCCAGCGAAAATAACGAAACTTGAGTTTGGCGTACTTGTTCGCTTTATCGTTCTACCAGAGTCGGTTGTCGAGCGTGAGGAGGTCAGGGCAAATCGTACAAATTTGCGGAACGCACGCAAACTGGCGCAGAGAGCGCGATCTCAATGCAATATATGGGATAGTAACACTAAACAGTGAGTAGCCTGCTGATTTATGTCTCAAATTTCTGCTCAGAGTGTTAGCATCTGTGCTGCCCAAAGGCGCACCGCTGCGAAATTTAACATCAACGATTTCTTTTTCTGTCCCTCCCCAGGTCGTTTTGGGCAACGCTCCGTGCGGCACAGCTTGAAAAATCAATTATATCGGGTTGTTGGGTCGACAAACATTGCTGCGGGTTCTCGTGACGGCTGACGATAATTACTACGGAACTTGCGCTGGAAATGGATCGACTCTTTTTCAATAAGAGAATAGTCAAGGCCATTGCAGTTTTCAGACAGCTGGATTTACGATTTCACAATATCGGCTGCATAATCGACTTATGGACGTTTACGGTCCGGCAAACAGTGACGACGGCTGCTAGGGAATGAGCCTTAAGAGCTCATCTGTGAAGGCAGCAGAAACGGAAATTGTATAGATTCATGGAATTTTCGAGCAGCCCGATCATGCTGATATCGTGTTAGACGTCTCTGAGGAAGGAAGACTAGAATTGAGGTATGTGAGCTAGTGCCATTTGATATGGAGACCTTGAATCTGTATATTGCTCTGTTAGCTAGTGTTGAGGATAAACGAGTGTCCGTGTGGGCTACACTTAATGAAATTAGTACGGATGTACGGATTTTTGGTTAAAGATGTACTTGACATTAGTTTTGTCGTGCATAAAGCAATAACGGACTGCTTTCCTGTTTGCTCTAGTGACGGCGAAGTCGAGAGTCCGAGCGAGTCCGAACGGCTTCACTTCGGTCATCAAAGGCGGTGACCCCGCAGCGGCGGAGTGCCTTGCCACTGCTCGACCACCATTTGATAACTACCCCGCAAGAAACACAAGACCGTGATGCACACAATACGGCACATTCCAAGGGAATGCGGGGATTCTAATCAAAGAGGTGAACCTCAGCTGAATACAGTCTCGAAATTTTATTCGCTGAATGGGAATCCCAGGCGTAAAGTTTCGCCGAATTAGCCCGAAGTAGTTCCGTACCGCGCCGCACACTCAGGGCCTGGTCCTCGATGCCCCACGTACAGCCTGCTCCAAGGCAACGTGTTGATGAAGTGGGTCGCCACCTTATCCTATCAGTGCTTCTCTATATCCTTCTCCTCTATCTTATCCTGACACCCTAAATGGTTGCCGAAAATTTCATGTCCCCTAAGCGTGCCTGGTGGAAGGAGTCGAATGTCTACCAGATCTATCCTGCCTCATTCAAGGACTCGAACGGCGATGGCGTCGGCGACATTCCAGGAATAATTTCAAAACTTGATTACATCAAGAACATCGGTGTTGATGTTGTCTGGCTTTGTCCGTGCTACAAGTCACCACAGGTCGATATGGGATATGACATATCAGACTACCGCGATATCTATGAGAAGTACGGTACCATGAGTGACATTGATGAGCTTATCAGCGGGCTGCATAAACGTGGGCTGAAGTTTGTGATGGATTTGGTCGTGAATCACACTTCTGATCAGGTAAGTCGAAAGGGTTTAAATTCTAGTCTCGGTCGCTGACACTCTACAAGCACGAGTGGTTCAAATCTGCGATTTCGTCGAAGGAGAGCCCGTACCGCAACTTCTATATTTGGAAGAAACCCAAAGCTGGCCCTAACGGAGAACGTGTTCCTCCTAACAACTGGGTTTCGCATTTTGGTGGTATGTCCGTCTTCAGATTTCATGAACAAAAATTAATCGTCTACAGGCAGTGCATGGGAGTACGATGAAAAGAGCAACGAATACTATCTCCATCTTTTTGCCAAAGAGCAACCTGACCTCAACTGGGAAAATCCAAAAGTCCGCGCCGAGGTCCATGATATTATCCGCTTCTGGCTCGATCGCGGAGTGGACGGGTTCCGGCTGGACGCGATCAACTTTATTAGCAAAAATCTCGACTTTCCCGACGCGCCTGTGACTATTCCGTCCGCAAAATTTCAGGATGCGACTATTCATTATGCCAACGGACCCCGGCTTCATGAATTTCTTCGTGGTATGGGGAAAATTTTGAGAGAATATGACGCGTTTAGTGTCGGAGAGATGGGAGCGTTTAACGATCCCAACGAGGTTATTAAGGTCGTCGCTGAGGATCGAGAAGAGTTAAATATGATTTTCCAATTTGAGATGTAAGTGGATTAACGTATTTGATGGCCCCGGGCTAATTCCATAAAGAGTCACTATGGATCACTCGTCCGTTGGTAAGTATCTCCCGCGCAAGTGGAAGCTTAGTGAACTTAAGCGAATTGTGAACAAATGGGAAACGTATATGTACGAGCACCACGGATGGAATGCGCTTTACCTCGAGAACCACGACCAAGGACGATCGGTATCGCGGTTTGCATCGGATAAGCCAGAGTTTCGCATGTACGCTGCAAAAATGCTGGCTACTTTCCTCGGACTACAAAGTGGAACAGTGTTTGTATATGAAGGGCAGGAGCTTGGAATGGCTAATATGCCGAAGACATGGGGTATCGACAAACTTAAGGACTTAGAATCAATCAATTTCTACAATGAGTAAGTATCAGACCTGCCTATTTTGAACCTTTCGCTTAGTTGCCTAGAATTCTAGAATCGGGAGCTTCTGAGGAAATCCTTCAAGTAGTTATGGGCGATCTCCAGAAGAAATGTCGTGACAACTCACGCACACCAATGCAGTGGGATAGCACTGCCTTTGCGGGTTTCAGTACCGTGCAACCGTGGATGGACGTTATCGATGACTACAAGGAGTGGAACGCGGCATCTCAGGTTGAAGATCCCTTCAGCGTGTACTACTACTGGCGATCGATCTTTGATTTGCGACGTGGATATAAGGACATCTTCGTCTATGG
This sequence comes from Lipomyces starkeyi, assembly GCA_018804115.1. Taxonomy (NCBI): domain Eukaryota; kingdom Fungi; phylum Ascomycota; class Lipomycetes; order Lipomycetales; family Lipomycetaceae; genus Lipomyces; species Lipomyces starkeyi. The sequence goes on from JAGJTG010000014.1 coordinate 501,371, forward strand.
ATCTTTCACTTTGGTGAACCCCGCAGACGAGCAGATTTTGGCATATGCCCGACGTTATGAAGACAGGCTGGCGCTTGTGATCACGTCATTTAGCGAGAAAGAGTCCTTGTGGACTTTGCCAGAGGACTATACGAAGCCAGGGAAGGTTTTGTCGTCAAATTATGGAGATGTTCAGATATTGAAACCAGTTATTACCATTCGTCCTTTTGAGGCTATCGTGTATTTGCTTGATTAACTTACATGCTCTTTAGATAAGGATTAAGTAGGTAAACGACTCATCTGCATGTTGGTTTATCGCAGTTGACCTTTAAACTTTTAAACAATTGAAACTTAGGATACAGCTGATATCAGGGCGGGCAATGTCCATCGCATACATTCAGACATCTAATGGGCATTGAGCCGTATAAATATATAGCGAGCAAAAGAAAAGAGAACAGAAAGAAAATGCTGACAACGCATTGATAAAATTGATGTGTGGGCACCGACGACAATATATCGTGAAAACCAGTCCTCCAACAAAATCGAGCGACATTCTCGGATGTCAAGTCTCGCAAAACACGCCCTCTATCCATGTTTTTCGAATGGGAGCTGCACTACTGGCAGCTATGTCGCAAGCCCGGTAGTTGTTTCATGTAGATTAGAGAATGTAATTCCGGAAGTTGCGTCGACACTTTACAGGACTACACAATGGCATGTCGACCAAGATGGACGCAGTTCTTATCTCTGTCACAGAACAATGGCACAAAGAAACACGAGACCTAGCCTTCCGCCTAGCAGTTATCGAAATTGGATTCAATTATTTTCCACGTCGGGTCTCTCGTTTGTTTTTGCAACTGCTAACACATCACAATATCAGCATCCACAACAACCTTTTCCATGTGCTCCAGGGTGTGAAATGCTAGTCTTGCAGAAAACTCCTTATTGCACTATATATGAGTTTGCAATGTAAATATTCAATCTGACGACCACTATATCCGAGTAGCAAACACTACAATTTCTGATTTGCTGTCCGCAATATATCAAGGGCAATAGCAGGAGCTTTCCTAGACTCCGAGAGGCTCAATAACAATTGGACGCTCAATAAGTTGAACCCTGAAATTTTCTGCTGTGTTTGGAACTGACGTGCCAATGAGCAACAAGTTCATGAAGTTGTTTTTCAACAAACGTAGTCATATCGTCCGCATTGGTATTCTGATCTTGGTGATGGATTTCTATTAGCTGCACCTCGCTTATCGCTGTGAGTGCAAGAAGTTTGGTCGTGCATATGTATTTCCGTTTCCGTTGTGTTCTGTTCTTTGTTGTAGAGTATAGTGAAAAAGGCGTCTGTAATATTTAAGACGGCGAGAATGCCGACAGGTTCATATGGAGCAATATCTACTTCTCCAGTAATCCAGTTGTATCACCTTATATCAAGTAGTCCTTGCGTCTTAACTTCTCCAACATTGCACCGTGACAGCGGTAAGCAAAGCTATTGTCATTGTCGTTTCCTAATTTTTGAATCAAATGGATTCCAGTTCTCAATTTTACAATACACAAGAGCGCCCGTCTAGAGCGAAGCGTCTTGATTATCGTGAGTTGAATACGGGCACAGATAGTGTTGAGCGATGATAGCTGGGATGCGGGACAGATAGGTGTCGACATTGTCGACGAAAACTCTGGTAGACTCCATAATCTATTGGATGCTTATTTTCACTCCTTAACTACTAGCCGGTCGGTGGGACAGACACCTCTATTTATGTCCGACCGGCTGCAACAAGAACATGCCACTGTGAGAAAGTGGCAGCAACGGAAAAACAAAGGCAAAGGAACCAAAAAGAGAAAGAAACGACGACATCCGAGAGGAAGCCGAGAGAACGACATCGGAGAGGAAACCGAGAGGAAACCGAGAGGACGACATCCGAGAGGAAACCGAGAGGACGACATCCGAGAGGAAACCGAGAGGACGACATCCGAGAGGAAACCGAGAGGACGACATCCGAGAGGAAACCGAGAAGAGAAGAGGCGACGACAACTTAGACGGAACCGAGAGGAGAAGAAGAAACCAAAGATCACGAGAATGACCGGATTTGGTTGCGCAAATCCGGATATGGCATATTCTCAGGGGTAGGCCACCTCGGCCTACCCGAGCCAACAGCCAGGCGGCTAGGTAAAACCCTAACCTTGTTCAACAGATAGTGAAGGCGACTCTGACGAGGACTTACGATCCCGTTCCCGTCGCAGAGTTGAAGTGAGCCAAATACAGCAATTTCAGATGACATTATATCTCCTGATGAATCTGCGTATCCCAAGTCGCCGTCTTTCCCTTTCACCTGCCATTCGAAAAAGCCCATGCCGCCAACGTCATGGATGTGGGAACCGATCTTGAAACCACATATATCCACAAAGCTACTAAAAGACTCACCCGGACAAGCTGATTGTGTACACTCGCTGTTCATTGTCTACTACAAAGGGCAGGTCTTCATTACGTGGTTATCTATATCCACGGATATGAATACGGATAAGTCCGATTCTTTGGGATACTGATACGGATATGGATAACGAAAAAAGTCCTGCATATTATCTGTGCCGATCCTTAGTTTTATTATCTGGGCAGACTCACCTACTCGGCTATCCGACGTCGTAACGCTCGAGTTTATCTCTCAAACGGAGCCGACATGGCAGTGATGGATCTCGCTCTGATTGTTATAGGAGAGGTAAGTAGCGGTGCTCTAATGAAATAGTGGCAGCTCTCACTTTGAATTCACCATCGTTGAGATTGTCTTGCAACAACTACCGCCTTGAATCCCAGTAGCACGAACACCAATATATTTTGCATGATAACGTGAGATTTATTGGTCGACACCTGGCCGACAGCAACCCTTATATAATCGCAGACGATCGGTAGCCCTGCGCTGGTAGAATAATTGCGTTCGCAATTACAGCAGCTAAAATTTGTTTAGTAACTACTGTGCAAGAAATTAAAATCTGACATTTCCGTAATGCAGTAATATGTATGATTTGTTAGATTCTGATCGGTTACTTAGCGTGTACATTGTTGCATCTCAGCGGAGATCTAACTCCGATTCTCTAAAAAGAATTGTGAAGTTTCGCGACGTTGGCTTGGGAGTATTGAGTTTATAATTATGATGAACGTATACAATCCTATATTTGGGATAAATGGTAGATAGACACCGTCGCAATGGTAACGAACAAGATGGTTATATTTCCTGCCAAAAATGGATAGGACATACAGGTCATTGAAGTAAAGAATGCGAAATGAATGTCATTCGCCTGGCTCAGTGACATGTCAGAAATAGGTAGAACCGATCTCACTGCCATAACATTAGTGAACCCTGTCTTATGAATTTCATTCCTGATATGCATCCAGCTCTTTCTGCGTCCACTCCCATAGCTCTTCGGCCAGCTTCTCGCTCTTTGATTCTTTGTCGAGTTTCCCCAATATCGCAACAGGCTCATAATATGCCCCATTGACGATCTTACCCTTATCCTCGCTAGCCGCCCAAAGCTGATTCCATGTACCATCCGCCACTGCAGACTTTACTCTACCTAGATTTGCCAAGTAGACCACACCCTTATTCAGGAGTGAAAGGTTTCCCACCAGACCTGTGGCAATAATACCGGGGTGTATAGACACAGTGGTGATGTTCGGGTATCGTCGTGCTAGCTCGGCAGCGTAGAGGATGTTTGCGAGTTTGCTTTGTCCGTAGCGAAACCATTGTCCGGCAACCCCGGAGTCCTGTGTGGTGCGAAGGTCTTTGAACACCACACCGCCTTTGGGGTGAGTGCGAAATGCAGTTGAGGTCAGGAATATGATTCGCACATCAGAGTCGGCCATTTCTGCGGTTCGAACTAAAGTGGGGAGGAGCAGCTTAACTAATAAAGCATGACCCATATGGTTCGTACCGAACTGCACTTCGTATCCATCTTCAGTTAGTCCGGGAGGTAAAGCCATGACGCCAGCATTGCACATGAGAATGTCGATGCGTTGAGATTTGGAAGTGAATTGCTTAGCTGCCTTCTCGACAGAAGCAAGAGATGCGAGGTCGCATTCGATGAAGGTGAGTTTTATATTTGACACTGCGGCCTCACAGTCGCTGATAACAGCAGCAGCTCTCTTAGCGTCCCGCCCGCTAAAGTAAATATGCTCTGGATTGTGTTTTGCGAGAGCAATGACTGATTCTTTGCCCAGACCGGCAGTTCCTGCATGTTGATGTTAGTGATGATGCGAGGAATAATTCAATGATGGAGAGCAGGAACCTCCAGTAATGAAAATGATTTTGCCAGAAAGATCAGGAATGTCCTTGTCGGGGTTGAAGTTTTTACCTGCCATGTCGAAGGAATCAGAGGCGATGTACCGGACGGTAATGCAAATATGGGGGTATACAAGTAACTGGTTCTTACGCTTTCAGTGTTGGAGGACTTGCGGCTAAGAAGGATGGGATTTATATGTGGAGCCGGGTAAGGAATGTGTTCACAAACAAGGCGGGGAAATTCTAAAGCCGACTTGCATGTGCTCAGAGAATTAAGTATATTTGTGGGGACGAACCCTTGTATTAGAGCATACCAAACCCCGGATTTTGAACATGCGAACAAAATGCCATCTGATGTCACCTTCCATGCCATCTGGCACAAAGAGACAAGTCTCTACGCACGCTACTTACCCGAAGGGCGAGTAGCTGCGCTCGCCCATCCGGCATCGGTGTCTTCTCGCACATTGGCGGGCTAACGATGTACTTCTGTCCAGTCTCATACAGCTTTACGCTGACTTCCGGAAAAATGGAATTAATATTAGCAGCAGTAAATTTATTATTTTTAATGAAAAAGGGTTCAACCACAGTGTCAGGATCAATACGCAGTATAAGACAGAAAGCACGCTAAGCTGGCCACCGGACAGACACGAAAAAAAATCGCTATGAGTAACAAGTTCCTGTGTGTGTCACAGATGAACTTTTGGCAACAGACTCAGCGTTTCTTAGATTCTGCGACGATTATTCCGTCTTTGCAAGCAACTCCGAACCACAGCATTTTAGATCCTTAATCGTCATCGTCGTCCCAGTAGTGAACGCAGGTCGGCCACCGACTTGAGTTTCCATACGCTTCACCTCCATAACTCAAGTAGCCTTTAACCGCCGGGTAACCGAGCCTAAGGACGTCGTTGCGGTCTCCAAACACCCACACAGTCTGCATGCCCATCATCATATGCTGCAAGATGTGACAGTGGGCCAACCACACTCCCGCGTTTGTTACCCGGAGTCTCCAAGCACGCCAGCCTGAAGGCGCCCCTGCTATCCCTGATCGGGCATACCTGTACATCATGGTAGTGTCCCTTCTCACGGGCTCTGTGCCTTTCAGTCTCTCTTCGTTCTGCACAAGGTCATAAGTCCCGTTCCCACTGCCAATATCGTAAAAATGCGCTCCATGGGCATGAAAAGGGTGAACATTTAGGATACCGTTGCCCTCTCCCGTCATTTGTATTACGATTTCCAAAACCTCTCCAAGCTTCGCTGGGAAAGTCCGTGTCCTATTGTCCATTCCTCCGTTGTTTACGGCCGATTCATATGATGGGAACAGTGACAATTCTTCATTGTAAAGTGCAACAAGATACGGCATAGGTGGAAAACTCTCTGTCCATGGGAACCCGTTTTGGAGAAAGGTTACCAGTGTATTATTGACAATCTGCGTTATCGTCACAGTCACCCGCCGAGTCACTTCTGCCAGTGTAGGAAAATTGTTTGGCGTCAGCGGTCGCAACTGGTAGTCCAACCATCCGAGTGTTGTGCTGGGCAGGGTTATCGGTGGATTTGCTGGCGCCGTGGACACGTTATAGCTTCCTCCTGGATATACTAACACGGCATATGACCTTACAGAAATCGGCCGTTCCCGTGTCTCAATCTGAAGGAAGTACTGATTGATTCCATTGGCTCGGTCTTCTTCAAGTTCCTCGCGGCTTTTCGTCCTCATCAGCACACTGAACCTCTGCCCCGCACCGATCTGCAAATAGTCCACTTCCAAAGGCTGCGTGTAATCACCGTCCACTTCAATGATGCTCAAGTTGTTGTGGCCCTGGAAACCTAGAGATACAAACGACAGAGCTGTGGCGCCTATAAACCGAAGCCGGTACACCTTTTCTGGTTCTACCAGAATTGTCGCCAACGAACACTCATTATCCCCATCGCTTACCCCAGTATTTAACGGCAGTCCTTGCCCGTTTACAAGCACGTTGTTGGTTTCGCCACTCCACACAAATGGCGGCGTCGTCAGCCCAGTCTCGATCTCTTCGTCAGTCTTTAAGAATAAATCCGACAAATGGACTGTACGTTCCCCGTCGTACTGATACGGTGGATTATCATCCTCAATAATCAGTGGTCCGGACGCTGACATTGCTTGAAATCCGATGTGTGAATGATAGAAATAGGTACCCGCGTCTCCGACATTGGGATGCAGCTCATAGTCGAAAAAATATTGCGGCGCTATTGGCCACTGGCTTGCTTGCGGAGAACCATCGGAGAACGGCGACGCTGCCATGCTAAGTCCATGCCAATGCTAATATTAAGAATATCAGTAACTCTACAGAATACACATACTTAAACACTAAATTCCTCGACCGTCATACCATGGTCAAATTTTGCGTTTCCATGTCGTTGTACACCCTTATCCAATAAGTTCTCGCCTGCCGCAGCCTGATCTCAGGTCCCGGTGCGGTGCCATTGATTAAGACCGAATATCGAGTGGAACATGCTCGCGAAATACTGCTCTCTGTAACCCGAAGGACAACGTCTGGTGTGAAAGACTGATCATGATAACGGAGCTTGTAGCCGTTCACAATCGATGGAAACACTAAAGCGAGTCCCATAAGGAGGCGGCAGAAAGACATCACTGCTGTTTTTGTCGTCATCTCTCCGACCGAGAAATTTTAGTGACAGGAATAGCGCAGATGTTCTCTTTTGAACAGAGAGAACTAAATGTTGCATTTAGGTCAGCATATGGCAAAAGCTCGCCTAAAACAGGGTCTCACGCTTGCCGAGTCAAAACCCAGAACACGTAACTAAAGAAAAACTGGAGAGTTGCACTCACAACTCAGCACACTAGATCTAGCGATACGAAAACTCTAGCGCTACACTGAGCCTTATTCGCACGCCTTCCCTAATCGAGTTGCATATGGAATTTCAGTAGCGCCACCGGATCGCGTGGTTTGATGGCATTATTCGATGCTCAGGACCCAAATAGGGGTGTCGGCTACATTGGAATAAACGACATTGACTAACGGACTGGAGGGTTAATAGTACAATACCCTTTTCAGCAGACCCACAACTGTCGCACGTGAAGGAAAGTTCAAGGGGTTGATAACGCTAAGGTTCATCCACATTCAATCAAGATAGTAAAATGAAATTAGGTCGGCATGGTTCGTCAACCAACTCCAGCTTTGCGCTAAATTTTTAATCCGTTTGAGCCGGTTCAATGTGGAGAGTGGGTGTTTCCTCGCATAAGGAATCGACGTGGAGACATGTGGTACGAGCTATTAGCGCGATTTGAGTGCCTCCGCCATAATCCTCTATTTTCGTAGTTTTTTAAAAACATTCCTCAGCTACTTCCAACTCATTGCATACATGCGCACTAGCTATTAGATTAGTGTCTTGCGAAGTATTATCAATACGACAAGGGAAAGCACCGATCGAAAACGTGGTCCATGTATTTTTAGTTGTTTATATATCACTGTCGTTGTTCTCATATCTGTTATCCGACTCAGGCCCATTCTCGAACGTTATCTAACGTTGTCTTTTTTGCTCCAGGCAGCTCTTTGAACCCGTCTGTACTGCTCGCCCTCATACACGACCGATCACATATTGATATATGACCTCGGGGGGCTTGCGAATGTTAAAAATGACGACAATCTTACGGTTGTTCCGAGGCACAAGTATATCTCAGCCCTGCGTATGATTATGATATCAATTCACGATCCTGTACAGGTCGGGTTAGTTCAGACTCTTCGTGCCGTGATTCTGTTGGGCATATTTTGAGTAAGTAAAATTTTATATTTTCTCTCGCGGTGGTTCAGTCTAATGAAATTGAAGTCAGTTACATGCGACACCTCTTCAAGAGATTCTTGGGAGTTATTTCGATGGTACAGCTGCAATTCTGAAAGTTAAGAGCCCACATGGACCACCCCAAACGAGAAGGCTAAAAGTGTTCTTTTATTAAGGTTTCAAGTTGTGCGTCCTGCCAAGTGTTTCGGGAGTGGCATTTAACGATTGTTAAGGCTATGGGTTGCATACAGAGACACAAGAATATGCCTCTTGGGTTGTTTTGGCCTTCTTGGTCTTCCTGTCTGTTTCCCTTTGGCTGAATCTAAAGTGCTGGAATACAGAAAGAGGCCCAGATCCCTCCCCGAGTAGAATATCGAGATTTATGGAGGACGGCTGGTAGAAATGGATGACTTCCCATTTGAATCGAATAGTCGGACTACTTCACAAATCGGAAAGCTTCTGTAGGGCATATGCCCATCAGATCACCGGAATTCGGGCGAGAACACCATCGATATGCGCTAGTTCATCGGCATCCAACTCAACCTGAGTGAGGTTTTCTTCGACTCGGCGTACACTAGTAGCACCTGGGAGGGGAATACATCACAGTGGCTGCAGAACTAGGGTTTGCGGATACTCGGGCCCGTCTTTTAATCCGGGTAGATGTCTTGCTTATTCGGTGGCTAGGCGTGATTGGGAGAGTATGTAAACGCAGGGTTTCAGGGTGATAATATCCATGATTTTAGGTAGTGTTTCTGGGGAGGGTTATCGATTGACCTTGGAGATCTATATTAACGGGACGTAGACCAGTGGATCTTCTGGGAGGGACCGAGGCTGCAGCTGTAATACATCGTGCAATGTATCATACGGTTCTGACGATCACGCTTGTACGAATCTCGGAGGAAGGGGTTTGAGTAGATTGACCTGTTTTTACGTTCATGATTAAACGACTCCGAAAGTCTTGCAGACCCGCGTGGCCGACGTCAGCCTCTGAGACTATGGCCTTTGATCACACAGTAACAACAATAAAACTTTTCAGAATCTGCCTCTGCTGACGGACTCCAGTCATGGATTCCAGTCCGTGATATGTGCAAACATTAATCCTCGGAACTGCCAAGCACACTTTATCAAGCTTCCGCTTCTAACTCTGCGGCTTATTTCTATGGAATTGTGGTCTTCGCCCCTCAAAGCGATCGATTGGAGTATTTCTTGCAATGGATCTCCACCTTGTCAGTGAAGAAATTAGTACGCGTAAGGCGCAGAATTACCAAAAGACATTACAACTTAACGAACTGCCCTAATCCTTTCCTTCACAGATGTCAAATAACGGGCCATTTTCTTCAGGAGTAGGACCCATTTTATCACTCAGCTTGCCTTTTTCAAAAAGTTCAAGGGTTAGTCTCACCCTCAGATACTGTCACAGACAAATCAACATACCAGTACTCAGAGAACCAACATATATCCAAATCCTGATCGGATAGAGGCTCCTGAGGCTGCCGCGGTACACTTACTGGTACTGAAGCTCGTAGCTGGGGCAGAGTGATATGCTCGGCGAACATAGTCTTCTTGGAAAAGTGTTGGCAGGACCGTCTATCAATCAGGGCTAACAATGACTCTCCACGACACCAAAAAAATTGTTATCGTGCCCGAAATAAGAAAGCATTCGAAGACACGAAATGAATAATAGTCAATGTTTGTAGAGACAGAAGGACGCGAACTCTTGTTCACATCTCACAATTGCGTTGAGGCTAAATTGGAATCCGGCTACGGAAAATATCCCACGGGTTAGGGTACTACGGGAAGACTTTAGTCGTAATCTCATATTGGGTCACATTAAGTAGTACGAGATTTGCCGTGTCGCCAACGAATTCACAAAACACTATTCGCCAGATGTGTCGGAGGTTGACAGTATTCGCGGGGTACAGATAGAAATTGGCACTGATTTTATATTTCACTTTGTTGTATGAACAGCTAAAATCCCGCTGATTTCACCGCATTGTACTGTACGTCGAAGGGAAGTGTGCATCATCGTCGTCAGCAAGTGCGGTGGCATTTTTGTGCTGAATTGTCTTCTTGAACGGGCTGGAATGAACGAGCACAGTGTCGCCAGTTTTGAACATAAGGGCTTGGCGACGACGATCCGCGTACTCTTTTCTTGGCACTCGTGCATCGAGCCTTTGGCAAGGATCCAGAGACTCTCGAGTTCCTCGGAGAAAGATGCCACGGCAGGAATATACCTTAACGAAGGCTTGATCGAGTTATTAGGGGGAGATGGCCATAGTAGGTGACTTTAAAAGGTGTCATAAATACAGATGTGGGATTTGGCACAAACTGTTACTACCGAGGAGCGACCCGCGAGACCTCGACCGGGAATTTGGGCTGTGGTCAGTTAACCGACTTCCTGAGTCTCGGCGATCGGTCTGTTAGGGTCGTGCGCGTAGTACGAAGGTCGAGTGTTATCGAGGCTGACGGGTCGTTTCGCTGTTGTCATTCGTTTGTGGCGTGCTGGTGGGCCAATTGGTCGGGTTTGTACATACATTCGCCTATTGTAGCTGTGACCCGGGGCCGGCGGAGTCGGGTACATTGATTGAAAAAAGATTACATTTAGCCTCTTCATAGTCTGCGTTATCGAGGGGTGCCTACGCAAAGCAACATTCGAGTTGCACGGTCTTGATGATTTGTCCCCTGCACCGGTTGGCTGATTAGCGATCCTTGAGGCAGCGCTTGGCGTAAGCCCACCTCGCCCTTACTAACAGCACTGCGCTGTCCCGCATACAGTCAGCTTTTGTTCAGAACTCCAATCTCAGAATTTTGCGACAAAATTAGCTCACTGTAGTGGCCGTAGCTAGCTGAAAATAACATGAAAACTCTCCAATATAAACTACTAAATACAGCCCACAGAATTAACCAGTGCTCATCGTCACGACGAAAATTGTGATACATGCAAAGGTTCGATCCACATAATTTCTGTTCTCAAAATACGCAACAAGTAATCTTTCAATCCTTTTTATTCCCACGTAGTAGGTCCAAAATGCGAACCTGCCGGCAGGCTATATAACGCGGCAGTTCTTGCACCATCAATTCCAGCACTAGAAACTGTGTTTCCCCACCACTTGAAACTAGTCTTAGTTGCCTGCAGCGACGCGAAGATGAGGATGCCGCCGAAAGCGACGCCAGCGGCAAGTGCAGATGTAAGAACGTAGTTATACTTTGTCCACCATGCCAGATACCTGCGTCGGATGTAGTACATGAAAATGAACGAGAGCTCAATTCCAGGTGTGTAGTAAGACAGATTGTATGAACTCTCGAAACGAGTCATACCCGATAGAAAGAGAATAGGGTTGACATGCTTCAAGTATCTGTAAAAATATTTTCTCACATAGTAGCACGGGACGGCTGCGATCACACCGATAAGAAAGGCCCATTTCAGCATTGGATAAAGAGTGTTGAATACTCTGTTTGGACCGACAACGCCCCACACTAATGTTGCAGTATATAAGGAACGAGGAAATGTACAAACAAATTTGTCTGCTTGTGTCGGACTGCACAAATCTGGAATAGACTTGATAAGCACGTCCAGCGCTCCAATCGTACAAAATGTTTGAATCAGTGTTGCCAGCATCTGACACCTGAACATTGCTCTTGGTGGAATTTTGGAGTAATGACCAAGTTTCTGATCGCCTATAAAACTTTCTGCCTCAGCATCAACATTCCATCCATAGACACGGCAAATCATATTCGCGATAGCATGCCCCGGAACCATATATCCGGCGAGAATAATGCCGATATCATTGAATCCTAGCTGATATCCGGTAACCGAGTAAATGACTGCGCTGGGAATAACGAGCACCACGCATACAATGATAATAACGACAATAGACCATGACGGAGTTCCTGTTGGCCAACACTGGACAGCGATGATACCGAAAGCTAGAGATATCAAGAGGATGCACAGATACCACCAATCGGGGACTTCTGGATATCGAGCCATCAATCTAGATATAGGATCATTCTGCATCTCGTAGTTGGAAGATTTGCGATCCTTTAGGCTTTTCCAAAAGCCTTGCACCGACACCTTGATCTGTGACCACTCTGTGAGGCAGATGTAGATAAACGACAAAGTAAACAGAGCGAATTCCGAGCCATAGTATACTAAATAACCCAAAGAAATAAATGGAGGTGAGTAGGACTTATACTTCTCCAGATCAAGCTCGAGCCTATTGTTGACAATCTGAGACGCATTAAATGCAGATCCTTTGTTGTTAAAGGACGCATTCGAATTAATGGGAAGATACCCCGTCCATTTATAATTCTTCCAATAAAGAGCGATGATGAGAAGACCAGCGAATAACATGCCAATGTACCTGTTACACGCTGAGAAAAAAGGTATGGCAAGTGGATTGGAATAGTTCATAACGGCCCAATCCCACGTCGTCCAAGGATTGAATCCAAGCCCCAAGCTAGAACCTGTCACAATAGCCAGCACTTTGTGCTGAGGTGCAATCCATGTCATCCAGTTGAATGTACTAAGCGCTGTGAATGTATATCCTGGAATTAAAAAGTACAGCAAGCTCGCGCCAAGGCAAATGAAAAAGAACTTGTATTTGGAAATCGTCCATCCATGAATATTGCGCCCAGTTTCAGGTAGCAATAAGGTGCGATTGAGCATAAGAGTCGGCAAAAGAGAAGGCCAGACAGCTTTGCTGGGATAGACAACCCATCTTCTCAATATACCGGCAAGGCCAAATCCCATAAACTGTGTGGAAAAGTTTAGTAAGAATATGAAGCCGAAAGTCACCCAGGTCTGATTGAAGAACAATTTCAGCTTCATTACGAGGACATAGCTCATAAAGTTCGTAGAACCGGATCCCACATTAACCATAAGGGTTGCAAGCATCTGCTCCTTGAAGTTCCAAGGTCCCGGGTTGAGCGAGTGTCGAACCCCAAACAAGGTTATACCTTTGTCTGGCAAAATTTTCTCCAATAGTTTTCCACATGGATAAAGCAAAATTTGGAGAGTTGTGGACCGAAGCTTGAGCGACGGTTGACGGAAACTAAAAAGCTCATTGATAAATGAACCAATTGCCACCCAAACAATACCCAAGAAATAGGCGCGAATAGTTTCCACAGGTATAGTTGGGTCATCTGTCGGATCGCAAATTGCCCGCACCTCCGGGTATGGTGAATGAAATTTAATCAAAGTTGCCTCCAACAGAACATCAAGAATGTACGTTTCGTGATCTGTGCCATATGCTTCTTCTCCCTTCAACATAATCTCTATAGTACGAAGAGTCTCTGACGGGAAATTTGGGTCGTCCGAATGATAGTCAGCGGCCTCTTCGAGGACATGCAGAGCTTCGTCGACGCTCAATGTGCTCATCATATCGAACAAATAATCCGTTTGGGAACCAATATCCAAAAGATCCTCAAGATCTTTTCTCATGCCACCTTTAAGTCGTTCCATGGCTTTATCCCGGAGATTGGGAATATCAGCGACTTCCTGGACACTGACAATGCCCGTCTTTTCCTTTGAAGCTCCATCGGATGAGGCATCTTCATTGGGATCGGGAACACGTCCAGCATATTCAGGGAGTTCGTCTTTCATATTTCTAAGAAATTTTATTAATGATAATATAGCAGATAATTATATTGCAACTCACATTGAATTAGCTGAGAATGATATGCTATGAAGCGATTACCTATAGCAACCACTCGTATTGGTTGTTGATGCCGTTTATTGTGATTCTAACCACAAAAACAGAAAGGGCTGCCAAACTGATCAATGTGTAAGTCCATTAAAATACTTTTGCACAGATACGAATTGCTCAAATATAAGAGGTCTCATGGCTCCTCATTATCTTCGTTATCATGTCCTACGGACGTGCATGCGATAAACGCATTTGTTTCTGTCTCAGAAGAAATTTCTACATCATAGAGTCTTATCTTTCAGTACTTGTATCTATGTGATTCCGTATCAAGGTACTTTTAGGCGATACCACGGAAATTGTCAGCCAGTATAACGACATACTGTATTGATGTCGTTAACCTTATCTCCCCATACTGCCTGTCACTAAATAGTATCGACTATCGATAAACGTAAAAGTGTACCACCATCTATATGCCGAGATAAATCTGCAAAGCCCGGATAAGCTAAATAAAGTTCAATGCACAGGGCTCGCAATACCTGGTGTCAAATTTAGAGTGAGATCGTAGCGTCGCGCTGCTTGGGCTGCACTGTGGCGCGTGCATACAGCACCAATCCCTTGTACCTGAGACGTCGGCCATTCTCTGTCTAATGCAGCAGCTAAAAGTGTCCACATGAAGCTTTACTTGAACATCAGTCATTATATCCAAAATTTGCTAATCAGTTCACAGGCTCCGAGACTTGAATAAAAAATTATAAGCAGAAGAGATGAAGATTTTGAAATAAATTTAATCCAAAATGTTTAAGTCGTAAACCTATAACTTTACTATGAAGAGACATAGCATCTTGTGCGGTGGTGGTTGACGAGCCAGGTTGTTTGCCAATTTGCATTAGCTATGGTCTCCAGCAGCTGCGTATCTGGGCCGTCGTGTGACCTCTTGGCAATCCAGATGATAAGTTCCGGAGTGGAGGGCGCCAAGGTTGCGGCAGCATTTAATCCAACCAATGCGGAGACTTACCTGGAAAATGAGAGCACATTAGCTCTGCTGACGTGTAATGCGTCTTGGTATCGTACAATCTATCTAATAGCATGTGGGACCCCGACGTTACCAGAGACTAAATAACTGGACTACAAATAACCTTGGCGTAAAGTTGCGGCGCAACTAAGGCAGCTCATGTCCATGGATCTCAGGTTGGAGAGATAAGAAGCGCCTTGAGAATATATCCTAACACACAAATCGCTAATATCCTGAAAATATAATCTAGAGATAAGGATTGGGTCGTATTCCATTAATATATGTGATCATGTAGATATCCCTGCGTATTATCACAAAAAGCTAATGCACATTCCGGGTAAAGTTTAAAAGGCACCAAAGTGAACCAGTCAAATACAGCATGCGAGCCTGATAGCCATAATACTTCTGCTGCCTAGTGATCATTTGACCAATTCCTCAAACCTGTCTCTCTCAAGTCATGGCACATATCCATCTGCGTATCTCATGGAGTATGGCGCTTGAACTCAAGAACCGCGAAGATGATGCCATCGTACTGCCAGTTCATATAAATTAGTTAAGAGACTTCCTATAGAAGCCTAGCCTCTGAGATTCAAAAAAGTATCAACCATCCGGAAACCAAAAACTACTCTCCTGGCCCCGCAGTCCTCTAATAACTCTCAATTCTGCGTAAACCCTTGTATAGCTTTATATACTGATCATCCAGCGCTTACTGGTTATCATTAGTCAAATGGAAACCCGAGGGAACCGCCAAAACTATCTGGCTCTCAACGACGGCTAAGATAAGATCAGCTCTCAAGCACAACCCCAGGGCCGTCATCCCACACCATACTTAGTCAAGAAGAACTCCATTCCTTCCTTGAGATTAGTGACGTCGAGATTTTACAGAATCAGTCTCGCAGTCATTCCCAACATCCGTTGCCGATTCTTCAATTGTTGTTTCATAGATATCTCAGGACATCGCCCTGCCGCCGGTTCGCCCTCATACAGATAAGAAAGAGGCATTGTTCTGGAGGAGATTCCGCACCAGTGGTACGAGAAAAAGTGTAAAAAGCGGAGAAGCACAGACACCGAAATTAAATGCTCCATTGTGGACTGGCATAGTATGTAACTGGCGTACAAGCGACTCTAAACGGCACTCGTCTACTAGCAGTATGACGAACCATTTGCTACGAAAACATTCAATCCGCCCCCGTGATGCTATGTGCCCCGAGCCAGTGTAGGCCAAATCAAGGGCTACACTTCCTAGTCTCTGGGGCGGCCCGGCGGGAAGGATAGAGAGAATCTGACCCACCAACAACGACTGGAAGGGAATATTTTTCGTTGGGTTATTACTAAGTTAATAAGCAGGCATTCACAGTCATTGAGTAGCCAGCGAGTTGGATATCCCAGAGATTGCACTTCCTTTCACTTCACGGCATACTCTTCGGCAGCGGCTTATGAACGAGTTCGCTTTACAGCGTACTGAATTGGAAGAGGAATTGGCTGTAACTTGTAAGACAGTCGCTCTATCTTTTGACGTCCGGACGAGCAGAAAACCTTTTCATACTTGGGATTATCGGCCACTGGCTTACAGAGCAGTTCGAAGCAGAGAAATGGCGCTAGAATTCACAGAACTGCACTGACCTCATAACGGCGAGAATTTAGCTGCGGCAGTTAAAAATAGACCTTGAGCGTAAATTACTTGCAGTTACTGGTGACAACGCCAGTAACAACGAACAAATGGTTTCGCACCTTTATCATGATTTACATTTTCTCGCACTCATTCTCAACCTCACTGTTAGGGATCTCCTTCGTGCGTCACATCGTAGTCCTCAGAGAAAACAATTGTGGAATGACATGGAAAAATTTATTAAATATGACGCTGATACTCGGTGGAATTCAACGTTCCTGATGCTTTATGATGCTTTACAAGCCAGAGAACAAGTCAATAAGTCTCTTGAACTTCAGAAAGATTTTCCTCGCTTTACAGCAGAACATTGGCTACGGCTTGCGCAGATTCATACGTCCTATCAGGGTCATTGTTCAACCAATTCACCCTATTTGTATCGGAAACGAAGCCGCAGATTAGTCTAACCGTGCCGATTTATTACGAACTTCATGACGTACTCAACGAGGCTTCTGAGCATAGAGGAAGATTCATAAGTTTGAATGAGAATCGCATTGGCCGTCAAGGAGGGCCTGAAGAAGAAATATTATACTTTCATGGGTATCTCAGACACGTACTACACGGCACTTGTTTTAGACCCTTGGGTTGAAGGCGATCTGCTTCTAGCTGAACTGGAAGATGAGGTCACTGCGAAAGATGTTATTGAAGCTCTTCGTGACAATATCCATCGTGATTACCCAGTTGATGCTATAGAACCTGGTCTACTGTCTACAGTGCAATCTCCAGACCGCTGTACAGAGTATAATGATGTGGAATCCCGGATGATACAGAGGCTACAGCCTCAGAATCAGCCTCAACTCTCTGATATTGATCATTATTTCAATAGCCCTCGGGTCGGCGTGAATGACACAAAGGATCCAAATTGGTTATGCAATTGGTGGCGGACTCATAAGGATGAGTATCCCCGGATGGTAGCCGCTGCCTGGGACTATTTAGCACTACCCGCCTCAGAGGTGTCAGTGGAACGAATGTTTAACATCGGAAGAGATCTACTAACGGTGCGGAGGCATTCCGTGAAGGCAGAAACAATGAGGACGCTGACGTTGATGGATGACATATACAGTAATCAATTCTTTATGGTGGACAGGGCAGAAAATCTGGCAGAGCCTTAGAAAACCTTTGCGAATTGGATATAAGCAGTAAAGGCATATCCGCGCTGTGTAGCTACTAATTTTATATATAAGTTATACATAGCGCTAAGGTTCCTGCGACAAGAAGGCATTCTGAAGGCATTCTACTGTGTAAAATCCTGCATCACCGATCTCAGCCTGGCTGCGAGACGGCGGTGGTGACAAGGCCGCTCAAATCTGACCACTACTAGTATATCTCGGCAGGGGCCTGTATATGAAGATTTATCGCTTTCTAACTGCTTGAGGTCCCAATTTATCATTTCTATAAAGATGATTACGTAATAGTGTGTCGAATATCGAATATCGGCACGATATGACGAATATTCGATTCGACGGTAGGAGATGCTTCGAATAATATTCGCTATTCGTATTCCATACTAAGTAGTTGAGCAGGATGTAGAACAGAGAGGTGACGCCATCGGAATAGCACCGCCGATGACTCAGCAGAGGGAATTGCCGTCCGGGTACAGACTGTATTTGCCTTTCGCTAGACTCGGCTCTCGTAATCTACACTGACCAGCATTGTACCATGAGTCTAGTACATCAACAACAGCCTACCTCGCTCCTTCCTCTCCGCCATCCTTCAGCAACTCTGTCTTTATGCCAATGTCTGTTTCTACCTCGTCGGTCAAGACATTGCCACAAATTGAAGGGCAGTCAGCATAAGAGTATACGGCATAACGTAGCAACCGGCCGAACAGCAGTCGCGTTCGCTAAAGGCAACCAGAACTCTCCATATAGAATGCGGCGGACAAGTAATCGACTGGAACTTGGAATATGCTCGTTTCAATCTCAGCAGACTTCTGAAATACATTCGAAGTGCACCAAGTGCCTTCTTGGTTGAGGACCAGACGCAATTCAGCATACTGTACAAGCCTGCCACATTCTCTAGTAAGACGCAATACCAATATGTACATGATGGTGAGTACACTAATGGCAAATATACGCGGCTCGAAATTAACGGTTGCGGACGCGTCGCTTCGCCGGGCACTCGGTAATGTCGACTTAGTTGTCGAGGTCCAATTACGCAAGCTGCATGAGGATGAGACCAATCCAGAGTCATCTTTTTCTGAATTGCAGCGACAA
This sequence comes from Lipomyces starkeyi, assembly GCA_018804115.1. Lineage (NCBI taxonomy): Eukaryota > Fungi > Ascomycota > Lipomycetes > Lipomycetales > Lipomycetaceae > Lipomyces > Lipomyces starkeyi. Next base: position 519,934 of record JAGJTG010000014.1, read on the forward strand.
ATCACGAAGGGGCTATACTCTAGAGTGGCGCGGGAACAAGCTGCCGATTCCTGCGTCTTCGTACAACAAGCCAATCGTAAGAAGCATACTCTACCAGTCAGATTTCCCCGACGCTCTCGCATTTACTCAGCATCTCGCCCACACATCCGCCATCTTTGCAGTCCTTGATGTCATCAGTTGACGCTCTACAATGCCAGAAATCTTTTATCTTCATTCCTCCGCCGTTAAACCGTGCTTCGTCGCCGCGCATTTCTGGCGTGACACAAACTATCCGACGGAGAAGAGGGGTCGCAAACAAAACCTGGACATGAAGTTAGGCCGGTGCGGGGTTGGATCAGCGCTTGTTTGTCAACCTGATTACCAAATTACATTTAATAGCATCTGATGACATCAGGGTTATACTTCTAGATGTCCGCAAGCAATCTTGCCGCCAGTTTGTAGTGCGCGGCATTGTGGAGGTTTAGATGACTAACCAACAACCGTCTATTCCGTTACCGACTAGCCCCGCATCAATATAATTAATTGAATTATTTGAATTATTTGAATTATTTGAATTATTTGAATTATTTGAATTATTTGAATTATTTGCGTCACTGAGTTATAGAATAAATTTGCTGTCCTGTGTTTCCGCAGACACCACATCGCCGTGCACGTACTGCGCTCCTCGGTTGAAAGTAATAGAGTTTTCACCAAGTCGGACAAAGTTCGGGACCAATGCACAGTACCTGAGTTTAGAGTTCAGTGACGTCAACCTCAGAAGGTTCTGGCAAGACAACTTGTTTGTTCAGAGGTCTAGAAAGTTCTACATAGTTCTTGTAGCATGTACATATTTTCTTTAGTATTCCATTCGCATATGTACAGGGACCGGTATTGTAGCATATAAGGGAAGGATCCCGCCGGCCAGAAGAGGTGAATACAATAAGCACTCATCTATCCACTTTAGCACATCTGCGCTGACAACCATCGCGACCAACCACAATGGATTCCTCCAAAGTATTCGTTGACAATATTCACACTCTTCTGTCGGCGGTTCCCTCGCATGTCATTCAGCATCCTCGGCCGGCGACCACTGTTTCGACGTATTTCTTGCTGTACCTGTTGTTTTACGTCCCTCTGGTGTCTCAGATCTTGTACATCTTGTAGATTAAGTGATCCTCCTTGAAGTTCGTGACTTTGTATGCTTATTAAAGTGCTGGATCCATTCCAGACCTCTTTCGTTTGTTGTCCAACCATTCTCAGTAAGAGCGATTGCCCAGTTGTGAGGTATTGTGCTGCTTTCATACCAAGACGATAGGTGATTTTTGCCCGCAACGATGATATACGGCGGGATCGCTGAGCGGCGAGAATTGATCCCCTGGATTACTGTAACCCATTCTTTGTTTTCTTGCTGAGTCATTCTTGGTCTTCCCCGTCGGTCGAAGCTCGTAACTACCAAGCCGGTCGAGATGATGCCCATCATAAGCCCAGTCTGGCCGAAGTTTTATACGTCGTCCGCCCAGATGCCGTATTTGGTCATTGTATTCCGCACAAGTTCAAACTGCGGTCGAAACACGTCTGGATCCTCGCATTGGACTCTCTCACAGTCTATTCTTCGATTTAAACGCGTCCGGAGCTCTGTTTGTCGCTTGACAAAGTTCGCAGCCCAGTTCTTTCCGACGGGGGCCCCGTTGCGATCGCGTAGCCATCGATTAGCCATATCTTCAACACTAGACAGTGTAGGAGGAAATGATCGCGAATCTAGGTCGATAATATAAATTCCTCTTCTAAGTTTGTAAGCTTTCGCGAATTGGCCGGGATATCGTGTCGTGATGGTGTGCCCTTCAAACTTGACATCAGAGTAGATTCGCTAACGGAGTAGATCGCTGCGGCACGTCTTTTACTAAGGCTCTGGTCTCGGTCGATGGCCTTGATGGCAAGATTCAATCTGGCTTTGTTAGAAGTTGATTCCATCCTGTTTGTGGGAGAATGAAGGGTTTAAAATTGGAATATTCATATGAATGTGCGCAGCTCGCTTATGGATTACGTTATTCACAATATAAACAACTTTCCCGATCTTCTATTATGACACTGGTGAAAGCTTTTGACTTCAATCAATATATTTTAGAATATTAACTCTGCCAGAGACCGGGCTAAACCCTTCCTCTTATACACACTCTGGCGGACAACTCCGAATCGAAGAAACACAAAAAATAGAAACACTTCACATTGAAAAATATTTCCACGGGGACAAAAATCAAAAAACAAACTTTTCTGTGACGTCAGGGAGATGCTGCTGTCGAGTTTTGGCGTTATCGTCCGCTTGCCCGGCACCTTAGTCGAGCAGGTGACAGCTCAATGAAACGACCTTGTAAAGGGCGTCCTCCTGGGAATGGAGTAGATCGAGCATGAGCGACATGATTCCAAAAACCCAGCTCAAAGCTCCTTGACCATGATGTGATCTGTCTGCACAACTTCTCCTATGGTGAAGCCGTGATCGCCCACAACTCTGTATCCCAGCCTCTCGTACACTTTCTGGGCCTTGTAATTCTCCTCCCAGACTCCTAACCAAATATACTTGAATCCCTGTTCTTTTGCGATATCTTCCAATTTCTTGGCTAGAATCTTGCCGACACCGTTCCCATGGTAGGTAGGGTGAACATATATCCGTTGTAGCTCTATTGTGCTCTCGAGGTGGGCGATACACGGTTCGCTAGTACCACGCGTCAAGAGGGCGAAACCCACAATAGCACCGTCCTGACTTGTCACAACAATCATGTCCTTCATGGGATCTGCAACATCTTTGGCTGTTGCTGGTATGCTGTAGGATTCACTCAGATACGCCTGAAGCTGTTGTGGCGAAACCGAATGCCCGAAGGTGATGCTGAAGACATGCGCGCCAAGTTCAGCGACGGAGGCAACGTCCTGTGGACGTGCTCTGCGGATACTGATTGATGGTGGAGTGACCGCGGCCATGTCCGAAACCAGTTTGGACACGGACGATTCGTCTGGGTACATGCAAGGCTGTCGAAGAATGTGAGAACAGTCAAGGTGTTTATTTATGTGATGCCCGGTCATGACAGCCTCGTCGGTAAGATGGACGCCAGGAGAAACTTCTCGACGTTTCGATTTTGGACGCCAACAACGGCAACATCCGATTCGGTTGAGACTACAGTAAATTACATCAATCGGCTCAGTAAATTTTTCTCGATTCAACCATACCAATGTTATATTGGGTGATTTCCCGTAGCCCCAAAATTAGCAGAATCGCAGACGAAATTCACAAAATCACACAATTTACCTTGAAATCTTGCTTACGTAACTGCGAGATCTATGAATTCGATAGTCTGGTCGCGCGAAAAAAAGTTTACGGGAACTCACCCATTTACTGCAGCATGAAAGTTTCCATAAATTGGGTTTTAAGTGACATCACATCAGCCATCATGGCGAAATTATTATTGTACATGACGCAATTCTGCACATAACGTCTAGCTTCTTAATAGATTGCGCTACCTGGTTCACAACCTATTCACGTTGACACGTTCATTCTGTGGATTGCTGTGGGAAGCAAAAAACTGATCACAATTGGCTCCTGTCCCCAAGCTGATTCAGCATCCGCAACTGAAGTAGATTGACATTTCCAGCGGATTATAAGTCTTAACATGAACACGTCATGTTTCGCTGTTTCTATATCTCAATCTAAGTAATAGCTATACTCTACCACTGCTGTAAGCGCCTTGTTCATCAGGTATACTATTTCCTCGTCTTCTCTTTGGGGCTGGCCAAAGGGAATCGGGTGAATATTCACATAGAGGAATAGCAGGTCGCTGAGGAGAGCGCCGGCCGGCCGCGGTCGATATTTAATTTTATCGGTCGGATAATACTACAAGGGACCTAATGAGAGGAGGTAGCAGATACGTCCTTGGCTGTGAGTGAGTATAGAACCTGATTAAACGACTGCATGGGTTCCAGCGTGGTGTATAACGTGAAGAAAAATTGGTAACTGGCTGTCTTGGAGGATCGCTTTGAAATATAACAGTAGCGTAGAAGTATTATGCATCCAATAGCAACCAAGAAAAATTTTGAAGAAACATTCGAATTGGTGTCTGCTGTATCGAAGGCAATTCTTAGAACAAGAGCAAATGATGCTTTTATAAACATTTTCTCTTGATCATTGGTACAAATCCTGCACTTCTGACAACTACTGGAGATGCATATAATACAGTGTTGTATTACGGACTGGCTTATGCTTATGTAGATGCTTAAGTCGGAGGAACATTTTAGAACTGACTCTATGAAGGAGGAGAATGACTTACTTGGCCCAGGTAAGCCAAAAAGCCCACAACAACATTAGATCTGTTTGCACTTCCCAAGCGAAATCATCGGGTTAAGATATTCATGATTAGCATAAGTAGGCCACTTTGTTGGTCCCTAATCGCCAAAGAGTCGGCTGTGAGGAGTGAGGCGCTTATCCATCAACTCGAGAAACGTGAGGACAGTCCATCCGGAAGTTGCAACTGCAAGAGTCCAGAACACTCCGCGAAGTTCTAAGCGACCAACAACTATTTGGAATAGTTTGAGATTTGCGCAATATTTTGTCATTACGATGGATATCTCTCAATGGGTTGTAATTGAGTTTTGGAAGTGTTCTGGTGATATGGTTCCAGAAGCATCTAATGACAAGGTATCAAAATATAAATAGACCTGCTAGGACCTGTCTAGAGTAAATATGTTAATACAAGAGCGCATTCCATTTTACAACAATTCAAGTCAAAACCAGAAGGCGTGCATTTCCAATAATTTTGTATATGCAATCCGGAGCTGTAGGAATTCACCGCAGAGGCGCTCAACATAATAGACGGATAAGTCTCCAGGATTTCGAAATGTGCTCGTCGCCGTGCGAAAACGTTTTGTATAAAAGTAACATCATGCATCCGGTTGAGGAGTGAAAACATGTCCGTGCATCTATTGGCCCGGAATCGCTCCGAAATGCAAGACTATCTCTTCGATGTGCCTGATGGGACGGTAGAAGGTACATGATACCACTCATCATCGGCATGTTTGGTGTGACTTGATTTCACCGGCTGAGGATGGTGATTTAATGAGCGCAAGTCAACTCGAGTACAGAAGTAGAAATGGTCGAAATAGCAAGTCCCGTTGCAGACACTATATATATTGCTTCCGAACCCACAGCATGGATCGTTACTTACATACTAGCAAAACGTCCTCCCTCAATTTTCGATCTTTAGTTTTACTCTCAATCGTCAGACCCAATCGCCAACGATAAAGTCATGAGAGCTTATCATTAAGCTTCCGGCATAAGCCTTACATACCAACATCTGCATTGTTGAAAGAATTGAGTTTTCACCAAGTCGGGACAATATGCAGCTCCTGAGTTTAGAGTTCAGCAACATCGACACGAAGAAGGTTCTGGTGAGATCAAGTTGATTCTTTAGAGGTCTACGAGGTTCTACACAGTTCTTATCACATTTACATATTTCTCTTCCTTATTCGTATTCGCAGGATTTCCGTTTATTCGTAACGAATAAGATTGGGAGCGTCGAATACGAATAACGAATGTTATTCGTATGCCAAGATGCTAGCGCCGTAGTCAAACTTTAATTCAGCCAACGCGTCAAGGGTGAATGGGGCTGAACGACGCGTCTTCTAAAATAATTTGTCGTAAGATTCATTCTAAACAATATAGGTATTTCTAGCGATATGGCGAAAATCGAAGTGGACTACACTCACCAATAACTTCCGGAGTCATAGTGCGACACCAACCCAGTAACCAAATAAAATATTAAACAGATTACTATCGAGAGAGCTTAAGTCGAAGTGCTGCTGAATTTTTCTGCTATATTCGGAACTGATCAATGAGCAATTAAGTTTATGCCGTCGTTTTTCAACGGATGTAGTCATATATCGTCCGCATTAGTAGTGCATTTTTTGAGCCGCACTGTCATAGATCCGGCGATGTGATCTTGGTGATGGATTTCTATTAGCCGCACCTCACTTATCGCTGTGAGTCCCAGAAGTGGGTCTTGGATATGTATTTTTCGGCCCAATTGAGCTGTATATATCTTAATATCTTTCGTTCTCATTTCATCGTCCCTTACGTGGATATCCCGGATATCCCCGATATCACGGATATCAACACGGATATGCCCGTTTCTTCTGGATATGGATACGGATACGGATATAGATATTTCCTGGATACGGATACGGATACGGATAACGAAAAACGGGCCTAGATATTATCCGTGCCGATCCCATTATTTTATTCGTACGAATATAAAATATGCATCCGACAACAATTTATTCGTATCCGACTACGAATATTCGTAAAGTCGTTATTCGTGTGCACCGCTACACTGGAACCGTCTCTGTGCGTCTGCCAGGACTCAGGTGTCTGGTGCGCAATCTCAAGTCTATCGGGCTGCTTACGTAACGACCCAGATCTTGTCCATCTGGACGTCTGGTCACAGGCCCAGAACACAAAACCCAAATCCACTCACAATCCCTTACACTTTAGCATGGCTTTGACTGTCATTGATCGCATTGACCAGGGGCTGATACCAAACATTTGCCATCTTCTGATCCCCAGAATCGTTTGGATGAACTCCATCTATCAAGTCACTAGTCGAAAAGCCGGTGTATTGATCCACAACAATGATGGGGGAGGCTGTCGTAGTCTTCGAGAGCGCCCAAGGTGAAATGGCGTCGTTGAGGTTCACGTCGCTCTGGTTATTGAAGATCGAAGGGATTATCTTCGCGACCTGAGCACACGTCAGTAAGCGTGGTATGCCGCTTTAGGAATACAGCCTTACAAGAATCTTCATCGTTGGCTTGTTAGCCCTCATTTGATCCACGAGTGTGCTGAACGCCGTAACAATATCCAAGGTCTGCTTGTTATTGGCAATGTCATTCGTTCCCAAGTGCATGATGACTATATCCGGATTGGCAGAGCTGAGCCATCCCACAAGCAGATTGTTGTTGGCAATATCGATCGCAAGGTAGCCGGCATGGCCCTCGTTATTTCTATCCCAGTCGCTGACATTGCAGATTGTAGTAGAAGTGACACTGCCGACGAAATCGATATCCTCGATGCCTCCCTGCTGAAGCTTGTTCCAAAGGTATGCGCGCCAGCAACCCCACTCGGTTATGGAGTCACCAAGTGGCATTATCTTTATCGGTATTTGCGCGATCGCGGGGACGATGAGTCCGATAAGGCCTATGGGGATGAAAGCTCTGAACAGGAGCATGATTGGCTATGAACTTCGAAAATTTTTGGATAGACTTTCAAGGTCTAGAACAGACAGAAGAAAGACTCGCGGCGAGCTTGGTATTTAAACTTGAAGTGTGGAACATCGCATGCCGTTCTCCGTTCTGATATATGCTCTTTTGCAAAAGGGCTTGTTGACAAACTATGCGACAGGATAGCGGCAAATCCGGTAAAAAGCCAAGGATGATTATAGTAAGGGACCATCCCTGCTTCTTTTGCCCGATCGACTGTCAGCTGCGTCTGTGAGTTCACGGTTTTGACGGCTTCCAGAAAATTTTTTCCAGAGTGTTTGCAGTGCCAATAGTAACTTTGTTCTGACGCGCTCCCATCGCGACCTACCCTTCGGTTTTGAATTTTCGCCATCCCGGGCGGTATAATTGTCGGTGGTCGACGCCGTTAGAGCAGTCGAAACTTGAGCGTATGTGCAAGCGATTAAATTTTTGTGTTGCAATTCGCGTTCCAACATCGCAGTTTGAGATTTACAAATTCTAGAGGTCTAATGCTGACTGTGCTGCTATATCTTATGAGACAATGATCTTCATGTGTGCTCTCTTATGTCAGTGTTTTCATTAACTCAGGCTCATGTCAAATTGAGAAGTGTGGTGCAAACATTATGCAAATGTGACGTCTATATGTAGATTCTTTTTATACCGATTGATACTCTGTGTGACGATTAACACGGCCCACGTGGTTAACACTTCCCACGTGGTAGTAGAAATATGCTACACACAAATCCGCCTATTTCTTGCTCTTGGCATAGCTGCAATAAAGTGCATATAGCGGTAATGGATCCGGTATTAGAATTTAGAAAGTAGGCTGGAATTTACTCCATGCCTTGAGAGATATTCCTGAGCACCATCCAAAATCATCTGTCCGAGCTCAAGCGCTGGAGTTTCATAGCGAGCACGCGGTTCTTCTCGGATGGACAAACCCCTCGCGACTTCGGCGTTTCCATCGAGAGTTCATGATAACCCTAACCCAATGTAGTAAACTTCTACAAAATATCTGCCTCTTAACTAAGTGGCTTTTGCAACTCTGTGCGGAAAAATTAAGGGTGATCAATTGATCAACAAAGTTTGCATGACGCTTCGTAGGGCTGCACACGAATAAAGATTTTCCTTATTCGTATTCGAATTTTTTGGTGTAATTCATATTCGTATTCGACTAATGGTTTGGGAGGTCTTATTCGTATTCGACTAATGGTTTGGGAGGTCTTATTCGTATTCGATCTGTAATTATTCGTAGGTTTGCCAAGACGCTGCTTATAACAGGTTAGGGTAAAGCCAACAAACCCCGAGCGTTGTCGCGTCTTCTTGTTTACTCTTGGACACGCGTCTAGGCACGCGTTTGTAACGGTTTTATCCAAAACCAGATGATATCTTTCCTCGTTAAGGCACAAAAAGTCGCCGCCGCAATTCTGCTCTCAACAATATGGATGATTTCTCTGTAACTCCACGCAAGCACCGGCAACGTTCTCAAAGGCTCGATTATCACCTTCTTAACGATGGCAGCGACGACGAAGCAGCGCCAGAAGACCGCATTGTCAAAAGATTTCGTTCAAATCGCGCCGGTAGCGTCGAAACTACTCAAGACGACTCAGCAAGCCAACTGACCCAACGTCAAAGTTCTCCAGCAGACTCCTCTCAGCAGCCTGAATTAACAGATGATGGACGGGTCGACAGGTCCAGCGTCTCCAGCGAATCAGAATCTTCGCGAAAGAAACCGCAGAATCAATCTTTATGGGCACAATTTGATATTTTAGAGCTTCCAGGAAAGCTATGGTGGCCGAAGAGGGGCAAAGGGCCGATAGAAGATCGTGAGATACGATGTACTCGATGTAATTGGAGGACAACTGATTCCGCAAGAGCAACATCAACACCAAACATGAGATTTCACCTCACCAAACATGGAATCTCGTCAAGTGGCTCTGAAAGTAGCAATGAAAATGACAAGTCCAGACCAAACAACCGTCAATTGCCAGGTTCTTCCAGAAACTTGCGGAGGACAACGCAGCAAGGCCTTTGGAACGAAACCTAGTACGGTGGATAGTCCTGAATAATATGGCATTTGACGCTATCGGATCGCCGGCATTCCAGCAGATCTTCCGAGATCTAGGTATTTCGCTCACGTTCGCGCCCAGCGAAGTTCACGTAACCAGGGGAATGAGTATAGAGGCCCGAGTACTACAGAATTTGCAACCTCAAAAGCAGCACCTATCTGACGTCGACCGGTACTTTGAAGATGGAGTTGTAATGATAGATGCGTCAGTGGCAAAGGTGAAAAACTGGCTACTCTCTTGGTGGAGAACACATAGTGATGAATATCCGCGAATGGCAGCGGCCGCGAGAGATTATTTAGCTATACCAGCCTCTGGGGTGTCAGTAGAAAGATTGTTTAATAGTGGACGCGATTTACTCGGCTTACGTAGGAGCTCGTTGAGCGGGGAGACTATGAGGAGTCTGGTGTTGCTGCGAGATGTATACAAATCTGAGGATGTTAGTACTATTTAGGATTTACGAATAATACGAATAATGCAAATTTTATTTGTACGAATATTATATAAGCACCTGACATCAATTTATTCGTATTCGACTTACGAATATTCGTAAGTCGTTATTCGTGCGCAGCCCTAACGCTTCGCAAACCAAGCTCGTCAAGAACGAATAGCAATCTTGCCTGCTTCCTAAGTAGAATGTCATGACATTCTATAGTAAGAGATTTAGCATCGCTTCAGCCATACTGATGCATCTGGTACACCTCAACATATAACCTGCAAAAAAACAGGGCCTGGTACATGGGTGACTGAGTGTCCACCACATAGTAATGAGCTGGTCAGTTGCTGTACATGCAACAAAGGGATGATATATGTGCATACCGCGGACAGTCCTTGTCAGGCGCTGACTCAACAGGCAGGCTTCAGTTGAATATACTTTTCTATTAGTTCATACTCTGCACTACCACTGTGATTTCTCCTGAATAACCTTTGTGCTGAACGCAGATAGTAATTGCTGACGGCACATTACAACTTCTGAAGCCTGCCCTCTCAACAGGCAGCTCCCAACGGGTCTTATTATACCCGTCTCTCCCGTTGTTCATCTAATTTTAGAAACAAGTACAAGGAACCCAGTCATCACAAGGAACAAGGATATGATAGCGCGTCACCGACGCCGAGTACAAGGAACCCAGTCATCACAAGGAACAAGTGATAGCGCGTCACCGACGCCGTTCCGACAACTTCGGGGAAAGTGTTGTTACAACTAGACATAGGTAACGGTCCTGAGACCGTAGTTCAATCGTAGTTACTCCTTAATATGGACGCCGCGCTACAGATGTGCCCTAATGTTCATGCCCTTCATCTAGACTGTTCTGCTAAATATTTGTTAGAATAACTTAGAGGAATTCAACTTATTACATTTCAACAGGTGATACCCGGTCAATTTATATTCGATATCACCGCCACGCTACCCTCCTTTGTAGAACATTTTCGAATCCACGATTGTAGGGTAGCACCTTCTACACCTTTCCACAGCATTCATTGTCGGTGGATCCCTTGAATTCTGCTAAATCTTGCAGGGTCTTGACCTAGGTAAGGGATAGCAAACTGGAATCAAGCCAGCCAGAGTGAAGCAAATATATTCCGCCCTTCTTTATATATGTAATTATGTATATCCTTCCAAAGAAAAGAAAAGATAATCGCCCCAAAGTAGAAGAAAAGCTGGTCTTATATATATATCTGTCTGTCTGAGAAAGAGAAAAGAGAAAAGAAAGAAATACTGACAACGCATCGATCATATGGATGTGTGGGCACCGATGACAATATATCGTGAAAACCGGTCCTCCAACAGAAATCGAGCGACATTCTCGGAAGTCAAGTCTCGCAAAGCACCCCTCCACCCTCCACCCAACCAGAAAACTCGTCGCGTGCAAGGAATATTTGTATCCATCAACCTCAGACAAATTAAGCGTATCAAGAGAAACCTTTTCGCAGATTGTCGACATCTAAGTAGGCTGAGGTTCTTCCTCTCGCTTGCCATTTCGACGCGTTCGTCGTTGACAAAGCTCACAAGTCCTGATGTACTGCTTTATATCAAGTTCCATACCCCGCCACCAAAATCTGCTCTTAAGTAGCTGGCTGCATTCATCTATGCCGCGATGTCCAAAATGATCATGCATTGCCTGCAAGGCCAGTAGCTTGTTCTCGGCGGTCATAATGACCCGTCGAGGGAATGGTTTCTCATCCCCGCGCCTGAATAGATTGCCAAAATTGGAAAGAGTGAACTTGTCGCATATCTACCGAAAGTGTTCCTTGTCCATACTGCTCAATGCTGGTTCAACCGAATCTTTAAGGCACTACCGGATGTCTGCACATGTAAATCCTTTAGAACCGCCGTCGGTTTTATCATCAAAATCATCAAAACCTTCAAAATCGTCCCCTGATTTTATGACACTCAATTCACTCAAAATTCATCGACCTGTACATCATCTTCAAAGTCATCAAACCAAAATTTCTCCGCTGTATCAAATATATATTTATCTCGACCTTCTTTAACTCCCACCATTCGAATTGTGATAGTGTCTTTATCTTCTTTCTGCTCTTGGCTTTTCATGTCTTCCGAATTTCTCCCTCCCATTCTTCTTTCCCCAATCTCTTCTTTCGTTATTCCGCCATTTTCTGCGTTGTTTGACTACCTCCTCATCCCTTTCTTACGCATGTACTTCTTCTTCATTCTTCACGTCATTAGTCACTGCCGCATTCTTCATCCTGCCATCGATTCCAGAAAGTCACGTACATTAAAACCCAACTTTCTCGTGTCGTTCAAAATAAATCGTCCATCAATCATCTCATCTTCATACTCCTTAAAGTACTCTGCATAGTAGTCAGCATATTCCGCCACTTCCTGTCTAGAAATCCCATCTGCCATGCTGTGTGATATACCGGAAATATGTCTAATGTCAAGTCAAAAAGTCGAATGAACGTAAGCCAGCGAGTTAGCACTGTATTAGGTATCTCAAAAGGCTTCCGTCGTATATCCAAATAAGAGACTGTGCATCTGTTTCCACAATAAAGTGTTTCCATGAGCCAACATCTAAACTTCGTGAGTGCCCGGACAAGTCGAAGACACTCCTTCTTGATGGTAGCATATCCTTGTTCTCGGTCATTCCATATTCCACCATCAAAGCTGTGAGAAAAGGATATACGACTGAAGAGATATAGTGAACTAAATAAGTCACACTTGGCAATGACCAGTCCTCCGGGATGGTTGACAGAAGGGTGGTTACTTTGCAATAATGGTTTGACCATGCCCTTGGATCACCGTAAGCGCAAGACTTTCCATAGTCATCATTGACCTGAACATGTTATCGTTAACTCTTCTCCATCTCGGACTCCGAAGTTTGTTACCAGCTGACCCTGATTCTGACCGTTTGATTCTTGTAGGATTTTCCCGGACTTCCGTTGTTGCCAGGTTTCGTTGTTCACACCATCTAGTTTCTTAGGCAGTCGACAATCTTTTGCTAAATTTCCGATTTTCCAGCAATTAAAGCACGCACGAATCAGAATATCCTCAATTGACCCAAACTTGTAATGGCTCCGCCAAATTCCGAGGGGAAATTATTGAGCATCACTACTTTCCAGAATTCCTCATGGTTAACCTGAATGCTTAGGAATTCCTTTAACATGTCGCACCACTCCTGGGTTTTGCGCAGTAGAACAGGGTACATCCCATACTCCCTTTTGAATAAAGAGAGATCATTATGGGGTATGGATAGAGTTGTTTGACATATATATTTGGTCTAACATCAATCTCTGAAGTCTTGTTTGTGATTATTATGGAAGAAAAGGTAAATTTTAGGAATTTTTCAAGAATAGTGTTTCTTCAGACACTGATGACGTGTTTCCTCAGTTGCCTTGGTTGCTACTACGTTCGTCATTGTCCTTGGAAGTATACTGGCCACTGCTGCGCACGGAACCACGACCACCGCGATGTTCTGGATGATTATGGTGAGATTACCTACTTGATACATGTTATCCAGGGATTTGATATTTAACATCAAGGATTAAAGGTCGCTCGCGGTGTCATTGGCTTTGGAATCGGAGGTGAATACCCAGTGTCGTCAACCAGTGCCTCTCAAGGCGCCAACGAATCCTTGCTGAGCCTCCGCGCTCAACTTACTATCATGGTCACTGAATTCCCCCTGGCTATCGGCGCCCCTCTGTCTATCTGGATCTTTCTCATTATTTACTCCGCTGCAGGCACTAGCCACTTGTCTACAATCTGGCGCGTTTATTTCGGACTCGGATGTGTTTTTCCACTTATCGTGTTCTACTTTATTGGTAACGTCAAAGTTGTACAAGCAGGAAGCTATCAAGAAGACGGTTCCTTACCTCTTGGTGATAAGATACTACTGGAAGACTCTCCTTGGAACTGCCGGATCGTGGTTTATCTTCGACTTTGTGACCTATCCCAATTCGATCTTCTCGGCCACCATCATTTCCGAAATTGTTCCGGACTCGTCTTCGAATCTGCTCAAGACCGGAGAATGGACTCTTCTTTTGACGTCCCTTTCAATACCTGGTGTGCTCCTTGGAGCGTATCTTTATACCAAGATTGGCGCACGGAACACCATGATTCTCGGGTTTATGGGGTACATCGTGTTTGGCCTGGTTATCGGATGCGGATACGATAAAATTGTTAAGATCGTCCCCCCTATTTGTCATTTTTTATGGTATCATGAATTCGTTGGCCCAAATGGGACCAGGATGTATGACCATTGTTGCTTCTGCTGAGGTAAATACATACGAAGTTGTCAATATTTAGAGCGTGCTAACAAGCTATGTCAGAGCTATGCTACTGGCGTCAGAGGAACTTGCTTTGGATTATCGGCCGCAATTGGCAAAGAAAGTTGGTGCTGTTGTTGGCACTCGGACTTTCACGTCTATTCAAGATCACTTAGGAAAGAGTGAGTAAACCATCTATATTATTTTTGCCCTGATCTCAATGCTGATCATGTGAACATACAGAATGGACGTTTATCATTGCCGCGATCTGCGGCTTGGTCGGTGTCATTATCACGTTCTTCTTCGTGCCGAAACTGAACGGAGAGGACCTTATGGATGAGGACAACCGATTTCACCAGTACCTCATTAATAACAACTGGCAGGGTGTTTTTGGAGATAACGAGTTTCCCGACATGATTAGCGATGATGTCGAGAAATTGGATATCATCGTATTCACTAAGGAAACCTCTAACTAAAAAAATAAGGATTACCAAAGGCCCAATACTGTTATCGTGTATTTCAGACCTGGGAACCCTAGTCGTCCGGGGTGAATCGAATATTGTAGCAACAAGAATTGGGAATATTCCAGTTATATCTAATGATACTCAAAGTCGTAGAAATTTCCCTAAATATATATTAGTCGTTTGATGTATCTAGAATATTCTATTTACTATGGGACACTTGACATTGTTATGACGGCTAGGCACTAGTGATATCAGAGATACACTATAGTCCGTAGCCAGTTAGTTAGACTAACATTGAGATGAACTGTAAATTGATGGTTGATAAGCATCTCTTGTCGACAAGCCCAGGGCCCAAATACCAACGAACTGCGATGAGCTTTGTGATCACACCGCCAATTACGCCGCCGAGGGCAGCACCTAAATTGTAGATAATACATCCGATTCCGTGTATCAGGCCGCGCTGACGGAGCGGCACGAGGTCGCTGAGCGCGATCACCGAGAGCGCGTTCAAACCGCTGCCGCCGATGCCGGCTATGATACGCGCAAAGACGAGGAACCATACGTTGGACGAAAACCCGCACAGAATGCAGCCAACTGCAAACACGCTCTGCAAAATTATTATCAGAATAAACTTCTTCATTCGCATCCATCATGAGAAAAATAACTCACATTACTAAAGAGAAGCAACTGCTTACGACCATAAGTGTCCTGTATCGCATTAGCAACGAGTTCACCAATGAGAGCAAGAGTACATCGTACCGAAATCTTGCCGAACAGTGGTTGAAATGCGGCGAGGGCAATGAGATAAGAAGATGCTATCCAGGACACTAAGCGGGACTCGTGGAACTCGGATGAAATGCGCGCGAGCAAAGTGACAATGACGGTACCATCGAGAGCGTGGAGAAATCTGCCGATATAGAGAGAGAAGAAGATTGCAACGAGCGCTCGTGTACTGAGCACATCTACCTCCTGCCCGACCTCGCTGTCTGCTGGCCCATCCGCATCGATATCAGGCGAGTCATCACGTGCGCCCTCCACGACGATGTCCTCGTTGAGGTCATCATTATCGCTGAGGAGACGAGCAGCTTCATGATCGATAAGTGGATCGCAGTGTTCTCGCACGGTAGTCATTGTGCAGTATTGAAGACAGGTAGCGGAAGTTTTCGAAGAGCAAAATTCGTGAGGCGGCTGGCGGAAAGTAAAGAGTGGAAATTGTGTGAGCCAGTCGGAGCCTGTGCAGCCCTCCCTTACGTTCGCCCGCGGAAGATTCATACAATGAAGCAAATTCAAAAGTATCTCGCTTTCCTCCGCTTTCAGTACTACAATTGCATTCAACTATCTTATGATCGCGACAATTTTGATGCTACTATGCTATTGCCATATAGCAACGACAAATTTGCCTGTCCGTCACCGGCCAGGCGGTTATGCAGCTGCATTCTTCATGCTTGATCCTCTATCTTATCTATGTCACTGAAGTTGAAGTCTTCAATTTTTCGTATTGCAGTCTGAAGAAATACATTGGATCAGACATAGCACATTAATAGTGGCAGTGGCTGATGGTACGCCAAGACGCCTACGGAGGACGAAGCGTATGATAATATTATCCACGTGGAGTATCTAGTGGCTTGGCTTCACTGTGAATCTCCGGCGCCGGTGGACAGTGATTGTGTCTGATAACGTAGCCGGCACATGACTTGCGCACTACTGTCCGACAAGCTTTTAATTACGACAGAAAGCTAGTTTGCCATAAAAACGTCTGCCCCTGAACTCATCACTTGTGCTGCATGGCAAATGCCCTTGTGGGTGTGTATGATTGGTACAGCTAAGCCTACACATAGTACCTGCAGTTCATGGGCTGAGCCACGGAGCGAAGAAACGGTGGCATAGTAATGAGCCGCACTCAGTGAGGCAAACAGTCGCTCACGGTACAGAAGTTCACCGTACAAACAAACGAAGGAGCGACTCTCATAAGCCAGCCGGTCGTCCCTTGTTATGGGGGCCAGAAGCCCGAAGGCAAAAACATCACAGAAAATTCGAATTAAAACAAATTAGTGCACTGAAATCAGAAAAATCGGGCAGTTCGAATGGTACATATTATATTGCACTACGTTGGACATGTAAATGCAGCAGACTTTTTTGGCTGGACGGGGAAGCGTCGGCCATAGGCAACGTAAGCGGGGAGCTAGGATCGTGCCGCGCAACCGCCCCCAGAACAACCTGATCGTGACAAACACGCTGGCAGCCCAACAAAGGCTACAGGCAGGGCGCCGAACGCATGGAACTATTTCGTTAGAAGGTATTTTCTTCCGATTCATTTGATCACAATGTAAATTTGCTAACAGTTACAGATTGCGCGTCGTCGCTCTAAGTCTCGGCATTCCAAGTTTGTTCGATATCCAACTTGATCCGACGCTGACCGGCTAACTTGGCGCCGACCGTGCCATCGAGAATCCAACCGTACTTGTACTCCGCCATGTCCACACGACCGACGTACCTCAATCTCGATATAAACTGTAGTTCTTCTCGGAATGAGAGTACACCATGCCACAAGAAATCGAACGAAACACGGAAATACCGGTCAAGGCTGTGACCTGCCTGAAGAACACTCGTCGTCACCAACACATCCGCGTCATCGACTTTCGCATTCGGACGCGCCAGGAATTCCTTCACCCAGCCGTCGTCCTGTATCCCCGCCCAGACCGCTTTGATTCGGTCCTCCGCCTGAAACCTCTCCCTGGCCACTTGACGAAGGATTGAGAGAAGGAGAGCAGCGTGATCTGCTCGCGTCGTGAACACCACGATTGGCATCACACTGCGGCCTTGCTCTCGGTCGAAGTGCTCGATATATGTGCTTACGAGCTTACAGGTTAGCAAGTTGCACCCAGACTGTTTGGTGAGGACTTTCATTGGATGCAGAATGACCGGATTATCCACTTTGCGACGAATGACGCCGTTGGTTCCCCACGGCAACGACATGCAGTCCATGTAGAATGCAATGCACGATTCCGGGATGCGATGCTGCATCGTGATAACCGTTCCTGCCGAGCGCAGAAAGAACCGGAACGCATCGACAATGCTTGGTAGATTCACTGACATCGTACCTCCCAGGAAATGGTACATCACAAAGACGCACTCGTCGATGATCACCAAGTCATACGGTTCGTCTACTTTGAGCTTGTACAGGCTGTCGAGGCAGATGACACAGCGACTTCGATCATTTGTTTCCGACCAGAAACCATCCTCCAGGTAGCAGTTCAGACCGAACTCCTGTGATAAATACCTCGCCAGTGCCTGCCTGAACGTGATCGACAGGACAGACAACTCCGGACGCTGCCTGAGGTAGGTTTGGACGGCGTGAGTCTTCCCGGAGCCCATTGGAGCATCAAGAACATAAAGACGACACTCATCGTCAATCGATACGTCCTGCCTTCCGCCCCAGTTGAGTTTGGGAACTTCGCCCAACCGAATCACCTCGTCATCGGATGGCACGAACCCATACTGGTCCCCACACTCGATCACGACATTAAGTACCATGCACGAGAAGCAGTAAAACACCACTTCCTCGTTCGCTCGGACCATAGTCACCGCACTCGGTGTACCGATGCCGGCGTCGACCAGCCACTTGCCGTGCTGTCCGGCAGACTTGTCCACTCGTGTTTCGCATACTGGACAGAACACGACTTGTTGATCTCCCAGAGCTCTAGCAAACACCTTCGCACCAGATTCCAGGACAACAAGCTCGTCGTCATCCACCATGTTGTACTTAGCTTTGTCGTTTCTCTCAAAGTCCTGTGGTTGGACTGCACGAACGACAGGCTGCTGGTTCACAGCAAGTTGACCTTCGCCAACTGCTGCGGGCTTGAACATCCTTGCGTTAGCGTGCATGTGGTCGGGCTGAGCGTTTGCCGACCCATACACCGCAACTTGGACGCGGTGCACGGAAGGGAGCGGCATCAATGGATGCGGCTTCACTGAGTACACATGCTGGGCTAAGTCGGCGTTGCGGTCGGTGATTAACAGATCTAGGAAGTCACGGTACGAACGGCACAGCGCTCGGAACATCTCAGGCCGGCGCCGATTCGTATCAGGATCGACAGGGAACTCGACTCTACCCCCGATGTTGATAGCTCGAAGCGGTCGCCGCATGCCAAGCTTCGTGTTACCGACAAGCCTAAATTGCTGTGATGCCCGATATACTGACAGATATCTTCTTCGACGAAGCGCATACCATACTCACTTCCAGGCAATTACCCACCTGACCAGCCTCTCTGCACCTGTGGTGTTACTCAGTGCGACAGTGCCGCTGTCGAAGGGTCAAAACATGTGTTGCTTGTCTTGGCTCCAGTATATGAAAGGAGCGGCCTGGCAGAAAATAAAAGGAGGATTTTGCCCTCGCTGCCAGGTATCTTGCCTTCTTGTGTATTATCGATAATACAATCTTGCCTTGCCTTGACGCGTCCACCCACCCTTGTCCTTGTGTATCCTAAACTTATAATTTGATGCAGCCGATGTTCTACAGGAGATTGCCACGGAGAGTGTCAGGGTTGGGGCTGCGGCGTTCGCTTGGCGTAAGGCCGCTGCGGCCAAAGCACATGAAAGGCCATCGATTATCCGAGCCACCTGGGTGGCTCGTCACATCAGGACACCGCCTTTCAGTCGACCGAGGGCTCGCTTAGCGGCCACCACGAGCTCCTTCCTGCACCTGCCAATGTTATGCCGGTAAGGTGATGCTCGCCATGTGGCAAACGTTGCGTTTGTGAGACCTTAAGGGCAGGGATCGGTGATCACTCGTCTACCTCCGGAGGAGCGCCCACCGGTTGGTTACGAACTTGTACGCGGTACAAGAGAAGGGGAGTATCAGGACTCCCGCGTCTTTCGTTTTTCAATATTCGTTTTATGTTGTGATTGGTCAAGGGCAGTACCATGTACATGCCTCTCTTGTAACAAAAGGTATACTAATACCGACGGCAAGAGCAGGGAAAGGAGAGTATAAGAAGACCGCTCCGACTCCTCTACCCGTCAGGGTTCAGGGTTTACTATAATGGTCAGAGCGCACCAGAAGACCGTATTTTAATCAACATTACTTAGTTCTTTGCAACTTTTGAGAGCTCCCCTAACATGTTATCGAAAAACTGAGCTGAGGATTAGTCTGAGAAACCAATTGTGTAAACTCGTCAAATTTGCTGAGGATATCCCTCAATTGACGAAGTTCTTCGCAGCCCGAAATGTGCGATGCATCTGATGTAGCTTGATAGTCTCTCGAGCCGCATTACAGGACGCTCATTGCTATAGAGATTCACAGCAGTATCGAATTTTGTTAGCATATTTGCATATAGTTCGGATATCATAACCTCATTGTTTGACGTGTTGTCTCCTGTGATAGTCAGCCGTTTGGCGCCGAAGTTAAGCTCGTCGAGGAGATCGGAGACAACCATTGCCATGTTCTCTCCGCTATGAGTGCCATCTAGAAATTCCAGAACACGTTCCTTATAAACGAACTCCGGTGTCAACCAATGACCCACGATACCTAGTATCGAGAGATGATTTGGCTGGTCCATACGTCCAGCGACAACCCGATGGTAATTAATACAATTCCGAGACCAAGGTTTCCATTATTTGCAGCATTGTCTGCGGTGATTGCCAGGAGCTTATGCTCAATCTGAAGTTCCTCCAAGGTTTTCTGACGTGACTTCGCCATATTCTCTCATGGATGCCACTGATTTCGGCAAACTCAAGAACCTCTCTTGGTACTGGAAATCAGCAGTCAACCACTGACCAATAACTTCCAGTATGGACTTGGAATATTTGCTGGTCCAGGCATCTAAAGAAAGCGAAAATCGATTGACATGTGCGGGCCAGCTCGTCAATTAATTGTGCCCGACACAAATGGAATTCTGTATCTATTCTACGAGCCGTTATGCGGGAGCTGAACGGGAGCGAAATACCTAGATCTTGGAAGATCTTCTGAAATGCTGGCGATTCGATAGCGTTAAATGCCATATTATCCACGATTATCCATCGTACTAGGTTTTAAGCTTTTGTTGATAGTGCTATTGATATAAGCTTGTCCGATATGAGGACACGGAGTGCGATCACTCGATGATTGGTCAAGGTGATTATACCGAGATGAAAGGATTTCAGACCCTGAAGAAAATGAGATATTCTGATTATAATCGTAGTTGCTGGCATTAGGGCGCAGCTGTCGTTGAGCGCGTAGAGTAGCCTTGTGGCTGTTCGGGATAGATTTTCAAGAGGGCATTGCAGACTCTAAACCCTTGGTATAACTAACGAATTTTGTATGGCTCAGATATGGTAAGTTAACGAATTTCGTTGTATCGAAAAATAACGAATTTTGTGCGAGGCTTTAATTCAGACAATGAGTGAGTTTCGTTATAACAAGGTTCGTTATAGCGAGGTTTTATTGTATATTGTCCCAGGTCGTAGCCACTTCGCACGTGTCGAGTTCGGATTCAAGTCAGATGGCCTCCTAAGAAACATAGCAAGTCGCGTCTAGGAAAATTGTAAGCTGTCATCTGACGTACTGTGTTCAGCAGTACGAAGTAGCAAAGTTCTCCACGGATACAGAACCTCTTAGTGTTCGTTTCGTATCTTTTGAGTCGAACGATGTTTCTGTTGTGAGTCGATACCTTTGACTTTCATGGA
Source organism: Lipomyces starkeyi (assembly GCA_018804115.1). Taxonomy (NCBI): domain Eukaryota; kingdom Fungi; phylum Ascomycota; class Lipomycetes; order Lipomycetales; family Lipomycetaceae; genus Lipomyces; species Lipomyces starkeyi. The sequence continues at coordinate 541,100 of JAGJTG010000014.1, forward strand.
CTCACTTCATATCAGCAGGTTCACATGTCTGTGGCTGCGTAACAACTTATGTCAACCCCCGTGGTCTTCTGATGTGTTCAAAAGCAAGCAAGGTTTTCACGGATACAGAATCTACTATGTGTACTTTTCGTATCTTTTGATTTCTTTGATAGTCCACCTCATTTTGAAATTTACGGTATTACTTCATGTCAGAAGGTCAAATACGTCTGAGGCAACATATCAGATCATGTCTAGAACAGGGAAACACGCGGTCTGTCTAAGAAAGCATGTGGGAAACAGATACAGGATCTACGCAGATTCTCAATTTAGCTGTCGACTCAAACTCGTTGCCTTGTGCTAGAGCGCGCAGTAATACTTCATCAGATATCTCCCAGGTCCGGTATCGTCGCCAGTGGCTCTGTACAAAGTTCCAAGGTGACCTGCTTGAGTGTTCAATGTCAAATATAGTAATAAAACAGTCTTTTATTGTTCGTAAAATCCTCCCATGGACCAGGAAGTCCCAGGAACACTTTCACTATTTGCGTGCTGGTCTTTCTGGGAACGCTTCGTCTGGTCATTGTTAAAGGAGTACAGAAATTGCAGCGTTGAGCTAAGCGGTGCCGTATTTTGATACGTTCCTGAGTTCAAGTAGAAGAATGAAGGAGCGTAGGCTCAAGAGTTCTGTAACTACTGTATAAGGCTGGGGACGCGTTGTTTAGCGCACTCGGGATTCAGTAGCGTAACTTCGCATGGCATTTCTGCCGATTAATCCTTCAAAAGACGTTATTGGACGTATGGTCGTAATACTCGGATAGGCGAGATACGTTCACATGACCATGCAAACGATGCTTAGCTGTCTAACGTCGAGCATCGTCCCGGTCGGAAAAAAGTTAAAGTTTCATTTAAGGCGATGACGTTGTAGTGATCTACTTTGAACGGTAAGCATTCAGTCAAGAAGGTCTCTCCATAGCAGAGAATTGGTGTACTTCCCGTCTGATTTGCTCAATATGACGGAATAGCGAAGTCCTCCGCGGATACAGGAACTAGTCGGTGTTTCGTTGCGTATCTTTTGAGTTCCTGGATTTTTCCGCTCTGAGTAGATACCGATTTAGATTTGGCTCACAGCAAGTCACAAGGTCCACTCTGTGGTCGCATAATAAATTATGTCTAGGAAATGAGCACATAGTCATCTGATGAGTTGAAAAATGCGAAGTGGTAAGCGGATACAGAGTTTGCTGAGGTTTTCTGTTTTGCTTCCGACTCAGATCGACTCGAACTCGTTGTTTATTTGGGGCCGAGAAATTATATTTATGCTGACAACAATGGAAAGGCTGTGTCATCTGATGGGCTAACAGAAAAGAGTAGAAGTATAAAGCCGGGTTATGTCGAACTGTTGAGATCCAAGTTAATATCTTCTGGGCAACATATTACTAAAGGATTACGTCGGCAAAATGACAATACTACCACCCAACCCCATCACTGTGACTTCCAGTACGCTTCTTGGTGATGTCCACAGCACCAACACCTACGTTGTTCGTGACAATGGGTTTAATGGTCAAATCGGGGATCAAACTCTGCTCACATACGGCGACACGCTGTATAAAGATTCTTCTTACAGCGATACGTTCTACGGCATCGTCTCCAATAGCGTGGCTCAACCGACTTCCAATCCTCTTCAAGTCTTTGATCTGTTACTAAACAGCCAAGGCTGGCCGGAGCAGTTCTGTCCGGTGAATGCTGCATGGGGCGAGGATAATACCGATTATGCTATCGGCATCAGTAACGTCATGGAAACCAGTCCTGGAAACGGAATCTTGTTCTTTCTCAAGAACTACCGACCTAACGGAGTCAATAACATCATCGGCGCCGGTGTCGCGACGGTTACTTTGGACGGCGACGTGCCATCCTGCACGCGGCTTGCGGAGTATTGGTGGGATGCGAGCACGGAACCCTGGTATGGTGATATTTGCTGCGTCAAGTTCGGCACGTATATCTATGCGTACGGCCACGGTCCTTCGCAAGTCTACATCTATTGCTGTCGCGTCTTGACTTCGAATGCGACGGATCTCTCTGCGTACGAGTATTGGAACGGATCAAGCTGGCAGACGGAGCGTCTGTATGATGTCACCGCGACGGAGAGTGTATTTTGGGAGATCCAGTCTGGCCAAGTTATATGGAGCAAGTATTACGGCTGCCTTATGTTCGTATATTTGGACAGGTTCTTGGATAACCAGGTCAACGCCGTGACTGCCAGATATCCGCAAGGTCCCTGGTCGTCGCCGGTGATTCTGTACAAATGTCCAGCTGGCACACCTGCCGGGTCTATATACGGAGCCCTTCCGCAAGATAACTATGACCCGACTGGGAAGACATTAGTCTGTGTTTACACGCAAATTCCAAATGATATTCGGGCCATCGAGGTAACTTTCACATGATTGCGGATGACTGCTTCCGTATCATTGATCCGGTTTATGATGCTTTAGGATTTGATAGTTTAGTTGTAAAAAACAAGTACTTGAGGTTGCGGCGTCAAATGTGGTAATAACAACATCTTTATTGTTTGTGCAAATTCTCTCGAGGACCAGGAACACTCTCGTTACTGGAATGCTTGGCTTCCTAGCTAAGCTTCATTTGTTCATTGACAAAGTAGGACATTATTTTTCCGCATTGCTTAATGACGCCACGTTTCTGTATTCACGTGGAATCCAATGAGCGAACCAGGCTCAAGAGTTATGTAACTACTGTATACTGCTGATGGCGTGTCAAACTTGACGCACTCCGTGTTCCAGAAGGCGGATCGTCAGATGAGCTGCCCTCTAGGAAATTTCCAAACCCACTGCGCAATATCGGCTGAGCGACTCGCTTGTCATGAGGCATCTGTAAATTTTGTAGAGTCTCCCTCATAAACTGACTAGCATAGTCACTCGACGAACCTCCCTTTGAACGTCGTTCTTTTGGACCGTCATATTGAGTCCGTACGAACTAGTGGCGATGAGCACACTGTAGAGCGACTCACTCTAAAGTAAGGCACTCATACAATATATTGGAGGCACTTGTGCTAGGTTTTCTACTGGCAACAATGACTGAACCACGCTGAAATCTCGAGCTAGTGATCTATCACATGCAGCCGCCTGCATTTTATGTTCCCGACTATAGTACTTCATTTAGTTTGGCTTCGTACCAATGTTGTTATTACTATTAATTATTAATCAAATTGTAGCGAGATCAGCCTGTGCGGGCAATTAAACTGGACGCGGGACAAAAAACAAGCAACAGGCGGCAGGCCATCAGAGCAAAAAAAGCAATTCATCGTGAGCATGTCGGAGGTCAAGCTCGTCTCCGCACGAATCGAAATCGATCCAATTGCGGTCTAAATTGTATTCCTTTTGCGTAAACGTGTTAGCAATGATACTCTCATGAGGCAACAGGGTAAGGCAAGGCAAGGCTGTATTTTCAAGAAATACGTCGGGATAGGAAGCGGAGATTGGCCGATCTCCAGCGACCTGATCGTGAGAAGTAGCCAACTCCAGTCCCCAAAATAGTGGAGAACAACAACCTGGAAATGGAGACTGACGTACCTCTGACATAACCGTCATTAACCGATATCGATCACCAACCTCATCGCATTGCCGCTCCTTCTTCTCGTCTCGGTTCCCCTCGCCGTGTCGGCCTCTGTCACAATTCCCCTGGCGTTGGTCATACTCTTCTTCTGCGGCTTGATCGTTTACGTTGAGCTGGCTATGTGTTACTGATCAACTTCTTCCTCTTACCGGCTCATTCTCCCTAATCCGCATCGTTCCTGAACGTCTCCTCCGAAGTCAATGCTCCCGGTATATCACCGTCGCGAGTGAAGAGTCGTCTTGGAAGTGCGGAAACGTCGAACGTGGACTATTTCTTTCACACCCATCATGTCAGTATTGCGCTTTACCCCGGTTACTAGCCTCTGGGAAAAGGAGGATACAGGTAGCGGGCCTGGCAGAGAGGGGTTTGTCCTAGCTGGCAGGCGAAGGAAAAGATCTCGTCTCCCAGTATATTTCTTCGAAATATTTGTCTTGCCTTGCCGTGCCCTACCCTGCCCCGTGACAATGCTTCGCCCCTTGCCATTAACCGACCGAATTATCAAGATGGACTATTCCGATATCAACAGCTACATGCAGCTCCTTCAACAAACAATCTAGCAACAGAAGGAAATGATTGCTCAACAGAACGCAGCTCTTGTTAGACAGCAGGAGCAGACAGAGAAGTGCAGGGACATTGTTCATGGTTCACATGCTGCAACCGAAGTCGCAGTAACAGGCTGGGGATGGGAACCCGGAGCCTAAGGCGACGGAGAACGAGACACCCACGACGTACGGCCTCAACGCCAAGCAACCAGATATCAGATCCGGACCGGACAAGGTCGATCGTTCCTCTCCGAATTCTCCACTTGCATGGAGCTAACTGGTGGTCAATCTCGCGCAACGAAGTTGATTAAGGATTTTGAGGGATTAGGTCATGACATGGTCAGTTGGGTACAAGAGGTACCAACTTGTCTTGCACGGTCCCCCTTGGATGTTGTTAACAGTGGTCAGGTCTATCGTGCGGAGAACTGGTTTGACTTCTTGCGATTATTCTCACATTTATTGCTGGACTCAAGAGCCACTCCTGAGAAAAAAACTTTGTGCTACTAGGCAAAATATACTCCATGGCCACTCAGGAGAAAATTACAATTGATGATCTTCGTGTCCTGGATGACACAAGTTTCGAATTTGTGCAATCATATGAGGATATTTATTGCTTTGACCCCACAGTTTGTAACTCAAATCTGGAATACTGCATCTGAGTGACTGTATTAGGAATTGTGGACCCACATGGGGGGCATACTGGCAATTCGCAATGGAAAAAATATGTGGAAATATTGTGTAGTTGGCTGAGGGGAAAGAGGAATAAAGATGAGAATCTGGCAGGACTTATTCTGTTGCAGGAGAGGTTGAATATGCTCAGGTGGGCTAATCCATCTTCGGCTTTCAAACAGAAGTTAAATCTCTTTCCATAGGGGTGACCCACACTTGATTCAGAAATTGCGTAGGAACTGTGTACTATGCTTACGCTAATACAAAGTTTAAGTTCATGACTGCAGCGGACTATGCGCTAGGGCTCAATTTGACATACTGCGCAACTATGCCGGGCGGTGCACAACGTTCGGCAAGGGTGGCTGTGGTGCGTTGTCGAGACTTTCCGTTATGGATAAGACTTATAGGCAGCATTTCAATTGTCAAATATTATTAAATTCCCTTTGGACCACAATCTTTTGAAATGAACATTTGATGTACTATTTGAAAATTGAAATGTAAAGAAATTGCTCAATAATTCCGAGTAACTCCTACCTATATCCAAATGGGCAATGCATGGCAAAACGGTGTCAGATCTCCCGCCGAGTAGCTAACACACATCCTCTACGTTTTGCCGCGACTTATTAGCCAAGGGGTTTTGGATTCGTAATCATGGAGCGAACGCTATATATTCTCCAGCCGAACAGGGTTCTAAGCTATCGATAGCCGGTGGACGTATCGACCCCAAGTCGCACCAGCAGCATGTGATCGGGTAGCACGTACGCCTGCTTCGCGTACGCGGATTGTCCATGCTCCACGGCCCAATACCGCTCTTATGGTAGGAACTTTTGTCTGCTCTCTTGCCTTGAATTCAAGATATCTGATAGCTCACTTGCTTTAGAAATATATTAGCAATATGTTCAGTCTCGAATTTATCGTGGGTTGTATAGCAACTGTATTCATCGGGCTAGTCTTACAGCACCTTCTCTTGTCTGCTGGCAATGATGAGCCACAGTTTATTAAGGGTCCACTTCCTTTTCTAGGCTCCGCACTCTCAATGGCAAGGGACCCACAACCATTCTTACTTAGACTTCAAAAGAAGTACGGGCGGATCTTCACCATCTATGTGGCAGGCGAGCGAATGTCTATTTTGTCGGATCCAATTTTCGGCAACAGACAGGCATGGAGAAACACAGACTGCCTCTCCCTCGGTCACTTCATCCAATATATCTCGCCGTCATTGTTCGGCTATAGCAAACACTTCGCTGCAGATATCGAATTTCAAGAGAAACTCAACGAGAAAATCCTCAGTGTTTTGAACTCAACGCCATTGATCGCAGATGTCACTCAGAGTCTCAAAGCAACATATCTCAGTCTCATAGACGATGGCTCGGTGTACACGAAATTCATGGACGGTGACGTTATCGACTTGTATCAGTACTCTCGACATAACATGTACTATAGCTCTGCCCGTGCCTTGTTTGGGCCAGAATTTCCGATCGATAAAATTTTTCTGCCATATACCCGTTTCGAAGACGGGATCGTCAAGTTCCTCAAGCGTTATCCCCGATTTCTGAACAGTGACGGGTATAATGCACAACAGAAAGTATTGGCTGAACTAGGTTCTTTCTTTATGGACTTTTCCCGCGTATCGAAATCCTCAGTTTTGGTGCGTGCGTTGTACGACATATTCATGGCCAGTATATATAAATCTCCCGCTGACCTCGCAGGATATTTCTTCGCTATTATTTTCGCATCCAAATCGAACTCTGTTCCGGCCGCCTTTTGGCTACTGGCGAACATTGTAGCCGATGCCGCACTCAAGGCGGAAATTGAGGGCATCATTGCGAGCAATTACGACCCTGAAACGGACGATTTCGACTGGAATAAATTACTAAAAAATCCAGTAATTGTCTCATGCTTTAAAGAGACGGTCAGACTGAATGTAAATGTGATATCAGGACGCAAGGTAATGAAAGATTACACGATTAAAGTCGCGTCCGACTCTGAGGAAGAAGCGAAGAATGTAACCTTACGGGCGGGGAGTCTGCTTCTAATGCCCCTCAACATGTTACATTGGAATAAGGAGTCGTATCCCGACCCGATGAAATGGATCGGCAAACGATTTCTAGCGGACAATAAAGGAATCCATAACGCTGACAAATGGCGTGCTGCATACGCGCCGTGGGGTGGCGGTGCCCATATGGTACGTCTTCTGCTTTACTAGTTGAAGTTTCTACTGAACGAGAGTCCACAGTGCCCCGGAAGACATCTCGCATTGTTGGAAGCGGTCATTCAATTAGTCTACACCTTGGCCCACTTCGACATCGAACCGATCGAAGATCTGCCAGCACCCATCGTTGGTGATCGGTATGGTGCAGGAGTGTTCAAGCCTGAAAGAGGATATCGCGTTAAATTTACCAGACGGAAGACAGTGTTACCGTCTGCAGTAAAATCATAAGGATGTGGAAGCCTGGCAAAGCAGAGCTGGAAATCTGTGTAGAATGTTCTCTCATAGCTTATAGCTCCAAGGAGTGTAGATTTTAGGTCTATGCAGGCACATGCACGCTTAACATCTAGGAAGTAACATTTAAGCGAAATCAGAATACGAAGTTAGGTACCAGGCAATGCTTATTGAGGTGCGATTCATGTTTGTCGTTGATGTCGCGCTAGCGTAGGTTTACCTTTACACAATCTGCATTGGATCTCTCTAATTTCCAGAAGTCCTATTTTGTTGAAAGGACAACTCAACACTCTACGTAGACGCTGCATAAATAAACGTAATTTGTATTATGCTCTATTGTTCGTATACAGGCTTTCACAGTCTGTGCTGTGTAACTTGTTTTAGGGCTGGACACGATACGATATCGCCGGGTTTGCCCATATCGCATATCGTATCGCCTATATCGTCCAAAATACGCTACGATACGATACGTCACCAAGTTGGCGATACAGGGGGAGGGTAATGTGGTGACCAATCAAACACTAAAAATATAAGTAGAGGTCGTAAACTCCTTTGGATATCATCAATTGACACGACTCTATGGAAGTAGTTCATCCAGTTTTAATCGAACTTGGCTATCCAAATTATCCGTATCTCTATATCAGATCCCAATGTCTAACAGATCCCTCCGGAGTCCAGGTACAAGTCACGAGCCGGATAATCTTCCTCCCTCCCCGTTTCCGTCGCAAAGTCGAGTTTACCTTCTCAATGATGGTAGTGATGAGGAAGCTGAGCCTGAATTTCGAATTCCTAAAGTACCGCGATTAGATTCAGAATCAGCGATTGATGTACCTATCGATAATGTCGCAGGCACAGACTATCTTATCTGAAGAATCTGCTTCTCAGGTACTAGAAGACAAATCAGTTGCCGATAGTACGTCCGACTCGCCAAAAGGATCCCGAGCCAGACCTATTACTGAGTGGCTCTGGGCATACTTCAGTGTCACAGAACTGCCCGATAACCAATTCATCAATAAGATGTCTAATAAATTGGAAGTTGATAAAGAAATTCGCTGTTAGCAGCCTGGCTGCACCTGGAAGCCCTTCAATTACATCTACCAGCAGCCTGGCTGCATCTGGAAGACCTTCAATTACATCTACCAGCAATACGGCTTCATCTGCGAAAGCATGGGACTACAAATGGCGTTAGTGTTTCGGCTCCCGGACCAAGATCAATTAGCGCTATTTGGAAACACAGAGCTGAGCTCTCTCATCGGGCACGGCTTGCGCGAAATCACCTCGGATGGACAGTTACAGAATTACAGCCGTTTACAGTTATAGAAAGACCTACATTTCGCGCAATTTTTGCAGATCTCCCTGGAGTTACGTTACCGTTTGGATCGCGAAATACTCGAGAACGTCGCACTGAATCGGCGTTCGTGCAGTACCGGTTAAACTGAGAGAGGAATTAGCCGCAACATGCAATACAATTGCACTGTCCCTGGATGTCTGGACAAGCAAAAATTCTATCTCAGTTCTCGCGGTTATTGGCCACTGGCTAAATCAAGACTTTGAGAACCAAGAACATCTTCTTGAGTTCAAGGAGATTGAAGGAGCACATATCGGAGAAAATTTGGCAGAAATGGTGGAAAACTTTCTCATAGAGCTTGACCTGGAGTACACGCTCTTGACAATTACTGCAGACAGTGCGAGTAATAATGAGACATTAGTCTCAGAACTATATTTCAATCTCTCGACAAGACTTGCAACAGACACCATGTCGGACAATCATACCCTATGATTTCATGACCTCGATAGTTATATACGCTGTCTGGCGCATATTCTTAATCTCATCGTGAAGGAAATACTCTCAGTCCTGAAATCAGGCGACGCCAAGAGCGCAAACGATGCGTGTGACAAACTCCGAGAGGGGAAAGAGATCGGACCACAGTCTGCAGTGGCTCGCCTCCGAATTCTAGCTCTGTGGGTTCAGGGTTCAGGGTGGAGTAAATGTGACGACATGAGATATTGTGGAAATGTGTAGAACACTCTAGCCTACGATCGTAGATTGTGGAATATTCTAGCAATGTGTAAGGATGACGCAATTGGGTATTCGTGGAATGTCTAGAAGGTTCCAGAAGACAGCGTCCCAAGTATATATAGAGGTCGTAGGAACCTGTAGTTCATATAGTTTTTGTTTTGTGTGCGCTTCAATATAATCATATATTACAACAGGTTATGAGCCCTGTTTGAGCGCAACCATTGGAAAGAACGAAACAGAAGAAACCTAAGGAATGTCAGACGATAGAGACATTCGAGTCTGGAAGCTCGACGGAGTCGAAGACTGGGTGCCGTGGAAGCGGCAGATGACCCTTATCTTGAAGGGTAAAGGTTTTTTCGAATTCCTCGAGGGCAGTCCCGCCAAGGAAGGGAAGAGCCCAGAAGAACAACAGAAGGAGGAACGGGAGGAGATGAAAGCCTCCGCGACCATAATGGGGAGCCTGAGCATCAAGGTCCAGGCTCAGATCCCTGGAGACAGTCCCACGCCAAAAGAGATATGGGATCGCTTGCTTAAGCTGTACGACCAGAGTACAGCAGGTTTAAGGATGCAGCTCAAAGGAGAGTTAGCGAGTCTGAAGTACTCGGACTTCAAGGACGCAAATGAGTTCGTTCAGAAATTCACCGGCTTAGTGAGTCGTCACGCGTCAACGGGGAAGCCAGTCGATGAGGAAGAACAAGTTAGGCTCTTCCTTGAGGCAGTTGGTTCCGGTTTCGAAATATGGAAACGACTGAAACGTGCCGAAGTTCGACGGGGTCTTACCATCGAAGACCTCACGACCGACTTCCTAGAGGAATCTAGAAATGAGGAGAAGGAGAGCGCTTTTGCTATCCGAGCAAAGGGAGGCTCAGGACACGGCAAGAAGAAAGAAACAAGGACCTGTTTCAAATGCGGAAAGAAAGGGCATATAGCCAAAGACTGTTGGTCCAAGACTCCGAAGGACCAAGGACCGAAACTCAACATGGCGGCTTCAGCATTTAATAGCGACAGAGATCTTAGGACTGCATGGTTTATCGACAGTGGCGCAACAGCACATATATGCTGTCAGGCAGAATTGTTTGAAGAGCTTGACACTAGCTGGAAAAAGCCTCTCGACGGTCTGGGAGGTGGTGTGCGAGCCGAAGGAATTGGAACAGTGAAACTTACTGTCGGAAACACCAATTCAACACTTACGTTGAAGGATGTACACTTAGTTCCTGGCTTCTTCACCAACCTGATAAGTGTGGACCGTTTTCGATCATCAAAGGACGCGCGTTTGACCTATGACGGGTCAGCATGGACGTTGATACACACACCTACTGGAACAAAAGTCGGCAACATTCAAGACTACCGAGGATTGTACGCACTCGATGCACAGGTAGTGCATAAGGAACTTGTTAGTGCCGTCGTGGAACCAGTTGATGTCTGGCATGCGAGATTGGGACATATTTCAATGGAACGAGTCAGAAAGACTGCAGATCTCACAAATGGAATTAGTCTAAAGAATGCGTCAGAAAAAATTGTTTGCGAGACATGCATTGAATCAAAACAGGAAAGACAGATTTCACGCGACCAACCAGCGCAAGCAACGGAACCAATGGAATTAATCTATACTGACGTGGTGGGACCAATCAAACCTCAAGCATATGATGGCTCAAGTTGGTACCTCAGTGTCGTGGACGATGCCACGTGCGGCAAATGGATCTATCCTATGAAGACAAAAGGCGAAGCATATGATCGGCTATGCGAATTCTGCAATTGGGCAGAAAAGGCAACGGGAAAACCCGTTAAACGAATCCGTATGGATAATGGACTCGAGTTTGGTGGCAGTAGGTTAGAAGCTTTCTTAAAGGCTAAAGGGATCAAGCAAGAACTTACGGTGCCATACACGCCAGAACAGAATGGCAAAGGAGAGCGCCCTCATAAGGAGCTCAACAATATGGCAAGGACTATGATTGCCATGTCGGGATTAACGCAAAAGCTATGGCCAGAAGCTCTAAAGCATGCCGCTAGACTGAGCAATTTGCTCCCCACCAGAGCACTTAACGGAGAGACTCCTGTGAGAATGATGGAAAAGTGTCTCTACCCGAACAAGCAACCGTCAAAACCAGACGTCTCACATCTTCGAATATGGGGATGCAAAGCATGGACACTGATACCTAGCGAGCGAAGAGCGAGAAGCGAAAAGTTTAAGCCTAGGAGCAAACCAAGTTATTTCGTGGGAACCGAAGCCCATAATATTTTTCGAATATGGATGCCTGACACGGGAAAGGTAATCCGAGCACGGGACGTTACGTTCGTCGAAACTGAAACTAGCAGCCATGTGCAGCCTGAATCGACGGAAGATAGAGAAGACTATGCAATCGATATATTTGACGATAAAGTCGCTGAACAGGTTACGCAATCAGAATCACAAGAGCTTGCACAAGAAGAGTCCGAGACCGATACCACCATTACGCTTGCTCCGCCACAACGATCGACCGCGATAGCACCAAATCAGACAGCCAGACAAATTGAAAGTGATCATGCAACGGTTTCTGGCCCTCCAAGAAGATCGACTAGGGTGACTCGCGGTCGCCCTCCGATGAGATACGGAAATGCAGCATTCAATAATGACGGAACAACGGAAGCTTCTGTCTTCGCAGTTAAATCGGCAGAGGACCTAGATCCCAAAACATTTCATGAAGCACTTAATGGTGCCGACGGTGATGAATGGATGAAAGCATCTGAGGATGAGATTAAGTCGCTAAAGGAAAATCAAACCTGGGTCCTGGTTCCAAGAAGTCAAGCGGAAGGAAGGAGGGTTCTGACAAATAAATGGGTGTTTAGAACCAAAACGGATTCCTCGGGAAACCTTCAACGAAAAGGCAGAGCAGTGTGGCGCTGAGCAGTTGCGAAGCCGAGTACTACGCGCTAACTCAAGCTGGTAAAGAAGCAGTATGGCTCAGCCAACTAATGGCTGAGATTACGGGCAAGCTTCAAGAGCCCCTAGCGATATTTTGCGACAATCAGGCAGCTCTAGCAAGCACCGAGAACCCGAAATTTCACGGACGGATGAAACATGTCGAAATACAACACCATTTCATAAGGGAATTAGTGAATGATAAGAAAATCAGTACCAAGTGGATTGATACTCACAATATGGTAGCTGATGGACTCACGAAGAGTCTGGAACGAATTAAGTTTGGAGATTTCGTTACGATGTTGGGTATGGGAAATTAGTGGGATGGTGCGACTACTCGATTAGTGCGAATTGACAACGATCATAGGCTATGGGGGGTGTGTGGAAATGTGTAGAACACTCTAGCCTACGATCGTAGATTGTGGAATATTCTAGCAATGTGTAAGGATGACGCAATTGGGTATTCGTGGAATGTCTAGAAGGTTCCAGAAGACAGCGTCCCAAGTATATATAGAGGTCGTAGGAACCTGTAGTTCATATAGTTTTTGTTTTGTGTGCGCTTCAATATAATCATATATTACAACAGATATTTAGCAACCTACAATTCTATATTGACCGCGGCTAAAGCAATTCGAGGAGCAACTCGAAATAATCTGCAACTTACAAGCACGCTGCCCCTGCAGATCTCATGACGATTTGCCGGATTTGGTGATCGTTCATAACGAGTCGGCAAAGATGCTGTGATAGGGGACTTCGCTTATATTATTACATTTCTACAGGTACCAGGCCGATTTATTTCTGCGGTATCATCGCCACGTTACTCTCCTTTCTAGGACATTTTGGAATCTACGATCGTAGGCTAGCACCTTTTACACCTTTCCACAAAGATCAATGTCGCCGCGGTAGGTCCGGCGCGGGCTAGTCATAAAATTATCAGCTGCTTCTTCTGCTCGTCGTCAATATTTTCCGCCAAGAAGAACTCGTTATACGCGACCGTGCTGGTTAAACATTTTGGAACTGTCTTTTTTGACTATTGATGCTTATGGTATTAGCAGTCAGTTGGTACGCGCGACAGGGGTAGAACTTGCCGAAATCGGACGGTGCTTCCTTAAAGTCCGGAATTGAAAGCTCGCCCACCGCGTAATCGTCTGCAAAAACCGGCTTCAAGTTCAAAGCCTAACTAATTAATCAATGTAGGACGCTAGAATAGTAGCATTCGGTCTCAGCATCTATATCGGATTTAAGTTTCGTCTTTGGCTCGTGGATAAGGAACCTTTCCAGCACGAAATGATTCTCATACTTAAGTGTTATGGTAAGGTTCCATCATAAAATGCTGTGTTCGGTTTAGGGAAAGCATCAGATAGTTGCACGGCACCTCGCACACCCTTCGTCGTCACATCTTCACCCAACCAATTTCTGGCTCGCATACGTCCCATCACGTATCGCATGGCGGCCACGGCCAATCGCCAATGGTACGGCTTGTCAACGTTTACACGATCTCGGTATTTTTGTCCCTCGGCGTCGCACTGATCGGCTTCGATATCTCGTCCATGTCGGGCGTGCTGGGAACCCACCAGTACCGGGACTTTTACGGCAATCCACTGGGAGCACGGCAGGGTACCATCACGGGCGCAATGGCTGCGGGATCATTCGTTAGTGCACTGTTTGCTGGTAGTCTCAGTGACCGGTAAGTTGTTTTGATGGTCGGCTGGGTTTGTAAAAATGCTTGCGCACGCCATCCTGTGGGTTGACAAGTGGGGTCGTCGGCCCAGCCTCCTCGTTGGTGCGGTCTCGATGGCTTTCTGGCTCTTTCTCATCGGCGGCCTGCTCAAGGCGTACGGTGAACCCAACACCTCTTTGGGTCGTTCGATATCGCGGCATTAATTCATGTTTGGGTTGCTGCTAAACCGAGACAAAGCAGCGCACACTAGAGGAAATGGATGAGATATTTGAGCATGGTGAGTGAAAGCCACTGTGGAAGTCATTCACAAGCACGAGGCCCAAGAATGAGTTCGACATGCTTGCGAAGGATATTGAAATGGGAAAATTGATTGTTCATCTACCAGTGAATACCTTTTGATTCATGGACTACAAATTCATTGCGGACACCTTCCATAATAGGAATCATCAGGTTGAAGCACTTCCTCAGCAAGCCAGCACTCTACGGCAGTCATACCAATTGAATTATATCGGTTTCATATATCATCGAGCATCAATGGCGCGAACAAATATCATATTTGTTCAGGGTTTCAGGGTGGCAAATATGCGCGTCAGTGATACTGACGAGTGGGTTAAGGTATTCAAGGAGGTCGCGAAAGCGCTGGTTTTCGATCTGGCGGAACGAGGCCTGAGAGTCAATAACCCATGCGACAAGCAACTGCTGGAATTTCTCTCTGCTAAAGCCACCAATCAAAGTACTTGCAATCTGCTGTTCTCGAGGATTGTTTGGGTTTAAATTGAAAAACGACGTGATACTCTTAGACGGCGTCTTCTCCTTAACCTTCACTGGGGCCCTGCGTTTGCCAGTTGGGTCCCATATATTGTGCTCGAAGAAAAGGTGGTTCTCCGCATTCTGGGTTCCAGTTGCAACCGTATTATGAGGTCGGCGCCTCTTCTTGTCGATACAAGGCCGGCAGACCCATCGTCTTTTTGAATCGTCGTCGCTATGTTGAATGTCGAAGCCGTGGCTCCACACCCAGGACGACGTGCTGGCAGCACGCACTGACCTCACATATCCTGGAAACTCCTTCCAAGGGAAACTGTCCCAGACATCCTGAATATCTTCTAAGGTAGTTGAAGGCGTATTTTCAGTCGTCTCGCTGTCTGTTTCTGCCATATTGATGTCTTAGAGTAAGAGTGTTTACATGCAAAGATACAAGAATTACTACGGAGACGCGTGCTGAAACGTCCCAGGGCTAGCCCCTGCCTTCAACCCTGAGGCGGGCTTAACCTCTAAAATCCTGTCCATTCGTCCATTCATCCATTCCACGCCGACTTTAAATGGATGGATGGATTACGTAACAGCAAACAGATGGAATGGATGGGAATGGATGCACGGACCTCCATTTCCATCCATCCATTCCATTTGACCAAATCAGTGGAGTGGATCGCCACACTGCAAATATGGACGTAACAGCGCTAGACTTGGCTGCAAAAAAGTTGCTGAACAAGACTAGAATTGATTTACTGGCATGGATTGGACTTAGACGACAGATAATATTGGCTTTCAGAATTTGCTTACAGAATAATCCGATGATTTATTCTTGAGCAGGTTATCGGATTCATGTCCGCTAGAGTGCCTGTTTTACGCAGGATTCTAACCCTGCAATTACAGATGACCTTCGTGACCTTAGTGGAACTGTAACGATCTAAAAACTATTACAGACTTCCAGCAACTCGTCCGAATGTTATATCAATACAGCGTTAACGTTGATCTACTCAATACTCCTCATTGGGAATATCCGCCTGTGCTCGTTGAATCTTCGTCAGCCCATCGTGCAGTGTCTTCTCACTAACTGGGGCATATTGCCGCAAGCATAGCATAGTATCTCCGTGGTCGTGGCTACGCAATCCGAGGAACGGAGTAGTTGGTCACCGTCCGTCTAGGCGCCTCAAGGTGAAAGACCGATGCAGGATACTCTCATTAAACATTTGGTTACCTGGCCGTACAAAAGGCAATAATGTGCTTCATACTCTTCATACCCTGGCGACATCCCATCTCTGGCTTAATGGAGGCCTTTGGAGTAGGCATGACGGCATCCCTGGTTGATTCATCTGACTTCGCGCAGATTTGATAGCCATGGATGGCCTTTTTATGCTTGCCTTGACCGCTGCAGCCATTCTAGAGATGTTGCACAATAATCCGACCAATGTGTCTTCTAAATTGACTCATTTACCCCAAATCCCACGTATCAGCCTCTCTGGCATTGCTTCTCGGGAACTATACATGGCTATGATGCTATGATTAGCCACCCTATGAGCGGGCGTATGCCGTGTTTTACACTACAGCGGAGACTCCGCATTACAAAAAGTATGGCTCCAGAGCAGCGATTGGTGTCTGCAGATTATCTGTTGTATCTCGCAGTACTTCGCAAGATAAACGACATGATACTCAACAAATACGTTTGGCATTTGAGCGAGATGATGTATAAGAGGAACGAGCGGCTACTGAGAACGCCCCTCATTGCGGGGAGTGGATCAAGGTGCCCACGACTGAAGGGGACATGAATCTGCTGATGATGGAAATCAAATTTAAGGAATTTATTTATTGTGCATACAACTTTGGTATATGCATGGAGGATACTGGACTGAAAGATATATTACGTTAAGTTAATAATCTGTTTCCCACCGAATCGTTGGTACTTTACCACGGACAGAAGAGCCATAGATGGCCGGCTTTTCACATGGAATACTAGCCCATCCGCAATCGATACAATAATGCAAGTGTGACCGCCAGTACATAGCCTGACATACCACCGCCAATATGTCACATTGATAAACTTGCAACTATGGTGTAAATAAAGTTAGGTGTCATCACGAGATTCCATTCTTTCAACACAAACTTTTGGATGCCCAAACCTTCTCAACCACCTAAGCCGCTCCCAATTCCCAATCGTCCATGGGAATCGGTCGGGATCGATTTCTGCACCGACTTTCCCGTCACCACCCGCGGTCACAACCCCATCATGGTCGTCGTCGACCGCCTTACCAAAAAGGCACACTTCGTGCCTATCGCCACCACATTCGATGCCCACGACATCGCTCGAGTCTACCTCGAAAAGATCTTCCCTTATCACGGACTCCCGGAGTGCATTGTTTCCGATCGTGACCCTTACTCACGAGTCGTTTCTGGACAGCACTTGAGAAAATTTGGACCATACAACCCATGATGTCTACCGCTGAACACCCTCAGACGGATGGCCAGAGTGAGCGCATGGTCCAGGTCGTCAAGCAGCTGATCCGTCAGAACCTGAACGATGATCAACGTTCTCGTTGGGATGAGTTTTTGCCTCTCCTTTAATTTGCATATAACGACTCTTCTCAGAGTACGATAGGAATGACCCCGTTTGAAGCTAACTATGGGTACCACCCTAAAGGCCTAGATCAAACGTCGTTTGGTTACGTTCCCGCCGCGGCGTCGTTCTCCGAGGAACTTGAGAGTCTCTGGATCCGTGCCAAAGACTCGATGCACGAAGGTCAAGTCCGCCAAAAGAAGCACGCGGACCGTCGCCGTCGACAAGCTCCTGAGTTCACCGCCGGTGACCTTGTTCTCGTCCGTATCAGCTCGTCCAAGAAGACCACACTTTCGGACGCGTACCATGGCCCGTATCGTGTGCTTGGCATGGATGGGCCGCACAATGTCGAGATCGTCCGTCCCGCGGGTGCTCGTTTTCACCCTATTATTAATATCTCTCGCGTCAAGCGATATCATGGCGACCCGCCAACCCACCCTTCTCAGCTCCCTGCCGGGGAACTTGAGGAAGACTTTTACGAAATTGATGGCATCGTTGCTGATCGAAAACGCGGACGTGTCAACGAGTATTTGGTCAAAGTGGAAAATTATGACGACTCCCATAATTCCTGGGTCTCCACGAAAGACGTCACGCCACTTGCAGTCCGTCTCTATCGTTCTCAAACAGCTCGTGCTGCTACTTCTGCCGCCACAGCTCGTGCGCTTTTTATTTCATTACCTAACGTTAGGTCTACTCTATCTCTTGTGTCGTCACAGCCTCCGAGGAGGTCCTCATCTTAAGGAACAGTGCTAGGTTTTACCTTCAGGATCCTTCGTTTTCCCCATGGGTTTTAAATTTGCTCCGAGTCCACCACATCCACACGACAATAATTCCACTGAAGCCACATCTATTGTGCATTTCCGATTAAACAATCTTCATACTCCCCTAAATTTGTTTCCATATCTCTATTTTTCTCTCTAATCGTCATGCAAATTAACCCTGAACACTCTTCGCGACAACATTACATTTCTGCCCTGAGTTTATATGTTCAGGATACTGTTAGATAGTTCCATGCTATCTTGGTCCTGGGCCAAGTGCTCAGCGTGGTCAACTTGGCCGCTGCTATACTGGTGCCAGCCCTACTTCTGATCCTGGCAAACCCTCACTTTGGCGTTCACACCCAAGCGGTCTCTGACCCCGAGTATCACCCTAATTTCATACCGTCAGTTGTGTCACCCAATATCATACTATCCAGGTGTGTCAGTGTCACCGAAATTTCATACCTTCACCCATATGTGTCACCCGACTTTCACACCATGATCCCTAACCCTCACACAAACCTGCCCAGAACCACTCGAAAATAGCAACTCGCCCAATTTGTTTGCTAAAAATCTGAATTAAATTACTAAAATTTTTAACAAAATCAGTGATTCGATCGAGCCTGTTTTCCGTGTGCAAATTTCCGATTTCAGAATTTCATACTTTGTTGTATACAGAAACACCACCCCTGAAACAGTATGAAATTTGCCGCCGACTGTACGGCTCATTATTATGGGATTTCATACTTTCATACCCGCTTCAGGCCCCTGAAACTCATGTTACATCTATAGTTATGATGACGCGCTATCATATTGCGCATTTGTGCCCCGGGGAGTAGGTTGGGACAATTGTGCGGAAAAAAAATTGGCTAAGTCCCAAGGGGAACTGAACTGTTGGTTGCGAAGAAAAAGCTTAAAATAGGCGGCGCATCCTTGCTTCCTCGCCTTGGGGGCCACTTCAAGTGTTGGCCGGCCGAATTTAAATCTGAATACCCTAAGCTGCTTCTGATTCTCGCATAATATTTATGAAACTGTCGAGGACTTTGAACTTGTATACCTTGAATCGTTTCAGTCATTCTGATTTCATTTCTTTGTTCCTTCCTTCACCAATCGAATATGGACGCGATCGCCAACCGGAAGAGTAGTAGATCTGCAGTTGCCAATCATCGGCTAACCGCCGTACAGCATATAACCAGTCACTGCCATAAGACATGGACGAAGACGGAAGTCGCGTTTGACAATTTTGCGCCCGAAAAGAGCGTCATAGCCTGATGGACCATTTACAACTCTTGCATCTTGTTAGGCGCCCGCTTTCGCCAGACACCAGGTTAGAAGTTCCGGCCAGTAGGGAAGGGTTCGACCTCGTGCAAGAAATCCTTGACAGGGAAGATGCAGAGTACGTATTTACAGAGTTGTGTCTAGGAGTTGCTGACAACAAGTGCACAGATACCCCCAACTATGGTACGACGGCTGGAGGAATATTGCCATAATCGTGGCTCCACCAACTCCCCTTCATTCGGGAATGGCAGGTGCATTGCTGTCGAGGATATCCGACGAATTCAAGCTGAATTCAGGAATCAGTTCAGAACTCTCGCGTAATCTTATCTACGAATCAGAAACAAGATCAACCAGGTATACCGGGCGTGGACTCACGACGAGGGCTTGGGACGGTGCATTGCAATACTGGGAGGGAAATCGTGCCACGTTGATGATTGCAGTAGAAGTCGGGATTTCTCAGTCATATGATAGTTTGCGGGAAGCCATCTCCTGGTCGGTATGTGCCTTGGGTTGTCGTCTAGGCCTAGCGATGTCCGTTCATGAAGAAAGCCGTGGAACGCCAGCCATGCGCTATTATGCATCACTCGAGGAGAGAAATGCTGTGCTACAGGAAGCTGAGGACGGCTTTTATCAACAACTAATACAGCATCCCTATGGGCCGTTGGAATGGGAAGGTGAGACTTGGTTTGGAAGGATCAGCCGAGTCGTCCTGGAAACGTACCGTTGCCAGGACGAGTACTGTCCACCGGAGACATTGCTGGCACCTTCACAGTCTTTGGTAAGTGATTGACATATAAGTTTCTCTATCATTCCAGCATCATTAATACACTTATAGACGGTCGTGCAAGATGGTGGATATGTTGGACATGATATCTCACCAAACATTCGTGAGGTCATGCTAGGGGACTGCATTCCCAGCCATCTCCTCTCAGGGCAAGATGTTCAAGCCACGCCTCTGAACTTTTTCCGGCGTGAATGGTTTGAGGGCCAATTTCAGGGATTAATGGTGGAGACTGCGGCCTTACTCGTCCAAGAGAAAACTGTTGTTGCACAGCCTATTGCCTGATATCTGTCCGCTTATTCTCGCATGTCGTTTTCCATTTGACTGTTTCTGTGCACTAATTGCTCCTTTGTGTGATTATCATGATATCAGCTGGATATTGGAGAGCTGCTCGTATGTTATTTCGATGTGCTGTGTGCTTGTTTCTTGTTTCTTGTTTTCAAATTCCTTTGTTTGAAGAATTAAGTTCCTAGTTACCAATCATCTATCCCTGAACCCCGATCGTCAAACGGAATGATTCTAAATCGGAAGCTGTCGTGATGACGGAGGAGGAAGTAAGAATTCTCGCTGGTTCGTTCGAGCTGTGTTGTTGCCCACCGCTATTTGAATTGACCTGCGGTTCCAACCGGAGTAAACTCTCGTGCTAAAGTGACTGGAACTTCGTCCAAGACCAACATCACTTCGTTTTAACCGTAGATTATTGCTGACGTCAACAAGAGATGCGATATAATAAAGGCAAGAATAGCCCTGTACAAGCAAATATAAGCAAGGGTTCCCCTGAAACCCAGTTGTGGGAAGGATGGCAGTAGATGACGACAGGATGAAAGACTCTGCGAGTGCATAGAGAGTTGTTTATTAGCACTATAGCAATCTTCGTCTCCAACACGCACACTAGAGAACTCATGGAAAGGTTGATATATAAAAGTTTAAATCAATATCTCGACGACAGTAAATAGTTGTACACTTGCAACCAGCAAAATTTTGTACGAAAAGCGATGAACTTAATAGACGGTAGGGTGAATATAGAATGAAAGCTACATTTTGTATCCACCTCAGGCCTGCAAACAAGAAACACCAAGGAGATAACAGTACCTTAGATTTCGCGTAAGGATCATCGAACACCTTAGGTATCGCCATCGACTCAATCACCCCCCCATCAAGTCCTGCCAGCTATCGCCCTTCAGCACGTCCGAGCTGCTCGTGAAATCTAAAGCCTTCACACTTCCCACCGCCGTCTCAGCATCCAGGACATTTCTCGTGCCTTGGACGTTGACGGCAGAATAATCTTTTTCTGTGTGAATATCGAGGCGTTTAGCAATTTGGGGGACCAATCCAGCAGTGTGGAACACAACTAGCGACTTTACACAGAAATGCCTCATAAGGACGCACGACCTTCTCTGTCTGTAGTTCTTTTACGTTCTCATAATTGGACAATACAATTTTTCCCGGCCTCAATAGCTCCTGAGGACAAGTCCATGCCACCACAGAGCCACTGAATGAAGTTACGACCAGAGCTACCTCGCATCCAAGAAAACCCCGATATATACAGATTTTCTCATTTGTCGGATCGACCAATTCGAACTTGCCGTAGACTAGCACATCCTTGTACGTCCGTCGCAGATCTAAAATTGAACGCCAGTAGCTGAACACGCTCGAGGGATCATCAACCTGCACCGCAGCATTCCGTTCCTTGTAGTCTTCATTTTCATCCATCCAAGGTTGTACAGAACTAAAGCCTGCGTAGTCACTACCGTCCCACTGGAACGGAAGGCGCGCATGATCACGAGCCTTTTTCTGAATCTCGCCCATCACAATGTCCAGGTTTCCTGGGATATCTTGTCCTGGAGGAGCCTTTATCATAATTACCACAGAAAACACAGATACTCGAGTATACTCACTGTCTTCAATTGGCCATAATTTCGGCATATTAGCCAGACCAAGCTCTTCACCTGGTACAAAAACAGTGTTCCACTTTGAAGTCCAATGAACGTAGCCAACATCTTCGCACCTACCTTTCGCAGCTCATCCTTGCCAGAGAGAAGCCTCGACACGGAACGGCCCCAGTCATGGTTTTCCAGAAACAACGCGTTCCAGCCGTCGTTTTCCTGCATGAATACCTGCCATTTGTTGACAATGTCTTTGAATTTCCGAGGAGTCCACTTCTTCGGGGAGTACTTATGGAAAGGACCCCGGTCTATATCTATACTATTAAATATCAATATAACGCAACAAAAAATATGTTTTGGAAAAGTATTATCTCACAGCTCAAATTGGAAGACCATATTCAATTTATTCCTGTCGAAGCTCACAATTTTTATGATCTCAGCGGGGTCATATAGATAAGCCATTTCACCAACACTGAAAGCATTATATTCCTTCAAAAGTGCGCCGATTTCACGAACGAACTCATGTAGACGTGGTCCCAAAGAGTAGTGCATTGCAGCGTGTTGATATTTAGACGAAGGTACAGTAATAGGAGCATCTGGGAAGGCGGGATCTTTGCTAATGAAATTGATCACATCTAATCTGAAACCATTGACGCCTTTGATTATCCAGAAACGCATGATGTCATAAATCTCTTGACGGACTTTAGAATTTCCCAATTCAGATCCGGTTGTTCTGTCGCAATTATATGGAAATAGAATTCGTCGCTCTTTTCATCGTATTTCCACACCCTTCCTGTATGCTATCGTCAGATGCTTGGGGAGGATTGTAGCAGACAATGGCTAACCTGAAAATAAAGAGACCCAGTTGTTGGGCGGAAGTTTTTCTCCGTAACGCTTTATCATCCATTATCGCGCGATATCGCAACGTATATCGATAAAACGATAGGCATGTGAAAAATGTATATTTACAAAGAAGTATCTGTATCTATATCACTCTGACCATTTTCCATCGTTCCCTCATGGATAATTCCAAGCCCAAACGTTATGTTACTCCGGAGCCAGCTCTTCAAACACTCAGTGCGCTCAATATTTGCCGCACCAAGCCTCGCTCGATCCCAAGAGATCGTTCGCCGAGCTCCGGAGAACACTCGCTCGGGCTCGGACGACATTGCTGGTATCGATAAAATATCGATAGCCATCTTTTGAAGTGATGGAAAGGTTTTCTTTGGCGCTCTTCCAGCCACCATTCGAGCGCCGTTGTAAAAATTCCGAAATGTATCGTTGGCAAAGGCTTCATACTCATCACTAGTAATAGTGCTTGCTGTCACGTCGAGGTCGCGTGCAAATTCATCGAACACATCTGGATCGTTAGAGGCACAGATGGTTGAGACATTAACAGTGGCCCCATCTTTATATTCAATTTCCAGAGGTTTTCAACTAACGCACTCTGGTGATATATGCTGTCCCAATTCTGCCTGATGTAGTGCTTTCGATGGGAAGGGATAATCGCCGCAGCATATACTGAAGTCACATCTGTCATACTGTAGTATTTGTCGAAAGTATACCAGGCGGTCATAATACAACTAAGTCGCAACGGATTTCTTAGATATCTGCTTTTGCCGACTTTATGCAATTAGCCAGACTGTCATCAATGTCGATAGTCTCGTCCTGTTCTGCCTGTCGCAGCGCCTCGTCAATGGCCTCCCTATCTTTCGAAAATAGGAAGGCTTGCACTGCCAGGTTAATAACGTGTCCCTGACAGCGAACTGGATGATGCACGGGATCCCAGTCCACAATTCCCCGCTCTTGTAAACCACTGGTGAATCGACACATTTTGTCATTCGAGCCGTGATTGTCGCCAGTGAAATACCCTATTCGATCTAAAAGATTGTAGTCATACGCTACTTGGAGAAACTTTGCCGCTTGCTCCTCGCCGCCGTGGGATTGAAGTTCAGGCAACGCAATCAGAGCTTTCTGAAGTTGTTTTGTATGATCATCGACAAAGTGTGCTCGACGGAAAAGTGAATCTTTGACAGAGCCTTTGAAGTCTCTGCTTGAGGGTGTCCTTATGTATAATGAATGAGTTTTTAATCATTCGAGCCGCCATAGATATATAAATGGTTGAGTGTTATGATCTATGAACAGTTAAGTACAAGGAGAACTCAGAGTTTATAAAAATGCGGGAGGAGAAATACACGCGTCGCACGTTCTATTTAAAGTTTATCGCGATATCGCAGGGTAAACTTTATGGTATCGCCTATCGTTTATTATCGCATATTATTGTGATACAGTATCGCGATAGGCTTATTATTTACAAGCCTGTTCAATATGGTCATATATGGTCTTATCACAAACCATAATATTGTATGATATCATATCATATATGGTAATATGTATTACCATATATTACTTTACGCACTGCACACATCCGAATGATCCGACGAATCCAGTTCCAATGGCATTTCAGCATGTTAGTTGTCTATATAAGCTAACCATGATAGTTATCCACAGGAGCTTCATCTTTAATGTCCTCCCACAGCTTGTCGATCTTTGCCACGATTGAGTCTGGTAGAGGTCCATCTTCTAATGCCTTCAGCGATTCCTGAAGTTGCTCGACCTTTGTAGCACCAATGATGACACCATCGTCATATTTCGGATCCAAACCCGAGCTGAAAACAACCCAACGGTAGGCTAAAGCTGCCTTTGTCACACCAGCCTCTGTGGCAATCAACTCCCACTCGTCCAGCGCCGCCAGAAGCTTAGGTCTGCTGTAAAGTCCAAGATACATCTCACCGATCGGGGAGTCCTTATCCCATCGTCCGCCTTGGATACCTGTTTTTAATGCCTCCGAAGATTTCACAAGAAACCCTCCGGCGATAGGTGAGTAGGCGTAAAATTTTATGCCGAGCTTGTGCAGCAAGGGAAAAAGTTCGGATTCGTAACTGCGCGCAACTGCATTGTAGTTGCCTTGGTAAACCGTCGGCAGAACGTGACCTTTCGCCGCCATAATATCATAGACTTCCTGGACTTGCTTGGGAGCAAAATTTGACAGTCCAAACTGCGGGAACTATTCAGCAATGCGACCATGCATACGACTGTACATATCACTTACCCGAACAAACGTTCCCGCTTCAAAGAGCTCCTGAATTGCACCCAGTGTCTCTTCCAGTGCTGTGTCTGGGTCTGGCGAGTGTAGAAAATACGTGTCGACCTAAATTCAAAGATTAAACGATGCCGTTCCAAATTGGCGGAGGATATCCTCACCTGTTGCGTTCCAAGACTGTCCAACGACTTCTTAGCTCCTGTTAGTACAGACAATTTCGATAGAGCTCCTGGATGAAAACCGGGAGCCTTCGTGTCAATAGTGAATCGCGCAGGTGCACCAGCTTCGAAAAGAGCTTGTTCGCTGCCAACCTGGGTAATGTTAGCAAGAAGAATTCAGTCTAGTGCTGATTTGGTGTGTACATAAAGCCACGCAGTGTCAATTTCTTTGACATTATTTTCCTCTAGAACCGCCAGAATCTCATTTCGAGTTTCGAGAGAGTACTTCTCAAACCCGAACGCACCGAAGATGATCTTAACGTGGCTCATCGTGTACAAGGAAAGTTATGTAGAAAAAGCAGCTTCCCAAGTCTTGTCGTGGCCGTAATAATTAATTTATAAGTCCAGGGCGCAACGTGCTGACATGAGGGGTTGCTGACAAATTGCGTAATCAAAATCACGGTTCAGGGGGAGATGAGAGAGGACGATATCAGCGACACGGGACGAACAACCAGTGACAGACTGTACACGAGCCGAGATGTGTCGAGCACTTATCTGCATATACTCTTGCTACCTAACGAATCAGATGACTAATCAGCAGTTAGGGCTGGACACGAATAAGGATTTTGCTTATTCGTATTCGACTTTTTTAGCAATTCGTTATTCGTATTGGGTTAGGGTGCTGTCCATCAGTATTCGTATTCGATTCGTAATTATTCGTAACTTAACTAGGCGGAAACTTTAAATCGGAGGTTAGTGCAGATTCACGCACAATCTAAAGATGTCGCGTCCGTGACGCGTGAAGTTGGCTGACCCTCGCGCGTCACTGATAGGCATCAGTGACAGGAGCCACATTAGCTATCTAAACAGCCATTACACTTCTTCTAGTCTTCCACTCATACGTCGCATATTGTTTCCACTACACAAACTGACAGCTTTTTCGCCGTTAATCTTGAAAACTAACCGATGTCCTCAATTTCTGAAGAAATGGATAATTTCGTTGAGTGTCTCGGCAAGCGGCCGCAGCGCTCTCAAAGAATTGATTATCATCTCCTTAATGATGGCAGTGATGATGAAGCAGTGGCGGAAGACCGCATTGCTAAAAGATCTCGTTCAGATGAAGAGCACAGCACTGTTGAGCCAATTACTCCTGACGACTCAGCAAACCAGCTCAGCCAGCATCAAGATGTTTTAGCAAGCACCTCTCAGCATCGCGAGTCGACCGAAGATGGACCATCTGATGCTTCGAGCCTCTGCGAATCCGAGCCTTCTGCAAAAAGAACACAGAATCAAATTCTATGGGCCCAATTTACTGCCTCGCTTCTTCCAGGAAAGTTGTGGTGGCCGAAGAGGGGTAAGGGGCCAGTTGAAGATCGTCAGATACAGTGCAATCGGTGTAACTGGAAGACAACCGATTCCTCAAGAGCAACGTCAACCTCGAACATGATCGCCCATCTTGCAAAACATGGGATCTTTCCAAGTGACCATCAAAGTGACCGAGAGGATGCCCAGACAAGCGCAAAACAACGATCAATTGCCAGTTTTTTTCAGAAGAAGGCGGACAACAACAGAGCACGCCTCTTGGAGCAAAATTTAACGCGGTGGATAGTCACTGCAAACATGGCATTTGACGCTATAGAATCGCCTGACTTCCAGCGAATATTTCAAGATCTGACCATCTCTCTTCCCTTCACATCTCGGAAGACATTATCACGTCGGATTGAGGAGGAATTCGAGTCCCGCAGAGCACAATTGATTCACGGGTTGGATCGCACCTGCCAAACAATTTCAATCTCTCTAGACGTCTGGACTAGCAGAAACTCCAAATCCATTTTGGGGGTTATTGGTCACTGGTTGACGATTGACTTCCAGTACCAAGAGCGAGTCCTTGAGTTTGCTGAAATCAGTGGCGTGCATAGTGGAGAGAATATAGCAGAGATGCTCTACCAGTCTTTAGAGGAGCTCCAGATCGATCAGAAGCTGCTTGCTATCACAGCAGACAACGCTTCTAACAATGAAAGTTTGATGTCAGAATTGTATTACAATCTGGCGTCAAGGCTTCACGATACAAATTCCTCTGCAGGCGACCCAGCACCAATGCGCTTTCAAGGAGGTGACAGTTATATCCGCTGCACGGCTCACGTGCTAAATCTAATTGTTAATGACATACTGTCCGCGTTGGATGCCGGTGATCACAAAAGCGCAGTGGCAGCTTGCGATCTTATTCAGGCAAATAAAGAAATCGGCACGCAATCTGCGTTGGCTCGACTACGCATCATGGCCTTGTGGATCGCAAGAACACCACAACGGAAGCAGCAGTGGAAGCTGATCTGTCAAGCCAACAGGCTGAAGGATAGCTTCATTGAATACGACGTCGACACGCGGTGGAATTCGACCCATAGGATGCTCCGAGATGCACTGAATGCGAAACAACAGATCAAAAAATGGATAGAGAGTCAAAGCTATCTTCCAGGATTCAGTTCCGAGGATTGGAATCGACTAGAGCAAATTGACAGCATACTGCGTAAGTTTGAAGAATTCACTCTTACCGTTTCGAAGCGCCAGCCACAGCTTAGCTTGGCGCTTCCTATATATTACGAGCTACACGACCTGCTCCATGATGCAACGTACAGAGAAGGAGAATTTACAAGTGTTGACCTAGATATCGCCCAAGCCGCAGCTGCGGGTCTGAGAAAATATCAGAAATACTATAATTACATGGATGGGCAGGACGCATATTATATTGCCCTTATTCTAGATCCTCGGTTTAAGACGCTATTGCTAGAGAAAGAATTAGGCGACGCCGCCCCAACGGTGATCAGGCACTTGAAGGACTTACTGAACCAGCAGTATTCCGTAGCCAGTGAGCATTCACATACTGCCAATGAAAACGAAGTAGTTCAGGGAAAGAGTATCGAAGCTCGACTGCTTGAGAAGTTGCAGGGTGGCATGCGCTCAGTGACAGACATCGACCGTTACTTCGAGGCGGGCGTCGTAACTATCGATCAGTGGCCTACAAATGATAACAGCTGGTTGCTCTCTTGGTGGCGGACCCATCGCGATGAATATCCACGTATGGCAGCAGCCGCCAGAGACTATCTAGCAATACCTGCGTCGAGCGTGGCAGTGGAGAGACTATTCAATAGTGGGAGGGATATGCTCGGAGTGAGGCGGAACTCGCTGAGTGCGGAGACGATGAGGCGTCTTGTGTTGCTGCGGGACATGTACATTAGGGATTAGGGTTCGGAATTTTACGAATAGTTACGAATAATCGACTTTTTATTCGTACGATTATTACTAAGCAATCAACTTTGAATTATTCGTATTCGACTTACGAATATTCGTACGAATATTCGTAAAATCGTTATTCGTGTCCAGCCCTATCAGCAGTATGTCGTTTCAGATTCGATGGTGTTAATTATTATTTCCAGCCAAGTAAAATAATGCGGTACGGATAATCCTATAAGGAGTCTTGGGCACAGGATTCCTCTAAGCGCCGATATTTCCGAAAGTCTAAAGTCCGGTGTCTTGAACGCGCGCAATCAGTGAAGTGGTTTAGGGTATAACGAGACCTGCGCATGTGGCACAGTGACCGCAAACTTTTCGCGCGAAATCTTGCACCAATGTTAATTGCTACTTCAGAGGGTGAATATTTTAAAAGTCAAGCGGTGAGTGGTGAGCGGCAAGAGGTCACCCCCTGACTTCGACATTTACCCCTGGCATTACACCTGGCCACCACTTCACCGTGAGACACTATACAGATACCCGTTTTGATTCCGCCTTATGATCAACGCGAACATGGATAATAGGCAGTAGTCAGCCTTATAGTCCGGCCCGGTCAAGCAGCTAGATATGGCTCGGTATAATAATATGCAGTAAATTACTTTCCACCAAAACTATGTCCAAATTATATAAAGGGTAAAAGTCGAAAATACCACTGAAACTTTTTCAAAAGACAAAAATACCGCTGGCCGCAGTACCCACCGTACCCAACTAAATAATTTTTCTAGTCCGCTGGCTACCCAGCATTATTTACCCTCTTTTAGATCTCGAACGCGCTTCTCTTATCCCATCAAGAAAAACGCGTTTTGGGTTAATACACGCGTCCAAGACAGCTCGAGTAGGATCTACAACCGCAGCAAATTGTCCAGCAATTCCGATGCCGCGCCAATCGCGTCCGGCAACGTTGTCTAGTATGTCCGTACAAATTGGAGACAACTTTCCCAACTAAGGGGCCTTTATGTTTGCTATGAAAGAAATTGCCAATAAAGAAGGGTACCAATTCAACGTCCCTTATTCTGATAGATCTCGTGTAGGCCTGGTTTGCAAAGAATTGTCTTGCGGGTGGAAGATCCATGCCAGACGTCTCGGTGAAAGCTCAATATTTGAGATCACGAGAGTGCATGGCACACACTGCTGTACACCGGTCGTCCAGAAGAATTAGCAAGCCAATACGAATTGGGCTGCTACAACTTATTCAGCGGCCATAGAAAACAAAATTGAATACAGGCCCGCACATTTGAAAACAGATGTCCACACTGACCACAGGGTACAAATCGACTACAAGGTGGCTTTAAGAGCCAAGCATCTAATTTAAACGAAGTTAATGACAACGACGCTGAGAGTTCCCAAAAACTCCCTAAGTATATCAAAGAAATCAACGACAAAAATCCGGGCAGTTACACCAAATTAAATGTCGTCTACTCTGTTTGTCAGTTATGCGTCGTCGATTGAAGGTTTCAAGTATTGTCGGCCGCTGATTGCTCTCTACGGAACGCATCTGATGTCTAAGTACCAAGGTAATCTCCTCATTGCTGTAGGTATCGATGGAGACAACCATATTTCCCGCTCGCATTCGGAGTCGTAAAGGCACAGAATGGGGGGTGGGCGAACGTGGGCTCCTTGAGAAGCGGCGACCCCGAGGGCGACGCCGGCATTCCGGTGGTTCCTATACGCAAAGTCCCACTTCCGTTTGTATACTGACCGCCCCCTGAGCAAGGAGCGACTTTTACCCTAGCCCTTGCGGCTCATTACCTTCCCCTCCCCCCTGAACTTAGATTTGTAGGATCAGGGTCTTTGCGCGCAGGGGTCGGGCAACTGGCTACCCTGACCCTGGCGCTCCTTGAGAGACCCCTAACCTAAATCCAGGCCGTCCGGCGACACGGTCCCAATATACCCTGACCCTGACCTTACTGGGCACCCCTGCCTTCCTCGTGATCTTGCCAAAGCCCTAACCTGGGTCGCAGCAGTTGTAGTTACGCACTGTGTCAACACTACATCATAACGAATAGAAGTATATCATTCGAATCGCCTGGTGTTTCTGATTCCGATGCGACGATTTTTATGAATTTCACCAACCCAATTTTTGGTGATGTTTTCCGGATAAAGCTTTGGACCCGGACTTTTGGGTCTTTTGGCACCAAACTTACACGTCGCACCCTAACTCCTAAGTCGCACCTCGCTTTGTATACTGACCAGAGACCCTGATTTTTTCCCTAGCCCCCGCGGCTCATTACTATGCGAAGTCGCACCTCGCAGCTTGGTCCAGCCCCCTGACCATTATATTTGTAGGCTAGCTCGAGCAGTACAGGATTGCGCTGGCTTGAAGCGCGTTCTAGTCAGGCCTCGTCAGCGTTGGATTGGTAGCCCACTTGTTACATGATGGATTCAGCAGTAGAATCTCTGCCTGCCTAATGGATCCCAGGATGTCCAAGGGTTTGGCTGCTATTCTAATGCGGCGGTAGATCTCCTAGGCCTCCTTCTCCGATTTCTTGGGGGGTGGCCACAAATAACTCTCTATATTATACATTTTCAAATACCAACGAGCCGTACCTTCTCTTCAGAGCCTGAGAAACCGTCTCCCCGTACTCTTAGTCATTGTGTCACTCACGTTCCAAGAAACAGACTAGTGGAACTGATCACTGATCACTGGACCACATGTGAGAGGAGGCATCAGGGAAAAAAAAGAATGGAGGAGAGCACAGGAGATGTAAGACTTTGGGGCTTCTTGATACAGTACCGTAGGTTGACGTGTAGACTAAGACTATCTTGTTTGTATCATGGATCTTCCAACCCAAGTTTGGCATACTGATCCACAAACTCATCGAACAGTTTGTTGAGTCCGAGAAGGCTCAAGGGATCCTTATCATCAACTTCATTCATGAAGCACAGCATGTTGTGGATATCAAAAGTGATGGCCAACATGTATCCGTATTCGGATTCCAGGAACACCTGGTCCCCGGTATCCGAATCACCGGTCAGTTTGTTCCACTGTCTGGCGTACTCCTCACAGAAGTGTCTCTTCTCCTCCTCCGTGTACTTCTTACAATTTGCTATCTTGCTCTCCTCGTCGAACCATTTGAACATCTTCTGCATGAAGTGTCCACCGATGTCAAAGGCTCGGTAGTTCTGCATCACGAACTCAAAGTCAATCAGGACAACTTTGCTCTCTCCTTCCTTCGAATCATTCTTCACCAAGACGTTCATGAACTGGATGTCATGAATACACCATCCTGCCTTCCCTCCTATGGATTCCAGCTTGTCCACCACTTTCCTCAACCTCGCCCCAAAGTGGTAGTCAACCAGATTGTCCACACTGACTCCTCCTTCCTTACCAAGTGCCTTCAACTTGTCCATTTTGTGGTACTTCTCGAGTCCATTGATGACGGCTTCATAGTATGGCTCCACTGCATTTTTCTCCAGTGACGTCTTCATGGCATGGAACATTGCCAGTCCTTTAGCAACATCCGCTCGGATGACCGCATCCTCAACGTCCTCCGGTTCCATGTTACGTGCATCCAGGAACTCATCGATCCTCCCGAGTGTGCCATCCTGTGTCTTGAAGAATCCGTACACTTTGGCTCCCAGTCCGGATCGACCGTACTCGTAGCAGAGTAGTGCTTCCTCATGCTTACTTGGCACCAGATGCTTGAAGGTTTCAATGACCGCCCCGGTCACATTATGATGGAATTTGATGAACACCTTCAATGTCTCAACAGGAGTGCCAGTAGCCGGCTTCGGTCGCTCCACGGGACAGTGGGCGTTGGCGAATGATGCATGGTATGACATGGTCAGAGTCTCTGGATCCACGGATGGCCATTCTTTCGTCAGGAATGTGCCGATAATGTCTCTGACCATCTTCTTAGTCGGTACTTTGTCTTCGGGCAGAGTCACCGAAACGGGTATCAACGTGGCCATCTTCTTGCTTTGATGTGTGAAGGGATACTTGTGGATCAGTGGGAGGATGAGGAAAGAAGCAAAGCGGTGACTGTGCGACAAATTATGTGCTAACAGTGCGATGTTTTATCAGGAAAAACAACACGGCTCAATCAGGGATGTGGCTCAATCAGGGATGTGGCGCAGAAAGAGGGAAATGTGCTGGTACGCCGAGTGAGTCAGCTCCCCAACATTTGCCCCAAAAAGAGTCATCTTACATAATTGTCTGCTGCTGGTCCTAACCATCGATCCCTTAATGCACGTATCACCAACCCTCTAACCACCGCAAACTATCCATGCCGCATTTACATTTACTTGAGCAAACCACCTTCGTTTTGCTAATTTGGTGCTTCGTAAGGACCCCGGCGGCGCTTGCTGCCCTTCTTCTATTATTTTTAAAATTATTATTATTAGTTGCGCAATCCCACAGTAATACATTATTTCTTTATTTTCTCCTGAGTGCTGTTTGCTCTTCATTTTCATGCCTGCCCTTTTATTATCTTTATGTCTAGCCGTCGTTGGGATCTTGCCCTTCCCCAGTTGGACTGACTGACTGAGCAAAAAGAGAGGCGGTTTGATGTTACAGAGTACACGCTTAGCCCAGTAAGGAGGTCGGTCGTGATGGTCGTCGTCGTCGTGGCGTCGTGGTCGGTCCTCAGGCCACCCTAACCTTGGTCGATGTGTTGTGGCCTGTCGGTCGTTGGTCGTTGGTCGTTGGTCCTTGTCGGTCCTGGGTTACTATGGTGAACCACGTCGAGGCCCTAACCCTGCGACGTGCGGCGCGTTTGTTAGAATGTCGGTCTGCAGCGAGGCCAGATTTCCCAGCCACCCACCAGGGGATCCAAGATCGCTGCAACTATTCTAACAACTCCGGATTTAGGGTCAAGAGTGGCTGCTTGATCTTCGGGAGATCAGTTCCCGGATCAAGAAAATACGCCAAGCGCTCCACGACGAATTGGTTTCCCTAGGAACGCATGGAAACTGGGAGTATATTTGTTCACAGGTAAGATATCGTCCGGCGCAATTCCGGGGCCGTCGAGAGCCGTCTTTAACATGAATTAGATTGGGATGTTTTCCTATACGGGCCTGACTCGGGAGCAAGTTTCTCTCATCCAGGCTGGCAGCCACGTCTGGACGCATCTCAGTTGGCTGATGGACTGGATCCTGAAACCGGGGTCTAGGTTTTTTAAACCCGAGGGACTTGATAGCAACACAAATTGCGCCTGCATTCTTACAAGGGCAATCGCGAATTACAAATGTGTTTGCTGCGTCGTCGTGATTCGAAATCGATCCGTTCATCAAAGTGCGGGTTTCGGGCTGCGGGTTTCGGGCTGCGGGTTTCGGCTGCGGATTTCGGATTTCGGATTTCGGACTTGCGGGATTCGCTCAACTCCGCACAACTTATAAATCTGCCCTATCATTGACTATTAGTTGCAGGGATTACGAGCTCTTGGGACTACAGCTATCTTCTGCGGTACTTATAATATGAGCTTCCTGGGCCCATAGCTCCTTTTTTTACCATGTGTTTTACGAGTCTTTGGTCACTTGTCAGCAGGAAGGACTGTTGCGATTGACATCCCACCATTACGCGCTGGATCTACTCACTATCTATACTACCTCCGGCGCATAGACTGTCTTTTTATCTTCTAGTCGGTATTTACGATCGTGACAAAATGGCAGCAGAAGCACCCCCGTCCCCAACACGGCCAGAACCCGCCGAGCTGGAAGCGAACCATGATGAAAAGGAACTCTCGGCGCCTTCATCGAACGACCTGAAGCCAGAACCCAACGACGACCCCGGAAGCCCCGCTCCTCCTGCTCCGTCCCCAGCTCAGGAGTATGAATGGGTTACTGGCTGGAAGTTGTTTATGATCATGACCTCCGTCACCCTCGTGGCTCTTCTTATGTTGCTTGATACATCAATTGTGGTCACGGTAGGGATTAAGAGGGCGAACGGTTCACTATTAATCGTTGATTTCAGGCCATTCCTCGTATTACGAGTCAATTCCATTCTCTGGCAGACGTGGGCTTTGCCTATCAGCTTGCATGGTATGTTCTCTGGTTGTCCCAATCCTCGATTCCGAGTGGCTAAACTTGCTGTAGCGCGGAACTTCAGCCCTTAACCGGAAGGATATACATGAATCTGGATTCCAAGGTCAGTCATCCTGTATCTCTTAGCGACTTTCGGAGAATACTATTGACTTTTCATACAGTGGACATTCATGGGCTTCTTCTTTGTCTTCGAAGTTGGCTCCTTAATCTGCGCCGTCTCCACCTCCTCCAAAATGTTGACTGTTGGACGAGCAATTGCGGGAATAGGAACATCGGGAATCCTGAATGGTGCTTTTACCATCATCTCTGGATGCGTCCCGATGTCACGAAGACCGAGTATGCTCCATTGCCCCCATTTTTGTCGTTGATGAGGTAACTGACACATTCTAAGCTATGCTTGGACTTGTTATGGGTGGTAAGTTCCCGTACGTCTGATTTCAGTGACTTGGTATTCACGTTCGATCTAGTATCACAAGTGGTCGGTGGTGCATTAACAGAGTACACCACGTGGCGATGGTGTAAGTTCCGTCTCTCTTTCTTCTTCTCTCAACCATATTTTTCCCCCGTTCTGATTCCAGGTTTCTACATCAATCTCCCTATTGGTGGCCTCGTTGCAATATTGCTAGTCTTCGTCCGCATCCCCGAGCAAATCCCCAAGGCCAAGTTCACATCGGCCATTCGAACGCTTCCCCCAAAACTTGATCTCATCGGCTTTGCACTCTTTGCGCCCGCCGCGATCGAACTACTGCTCGCTCTCCAACACGGTGGGAATCAATTCACCTGGCACAGTTCTCAAGTCATCGGACTCTTTTGTGGTGCCGATGTCACCTTTATTGCTTTCCTAGCTTGGGACTACTACAAGGGCGATGCAGCCATGATCCCTTTCTCCATGATTCGCAGGAAAATTGTGTGGTCGAGCAGTCTTACATACGGACTTTTGATGGGTCAAATCTTCTGTGCTTCTTACTACTTGCCGATTTATTTCCAGGGCGTCAAAGGGGCGAGTCCGATGATGAGCGGTGTCTATGTTCTTCCCAGTATTCTGGCTCACCTCTTCGTGGCCCTTGTTTCTGGCAAGATTGGTGCGTTGAACTAAATTACCTCCACTGGGGAATGACCGTCACTGACATCTCTCTAGTTGAAAGAGTGGGCTACTATCCACCGATCATCGTCGTGAGTGCAGCTGGAATGGCGATCGCCAACGGCCTCTTGTCTACATTGGCCCCCCATACATCGACCGGAAAATGGATCGGATACCAGATTCTCCTCGGAGCTGCTCGCGGCCTGGGTTTGCAGTAGTGACTTTCATCGCCATTCCATAGATCCGGTGACCACTACTAACCCTCGACCCCAGCCGATCATCGCTGTCCAAAATGTGCTTCCTCCTCCCCAGATTCCTGTCGCTACGGCACTAGTCATGTTCAGCCAAACCTTCGCCGGAGCCCTCTTTTCTCAGTTTCTCGGACACCATCTTCACGAACAGTCTCAGTACTCTCGTGCTGCAATATGCCCCGAATGTGGATCCCCAGACCATCATCAATGCCGGCGCTACGGAATTCCGATCGGATCTTCTGGATCAGAGCTGGCCAATGTGGTGATCGCGTATGCCAAGAGCGTCGATCGTGTCTTTTACTTGACGACAGGCATGGCATGCGGCTGTTTCCTCTTCTCGTGGGCGATGGGCTGGAAGGATATTAGGAAGAAGAACATGGTTTCAAAGGCTTAAACGGTGGACTTCACGAAGACAAAGAACTGCACACTTCATTTTTCTTCTGGGGGTCCTCGGCGGCGGAGACGAGGTATAGATGAGCTCGGGGGGAACTAATATTTTACAAATATTACGGTCCAGATTTTCAATCTCAGCATGTTCTCTACGTGTCCCATCTCCATATAAATCAGCAAATTAGTTTCTGGCCAAACCTGATACACCCTCAATGAGTCTTTTGAACGCATTGATGTGCTGAGAAGTCCATTCTAATACAATCGTATCACCTCAATGAGTCATACTTTTATTGCAACGACCCTCACGATCCCTTCGACTCGACGGTCTGTAAAACCCTTCGAATGTACAGAAAGTTTGGGCTATGCTGACCATAACCAGACCGCCCATCATCTAACAGAAGCTGCCAATGTAACG
The DNA here is from genome assembly GCA_018804115.1 of Lipomyces starkeyi. Classification (NCBI taxonomy): domain Eukaryota; kingdom Fungi; phylum Ascomycota; class Lipomycetes; order Lipomycetales; family Lipomycetaceae; genus Lipomyces; species Lipomyces starkeyi. The sequence goes on from JAGJTG010000014.1 coordinate 577,653, forward strand.
TGGCTAAATCAGTGTGAAAAATAAACACGCCCTCAGGTCCCGCATCAGTGCAGTCCATCGTTATACCTGTCAACTCGTCATCTCGTGGCTCATTACACTGATCGCGGTAATGACTACACAGTTAAACAACACGCAGTTATTGATAATGAAACGTCACCTACAGGAGGAACGCTACGTCGATCCAGGAATTCTATTGGAGTCAATCTTGTCCATCGCGGCGCTTTAGACATGCGAGGGAATCGCCGACAGAAGAGTGTGAATATTGTCAACGAATACTTTGGCGGAATCCATTGTGGTTGGTCGCGATGGTTGTCAGCGCAGATGTGCTAAAGTGGATAACGTATGTATGAGTGCTTATTGTATTCACCTCTTCTGGCCGGCGGGATGCTTCCCTTATATGCTACAGACCGGTCCCTGTACATATGCGAATGGAATACTAAAGAAATATGTACATGCTACAAGAACTATGTAGAACTTTGTAGATCTCTGAAGAAAAAACTTGATCTTGCCAGAACCTTCTGAGGTTAACGTCACTGAACTCTAAACTCAGGAGCTGTGCATTAGTCCCGAACCTTGTCCGACTTGGTGAAAACTCTATTACTTTCAACATTCATTGCTCGTTGTATGGGGCCCATCCTCCGACACAGTTACAGTACCACTCGCTCTCTGTCCCTGCGATATTGGAGATGCGATGACCAAAGCGCAAACCCGGGAAGTAGCTTATCTGCCCAATGCTCTGGACTGTTACTTATCAGCCATTCAACTCCTTCTGCTGGCATTGATGCCAGGACGTCTTGCATTTCCTTCTTGGTAGGCCTAGCGGCAGCCTTGTAGGCCAAGGCTGCAATGTCGACATTTTTCACGGCCTGTTTGAAGTTTTCATGACGGTGACGCAGGAAATGCGCATGGTGCGCTTCCGGAAATACGTCTTCAACGGCATGGATCAGTCCTGATGATATGTTGATCAGCTAGTGGAAACGGAGGTGACACATTCAAATAATCTAGTTACCTTTTTGCCTGTCTGAGATCAAAGTCAACGATGTTCCAGAGGGGTGCGGACCTGCTCCAGAAACCAGTTCCAGTTGTCTCGATTCTCCGCCTTCACCACGCCGAAGCCAAGCGGGAACAAGTGGTTTCGGCGTCAACTCCAACAGCTATCAGCAGAATTCCTTGATACTTCGAAGTCAGATGCGTACCGTCGAGAGCGATCAAGGGCCGGCAATGTTGGAATCCTACAATTGACGAAGGATAGCTTACGTACAAACTGTAGAACTGCACTCAATCACTTTCAGGACTGCATGACTCCCAGGATTGAACCCAATTGCGTCATCGTTACACATTGCTAGTATAGCTCACTGCCTTCAAAATCGAATTACGCTTCTTATCCTTCCACCTCATACATCGCATTTACTCCAGCCGCTTGATGTTGCAATATTCGGTCCATTGAAGAAGCGATTGACCGCTGCGCTCTCGCACCTCAACCAAGCACAGCTCGTACGAATACAAAAGATTGAATGGATGGAGGCATATATTCAAGCTCGATCGGAGGCTTGTACGCAACAAAATATTGAATCAGCATGGCGTGGGGCTGGTCTTTTTCCATTTAATCCACAGCGAGCACTTCGTACGATGGTTTGGGACACAACCCCGGAGCTAGAAAGACCCAGAACACCAACAGAATTTGATATATTTGATCAAGTTTTTGTAAATAGCTCACCTCCGGATGCTACAAGCTTACGGTCAGCAAATGAGCTCCTCAATTCAACAATTAATAGTGATGCAATTCCAACAACTCCGGTCCGCCGATATATCCGAAAGTTGACAGCCGGGGCTGAGCAACTTCAAGCACGGAGTATTGTCCACCAACACGATGCTAACAACTTGCGCTCTATCATAAAGAAGCGTACGAACCGTACAAAGAGAAAGACAGTGGTTTTAAACGGTCAATTCCATGTTTCTACACAAGAGTTGTGCGATGCAGTGGCAGGTGCCGAAAAAGATACCAAAACACGTGCAAGGAAAAGGAGAAAAGAGAAGGGCAAGGGTATTTCGTACGTGACTGAGAGTGAGGGGGATATTGAAGAAGGAACCCAGGATGAATTTGAGAGCGATACAGAGGATTGTCTTATAGTTGATGTGGAGTAATATGAGTTTTTGAGAGAGAGTTCTCGGCAAATGGAGCATTTACGCCATTCGGCCACTTACGCCACGACTTACGTTACATCGCAGACATTTCGGGAATGTTTCGTCGCATTGTTTATTAGCCCATATTTCCTGTTTCTAGAAACGCTCATCGACTGATGTATCTAGTGATCCTCGATTTACATTGCAGGTATGTCTGGTTTGCTCCTCTCAACATCATTGCCATAACGCTAGGTGGGCGCAGGTTGCCGAGCCGAGTTCTCAGCCTCATTTTTACTTCTCAGTGACATGATAGTCAATATTGATAGTGGCGACAATGGCAACTATGATCAGCCTCGTGAGCAAAATATTGCAAGTTTCATTTTATCCTTCTAACAGTTTGGGCTAGCTCCTCAACACGACTCGAATATTTTCACCATCGGTGCTGCCACGCCATATATGATAATCGTCGCGGTATTGCAAGTATGTAATCGGGCACTATTTATTTTTACAGATATTCCGCAATATTTCTAGACCATATAATCTCGACCGAAGATGCCATACGATGGCTGAACTTCAAACCCATGCACAAAATCGACAATGTTGGATTCTCACTATTTAGTAAGATTCCTGCTGGCATCGATGCAAACAGGGTTCCAAGGAACTACACGACTTACACGAGTTGATACACTTAGTGTATTACACTAAATTAAATCATCTACACCAGAGCGTTTCTGACTAATCCACTACATACATTTAGACGTCCAGTGTACGTGGATTTAGTGTATTCAGTGTATTTGTTCGCGATAAGATAGGGCTATGAGAAGTTGGTAAAATTGGGGTTTGGATATAGGGTCAGGGTTTTATGCCCAAGAATTAATTGATGGTCAGTGATGTGCTCAGTAATGTTCGTAGATACCCTATCCCACTTATTAATTTGTGCTGTAACTAAAGGTACCTTGGATCTGCTGCTACCGCGTAACGCGTCCGTTCATCCTTAATTGTCATTACGCTCGTACTGGCACCACCATTCCATATCCATCTTCTAACTTCATTTCAGGCCAACTATAATTAGGGCTGTGTCGGATGCGGATATCCGCCTAATTTGACCGTATCCGCCATCCGTCATCCGTCATCCGTCATTACAAGTTTGGCGGATCCTCATCCGCCGTCTTGTCGAATAAATCCGCCTTCGTATCCGCCTTGATCGAATAAATCTACTAATGATTACACTAGCCTAAGTAGGTTAGGATTTACTTTGATAGCTTGGCGCCAAACTTTATTCGTAAACTAAAATATCACCGGTTTTCGTTAATACGACTCTCTTTCACCTTTATAAATAATAAAAGTGTCAGGATTACATAGACAATGTACTCGCCAACACACTCGTGCCGGCATCGACGATTGCATCTGCATTCTGCAGCCGCGGCGACAAGAATGTGAAATGCTCTGCCTGAGAAGCACATACTTAACATCCCCTTGCATCATTCGCACTTCCATTACGTCTACTCTGTCTTATTCATATTCTGTATTGCGGCACGCTTGGTCAGTATTGCTAGTCTTATTCGGTTCCATTGTGTCCAGACTGTGCTAGATTTGGTGATATGGTTCGGCCACATGAGCGATTTGCTAAGCAAGCCGGCGAGTTCCCAGTGTTAATTGTACCTGGTACGAGAGTAATGTAATAGCTGTTGAATGTAGTCTCCGAATTGGGACTATGGAATATGTACATATTGATAGAAGCAAAAGGACATGTTTCCAGCTCCTCTTCCATCGAATAATATATCACAGGATACTCATCTTTATCTTCCGCTTTCCAGATTAGCACTATTGGACGTATACAAGCGTCAAGCTTGACCTGTTCTTCTATCAGACCGGACATGGACCAAATGGACATCATGGTAACGCGAGGTAAACGCGTTGACTACTTCGTTCTCAATGACGGAAGCGACGAAGAAGCCCCTCTCGAAGATCAACTCAATAACTCTCAACCCCAAGACTCTGCTGATAGCCTTCCTGATTCTGATCTTTCCTCTGAGTCAACCTCAGCAGTTGAGTCTTAGATTCCAGATGATGCCCTGAGATATCAGCCTCAGTCTTCTCGACAGTCTTTATCTAAGAGCTGGCAGTGTTGGGACTACTTTGATACAACTGAGGTTAACCAGCCATGGATTCTCAAAAAGAACAACATTCGGAAGACTATCGATCGTGAGATTCGCTGTTCAGTATGGGACGAGAAAGGTGGACAACAATGTAGCTGGAAGACTACTGATTCAAAGAGACAGAGCTCGACAAGCAATATGATAGAGCACCTTCGAAAGAGACACTCTATTGAGGCTCGGGAACGGCCAGAGCCAGCAAAGAAACCAAAGTCTTCTATCTTAGCCTACATAGGTCAGAGGGAGAAGCTTTTGCCCCAGAAACTTTTGGAGAAGAATATTCTACGGTGGATAGTAGCTGATAAGCAGCCCTTCGCGACTATTGAATCCCCAGCCTTTCGCCAAATATTTCATGATATTCCGGGGATTACGCTTCCTTTTATGTCCCGTAGCGTTCTTCGCCAAAGGCTAGCGGATGACTTTGCCGCACAGCGTGCCAACTTGAAAGAAGAGTTATAGCACACATGCAGATCAATAGCTCTTTCCCTTGACGTGTGGACTAGCAAGAATAATCTCCCAATTTTAGGAGTTATTGGCCACTGGCTTACCGAAGAGTTCCAATATCGAGAGAAAGCATTAGATTTTAAAGAGCTTCAGGGATCACACAGTGGAGAGAACCTGGCGGCAGCGGTAGAAGGAACACTCAGCGAATTGGAACTTGAGCGCAAGCTGATCACCATCACAGGCGATAACGCCAGCAACGTCGAAAGTATGGTTTTAGCATTACATGAAAATCTTCGAAGAAAATATGGAGACGCCGTTCGCTTTCGGGGCCTAGACAGCTATGTTCGTTGTTTAGCGCATATTCTCAATTTAATTGTGCAAGACATACTTTTAAGCAATCGAGAACCATGCTCCTTTGAACATCAAGGTGTTCTAGCAAGATTACGGATCGTTGCGCTATGGATTGATCGAAGTCCGCAAAGGCAGAAATGGAAAGAGGTTGCAAATTTCTTGATCTGCCGGATAAATTTATTGAATACGACGTGGACACTCGCTGGAATTCAACATTTCGGATGTTAAGCGACGGGTTGCATGCGAGGACTCAGATAAACAAGTTCCTGCAGCTGCAAAGCGACCTCCCCATGCAGTGCTTCAGTGATAATGACTGGTCTCGCCTTCAGCAGATGCACGACATTCTGTCGAAATTCAACGAGTTCACCTGATTTATCTCGAACAAGAAGCCGCAAATCAGTCTGAGTGTTCCGATACGAACTCCACGAGTTGGTTGATGACGCATCAGAGCGGAGTGGAAAGTTCTCTGCCATCAACAAGGATATTGCTGCTGCAGTTAAAAATGGGTTGCGGAAGTACAAGAAATATTATACCTTCATGGACACAATGGATACTTACTACACTGCACTCATATTGGATCCTCGAGTTAAGGGTGATCTAATTCTCCAAGAGCTTGGAGACGATGAGGATATTGGTCGCCTTATCTTGCAGGCGATCCGCAATGAGCTTCACTAGCGTATCAAGTTACCGAGCCCGCGGTAACTGAACTACATCCCGCACCGATATACGGTGGGCACGATGATTTAGAGTCCCGGATGATTCGAAGACTTCGTCCCGCGGACTCTCCTAAAGTTTCGGACATCGACTGATACTTCGACACAGTCCGCGTTGTTGTGTCCGATACGAAACAGCCTAATTGGCTGTGCGATTGGTGGCGAAGGAACAAAGACGAGTATCCCCAAATGGCTCTGGCTGCTAGGGACTATCTCGCTATTCCAGCATCTGAAGTATCGGTAGAGAGGATGTTCAACTCCGGCCGAGATCTGCTTGGAATACGACGATATTCCATGAAGGCGGAAACCATGAGGATGCTGATGCTCATGGACGATGGCTATAAACAAATAGTGTGATAGACGATGGATGTCACGGTTACCCGGGAGAGAGTGTGTGCATGTTTTTATAGTGCGTCGTTGGTTACTCTGTGGTTGTGTGTATGATCCTTTGTTGTGTCTTCTTTCATTTAATTTCATATCTTTTTATTTCTTTCTTTTAATGCAGATAGTAATTTTAACTGAGTTAAAACCGCACAATCTTTAAGTACCTACGGGGCTTACCAGAGTCCTGACAATTGCGAGGAATTTAATCCAATTTTCCAAATCTCAATACGAACCTCGAAATTCCATAGATAGCTCATTCGGAGATGCGGAACTCTAAGCGTTACGAGAATATACACTTCTCTGTTACATTAGTGTGAACATTCGACCTGACCTTAAAAAGTCGATATCGATTTTTCCTAATTAGGAAATTATCTGCCTTATCCGCCAGGTCCCAAACCTGGCGGATATTTATTCGACATCCGCATCCGCCAACTTAAAATGCGGCTGATATTTATTCGAGGCGGATAAGTAGGCGGATAGAATCCGCCATATCCGCCATCCACCAACAGCCCTAACTATAATAACATTCGACCTTCTTCTCTGTGCTCTGCCTTGGTGCTTTCCGTCATTATGAGCGCTGCGAGCCCCCCAGAACCAGTTCCAATCTCTGTCGACGATCTCTCAGATAACTCCGAACTCTCCAAACTTTCGTCGCCCGATTCTTCTGTATCCTCATCAACTGCATCCTCAACACGCCCCCTGATCCCGATCATTTCGAGACGCGTCTTGGGCGCCATTTTCCAGGCTGGGTGTGGTCAGAAAGAAGTAAAGACAATCACTCGTGGGCTTGGGAATATGGGTACTGTTGAGCGATGATAGCTGGGATGCGGGACAGATAGGTGTCGACATTGTCGACGAAAACTCTGGTAGACTCCATAATCTATTGGATGCTTTTTTCCACTCCTTAACTACTAGCCGGTCGGTGGGACAGACACCTCTATTTATGTCCGACCGGCTGCAACAAGAACATGCCACTGTGAGAAAGTGGCAGCAACGAAAAAACAAAGGCAAAGGAACAAAAAAGAGAAAGAAACGACGACATCCGAGAGGAAGCCGAGAGAACGACATCGGAGAGGAAACCGAGAGGAAACCGAGAGGACGACATCCGAGAGGAAACCGAGAGGACGACATCCGAGAGGAAACCGAGAGGACGACATCCGAGAGGAAACCGAGAAGAGAAGAGGCGACGACAACTTAGACGGAACCGAGAGGAGAAGAAGAAACCAAAGATCACGAGAATGACCGGATTTGGTTGCGCAAATCCGGATATGGCATATTCTCAGGGGTAGGCCACCTCGGCCTACCCGAGCCAACAGCCAGGCGGCTAGGTAAAACCCTAACCTTGTTCAACAGGTACGACATACAACCTCACGACGAGCGCAGATGGGTTACCAAGCGGTGTATTCAGGGCTGTTCCGAATACGAATATTCGCAGTAATCGGCATTATTCGTATTCGTTATTCGCAAGTCCCAGGGGCGGCGAATAATATTCGCATATTTTATTCGCAAATCCTGAGCAGTGCGAATAATATTCGTTATTCGCCGAACAATTATTCGGCGAATATTCGCATCTAATCACGTGTTACGCGGTAGATTACCATGTCCTTCAATTGATTTTTAATTTAGAATTTAAGTCGCAATTCCAAAGAGCCAAGATAGCCCCTTACAGCCAAATTGATGTAAGGAGTAAATTGATGGTGGGGTATTCACTTTTTTCCCCTGTCACCTTGCAAGGGGTTGCTTCTTGCGGTTGCTTTTTGCAGGGCATATGGTGAGAGATCGGTATTCTCACAGCGATCAGTCTTCACTACCAGTGTGGTGGGTTCCTCTCTCAGCATTCCGTGGTGAAGATCTGTCCGAGTTTTCTTCGCGGGTGGAGATACCCCGTCTTTTTTCATGTCACTGGTCACTGGAGATTGGTTGACCCTTGAGGATCTCCTTCGTGCTTTGAAATTCGGCACTGCGAACGAAGCGTATACGGTATGCGATAGCCTTGAGAGCGGAGATCAGGAGACCTTCGGAACCCAACAACCGCTTGCCAGGCTTCGGATATTGGCAGTTTGGATCTCCCGCGGCTCTCAACGAAGAAAACAGTGGAAAAGAATATGCACGCTAATGAACCTTGCGACCAAATACATCGAATATGATGTAGACACAAGATGGAATTCGACGTTCAGGATGCTTGAGGACGCCCTCAATGCTCAGCCTCAAGTTGATGAATTCCTCCGCTACATTAGCCTTCCTAAGTTCTCTGCGGCAGAATGGGACTGGCTCCGGCAGGTTCATACAGTTCTTTCGAAATTCAATGAACTTACTTTGCTCGTATCCGAAAGGCGGCCACAGATAAGTAATGCAGTGTCCATTTATTATGATCTGGAAGATATACTGGAGCACGCATCTGGGAGGAAAGACGAGTTCAGCGATGTCGATCCAAGGATTGCACGCGCCGTGACGGAAGGCATGAAAAAGTTCCAAAAGTACTACACTTTTATGGACGCCTCCGACACATACTACACAGCGTTGATTCTAGACCCGCGCGTCAAGGGGGACCTCTTGATGGATGAACTGGAGGACGAGGAGGCTGCGAAGGTCATCCTACGACACCTTCGATTATCTCTCTATTGCAATTATAAGGCCGACAGCCAAACTCCCTCATCACCGGTACATACGCAAGAGAGCACCAAGAAGTCAAGTGGTTCCCGCATGTTTCGAAGGTTGAAACCATTGGCTGTGCAGGCAACGTCGGATATCGACAGATATTTCGATAGTCCACGAATAGGCGTCGACGCAGAGGCCATGGATGATCAGAATTGGCTCTTCCAGTGGTGGAGGGTAAATAAACGAGACTTCCCGCAGATGGCAGCTGCCGCTCGCGATTTCTTGGCGATCCCTGCCTCCGAAGTTTCAGTGGAAAGGCTTTTCAATACAGGTAGAGACCTGCTGGGCGTCTTGACGACACTCTATGCAGGGAGAGACGATGCGGATGCTGATGCTTCTGCAGGGTGTGTATAGGAATCAGGAACACGCCTGACCAGTGAATCGATCTTACGGTCGTTTTGTGTATGCGGTTTTGTCTTGCGTTTTCGTTTGCGTTTTTCGTTGCAGTTTATGCCTTTACCGTTCCTCGCTTGTCTTTTGTGCCTTAAAGTTTCTTTTTTCTTGTGTTGCAACCGTAATAAATTATGAGCTTGGGTTTCAACGTTTTAGGGTTCAGGGGTTGCGAATAAAAATGCGAATAACGAATATTTTTTTGGCGAATAATATTCGCAATTTTATTCGTTCTGCTGACATCCTGCGAATAATATTCGTTATTCGTTATTCGCAACGCAAAAGGGTGCGAATAATTATTCGTCGAATAATATTCGCAAATGCGAATATTCGGTGCAGCCCTAGGTGTATTCAGAAGAACGATCCCAAACCTAAGAGCTTTGTTGCTGTCGGCCTTTTGGCATTAATATGGCCTGAGAGAAGCTAGAGAAGTACTACACCATTCTCGACGAAACACCGATATATTATGCTGCCGTTGCGCTTCATCCAGCGTATAGATGGGGGTGGTTCGAACAGTCATGGTCGCGTCATCCTGATTGGATCAGAACTGCAAAAAGGATGGTTAGCAAGTATGGGAAGAGAGATATCGAGACCTCGAGATGATCTCGGACGATGAGCAAGATGCAAAACGACAAAAGAACTATTACAACGCCTTCGAAGAGCACTGCGAACAGATTAGAGTCGATTCGAATCAAGCAGGGGGTCTAGACGATGATCCCTTTGCCGACGATGAGTTCGAACATTGGCAAGCAACTCACCGCAACGACGACAAGTTTGTTCGTGATCCAATAGCTTATTGGCATGAAAAGCGCTTTCAATACCCTCGGCTCTCTCGAATGGCTCTCGACTTTCTCACGATACAATCCATGTCTGCTGAGTGTTAAAGACTGTTCTCAGCCTCAGGGCAGATGGTTGTCCCTCAACGGAGTAGTCTTCACGCGCGAACAATAGGCATGTGTCAAGTGTTGAGGTCATGGTTTCGCGCTAATATTACAAATGAACTAAATCCTTTGTTCCTTTCAATCATGGAGGAGAAAAGACAGCTTGAGAGGATGCATCTCAATGATGACGAGTTCAGAAGACGGGAGCTTAGGAGCTATCATGGCTTATTGGGAAGGCGCAAAACTTGGAGGCTGAAGAGATGATTTAATGGTCAGGGGAAACGGCAGAGAAGTTGCTTACATTGTAGTACGGTATTTTTATTCAAGACGACTTCAAATTTGCGGAGCATCTTAGGTGGGCTTCCTCCGAGGGGAGGATGACAGAGTGGGTCACCCAATACACTGAAGTCAACTACACTTACACCATCTACATTTGAGGCGTCCGTTGATACACTACATTCAAGTCTCGCTTATTAATATACACTTACTCTACACAGACAAAAAATATGTAGTTGATGTAGTTGATTGAAGCTCTCACTTCGGCTTGGTTTGGATTTGGCGAAGTGGCAGTTACTATTCTTGCACCTGACTTTTGATCGGGGATCGGATCGGACGAGATTTTCTCCAGTTGCTGTTTAACGGAATGATCAAATACATTACGGTAAGTAAAATACCGTCGTCCAGACAAGGACATAGTTAAGTCATGATTCAATGGTGTTGCCCAATGTTGATAAGGGTATGGGTTGTGCTACTCGAACCGTTGACACCTGAACTGGATGCTCTCCGACTGGCCCTGGAAACACGTTGTTATCCCACAACTGAGTCTTACGACAATAACTTCATTCCTATCTATTACATATGTAAATCAAAGCTCAATATGCATGACACCACGGTAGGAACAACTTGTGTTGAAGCTCCGGGATCATGACGTCACAATTGATCTGCGTGCGGCTCAGCTGCGGTCACACAGTGTTCCATCAGTAGAACACTTACCTCGCGCAAAGTATCAGTACTCCCTAATCTGGATTCAAATCGCCCATGACAACTGATTTCTGTTCGTCACTGATTCTCACAACTAGTATCATTTAGACTTTCGGCGTTCTCAGCATTCGCATTCTTGTACCAGTCTGTCATTCTCTGATCATCGGGGTTTCATGAAAACTTTAACTATGAGTCTGATTGGCGATCTTGACAATACTGAATCCCCTGCGCGTGGCCTGCAGGCCCTGCGTCAAGTCGCGAAATTATATATATCCAGCCAACATGCGAGGAAGACAAGTCAGATATCCATTCAGCCTGCAAGCAAGAGAAGTAAGAGAACTGTGCGCAAATCGGTATTAACTACGAAGACAAGAGTAGCTGTTCACAAGCGTGGCCCCATGGAGCAGTCCGATTTGATGGGTGTTGTGAGACGTCCGCTGTCGCCGGACGCGAAAATAGAAGTCCCGGCAAGTTGGGATGAATATGAATATGCGCAAGAGCTCCTTGACACTGAGGGAAACAAGTACGTATTTTAACAAGATCGCCTAAACAGCTGCCACTGACACATGCTCTTAGGTTCCCTCGACTATGCTATGACAGCACACGGCAAATTGACATCGTCGTCGCCGCTCCCACCCCACTGAATGGAGATATGGTAGGCGAGTTAGTGGGTAGTCTTGCAAATTCTTGTAATGAGATTTTGCTTCGCGGAGGGATCAGTGCAGACATCCGGCGTCGTGTATCTCAAGCGACCGATATTACAAAGCATCGTCGAGCAGGACGGGGGCTCACAATCAGGGAATGGGATGGCGGCCTTCGTTACCTGGTCAATGATGACGAAGAAAAGAAACTTATGGTTGCATTTGAAGTTGGCGTGTCGCAGTCATATAGAAGTCTGCAACTATCTCATGGTGTGTATGTGCATTGCATTGCCGTCTGGGCATTGCTATTTGTCTTAATGAAGGGCACGTGGCGCAAAGTCAGATGTTCAGTATTATGCGAATGAAGAAGAAGCAGCGGCGGCCATCTAGCAAGCCACAAATGAGCTCCGTCTTCAGCTGCGTCAGATCCCCTTTGGACCGTTAGTGCGAAACGGGGTTACTGGTTTGGTACACTGGAGAAGGTTGTCATTGAGACTTTTCGCTGCGAGGATGCGAACTGTCCTCCAGGGACGTTACTTTATCCTACGCGGTCCTTGTAAGTGAAAAACTCGCAGACCGAGGGTTCCACAGCTAATGTACAGCATGCAGGTAGTCATAAGGGACGGACAATCCGGTGCAGAAGATATTCCGCCGAACCTCGGGGAGGTCGTCCTTGGAGACTGCGTCCCAAGTCATGTTCTGAGTGGCCATGAAATTCTAGCCACGCCCATAGACTTCTTTCAAAAAAGTTGGATTGAGGCAAAAATCCGCTCCGCGATCTTGGAGACCGCCGTCGAGCGTATCGAGAATAAATGCCTTATCTCAGAGTCCACTGGATGCTGACCCTGATTGAATCAACACCTCTGCCTTGGACTTTCCCTGTTATATACTGATCGATGGCTCGCAAGCTGTGCCACAGACAGAGGTGATGATTGTAGCCACTGTTGTCAGTCCGGAACGCTATACTAGCAGCTGTCACTTCTACCACGAACGGTCAGTTTGCAATCTCTAGAGACTATGAAATCAAGATACTACCCGCAAAATCTTTGTCGGTATGAACGGTATTTGGTTTCAAGCCAGCATTTCGTAACGCTGCGAACCATTGTGTCAGTCTGCGTCCCCTCTTGCATTTTTCATGGAGACCACGAGTGTCCAATAGAAGGTAGGACAATGGTATAGATACTAAGTCGTACTCGGTGAGCACGCAGTATAGCTCGTATCCGTGTTTGTTCGTACCAAATGTGGAGTCCACGAAGACTTCTGTCATTTTGGCACGGTTGTACTTCTCCTGATTGGTGAAGCAAGGGGTCACGAAGGCCAATGAAACTCCATGTTCTTGGAGTTCGTCAATTAACCGGAATCCACATGGCTCAGCCACTAGGAGCTGGGCAGATCTAAAATCGTTCGCCGCGTCTCTTTCCCACTCGGATTTTGTAATAGAAAGCCAGTAGTTATACACTTGTTGCCTTGTGATAGTGTGTAAGTCTGTCTTCTCAAATTCCGGTTCGTTTGCCATTTGTATCAAATTTTGGTATATTTGTCGCGGGGCAAGGCGATTTTGGGCTCTGATATAGTTTCGTACCTCTTCAGTCATATGGAACTTATGGGTTTCGATATGGCCCTTATGCTCAGAGCTGAGGACTAGACTACATATGGAATAGTAAATTCTAGCACATGGTACCGTTCAAAAGTACACTCCAGATCAATTTGAGGGTAAGGGTCACCTTGCTTCCCAGCTGCACAAGAATAAGCCAGAATGGTAAAACATACTTTGCGTGTGCGGCTCGCCAAGCTTGTGTGGGCATGCATCGGAATTCTCCAACACTCTTTCCTGGCGCGAAGTCAACACTGTTTAGTCTGGATCCAAATCGGCTTGGTGACCACTGGTCACCGTCCGTGTTTTGATTTTTGCAATGAGTTTGCTCTAAACTGTCAAGCTTCTGGGCATTCATACCCCTTATTCACGAATTCTGATTACCTCATCATCTGTCCATTCCTAAACTTTAACCATGAGCGTGATTGGCGATCTTGACGATTTTGAATCAGCAGCGCGTGGCAGGCAAGTACTGCGCCAAGTCGCAGAGACATATATATCTACCCAGTCTGCACCGAATCCAAGCGAGAGAACTGTCAGCAATGCAGCATTAAAGAGGACTAGTAAGAGAACTGTCAGCCAAGCAATTCATACTACGGAGACTAGAATAGCTTGTTCACGAGCACATCTCATGGAGCAGTCTAATTTAATGGGCGTAGTGACACGCCCGCTATCGCCGGGCGCTAGAATAGAAGTACCGGCAACCTGGGCTGAATATGAATATGCACAGGAACACCTAGACAATGAGGGAAGCCAGTATGTTTAACAGGATTTCTACAGGTCCACAGCTGACAAACTCCCTTAGGTTCCCTCGATTGTGGTATGACAGCTCGTGCCAACTTGCCACCGTCATCGCTGCTCCAACTCCACTGCATTCAGACATGGTGGGCGAGTTAGTGGATCATTTTGCGGATACTTGCAGAGACGTTATGCGTCGCGGCGGCATCAGTGAAAATATCTGGGGAGGCCTCACTGTATCTAGCGCCACCACAAATCGCAAAAACACAGAGGATGGACTCACGATCAGGGAATGGGATGGTGCTATTAGTTACGTGGTCAATGACGATCCGAGGCTTATGGTTGCATTTGAAGTTGGTGTGTCGCAGACGTACAAAAGTTTACAGGCTGCCATCTCGTGGTGTGTTTGCGCTCTGCATTGCCGTCTGGGCATTGCGATGAATATTACTGAGAAGGATCGTGGCGAACGGCCCACTGTTAAGTATTATGCAAGCAGACAGGAACAGGGTACGGCCATCCAGCACGCGAGAAATGAGTTCCGTCTTCAGTTGCGTCGAAACCCATTTGGACCGTTAGAATGGAACAATATTACGTGGTTTGGGAAACTGCGGGAAGTGATTATTGAGACATTTCGTAACGAGGACCCAAATTGTCCTCCAGAGGCTTTGCTTGAGCCGACTCAATCCTTTGTAAGTGACGAACTTTGCAACTCATGTTGGATGGTCCGGCTAATTTTCAACAATGCAGGCTATCGTAAGAGATGGAAGATTCTCTGGGCATGATGTCCCGCCAAACCTCAGGGAAGTTGTACTTGGAGACTGCGTCCCTAGTCACATTCTCAGTGGCAATGAAATTGTAGGCACAACTTTAGACTTTTTTCGACGGAGCTGGTTTGAGACGAAAATCCGTGCTGCGATTTTAAAAACTGCTATTGAAAGGGTCGAGGATAAGTCCAGGATTGCCAGAGCCCACTAGATACTGAATAGATTCTGGGGTTCGTCTTTTGTCATACTGTTACCTGTCCTGCATTTTTCTTGCTTTGTGTGTTATCTGAGTCGTATAATTATATTTCCATCTACACATAGATTTCGGGCGTAGGTGTTCATGACTCTGTGTAAATAGTCCTCGCAACAACTAGCAATGGCCATAGGATAAACATCGCGCACAATTCGAATTCAGACTTTCCTAGTACGTCTTGATTCTACTGTTTTGACCATCCTCGATGATCTCGTACGAGAGAATAGAGACAATAACTGCAGGATAAGACGACGCCGGAAAAATTACTTTTTTTTGATTGAAAAGCCAGTTTATTATCGCTACAATATTTTACGTGAGCCTGGTGACAACAATTGTAGAAAGAGCACCAAACCAGGCGAAACAAATCCCAGATGCGAGATCAAACGAAAAGGAGGGCCCAACACAAAATAAACGCCAGCCCGCCAGCAAAGAATCACGCCCGGAGCGGGCACGGAAGGAGTTGATGGAAATGTAAGTCCCGAATAATTATCCGTCAACACTTAGCTAGGTGGATAGCAATGTCGAATACATATCCGCCATGTCCCAAATTGTAGAGGTGGATACGATTACGGTAGTTAACCGTCAAACTTTTAACGTACATGCATAGTTATATTATTCGTAAAGTTAAAAATGAGAACTAATCGTAAAGTAATCGTATAGTCTACCGCAAAAACGTATAGTAATCGTATAGTAATCGCATTCCTATGTAGGTATGGCGTGAAAAAATCTACCCAGACAACACGTGGAACGCCCGGAACGCGGTTGTCTTTCAAACATACTAAGAACGAACTTGTTGGAGATATTAATCAGTCTCCACTTCCTATAGATTGTGATGTCATACAGCTACGTCACTTCATGCATGAGCTCTCTTCAGGTCTTCTCAGGTTCGTCATTCTATAGATCCTGAAGTCATACAGTTACGTCAGGACTCTGATCTCTAGCTCTCTTTAGCATGTCTTGACGTTCGCATGATCGTCATTATGCATTTAAATGGTCGAATGTGGTTTAACACATTCGTCATCTCTAAGTAGCATAAAATAGCTACGTCATTTTGTTTCTCCTCGGTTGAGGTGTTTTGTCATGTATTTATAGAGCTGAAATATCCTCGAGACTGGCAAGTTAAGAAAGTAACGCCAGACTCTCAGACCTCATTGAGTAGTTCACTATATTTCATCTCTACCTCAATTATTCAACAGGTTATGAGCCCTGCTAGCGCAATAAACCCCGCCAATACTTTGAACGTTCCGATGCCTGCTACAGGCATTCAAATCCCGACCTATGATGGGATGAACTTTGTGATCTGGGAAGCAAGACCTGGCTACGATGAATGCAGCTACTGCCCTGGACGATGATGTGTCGCTTGAGCGGATGACACCTAAGCATTGGGCACGTCAATAATCTCATGATGTTGACGTTAACAATGTTTGAACGGGCCTTTGACATGTTCGATTACCTCCGTGGAAGGTATATCGAGAAAGCGACCGACAGGCCGGCCGAACTCCTGTCCAATCTTTATTCGACAAAGATGTCTAATAGCGAGTCATTACAGTCTCACCTTGAGACCATGCTTCTGTACAGGAAACAGTTGCAACTGGGACAGACTGAGTTCACGGACCAAATGTTTATGCAAGGGTTATATAAGTCGCTTGCGCCAAAGTTTTTAGATTATAAAAACAGTTTACGTGCTCGTCATCTTACGTTGCAAGAAGTCATCTCTGCCTTGACGGCGTATGATGACGAATGTGAGAAATATATAATTGAATGGAGCTGGAAACTTGTAGCAATGGGGGCTGAGAGTCAAGTCTCAATGATGACCAGTCTCAAGGACAATTCAGGTCTATATATACATGAACAAACACCTCAAATGAGGAGAAGACACCTCCTCAAGCTCCCCACTCGCACACCACTCCTGCCAGATATCCGAGATATCCCGACTACCTAAACCAATTAAGACATAGAACAAGAACTCATAGTTCTCATAGAGCAGAGTCACGGCGTAGCCGTTGACCAATCGGAAAGAGAAGATGAGAACTGCCTGAGACACAACGTGAAGAGAAGACTCGTCTCCGAACGTGCTGTAACAACTGGAAGACAGAGACGAACACGACTCGACCGAGGTCGCTATACGATCTTCACAGTTTCCAACAGTGTGCTCTATCCAACTCTGGAAGTGGAGGCTGACCGATCTCCAACACTCCCCTCAGGCTGCACTGCCAGAGGATTTCACTCACTGCAAACCGTTCCGAAGTCGCTCAAATCTGGTTTTAGGTACTCCTTTGGTGAATATGTCCGAGAGCATATCCTCTGTTGGCTTGTAAACCAACGAGATCTCTTGTGACTCTATACGTTCCCGAACAAAATGATATCTAATGTCGATGTGTTTCGACCTGGCATGAAACGTCGGGTTGCGTGCCATAGAGATGCAACTTTGATTGCCCTCAAAGATAACTGTGGCTCCCGGTTGTGGGTAATGAAGCTCCTCCAATAACCGTCGCAGGTAAATAGCCTCTTCAAAGCCATGTACGGCTTCCGCCGCGGACAACGCGACCGTATTTTGTCGTTTGGAGCACCAGGTAATTGTGCCAGTGGAAAGTTTGAAAAATATCCACTTGTGGAATCGTTTGGTATCAAGCAGTCACTGTATCCTCGGAGAGTAAGCGAAGATACATCCGGTGTGCGCTTGTATACCAGTCCAAAGTGGGACGTCCCTTTCAGATACCGGAAAATGTGCTTGACTGCAGTCCGATGAGGCTTCCCGGGATTCGCCAAATATTGACTGACCTCTCCCACAGCCGTGGCAATATCGGACCGTGTGTGGAGCGCTGCATATAGTAGGCTGCCGACTGCACTGCGATACGGGACATGGGACATATCAAAGCGTTCCTCTTCGGTCGTAGGAGACATAGCTTTCGACAATCGGACCGCGGAAAAGGAGTGCTGACGGGCTTCGCGTTATGCATATTAAACCTTTCCAGATGCTCCTCAATATACTTTTGCTGACTTAAGGTTATTTTTTCCCCGGCCTTGTCACGGATCACTTGTATGCCTAAATAGTAATTCAAGTCCCCCATGTCTGACATTTCGAAGAGCTGGCTAAGTCGTTGTTTCGTAGAACGCAAGGACGAAAGATGGTTCGCAGCAACGATGATATCGTCCACATAGATGGCCAGAAAGATATGTTCATCGCTGGCAAGAACTTTCTAAAAAATGCACCAGTCGGCTTGCAGCTGGTCAAAAACCTTCTTTCTTAAGCTAGGTACAAAGCTCTCGGTTCCATGTTTGAGGCCATATAGCTCCTGTTTAATTTGCAAACAAGATCCGGATCCTGTATATAGCCCGGAGGCTGTCGCATATAAATTTCTTCGTCAAGGTGTCCATTTAAAAATGCGGTCTTGACATCCATCTGATGGATGTGCATGCTGCACAGCAATGGCAATTAAAGTTCGAATGGACTCTCCACGGACCACCGGTACGAAAGTTTCGTCATAGTCAACTCCGGGTTGTTGGGTAAACCCTTTTGCAACCAAGCGGGCTTTGTACTTGTCGAGAGAACCGTCCGCGTTAAACTTTCGCTTAAAGACCCATCGGCAGTCTATGGCTGTCTTGCCAGTAGCTGCCGAATCAATAACTGGCTTATGCGAATCGACGCCGATGAGTATGTGTATATGACCTATGACATGTTAGCTAGCAATATAATTATCGTGCGAATGCGTGTATCTACGTATAGTTCGTTTCAAAATATGGATGGCAGCCACTACGAGAACGAAAGCCTGCCAATGAGGTCGACAAAGAGGAACTGAGGAATGATGACAAAAAGTACACGGACAGGATAACAGGAATTACCACACAGCTGACAGAAAAGGCGGAGATGGAGCTGGCTAAGGCGGAGGAACAGTTCCAAACTAAACTGGCCGCGTTGGAGAAGAAATTACCAGCCGCAGAGTACAAGATCAAGAGCACGACTGGAAAAGCGTGGCAAGCCAGGTAGAATCGAAGCACGGTCGGCGCTGCTGTTCACTCCTGAGCCCGACGGAGGCAACCACAAACATGCTGCGAATTGCGAATGCGAATAGAGAAAACTGTATTCGTGTCCACCACTAAATATCTTAGATTTATGGCCATGTAGATCCCTTTGTCACTGGAAGCATTCTGCTGTTGAATGATGTCTGCTGGGATGCTAGACATCAACTATGGAGTGATAATAGCGGTTCCAATATTGGTTTTCAGTCCGACGCGTGTTATACGAGTTTGGACGTTTACTAACTACCCAATTTGAAAGTTCAGGGTAATTCCAGAAGAGTCTAGAGACTCGCCATCCGCCATCTCAAGTTTGGCGCATTTGCATCCGTCATCCGTCATCCGCCATTACAAGTTTGGCGGATCCTCATCCGCCGTCTTATCGAAATCCGCCTTCCAATCCGCCTTGGTCGGATAAATCTAAATGATTACACTAGCCTAATTAGGTTAGTGGATTTCCTTTGATATTTTAGCACCAAACGTTATTTGGAATCAAAATTTCACCTGTTTTTGGCTATTTGCGACTCTTTCACCTTAAATAAATAATAAAAATAGTGCGATGTCAAGATTACATTAGACAATGTACTTTGTCAATTCCGCACGCGTGTCAGCATCGACGATTCGCATTCTGCAGCAGAGTCGACAAGAATGTGAAATGCTCTGCCTGAGCCCGCACACTTAAAACATCCCCTTGCATCATTCGCATTTCCGTGACATCTACTTTGTCTTATTCATTCTGTATTGAGGCAGGCTTGGTCAATATTACTAGTCTTAACTGGTTCCCCGTTCCATTGCGTTCCAGACTCCATTCGACTCCGTGAGATTCGGTGATCTTGTCCGGTTCCTGAAGACCATTGTGTTCCAGACTCCGTTCGACTGTGTTAGATTCGGTGATATTGTCTGGTTCCTGAAGACCATTGTGTTCCAGACTCCGTTCGACTCCGTTAGGTTCGGTGATATAGTAAGGGCTTACGTGAGCGATTTGCTAAGCAAGCCGGCGAGTTGTCAGTGTTAATTGTACCTGGTACGAGAGTAATGTAATGGTTGTTGAATGTAGTCTCCCTAATAGGACTATGGAATATGTACATATTGATAGAAGCAGCCAGAGGGGACGGGTATAAAACGACACGCTTCGCTCTGCCGTCGAATAATATATTACAACTCTCTGCCGTCGAATAATATATCACAAGATACTCATCCTACTGACCTGGCTTCCATCGGAGCGGACATGGACAAAATGGATATCGTAACGCGAGGTAAACGCATTGACTACTTCGTCCTCAATGATGGAAGCGATGAAGAAGCCCCTCCCGAAGATCGACTCGATAGCTCTCCGCCCTATGACTCTGGTGATAGTCTTCGTAATTCCGAGATCTTTCCCTCTGAGTCAGCCTCAGCAGTTAGCCTTCACAGGAGATTCCACATGATGCTTCCCTAACATATCAGCCTCAGTCTTCTCGAGATACTGACCCTTCAAAGTCTGAATCTAAGGGATGGCAGTGTTGGGACTACTTTGATATAGCCGAGGTTAACCGGCCATGGACTCTCAAAAAGAGCAACATACGGAAGGCGATCGATCGTGAGATCCACTGTTCAGTATTGGACGAGAAAACTGGACAACAATGTAGCTGGAAGACAACTGATTCAAAGAGACAGAGCTCGACAAGCAATATGATAGAGCATCTTCGAAAAAGGCATTCTATTGAGGCTCAGGAACGGCCAGAGCCAGCCAAGAAATGAAGTCTTCTATCTTAGCCTACCTCGGTGAGAGAGAGAAACTGTCGCCTCAGAAACTTTTGCAGAAGAATATTCTACGGTGGATCGTAGCTGATAAGCAGCCCTTCACGACTATTGAATCCCCAGCTTTTCGTCAAATATTTCATGATATTCCGGGGATTACGCTTCCTTTTATGTCCCGTAGTGTTCTTCGCCAAAGGCTAACGGACGACTTTGCCGCACAGCGTTGCCCACTTGAAAGAAGAGTTATTGCACACATGCAGCACAGTAGCTCTTTCTCTGGACGTATGGACTAGCAAGAATAATCTCCCAATTTTAGGAGTTATTGGCCACTGGCTTACGGAAGACTTCCAATATCGAGAGAAAGTGTTAGATTTTAAAGAGCTTCAAGGATCACACAGTGGAGAGAACCTGGCGGCAGCGGTAGAAGGAACACTCAGCGAATTGGAGCTTGAGCGTAAGCTGATCGCCATCACAGGCGATAACGCCAGCAACAATGAAAGTATGATTTCGGCATTAGATGAAAATCTTCGAAGAAAACATGGAGACGCTGTTCGCTTTCGGGGCTTAGACAGCTATATTCGTTGTTTAGCGCATATTCTCAATTTAATTGTGCAAGACATACTCCATGCTTTGAAGTCTGGTAATGCCGGAGAAGCTTGTGCAATGTGCGACAGTTTAAGCAATCGAGAACGACATTCCTTTGAAGATCAAGGTGCCTTAGCAAGATTACGGATCGTCGCGATATGGATTGATCGAAACCCTCAAAAGAAGACAGAAATGGAAAGAGGTTTGCAAATTTCTCGATCTGCCGGATAAATATATGGAATACGACGTGGAAACTCGCTGGAATTCAACATTCCGAATGTTAAAAATTTCATTTCTTTTCTTTTCATTTCATTTCTTTCTTTTTAATGCAGATAGCAATTTAGTTGAGTTAAAACCGCACAATCTTTAAGTAATCTGATCCAGTATTTTCAAATCTCGAATACAGACCTCGAAATCCATAGGCAGTCTTGCGGAACTCTAAACGTTCCCGGAATACACATTTCTCAGCTACAAAAACTGTGGACGTTGGCCCGGACCTTAATACTTCACATCGATCTTTCCTAATTAGGAAATTATCCGCCTTATCCGCCGGCGGATGGCGGATATTTATTCGAGGCGGATAATTTGGCGGATACAATCCGCCATATCCGCCATCCGTCAACAGCCCTATAGGTACAATTGGTTTTATTTATTATAATGTTTAAATGTTATAAGTTGTATCGTCGATGTGGACTGCTATTTAAAAAAATAAAGCTGATGGCCGGTTTTTGCGATCCGCCCTCTTGGGCGATCCGCTCGCTTCCCTATCACAGTTTAATCGGATTAGTCAGAGATAATGAAACCTTATTTCAGTAAACCGATAACCTCGCTAAGCAGATATCAAGTGGCCGTAAACATTACATCGGCTTAACGGGGTTCTACTGCAGTAGGGCTGTTCCGAATACGAATATTCGCAGTAATCGGCTAAGTATTATTAGGACTTTTCCTTGTACTCTTGTCGCCTCTTCATTAGCATATTGACAACCAATGTGCGGACGGTAGGTGTGTTCATGTCTTCATGTGTTAGCGCCGTGTAAAGTTCTGCCGCAAAATGCACACATACTGTGCTCCCCGTTGAAGAGATTAGCCGTTAGCGACATTTTCGAAGAATTTTGTCCTGTTCCCAGAGGTATATTTAATATTCGCCTTGGAATAGATTGCACAATTTGAAAATGGCGAGCTTGTGCTCCTCAGTAGAGAAAGCCCGGGTTCGGGGTAGGGCTGTTGACGATATTCGACCGATTATCGGCGTCGGATGCGATATCGGCCAATCTCCCGACGGCGAATACGAATATTGAATATTATTCGAAGCATTCTTCGACCGTCGAATCGAATATTCGACATATCGTGCCGATATTCGATATTCGACATAGTATTACATAATCAACTGTAGAGAAATGAATTCATGGGATTTCAAGCTGCAAGACGCAAGACGCACTAAGCCTTCGTACACTCAGTCAATACATGTTGAAGAGAAAGGTTTTTGCTAATGGACATTAGGAAGGACTTAATGTACAGAGAATAGGAGATATCGGAGAGGGTAGGAGATATCGGAGAGAACAGGAGATATCGGAGACAAGTGTAGTATAAATAGAGGATGAAATGACCTGCCAGTTGGGGGGTCCATCTATCAAGTCATTCAGTAATCGTCCCACAAATTCTATGGAGTCCACAAAGGTATTCGTCGATAACATCGACACCTTCTTCTCTCGTATCCCTGCATATATCGCGCAACAGTCTCGTGTGCCACTACAGGGGCGGTGAATGTGCGAGCGCCAATTGCCGGTGGAATTGATTTGAGAGTTCTTCCCATCGGAGAGAGTGTACTTTCATTCTCGTTTTATTGGAGATAATCCCGTTCTGACAGAGCACAGTTCCATTACTTGGGGTGCGCAGAGATCAGACTGAAATGGCTACCGCAAACAGCTCTTTAACCGTCTCGTCGGTCGAGGAAATAAAGTCGACTTTGTTGGTGGCACACAAAACGGCGACGTGTCTGATTCCGACCATGAGGGACATCGACGCTTTGAGATCAGCGGCATAACAAGTTCTAGTGCTTTGGGCATCTACGCAGCTCCTAATATTGTACTCCTCCACGCAGGAACAAATGACATGAAAGCTGCGATTAGTGGTGCAACCGCAATAAACCGGCTCAAGAAATTTGATTGATCCTGGAGCATGATCCTGGAGCACGCCACCGATGCTGTGGTCCTCGTCTGCCAGATCACCCCGTCGAAGACTGCTTCTTAACAGACTCGTGTCGATGACTTCAATGCAACGAATCCCTGCACTGCCCCTCCATTCAACTTTCAAATTGAACTGACGCAAATGAAACTGCAGAGCTAGAGTCGATGGCGATTTCAAGCCTTCATGGTCTGTCAAGCGCGTTATTGCTGACGGTGCCAGTCCTCGGGATCGTCTTCACTTCTCTGATCTTGGCGGTGACGGGCCGAAGTGTTGCGATATGAGGCTGGTGCAGATCAGGAACGAAGCCGCATCATCGGAAATAATTCCGGATCTGTCTATACGGACGACTTCAATCAACTTGGCTCATTGTTGTATACATAGCCCCATGTTTCCCTCTTAATATAATCATAATATACCTCTGACCTACAACAATGTGCACCACACCATAAGATATACATACATTCAATAGCCTCACCCTCGCGGTAAGATTGTCAAGTATCATGCCTCAAATTTAAGCCGCTCCGTTCCGACTGTAACGCTATGACAGCCCTGAGTCTCTTGATGTCTAAAGATTTACATGATTGGTCTCAAACCCGTATGCCCGCCAGTTATCCAGGACTTTCTTCTTGAGTTCTTCCGGGTAAGATGCACGGAAAGAAGCTTCAACCCATGGCCGGTCCAAGGTCTTGAATTCCGCAGGCAACATGCATAATCTGACAACCTTGGCTTGCGGTTCGTGAGGGTTAAAGCCGTGGGTGGCGTATGGCACTAGATCATAGGTTGGATAGTTGCCCACAAAGAAGAAGTCGCTGTCTTTTGGCTGGGACTTAGTCGCTTCAGCCCAGACGACTTCACGCAAGTCACTAGGATCGATATTGTCGCCAACAACAAAGATCTTTGGCACAAATCGACCAGGCTTAGAAGAAAAAACGACCTCCCCGACTTGGCGGCAGAATATCTCAGGCGTGGTCTTCATCTCCACAAGTCTCTTCCGATCGACCTGGACCACGTACCAAATGGCCTGGGACTCGTACGGGCACCAGGCCTTGGTGATTGGTAGGTCTGCCTGCTGCAACAAGTCGAGGATTTCAGCGCAGATCGACAAGGCCCAAACTGTATGAGTCTCATCTGGAGAACGACCAGCGACACTGATTGGAACGATGGGGTTGCTTCGATAGGTAATCGCGTTCACCGTCATTACCGGCTGTGGCGATTTCTTGGCTGGGAAGATAAAACCGTGATATTCTCCCATGGGCCCTTCAAGAGCCGTCTCGTTTGCGGAGATAGTTCCTTCAAGAACTACTTCAGACTGTGCCGGCACTACAAGGTCATTTGTCTCACACTTAATGACCTCCACAGGAACTCCTGTGATAGCACCAACATAATCCGGCTCGTTCACGAATTTGGGGAGTGGCATGCCACTGGCCACGGCCTTAGAAATTTTCAGATGTCAGCGTTCTAGACAATGGCGCATGGCGCTGACACAAAATATCAAAAAATAGATCAGAACTTACGGCTGCTGGCGGAACACCAAGGGCGCAAGCCCAGGGTGTGTCCTTTCCCTGAGCCTTCCACATCGCCCAGATGGCCCCGATGTCCTGCTTCACATCCACGAGGCCGGTCAATTGTCGTTTACCGATCACCATGCAACGGGTAATAGCCCAGTTCACCCATTTCCCGTCCGGAGTTTGAACGCTGTGCAGGCCATATGTGAGAAAATATCTGCCTCCGTCGCTAGCGTGATTCTTTGGAACTGGCAGCTTGAGGAGGTCGATTTCATCGCCAAAGATCTTGTGCTCCTTGAGCGGTGCATCGCGAACTTGAACAGATGGAATAGGCTCAGCTTTTTTTGAGGCTAGGAGCTTCTGGATGATGTCATGTCCAGTTGCGTTGGAAGGAAGCCCAATAGACTTCGCGAGACGAGCGTATCTAGTTGCTCGATCATTTCGGACACCCACCGGAGCACCGAGAATGCGGAAGAGACCTTCTGGACCATCTTTACCCTTGGGGTTGTTGATGAGCGGCATTGGACTACCCGTTTCGTATGCACGGCGAGAGATGGCACCAGACTCGAGATGGGGATCCACTTCCAGATCAATTTCCACAACATCTCCCTCCGCCTTGCATTCTTCAAGGAAGGTACGCAGGGATGACGCGGCAGAGAGCTTTCCTGCAGACATGCTTCGATACTTGAGTTTTGGGAATAACAGAGAGGTCGATGTCAGCAATTCCTTATTCGTTGCCGCGGTGTCTTCAAATAGTTCTTAGGCTTACTGCTTTGCAATAGTAGATGATCTCAGAAGTTGAATGCGTAGAAGATATTTTTTCTTTTTGAGGTTCTGGTTTAATATATTCGTCCTTGTGCACTTACGGCGTTACTATGATCGGGGAGATAGGAACATGGTGGCGTTCGCTAAGCCTCGGGATGCCGATCGTATTCCGAACATCCGTCAATGAAGTATCATGACACTTTGCATTGCCACACTATGACCACATAAGTATTTCCTATATCCCACAGAAATTCTCTTTTGCACCGGAAAAGCCATCCTATCTCCCCGGCCGCTCTATCCGTAGAAATCCGATTGTCACTTCCCTCCGACGGCGGCAGGCCATGAATAGTCGGCCCGTAGATCCGATCCACGAATGGGATTCCGCATTGGGAGATATGTTACGAAAGGATCCGGTCTACATCCGGGCAGCGATTGCCAAACCAAAGACAACCACCATAATTAATTCAAACAAGACAAATGACTTTTATGGCTACGATAAGGTAACGAAGGTAGAAGCGGGCATATTTAACTGAAAGGGACCCCTTCTCGACCCTTGGCCTTCGCTGAAGCTCAGTTAGCGTCTTATGCAACACTTCCGCCACATTCTCCCCAGTATGAGGCCCATATATTTCGATGAAATCCAGAACTTGCTGGTGGTACTGAAACTCCGGTGTCAGCCAATGTCCGATTAGGGATCGGCATGGATAATATCCAGGCCAATTTTTCCATATCCATATCCGTATCCATATCCAGGTAAAATATCTATATCCATATCCATATCCGTATCCAGATATTTTGGCTTATCCAAATCCATATCCGTAATATCCATGGATATCCGTTTTATCCATGGATATCGATCACGTGTTCTAAGACCACGTGATTGTAAGCTTTTGCTGGTCGCCTTTGGGTATGAGAACTTTTTCAGCGAGAGAATAGGATCGTACAATACCATCGACTATATTGACTACTCTCGAGGTCTTTGTTTAGAAAATCCTTTCAGATCATAATAAACTGCGTAAATATTTCAGATGAACGACGTAGCAGGGCAATAACTAAGACCAACAACAAAAGAATACCGGATGGAGACAGAATGTAATTAGAAAAACAAATACGCAGCCCCAACCTCGAAGCACGAATGCATCAACAATGCAACTACCAATAAGCAAGCAATAAAGACTCGAGCCTTTCTTTTTTTTTAACCTCGGGTCGGCGCGGGGGTTCCTGACAATTCTGAGTTGCCTCGGATAAAACGAAAGTTACCACCTCGGTGCCCAGTCAGGGTCCATTACAAAAGCTCATGAATTAATGGATACTATAGATAGTCGTCAGGATTGTGGCCAATCTTCAATAAGAATTATTTCTTCACTTGTCACATCTCATGTGGAGATAGTCTGCTTGATATTGTACCGTCCTACAGACTATTCGTCTTACGAGACGATAATCCACTCAATCTGGACGGATGGCATTACGGATTATTATTCTTACGTAGCCGACGCGGCGTAGACATCGTTGGAGCATTAATCCTGGTACGAGGCCCTCAGGAGCCGGTGAGACTAGTATCCGTGGATATCCATGGATATGACTAATCAGAATTGGCTTATCCATATCCGTATCCATATCCACATATCTCTATCCATATCCATATCCACGACGGATATCCATGGATATATCCATATCCGTGTATCCGTGCCGATCCCTATGTCCGATCACTCCAAATATCGCTTTGGAGTCTTGGCTAGTCCAAATATCCAGAGATAGTGCAATTGTCTCCCACGTTTGTTCCAGAGTGTCAATCAACTGAGCTCGATGCAGGTTAAACTCCAGGTCAATTCTGCGAGCCATTGTCCTACGGGATGTGATCGGGAGCGAGACACCTGGCAAATCTCTGAATATCTGTTGGAATGCTGGTGACTCGATTGACATAAAAGCCATATGGTCTGTCACTGTCCAACGTACTAAATTTTGTTCTAATGTTTTTTAAGCGTGTGACTAAAACTGTTATTGTAGGCATATGCCGCGGTAGGTAATAGCTTTGACCAATTCATCTGTTCGAGATTAGTGAACGCGCGTAGATAGCTTCAAGTACTGGAGACATTATCTGGAAGGTAGTAAGCACATAATTGAAGTACTAACAGATCACCACAATCTCCAAGCATTTATGAAAAAGCCTATGCTTAACGGCCGTCAAGCTCGTTGGCTTTATTATTTGACTCCGTATGATTTTATCATCCGGTATTGAGCAGGGGACTCTAACCCTGCCGACGCTTTATCTAGAAGGCCGGGCTATGAGCCGCTAAAGGAAATGGACTGTTCATCTTTGTTGGCTACCTTGGACACAAAGTTAGCTAGAGTTAACAATGTGAAAGTCCTATGTCTCCGCCACGTTTTGGGGAGTACAAATTGTGGTGCCATGAATGGGCAAAGCCCTGCACCTTCTACAGATGCAAAGTCGCATGCTGTAGGAACAGTCAATGAAGGTAGCCCGAAGGGTGATGACTGTGAGGCTGATCACCTCTTGAACATTGTACGGGCACAGATTGTGACCCGAAAGAAGGCCAGAGAGGCCACTGAATCTGAGTTGCCGTTGTCAGATGGACCAGCGGTTGATTTAAAGAAATTAATTGCTGCGGCACAAGCAACTGATCCCCTGAGTCAGAGACTGATCAAGGGAGTGAAAGCTGCCTCGTCTAATCAAGCCGGGGGTCAAGCCGGGGGTGCGTATAAGTTATCCTCCGAAGGTTTGCTCATGTGGGAAAACAGAACATCTGTTCCACAACAACGAAGCTTAATCAATGAACTGATGAGCATCTATCATGACTGCCCTCAAGCGGGTCATTGGGGTATGACAAAGACTTTTGAATTACTTCAACGGAAGTTCAAATGGACCGGCATGAGAGCGGACGTGGATAAATACGTTCGGACATGTCCTGTGTGCCAGGGTCTCACAGTCAGAAGACACAAACCGTATGGTACTCTAGAGCCACTGCCACAGCCCCTAAGGCCATGGGCTGAGATATCCATGGATTGGATTACAGGTTTGCCTCTCTCGCTGAAGGGTGAGAAAGAATACAATGCTATTCTAACTATTGTCGATCGATAGTTACGGATACCATGAATGCAGCCGACATGGCTGAACTCCTTTATAATGAATTAGAGTGTCGTTTTGGACCACCTTCAGATATTGTGAGCGATAGAGACTCGCGC
The DNA here is from genome assembly GCA_018804115.1 of Lipomyces starkeyi. Taxonomy (NCBI): domain Eukaryota; kingdom Fungi; phylum Ascomycota; class Lipomycetes; order Lipomycetales; family Lipomycetaceae; genus Lipomyces; species Lipomyces starkeyi. The sequence continues at coordinate 606,728 of JAGJTG010000014.1, forward strand.
ATAACTAGCGAGACCTGTGTCATCACACGGTCGTGAAACGGAAGCTTTCGACAGCGTTCCACCCCCAGACAGATGGCCAATCCGAAGCGCTTAATCGAATCGTTGAAAATTATCTACGCGCGTTCACTAATCTCGAACAGATGAATTGGTCAAAGCTATTACCTACCGCGGCATATGCCTACAATAACAGTTTTAGTCACACGCTTAAAATGACGCCGTTCAAGGCCATGTACGGCTATGACCCGGACTTTCATATCGACGTCGAGGGCGACGTTTCTGGGAGCGTGCCAGCTGCACTAGATCGAGTTAAGAAGCTTCATGAATTAAGGAATACTCTTAAGGCACAATGGGCGAAAGCACACGAATATCAGAAAAAATACTATGACCAGCGTCATACACAAATGGAATTTCAGAGAGGAAGTCTAGTAAAACTATCAACGGCAAATTTGAAACTTAAAAACAGAAAGATTCAGCCAAAGTTTATCGGACCTTTCCGAATAACCGAACGCATTGGCAAACAAGCGTACCGGTTAGCGCTCCCGAATCAGTACGATCGACTTCACGACGTTTTTCCAGTCCAAACACTGGAGCCATACAATGCTCGGGATGAAGCTGAGTTATTAACCATGCCTCCCCTGGAACATGAACCGGACCAGTATGAGGTCGAAGAAGTTAAAGACAAGGCTCTCATTAAGGGGAGGATACATTACTTAGTGAAATGGGCAAATTGGCCATCAGAATATAACCAGTGGGTCGACGAGACGGACAGGGCGAACGCTAAGGCCACCATACAGACATATCAGAAAAAGATCTCGAAAAAGAAGCGAAGGGTTAAGACTGGAGCCGCCTAAGTTTCGTGATGCTCTTTTTCCCTAGCCTCAGGGTTTTTTAATGAGGTCAGCGAACTAGGCAGGCGATCGGCTTGTGAGGACCCAAGCCATGAAGGGGGAATAGTTGTAACGACCCGTCACAAGAACAATGCAACGCCCCAAAACAGTGATAGTGACAGTGGCACAAGCGTTCGCGGATGTGGCGCGATGGATGCCGCACGCCGCACGCGAGAGAAGACGGCGGGAGGTAGGCTTCAATACACTTTTAAGTGTTAGTAAAAGCTATTGTGCAACTCCCCTCACTATTATTCCCCTCTGTGCTCCATTTGTTGGTGCACATTACAGACATCCGTGGCACTGTCCACTGCCGAGGCTGAATACATGGCCCTCAGCGCGGCCACGAAAGAGGCACTTTATCTCAGACAGCTACTAAGGGAACTTCATTATCCCCAGCTGGTGCCTACGGTTATCTACGAGGATAACCAAAGTTGTATCTCTATGGCGAACAATCCGACATTTCATGCTCGCTCGAAGCATATTGATATTCGGTATCATTTTGTTCGCGAACGCATAGAGTCAAAAGAGGTTGCGTTGGTCCACAAACCAACGGAGGATATGCTCGCTGACGTATTTACAAAAGCGTTAGCTAGAGAACGATTTCACAGACTGCGAAGTGGTCTCCAGGTGTATTCCACCGGAAGTGCAGTCTGAGGGGGAGTGTTGGAGATATTGATCAGTCTCCACTTCCTATAGTCATGATGTCAACAGCTACGTCAATACTCAGATCTTCATGAGTCATGAGCTCTCTTCAGTACGTCACGATTTCTCATGTTTATCCATCTATAGATCGTGATGACATATAGCTACGTCAAGACTCAGATCTTCATGAGTCATGAGCTCTTTTCAGTACGTCATGATCTCTTCATGTTCGTCATGATGCATTAAGATGGACGAATGTGGTTTAACACATTCGTCATCTCTGAGTAACATATGATAGCTACGTCATATCTTCTCTCCTCGGTTAAGGAGTTTTGTCATGTATTTAAAGAGCTGAAATATCCTCGAGACTGGCAAGTAAGAAAGGCCAGACTCTCAGCCCCCTTTCAAAAGTTCATAAGTTCATTCACTATATATATATAGTATATATATATCGAACTATATATATCTAATATATATATATATATCAAACTATATATATATCGTTTTCTTCTGACCGTTTCTTGAATATTGTGGCAAATTGACTGCTCCTTCATCGTGTGTTGGTGGTCTTCATGGCCATTATTATCGTTGCTGGGTTCCAGGCGATGCTTATTAAGGTGCGATCTCATATTTGTTGTTGACGATGCTGTAGCGGAATCCGTAGTTTTCCAGCTACACAATCTGCACTGAATCTCGTTGTCCAGTAGAGGTCCCTTTTTACCACACTTTGGGTACCACAACTTTCCACAAATGGGAGAGACGTTGAAGTACGACCAGAGCAGAGTGTTCTGACTCTGGGCAGAACGCTTTGAGGACTCTATAGAATCTAATGATGTTTCCGATCATCAAGAGATCCCGCCTCATTCTGAGGATAATTTCCAATTGGTCTACATCTTTAGACAATTGACTTGCTGAATCATCGGGTGTTATCGGTTGACTACTATCAAGAGGTGAAGGAAATCGGCCTCTCTTCACCATTCTGTCTTCCGGGGCAGCTTCATCGTCACTACCGTCATTAAGCAGGCGATAATCAAGTCGTCGTGCACGCTGAAGGCGTTTGAACGAGCCCACAGATAAGTCATCGACCCCGCTGTCGGATAGAATTTCGCAGTCGCTATCGGCCATGCTGTAGAGATTTATGTTGAAGGCTTGGTTCGAAGATCAGTAAAGGAGCTGGACTTGTTATCAGTTCGCTCGTCGGTGAAAGTAAAATACAGTTTTTGATGAGAGAAACTGAAAAGGGTCTTCAGGGGGTCTCTGAAACCCTGCGAATATACGAATATTATTCGCATTCGCATTCGCAGCCGACATTTTATTCGCATGCGAATAGAGAAAATTGTATTCGTGTCCAGCCCTATATACAAAAAGATTGAAATCAGATATAAGCGAGATAGCACGTCGCTAGATGGGTCGCCTATTTAGGGGCTGACGGGGTCTACACATAATTTTGATACATGAGCTACCTTATGCCGTTGATAACGTGAAACTAAACAGGGCGCCAAATCCCTCGCAAACTGTCATGAATGAATACAGATTGAAGAGGGGCGCCGCAAGCAGTGGATAAAATCGTTTAATCTACGTTGAGCAGCCTCTACAAAACGTACGAGAAGTGGCGGGGTATCCCATTTCATTGTTGGTATTCTTCCGTCACCTACCCTAGCCTGCGAAGTATGGTCTTGCTATCCGCCTCGCTTGCATCATACACCCCTCAGAATGGCTGCCACGCCATGAAACGCATCGCCAACTTTCTCCCGTTCAGGTTCAGACATGCCCAAAGGGAATGTTTCAGGATTTCACAGTCGCCATGGAGGCAACAGGCATTATTCCTACACCAGAATGTCTCTTCGTATATGGACAGCCAGCAATACTTAGCTTGCTAAGGTGCGAGAGTAAAATTGACTCCCTAGTGAAATCCCGTAGTCGTTTTGTCTGCTTGGTAGGCAGTGTGTTGTCTGTCGTACGAAATGAATGTCTTTTCTAGATTGCTTCTTTTCTTGTTCTCACTGGACATAGATAGTCTTACAGATGATAGATTTCTTTCAGAAAATCAAGGGGCACAATAGGCAGGGTTTGTCTGTTATGGCTGCTTCTTTGGTCAATCGGATTGTTGAGTTAGTCCCAGCTTTTTCGCAATGGCCTGGCTTAATTGTAGAAGCTATGGGCTTTGGATCCTCGTGGCTGCCCGTAAGTTTAGCATGGTTGGTCTGTAATCCATATTTCTTACCCAGATTCTGCATGGTGTGCAAACTAGAATGCTATTTTTATGAGGACGATGGTGGACTTCAGACGTGCGCCAGTTGGCTCACGCTTAAAGGTGATAGCACTGATGTCACCGCTGCTGGACGAGTTCCTGCCCCTGTAGCTCTTGATCGAAGATTTCTCCGCAGCTTAGCGGTAGGTGACAGCTTGAATCTTTTGCTGTTCATAGTCAGCTGCACCTTCGTCTGTTCGCCCTTTTTGCAGGTAACTTGGCTAGAGATGTCTGAAACAAAACAGTAAAATCTGTGCTCAGCTTATGTTATTTGCTTCGCCAAGACAGGACTTGATTCAAACAACACAAATGTAAGCTATGGGACCCTGTGCAAGACTATTATATATAATTATCGATAGGGCTAGTTGGTCAATGCGCCACATAAGTTAACCTCAAGCCAAGGCCCCTCGTACCCTTCAGCTTTCATTCCGCGTCTGCATTGAAAACTTTTCCAAGAAATTCCAAATCCTGGTCAATCATAAAATCCGCAAGATTCATGTGAGGTAATGCGTTAGTGTGTTCAGAAGTGAAAAAGTCACCCCAGTGTTCTGGAAGCATACTGGAAGCCGCTGTGTCGTTCGAATGCGATCGATCCGAAGCTGGACGCAAATTTTATCAGTTAGGTGAAACTTAAAGTGACATATTAACCGAACCCAGCTTTTCAAGATCAATTTTCGGCGTAGTTGCATTGAGCTATCGCCACCAATGCCAAGAGGAACGCTTTACTTACTCAAAGTATCCACGATGAGGACAACCTGCGAAAGGTATTCAATGCATCGTGCTATGACGCGATTTCCGGAATCAAGTCGGTGAAGCGCTCCAATTGCTTTCTCAATATAGCCCCGGGACTTGTCCACCGTGTCCCATGTTGAAGGGCTGTCATCTCGGTCTTTCCAAGCTACTATCATGCAGCCAACTATTACCAGTGCGGCATTGAATGCTATAATCTCATAAGCATTTGTATTAATGCCGATAGCACATGAAATTGAAACCCTCACTTACTGTAGTACAATGTATAGTTCCACCCGCCCAAAAGTTCGTGATGTCGAGCTGTAGACGTCGTGATGCTATTGACCATGGCAATGATGGAACTGGCAGATTCAACACAACTGTGTACGCTTGCAAGACCCATTGGCATGACGATTCTTTTATCCTCGGCGGATATATCACTAGGAAGCCAAAAGGCTTTCAGAAGACTTTCAAGACGAGAACGGTGCAGAAGTATTCGCAAATTATGGTAGCGCACAGAAAGAACAATGTCAAACCGGTGCTTTATCGTATAACGCGGGTCTATCTCTTTCACCTCTTCAGGGGTCATCAAGTGCTCATGGATGTGTAATCCTAAAGATGGTACGAGCTGAGTACGCCATTCATTGAGCCGACGCTGTCCATCAAGAATATGCGACATCGAATCCGCAGCGCTCAGTGAATTTTGAAGACCTAGATTCTGTCCATAGCAAGAATCCAGAACATGATACAGTATGACATACAACTTGCTAAATTTTCGTCAGCACTCAGAAGGCAATAGCACTGATATGCTCACATTGCTGCTGTAAAGAAAGCACCATCCAGCTGGGACGAGCCACTGTCCTCTGAGCCAGAGCTCAGCATTTGTATTTCTTGAGAAGGTAAATCCAGCTGTATGTAGGACTCGGGGATCGAGCAAGGGCGACCGAAAGTCATGCTGAGAGTACTGGGTCGATATGAGTACCTCCCGTCAAGAAGGTTGACGTTCACAGTGCTTACCGATCCAAGAGAACACAGCCGAACCACGTGCGTTTGCGAATTTCATACTCCAATGGAGAATATCCTTGATTTGTATCAGGTGAATGCAAACCTATCTGGTAAGCAGCAGATATAGCTAAACCATGAGTGGTCCATGCTTGAATTGATTTCTGGGTTCCTTGAAGATACTGTCCCAATATCAGAAGGTACTGAACTGGTAATTATGCAGTGAGTAAAATAAACGCAGCGACATGAAGAATATTGGCCCGGTATCGAATGCTACTTACCCATCTCAAGACTTGCATTACGCTTCGATTCTCTGTCACAGAGACTGTTGGCTCTTTGATAATATATATCTGATTCTTGAATGCGTTCTTCCGGCGAGATGCCATCTTTCATTGACAGGCTTGTGGATATAGCAAGGATTATATTTAGTAATCCGAGCCAGGTCCGCCTGATTTTGCTGAAGCCCCTTAGCCGCATCTGAAGGTACGTCTCACAGAAAGAGGTTTCATGGATGAAGGGAAGTAATTGGCCTGTCTTTTCGAAATATTGTTTAATCAACGTTCGAGTACGATCTTCTGGTGGCAGGGCATAGATATTCACATGCCTTGGCGCGATAAAGTCCTCGGCTGTAGGTTCTTGGCTGACGCCGGGGGCTTGAGTTTGACCGACGCTCACCATGCCACCACGTTTTTGTACCGGTGGCGGCGTCACGACACGGGACACATCATTCGATTCTGTCTTTGACATTGCTCGAGATAGATATCTCATGAAAGCTATATTGGATGATGGACCTTGCTGAGTTTAGCAAGCTATACATCTTGTCGACATGAATTTGGATACATACCGAAAAACCCGCACTCTTTTTCATCGGTGAAATTCATTGCCCCCATTCCATCTATAGCATTTTCCGAGTAATCAACCTCTCCAAGCTCAGAGATTGTATCGGACTGGCGCCTTTGAGCGACGTCATCTGTCGGCTGGGCGGCTACAGGACTCGAAGTGATTGGACCTTTTGCTTGCCAAAGCTGTTGAACCGTTCTTTCAATATCGACAAGCCTCTTCTCCAATCTTAAGATATACCTGAAATGGGTTAGTATATAATTCACAAAACAATGAGATTCCCTGAAATACCTCTTATCTCCTGCAAGATTATTCGAACATCCGTCTTCTGGATAAATGCAGTCAACTTGGAGGTCTTTGCACATTGAACATGGGCTTTCACCGGTGCACTTTTCAAAGTCAAGATGTTAGTTTTCTGACTTTGACATTTCATTGCCATATCTTTACAAGCTGCACAGGACGGGGTTTAAAACGGGTCCCTGGAAGCAGAGAAAAAGAAAACCCGGAAAATGGGAAGAAGCGGATCAACCAGTAAGGACTAGTATCAAAGGACCCCTTCAGTTCCTTCTCGTCATTCGTTACACTGCTACAAATTGTACTTACCCGCGACTTCCGTTGCCGACATGAGCTGCAGGCCAAGGGAACCCTGCGCCTCTTCAGTCTGGGTGCTGGGGACGTCATGAGGAAATGTACGGTGCCCCCCAAAATGGACTATCCTCACAAGTCTAAGCAAATAGTTCAAGTTTTCGAATCCTTGAGAAATTAAACGGGGATTGAGCGAAAAGAAAATGGAGTGGTCGAGCTAGTGGCGAATTTTTCCGTCGTTTACGCCCCACATCAGGCCCGGAATCCTTCGGGCGCAGCTAGAACTACTAGGCCTCGCCAAAACCCGCCCACGAAAACCCACGTTACAGGTTTTGGATTTTAGTGGCGATAAACATATTATGTAAGTGACGGCGCGGCTCGATAACGTACATCCCAAGCGAACCGCCCACACCACCGAACCGCCCATTTGCCTGCGACACCAGAAATTTATTTATCAGCATTTTTTAAAGCGTCGTTTTTCAACCACTTCTATATAAAATGCCATACGCTGATGAAAACGGAATTCAATTGGCTCTAAATGCCTACAAAACGCGTCAAATTTAATCTATTACGCGGGCAGCGAAGACTTTTAATGTGCCTATGACAACCCTCCGCGATAGGATCAACGGGACCACCGCTCGTCAGGACAAACATGCCAATTCACATGTACTGACCGAAACCGAGGAACAAACGCTACTTAAGTGGATTTTAGACGCTGACAAACGAGGCCTTCCTATTCGTCCAGAGTATCTTCGTGGTCTCGCTAGTATTCTGCTGCAAGGCCGTACGAAGGAGCCTACTGCTCAAGTTGGTAAGAACTGGGTGTCTAGATTTATCAATTGTCGGCCAGAAATCGAATCTCGATACTATCGCAAGATATCATACCAGCGTGCGAAGCAGGAGGATCCCAAGATATATAGGGAATGGTTCGAGCTCGTGCAAGAAACTATCGCGAAGTATGGCATCACTGAAAATGACATATGGAACTTTGATGAAACTGGCTTTGCGATGGGATTGATCTCTACTGCAAAGGTAGTCACTTCTACAGACCGCAGCGAGAGCAGGCCTCGCATGATTCAGCGAGGGAATCGTGAATGGGTGACTATCATCGAAGCTATCTCCTCAAGGGGCATTCTCCTTCCGCCAATGGTCATCCTTACAGGTAAGGAGCAGCAGGCACAATGGTATCAAGAGGAACTGCTAGACCCTACCTGGTCAATAGCCGTCAGCAAGAACGGCTGGACGACTGACTTGAACTGGAATAGTTCCTTTGATCAGGATCGGGTACTTGAGAAAATCACTTATCAACTACGTACACCATCCCCAGTTTCTGAGGCTAGTAGCCAGGAGAAATCAAGCCAATTAACACCGCAGACAGCTAGTCAACTTGACCAGAAGGCCCAGAGCATGCATATGAACCTCAGTGAGAGACGTCAGCTGCCAGATATATCGAGTAGCCCCATCCGTAAGCATATCAATCAGATCGTGAAGTGTTGTCATCAAGCTATGGAAACAAGCCTCCTACTGGAACATGAATTGAAACGTGTACGAGCTGAGAACGAGCGCCAGACTATGAAGAAAGCTAGGAAACGTGCTTCACTAGGGGCTGATCAAGTCTTGACCGTAGAGGAAGCTCGTGACCGTTTCCAGGAGGTAAACAATCAACTTAATGAGCAACCTGATGAACAGCCTGAGGCGAATAGGGTTGGCGCGCAGCGCGCTCCACGTCGCTGTAGCGGCTGTGGCGATCTTAGCCATACTATACGGAAATGTCCTAGTAAATACTACTTATTTCAGCTCTAGTTAGTCTAATTTAAGTACGTGGTGGTTGATGTTGGCGCGAATAACTCCATGTAGTACTTTTGTGATGGGCAAATGGGCGGTTCGGTGGTGTGGGCGGTTCGCTTGGGAAGTACGTTATCTCAACTATCAAGATACCAGCATAAAGAGATAATCAAGTCTATGGTTGTGCCATGTCTAGCAGACTATAGAGCCTACACATTTACGGTCTAAATGGGAGAACAAAGTTGTTCTTTCAACACTTCTTATATTAGATCAATCTATACAACTAAGCTTACCCTGGCCAACTCGCAACTCGCAACTGCCTACATTTATCCTGTTAGAGTTTCCTGATCTTACAGATCTCGTGCTGCAGATTTTCCGGCAAGTCGACCGAATGTAAGACATCTGAGAGCACTGTTGCATGGCGGATCTAAGGTGGATCGTCAGTACATAGGCGGAAGGCATCGTTGGCGATCTACTCAGGATTCCAAATTCGGAGGCAACCTTACTCTTTTAGTTTGTCAGTATTCTTTGCTTCAATAACAGAACATCAGGTTAGACTTACCTCATTGTAATACAGCCCGCTGAGTTCACCAGCGCAGTAAAGTCCTGAATACGACGTGACGTGTCAGCAAGTTTCACGTGTTCATGCGAATAGCTGATGGATTTCCCTGTCATAAGGAATATTGAAAAGTTATACCTGGAATAGGGGTACCCGTCGTGGAGAGCACACGGGAATCAAGATCGACCTTCAGTCCTCCAAACGTGAACACAATCTTTGCAGTTAGAGGATAGCTAAATACCCATCAGTATCAGTGGTATTTCAGCAGAGTATATGATTTGAAAGGATCATTACCCATAGAAAGGAGCCACTTTGATCGGAGCAGCCCAGTTGGTCTTGTTAGGAGTTAGGCCGAAGGTGCTCTTGCCATCAAGAGCCATAGGGTTGAATTCTTTGCCATTGATCCTGCAACCAGACATTAGTATAAGACTCTAACCTTAGCTGTACAAGACTTACGAAGCATTGTATTCATCCACTGTTTTCTTCAGTTCTTGAGGAACGAGGCCGAGTTTTACTGCAAGATCTTCAATCGTATCGCCCTTCTCTGGGTCAAGGTCAGTTGTATCATATACCCAACCTGGTCGGAATCGTTCCATAATTGGAGCGTCGGTAATGCTTCGAGACGATTTAGCCGTATGTCATTTGCAATATGGGTTTATCTGACTCACAAATATGCTTTTTGTTTTTGGTCTGAGATGCACGTTAGTGATGCATACTCGCCTTTCGACCAACTTCGCTACTTACCGCGCCATGTCTCATAGGCAATGACTTCGCAAGTAGCGAAAAGGCTGCATTTGTCAGTTTGAAACTTGGACAAGCCCGGACAGGGAACATACGATCGATTCCCTTCATCATAAAACCGCTTGGAGTGTCTTAAATAGGTGATGTGAGCCTTTATCCATAGTTTTTTTCAGATGATTGGAGCATACTCGTTCACGACAATACCGAAGCTGTGGCCCCAGACCGTTGCCTCCGGTTTTGAAGAGCGAGTATCAACAAGTTCACACTGTCATGGTTTTAGTGAGTCTTATGAGATCTCCATTGGGGTAACTTACGTGCAGGCCATGGAAGGAGCCCGCTGTTGCGGCACCAACTTGCAAGCCCATCTTGAGGCCGAAACCTGTGTTATACTTGAGACCAGGGGCTACCAACCCAAGCTGCTCGGCTCTAGGTCCAACGTATCGACTCAACCTGCCATATCTTTTAGATTCATATCATATCGAACGAGTTCTGATGACACTCACATTTCGCGATTACCCTCGAAGCCACCGCATGATAGCATGACTCGCTCACCAAACACTTTGGCGAAGCGGCCGTCGTTCTTTCGGACCTTGACACCACAAATGGTACCATCGTCTTGGGTCAGTAGTTCTTCCGCATTTGTCTCCCACATAATGTCTACGTTAGGGAAGGACAGTATGTGCTTGAAAAGCTTGAGGATTATGGCATACCCGCCACCCTGTTTGTAGTAATTAGATATTGGCTGGTACAAAAATCTTTTGAGGACGCGTACTTCTCCTTTGGCGAAGTTCTGGCCTAAAGATTCTTTAGCATTTGGCATAGCCTGAAATTACATTTCTCAGACAGCTTACCAGTATTGAATCCGAGGTAGACGTTTCTCTCATCTTGGTGTTGGACTATGATTCCGTCTACCATAAAAGGTCAGTATCAGTCCGAGCAGTTGAAAAGCTTCCGAATCTGTTTACGGTCCAAAAGAAACTTCACTGTGCTGGGAACTTCGGCTTCCAGTTTCTCGCAGTATGCCTGATCGGCAAGCCCATTACTGCCACAATTAGAGAGTGTGATATTTGGCCTAGTGGGAACGCTAACCTGACGAGCTAGACACTAGTGAGTCGCAAGGAAGATAAAAGTCATTGGCCCACCACTTACCTTCATCTCATTCTTGAAGTGGCTATCAAACTTGTTATCTGCACAGTGTATTAGTAAGTTGTACTTCAATTTGCAATTATCTTGCAACACACTCTTGTCCAAGCGAAAGAAGGCCGGTGTCCACCTGAATGAACCTTGTAAGCACACATATGTCTCAATTATTACCAAGACTCGGAAGCTTCTACCTGCTGGCACCACATCGTTCTCCATCTTTACCGGCTTCTATCAAGACGACTTTGGCGGCCTTTCCCTGGGTTTTAGTATCTTCAAGGAAGTTTAGAGCAGTCATACACCCCTAAGCATCATCACAAGGATCATCATTAGCACCTTCGTCTCGATACATTTATTTGTCAAGCTTACAGCGAAGCCAGAGCCAACCACAATAAGGTCATACACGGGGTCGGCATCCGAAAGGCTATTGGCAGGTGAATTGATAGTCGACATGATGCGAGCTTTCTTCGTGATGGTTGTCGATATAGGCCTGTTGAAATTACTGATATTTAGGTCTCGACAACGAAGAAATTAGTGACAGACAAGACGGATTTCGGTTGAATGTGAACTGCGCATGCGATTTCTTCTTCTATTTAGCTTTTCTGTTTGATGAGCCAAGAACTGGGTGGCGTGGGGGCGGGGGATGTAAAAGTCACCAAATTCCGGCGAAATCTCTGGCCAGAAGTTGAAAGTGACGTGACATCGGGCTTTGTAATCAATACGGGATCTACCCGAGCTTCTTGGCTCCGTATGAGACCAGCCGTATCTCCCCGTCGGAACACGATCCGAAAACTCTCGTATTCAATCTTGCCGCCTTTTCCGGCTTGTGGGACCTTGTGCAGATGTATATAGTCATTCTCAAGGCTTATTGGAAGTATTTGGAGCGCCACCGAATCTTTATGCGGCTATTTCGCCGTTGCCTACTCGGAAATTTCTGCCGTTTTGGTTCATGAACTTGAAGCCCTTTACGGGCTTTTAACTGGTTTCCCAGGTGATTATGAGCCTAAGCAACATTTGTTTTCGATTTTTCGACAAAATGAAACTCAACCCGGTGGGGCCCCTCTCAGCCGTTTCGCGGGCTAGGTAATTGAATGGGTCACAGCGAACCAATACTGCAGACCCGGACTGAACCTTCCATAACTTAACGATGTTGGGTGAATATACATTCGTCCACTTTCATTACGTGTATAGTTAACATTAACATAAGTCCGCGTTTCCTGGCCTTGATGAATTGAACCGTGTCAGCCATCGCCTCCAATCCTCGCTGAAACAACAGATTAAAGGCTACTCATCAATATACCGTATTCTGTTACACTAAAATTGCCAAGAAATTCTACATATTGAACGCGGAGATCTGGTAAACCAGTCTGAAATGATCAGTGACGTGAGCTTACAGCCCCTTTGCTTGTGTCAGTGCGAGTGATCGGATTCCCATGAAACTTGGGCCTTCTTGAATGCTTTATTTATTGGTGACCTCACGCAGTCAAGATGAGCAAGAAGAGTGTAGTTTGGCCATAACGGGTCACCTGTCGCTGCGGTCGTAGACCGTAGCGTCAGATAGGGCCCGTTCGCGCTCCCTTGTAGGGAGGCGATGTGTCTGTATTGTAGTGGATTCTATATACAGAGGGAAGGCGAGAGGCGGAGAGGGACAAAATCGAGACTTGACTGCGTGAGAGATGGCGAGCTACCCGCAGAGGCAAGCAACTGACTCTCGTGAGGCAGTTGTAGGAGGAAGAGGCCCTCAGTTATGTCGGTGTAGACATCACGTGAGGCTACAGGCATTGTAAGGCAACCCCAATAAGACTACTCCCTCTACGAGTCGCGTTGGCAACGGCCTTCGGCCGCTGCTACGCGGCGCGGTGTAGGATATGGTATGGAGTTCATTCGTAGTCAGAGAGGCAGTAGCAATTCGTGATACACGACATTAATGGTGTGGTGATCTATCTCATCTGGGGCGCGGAGAATACGGATGTCTACGGCAGAGCGGACGCGAGATAAGCTAGTGTAAAGCTGCCCATGGGCGAAGACCGGCAGGGTGAGATCCAGAACAACGCGGTCCAGGGTGAGTCCTTGACAGCTGTTGAAGGTGGTGGTATAAGCTAGACGCAGGGGAAATTGTCGCCGTTGTACCGTCCAATTCGCACGGTGAGGCCGGAACTCGAATGTGATATATTGGCCCCTTGAGCATGCATTGTGCTCGCTCGAATGCGCAGTGCTATTAGCTAGATGGCTTGAGTCCGTTCTCGTGTCAGCCTTAAGACCGCCACTTAGCAAGCTTAAGGAGCAGGTCCTAATCTTTATAAAACAGTTGGTGACCAAATGGTATCAGAGCGGAAGCCCAGGGAGTTTGCTGAAACAGGAGATACCAATAAGTGCAGCTGTAGTCATGATTTGGGCCAGACTCTACCAATCAAACAGTGAATGGGGAACAGTTGACCTGATTGGACGTTCACTCGCTGCATATGCAGAGTTACTAAAGTCACGTCATGTTAACCTATCTTATGTGAACGAGGGTTGAGCAGGTCGCTTAATTATTTCCGTTGGGCAGCATTAGACTGAAAAGTGAATGACACAGCCCAAGAACCACAATCTCAAATCAGTAAACAGAGACATTCACATTTAGCAGACGTAGTTTTCTGGGTCTTCGGGACATGGAACCAACCATTGAAAGCAATGGAGCAGAATAGGATTTGAACTTCGCTTGATGATGATTTATACGAATTGAATGACATCAAAAAGGGTTACAATACCATGCAATTCAAATCCATCTTGCTAGGTTACGGTCGCACGGTGGGGACTTCAATTCCGGCTTTCTACTTAACATGCTTAATTGCTATTCCGGTGAAAGATCTTTTTGGGGATTTGAGTTTGGATTCTTTTTCTCTAGGATAAGATCTTTCTTCAACGAGTAACTAATGAGTTTGAGTGGACCAGGTTACTAGAGGGTGTTCTGCTAACTGAGTTTGATGACACGCTACCGGGGATTGAGGTTTCATCTCTTAGGCAAATTTTTCGTGCTAATATCAGGGCCCTGATTCATTCGTTAACCTATGTAAGAAGGCAAGGATTAATTACAGGGGATACGTTATGAGCATCTCCTACCTCCCCGATTGTCCCGCTGTCCGCGGGCGCTTTACCCATGGAATAATCTAGATCGGCTGTTTCTTGGGCTCGTTCCCGTTTCAGCATAAATACCATGAAGCTTGGAAGGCAACTTGTCTTCCAACCGTAGGTTGTCACTTCATACCGTAACTCGGCATCAATACCTGTTACATAATACACCTTTGCTCCAGATTGGCCGCTTGATCTAGCCATTTGAATCTAGGCTGCGCTATAGCCCATAAATAATACCAGGAAACAACTTACAATTGTGTTTCATTGCCATAAACTCGAAGTTTTTGTGTAAAAATATATCATTAGATCCCGGATTATTGTATCTTTCAATGAGCCTTGACAATAGTACCATATCCCAATCAGAAGTACCAAGACGCTCAACACCTATTCCCATTGCAGGTCCGGAGAGTATATCCGCTGGAATTCAGACATGATTTTTCTATGTAATATTACCATTCATCCGTGAATGGATCGAAAGGAAACAGGTCAAAGACGACGAATACCAACCTCCCCAAACAACCAATCATAGAGGTGGATCGCCAGATCAACATCTGACACATTCATCTCCCAGCCACCCAAGACATGCTCTACACTTTCCTTGGAACTTCCACCCTCAGCAGTTGATTGCTTTTGATCCCAAGATGGTACGGTGTGGGATCAGTGATATCTTCTGAGAAGCTTTACGTTGTTAATCCTTTTTCCACCCGCTCCATCGTTCAAAATTTCCCGCATCGAGGTTGAACAAATCCAGCATTCTCCCCACACTCTGGTTGACCAGATCCTCAACCGACGAAGGTCTAATATAAAACGCTGGCACAGGTGGAAAAATTATTGCGCCACTCCGTGACACAGACAACATATTTCGCAGATGAATGTCGCTCAATGGTGTTTCTCTAGTCACTAGGACCAATTTTCGTCTCTCCTTCAGCGTCACATCTGCGGTCCGTGAAATCAAATCATCGCAGAACCCAGAACTTATCGCTGCAAGCGTTTTCATACTGCAAGGCAGAATGATCATTCCGTCTGTGGGAAACGACCCACTGGATATGGGAGCTGCCATGTCACTGATATTATAGACGTGATCGGCCAGAGCCTTAACATTGGAAGGATGGTAGTCTGTTTCGTATTTGATGGTTGCTTCGGCCCATTTGGACACGATCAGATGTGTTTCAACGTGAAGATGGCGAAGGGCAAGGAGTAAATTGATTCCCAGTATTGCTCCGGTAGCGCCTGTGATTGCCACCACGATCTGCTTGCGTGGCTCCCCTGCTTGGGACTGACCGGCGGGCATTGTCGGATTATGAGTATTAGGAGCTTACTCCAAGTTATCGGAGAAATCAGAAAAGATTATGGAACAATATCCTGTTTTGGTGCTGGTCGTTATGGAAGCGAAGGCCAAGGGTCGAGAAGGGGTCCCTTTCAGTTAAATATGCCCGCTTCTACCTTCGTTACCCTATCGTAGCCATAAAAGTCATTTGTCTTGCTTGAATTAATTATGGTGGTTGTCTTTGGCTTGGCAATCGCTGCCCGGATGTAGACCGGATCCTTTCGTAACGTATCTCCCAATGCGGAATCCCATTCGTGGATCGGATCTACGGACCGACTATTCATGGCCTGCCGCCGTCGGAGGGAAGTGACAATCGGATTTCTACGGATAGAGCGGCCGGGGAGATAGGATGGCTTTTCCGGTGCAAAAGAGAATTTCTGTGGGATATAGGAAATACTTATGTGGTCATAGTGTGGCAATGCAAAGTGTCATGATACTTCATTGACGGATGTTCGGAATACGATCGGCATCCCGAGGCTTAGCGAACGCCACCATGTTCCTATCTCCCCGATCATAGTAACGCCGTAAGTGCACAAGGACGAATATATTAAACCAGAACCTCAAAAAGAAAAAATATCTTCTACGCATTCAACTTCTGAGATCATCTACTATTGCAAAGCAGTAAGCCTAAGAACTATTTGAAGACACCGCGGCAACGAATAAGGAATTGCTGACATCGACCTCTCTGTTATTCCCAAAACTCAAGTATCGAAGCATGTCTGCAGGAAAGCTCTCTGCCGCGTCATCCCTGCGTACCTTCCTTGAAGAATGCAAGGCGGAGGGAGATGTTGTGGAAATTGATCTGGAAGTGGATCCCCATCTCGAGTCTGGTGCCATCTCTCGCCGTGCATACGAAACGGGTAGTCCAATGCCGCTCATCAACAACCCCAAGGGTAAAGATGGTCCAGAAGGTCTCTTCCGCATTCTCGGTGCTCCGGTGGGTGTCCGAAATGATCGAGCAACTAGATACGCTCGTCTCGCGAAGTCTATTGGGCTTCCTTCCAACGCAACTGGACATGACATCATCCAGAAGCTCCTAGCCTCAAAAAAAGCTGAGCCTATTCCATCTGTTCAAGTTCGCGATGCACCGCTCAAGGAGCACAAGATCTTTGGCGATGAAATCGACCTCCTCAAGCTGCCAGTTCCAAAGAATCACGCTAGCGACGGAGGCAGATATTTTCTCACATATGGCCTGCACAGCGTTCAAACTCCGGACGGGAAATGGGTGAACTGGGCTATTACCCGTTGCATGGTGATCGGTAAACGACAATTGACCGGCCTCGTGGATGTGAAGCAGGACATCGGGGCCATCTGGGCGATGTGGAAGGCTCAGGGAAAGGACACACCCTGGGCTTGCGCCCTTGGTGTTCCGCCAGCAGCCGTAAGTTCTGATCTATTTTTTGATATTTTGTGTCAGCGCCATGCGCCATTGTCTAGAACGCTGACATCTGAAAATTTCTAAGGCCGTGGCCAGTGGCATGCCACTCCCCAAATTCGTGAACGAGCCGGATTATGTTGGTGCTATCACAGGAGTTCCTGTGGAGGTCATTAAGTGTGAGACAAATGACCTTGTAGTGCCGGCACAGTCTGAAGTAGTTCTTGAAGGAACTATCTCCGCAAACGAGACGGCTCTTGAAGGGCCCATGGGAGAATATCACGGTTTTATCTTCCCAGCCAAGAAATCGCCACAGCCGGTAATGACGGTGAACGCGATTACCTATCGAAGCAACCCCATCGTTCCAATCAGTGTCGCTGGTCGTTCTCCAGATGAGACTCATACAGTTTGGGCCTTGTCGATCTGCGCTGAAATCCTCGACTTGTTGCAGCAGGCAGACCTACCAATCACCAAGGCCTGGTGCCCGTACGAGTCCCAGGCCATTTGGTACGTGGTCCAGGTCGATCGGAAGAGACTTGTGGAGATGAAGACCACGCCTGAGATATTCTGCCGCCAAGTCGGGGAGGTCGTTTTTTCTTCTAAGCCTGGTCGATTTGTGCCAAAGATCTTTGTTGTTGGCGACAATATCGATCCTAGTGACTTGCGTGAAGTCGTCTGGGCTGAAGCGACTAAGTCCCAGCCAAAAGACAGCGACTTCTTCTTTGTGGGCAACTATCCAACCTATGATCTAGTGCCATACGCCACCCACGGCTTTAACCCTCACGAACCGCAAGCCAAGGTTGTCAGATTATGCATGTTGCCTGCGGAATTCAAGACCTTGGACCGGCCATGGGTTGAAGCTTCTTTCCGTGCATCTTACCCGGAAGAACTCAAGAAGAAAGTCCTGGATAACTGGCGGGCATACGGGTTTGAGACCAATCATGTAAATCTTTAGACATCAAGAGACTCAGGGCTGTCATAGCGTTACAGTCGGAACGGAGCGGCTTAAATTTGAGGCATGATACTTGACAATCTTACCGCGAGGGTGAGGCTATTGAATGTATGTATATCTTATGGTGTGGTGCACATTGTTGTAGGTCAGAGGTATATTATGATTATATTAAGAGGGAAACATGGGGCTATGTATACAACAATGAGCCAAGTTGATTGAAGTCGTCCGTATAGACAGATCCGGAATTATTTCCGATGATGCGGCTTCGTTCCTGATCTGCACCAGCCTCATATCGCAACACTTCGGCCCGTCACCGCCAAGATCAGGGAAGTGAAGACGATCCCGAGGACTGGCACTGTCAGGATCCTACGATAAGGAAGAGTAAATGTGTACCGATTGCTAGATAAACTGCCTAAAAGATATAGTATCGACAAAGAGAAAAGGAAGAGAAGGAAAGAAAGGAGAGAACACAAACGAATGACGACACTCCCTGCCGGGTAATCCTGACGGGATAAAGATAAGAGATAACAAGATAGTAGTACAAGAATAGACGACAACTCTCCACCGGGTAACCACGCCCGTCCCTCACATCACACCTCTCCTCCAAAGAATTCGTCCTCGAATTAAGTGGCTTAACGTCGTCCCCCGCGTTTTCGGATCGGTTTCAGATCGCTATCCTTGATAGGCAGCGCTGAGTGATCTGGATGCGTCCGCATAAATTCATCAACCTTCTCCGGGCAGTTTGATAGGTGCCACATGGGTTCCCAGGTGTCGTCTTGTGCATCATCATACCCTTCCCATTTGACGCGGAAGTATATCTGCCCGTGGCCATCTGGCATATCCCGAGATGCATCGACGATTGCATGGACATTCCATTCCTGATGCCCGTCGGTATAGGTCGGCATTGTCGCGTTCTCCTCGGGTTGCTGGCCCTCTACCGGTTCATGATATGGTTCCAGTAATTCGTATGAAAAACTGGGTGGATGCGCATGCGGTCGGGAAAGTCAAGCTCATATGCATTGGAATTGATGACACGTTTAATGGGGAACGGTCCTTCTTTTTTGTGATCTAATTTTTTGCGTGGCCTTGAGGAACGGACATTCCGTAAATTGAGGTAGACGCGTTCGCCTATCTGATAGACCTTTTCCTTCCGTTTTCGATCGAAGTACGCCTTATTCATTTGTTGAGCTCGTTCCAGGTTTTCCTTAGCTATCGCATGGACCTCTCTCATGAAAGTGGTGTATGAGGCGGCATTGACATCAGTGATTTCCTTGCCTGACGCTTGTTCTGTCAGTGGGTCCACGTCAGCATCGAAGCCGTGTTCAATAAAAAAAGGTGAGAATCCAGTAGCTGAATGACCGGAGTTGTTGTATGAGAATTCCGCTAGGTCTAACCAGTCCTCCCAGTCATCCTGGAAATAGTTGATATGTTGAGCGATGACCGCAGGGATTCGAGAAAGAAAGCTGTCGACGTTATCGACGAAGACTTTGGTGGATTCCATGGGAGATGATTTGGGTGACTTGGTGATTTCGTTATTATTGATGCGCTAGCCCAACCACCCATAGTGATGGCGGGACTTCTTCTATTTATATTACGACTAAGTCCGCTCCTGTCAAGAGAGTGGAGTTGGGTCTAGGGCTGACGTTTAGAGTTGCTTTAGGGATGACGATTAGCGTTTAGAGTTGCTTTAGGGATGACGATTAGCGTTGCTTTATTAGTTTAGAGTTTGAAGAGTTAGCGTTGCTTTATTAGTTTAGAGTTTGAAGAGTTGCTTTATAGTTTGTTTCAGTTGCTTTGAATTTCTCTCGTGTATTTAAATTTCTCCTCGCCCGGAAGTTAGACTTCAGGGGAGTCTTGATTTTGTTCTGAAGGCCATTAGTTGCTGGGAATGCAGAGTCCGCGATCAGCCAGTATCCATCTTTTTGTTTGATATAGCAATTTCTGGTAGAGCTCGCGCGCGACTGCTGCGTCGTGGAAGCTACCGGGGGCATTGATAGCGGCGTACAAGATTGTGCCCAATGGAGAGAATACAAACACATTTGACGTGAAGTGAGCATGCACCCATCCGTTATAATATGCATTTTGCGTTTCAATATCGCCGGAAGCTTTTGAAATGAGCGATATGGATTTATAGAGCACAGTGAAAGGGAAGTTCGATTAGAACTTTTGTGGAAGGGTTGTTGGATGTCCGTAGTCTGATTGCTTAAATCAACTATCGTATCCAAGGTAATTGCTACTTCTATATATACACAAGAATATAGTACGATAGTCTAAATAGTATCTAATCCTTAACAAGAAGTGATTCTTCGTATGAGGTAATTATTCAACCAGTGTGTGCAGTAGTGTGATATTACCATATATGACTTCATTCTGTCAAACCAATACGTATATTATATGAGTTCAGACGACCTCATATAATATGAGACTGATATCATATGATATCATATATGGTAAATATATGACCATATGAAACACGTGATCCACTATTTTGATAAAAAACACAGGCCTGTTATATATTACTGCAAAAACAATAGCTCAAGAAAAGGCAAAGGCATAAGCCTCATAAACCAAAGACGCTCACAACAAGACGAAAGATAGAAATGAAATAAAGTCACCGACAAATAAATATACTTCGATCCAAAACACCAAAATTACGGAGTCGCCGGACTCAAATACGCTCTTCGTTACTGTCAGACGAGCTCATATCAACAGCACCATCAGCAAAAGCCACAGTGCCATCTTTACCTAACCACGATTTGAGACACTCAATTGCCTCAATGGTGTCGATCCCTAGTCGATTCCTGCGGTCCGTAATTGTAATTTTTGCGCTTGAAAACAAGCGCTCCGGCTCTGCAGACATCGCAGGAATCGATAAAACATCTAACGCCATGATCGAGAGTGCTGGATAGGACTTCATTTGAGTGGGTTCTAACCACCACGATTTCGGATCTGTGACTTCAGGCAAGACAGGAGCAAGCAGATACTTTGTATATTCATCTTGCTCGAGGCTAGAGGCTTTCTTCTTCTCAGCCCACTCCTGGAAGGAGTTCTTAGCCCGACTAGCTGATTCTGAGGACTGGGTAGGAGCTGAGATTGCAGTGGACTTATATTCCTCAAGCCAGAAGTCGAGCATTTGTTTCCGGCAGGGCTCATGCCACTCTTTGGGCCAGTTGCTGTCAATATAATCCCATTTCCATTGCGGCGACAATACTAACGCTGCAATATACACCGGTGATCTCTCCGTCAAACTATAGTATTTATCCAGCTTAGCCCAACCAGAGTTGCAGCAAGGACTCATAAAAGGATCATTAATATAGGTACACTTTGCTGTCTCAAATTGTTCAAGTAAGAAGTCCATTGTTGGTAGTACTCTGTCAATAGTAGCACTACGTCCTTCTGTTGCCAATGTGGCATCATGAAAAAATAAAAGGAAGTCCTGCATCTTTTGCAAATCTTGCCAGTCCTTTTCTGACAATAAGTCCTCATCATTCTCTCGATATTGATGACAAAATATGGTGATAGCCGTCTTAAGCTTCGTTGCTGTACTAATCATCATATACCAAGAGTTCCACCGTGTAGAATTATCTCGTACAAGGTTACGGCCACCACTAATCTCTCTAAAATTAGCTAACCGTAGGGTGCTCCGCTGAATATGCACTACGATATTGTGCAGCTTGCCTAGAGGACCTTTTTCTCGCCATTGTTTCATTTCCAGTTCTGTTGGTGTTGTTAATAGACCTGTATTATTCTCCAAGGCAAGGGATTCAGGGTCGGTGGGAAATAAGAAGGATTGAGCTGCCAAGTTGATAATATGCCCATTACAACGAAGTCTGTAATGTTGAGGCTTGTATAAAATTTCATATTGGTCGAAAAGCACTAAGTTAAATCAGTCAATGATAAGGTTAATGTAAAGACTTTATACGAACATTCTGAAAGAGCTTGCATCATTGTATCGTTGTTACTTGCATTATCCATCATAAAATATCCAACTTTTGTAGCAATGCCATAATCGTTGATGACAGTCATTATGCAAGCAGCTAGATTATCCCCTGAATGCTTGCCATCTAGCTCTTTTATGGCTAGAACGGACTGCTGTAGTCCGCCAGACTCTGATATATAGTGTGAAATTATTCCGAGAATCGCAAGAGAATTTGGGGAAGTCCAAATATCTACTGTAAAGTGAATCTTCGAGAGCGCCAGTTGAATTTCACTTTTGATAAGTTCCTTTTGAGCGTTGTAATTCCGTAACGTCCAGGCTCGTATTGTCGTTATAGAATTAGGCAGCCAATTATCAATCTCTGGATTCAGATAATGAAGCAAGGCCCTAAACTCTGGCAATGTGGCCATGCGAAATGAGATGCCACAGGTCGTAATCCATCTCACGTAGAGTTGTTCGACGAGAGCGGGGTCCAATTCACCCCCTGAGAGGCGGCGACGTTTGTACCCAGGAGCTTGTTGGGCATTCTTAAAGGCCTCGGCGATATTGGCCTGCATCAATGTAGTTCGAGCTTCTTGAGCAGAGGATATGTTGACATTGTGATGCTCTTTCAAGTGATTTGCAATGACGGTTGTTCCGCCAGATTCTCGATATTCTGTTGTGCAATACTTACAGCGCCAAATTGATTTACCCTCTTTGTTGAGAATAACGTCATTGCGACCTACGGGCGTATGCAGCCAAACTTTAGAATACCGCTTGGGTTTCGTAGCCGTAGCTGTTGACATAGCCTGAGACAGGGACGACGGTAATTGATCAACAGGTGAATCGGGGATCTCCAATAACTCGCTGTCAAGTTGCGAGAGGATGTCTGAGGCCTGCGAAGTCATTTTTGCAAATTCTGTATATGGATTGTTATGAATGGGGGTTGGTGAGATTGATAATCACGTTGATATATAATCTGATGTCCGTATGTGAGGCTTCTTTCATCTTCATAGCCATACAAATCAAGGTTTCTTAACGTTGAACCTCCGATAAGGTTAAGGGTCTCTAAGTCTTATATGGTCATATATGGTCATATCACCACAGGCCATATGGTATCATATCATATGGGTCCGTGCAAACTCATATCATATCATATCAAACCCATATGATATGATATCATATATGGTAATATGTATTACAATATGACTCATACTACTGCACACACTGTATTCAACATCTCAGATGAAGGTAGTCTACTTGATATGGGTAAAATAAATACCTCAGACTATTCTTCTTTTGTAAGGATCAGCCCATATGACATACGTAATTGTATAGCAATCTCATGCGAGAATTGCTCATGTGTCTTACTGCAACCCTTAATGAAGTAATGTGATCAGGACTGTAAACGTCAAGTTTCTCGTTGGGTACGGGCTATAATCCTAATATCGATAATGCCTTTGACTGTACATGAGGTGTGTGTGCATAAGCAACATTTAGCTTTGGTGGCTGAGCTCATCAGACCACTTCGACACACCACCTCATTTATGACGACACTAACTTGTCATCTCCAACTTGTCATGACGTGTCCTTCTCCTTCTAGTATTACTCCATATACCTTAGCATGAACTTTATCGCAGACATAATTTATCTAGCTATTCTAAAGTTATAGTTGTTATTTCAACACTTCTACAGGCAAATGTAAGCCGTCCATAAATCCAAATCCTTTTCGGAGCATAGGGTGCTGCGCTCGGATTAATTCGGAATAGAGCTGAAGTTCAGATGACTTGGGCCATTTTTTCTTCGCTTCCGGAACTCTGACCCTCAGTATTTCCAAAAGGATCTGCAGTCCACGTCGAATGTATCGAGTGCAAACAGAGGCAACTATTCCGAAGATCTCCTGTAACGTGAATTGAGCCATGCACGAGTTTAAATAGTGCAATGCCAGTCCCAGCACAGCGTCAGCGTCAATGGACCGTCGATATGGGCGTGGTTTCCCGTTATCAGAGACATCGTGGCGCGTAATGGTTGACGCGTCCCACGCATGTCTGAAGCCGCAGTCAAGAACATAGTTGAAAATTGCAGGGTTTAGCCCTGTCGTTATAATAAATGCCTTTTCGTCGCCAGACGCACGCAATATTTGCCACGGACTATTGTTCGGCGAAACCAGAACGGGGCGTGTGAGGTAACAGCGATTTCTGCTCACTTTTAATGATGCCAATAGTGTGAAGGTCAGAACCACCACAACGACGTCATCCTCCTCTTCTCGGAGTGTTTGGTGCAGGTGATAAGCCATAAATTGTCGTGTCGTTTAATTCAGAGGCGAAACGAGTAAAAAACGGAGAAATTTGGCAGCTGATGGTTTGTTTACGCGTCATTGTGCTTGGTTGAAGAAGCCTCTAAAAACGCGGTATCACATGACTTCTGGGGGACAAATTTAAGTTTGGCAAGTTCAGTGAGATTTGTGAGAGTGGCAGAGGGGGTACCCCCCCTCTGCCAGATTCAGGCGTCTGGTGTGCAATCTCAAGTCTGGTCAAAATCTGGCTGCTTACGTAATGAGCCAGATCTGTTCATCTGGCTGTCTGGTCACCCCGAAAATCGTAGCGGGAAGGCACCCTATATTTTAAAGGAGCAGTGGAAAACGATACAGCCATGAGCCACAGAGCTCCTATAATTCTGGGAATATATATCGAATTATCGATCTCGAACTCGTTCCTTCAGTCTTGTGGCACATGACGTGTTTCGTCGTGCTTCCATAGAACCGAAAGCTGCCGCTAGTTGAGGGTTCGCGAACGCAACTGAAAAGCTAAACAGCCCGCTGCATTTCGAAACCCAAGACTACCGCGCTTCCGCAGGCTGGACTGGGCCTCCGTGTACTCAGAACTCTTTCGATCGAGCACGGTCGATCAAACCCCACAACCTGACTATGACAAGCAGCACTTAAAACGCTAGCACTGGGTTGACTAGTCTTGCCTCCGTTGTAGGTGGCCTGATAGCCACAGCTGTTCTGCTATGCCTCCCAGTTATTGTCAAGTTTAAGGGTGAGTGGTATATGAATGGTCCAGACTAATCTTATTTGGGCGGAAGAGCGCGTTTGACAGAATGAAGAAACTCGATGGCTATGTGCTATCTGAGCGGGGTATACGTAGTATGCTATCGCTCTGAGAATCGCAGCTAGATATATTCCAACAACTGGGCTGCAATCATGTTACGGCGGGAGTATCTGTCCATAGAATTAAGCCCACTGTGATGATTCGACTCAAGGAAATAAATGATCATTGATTGAATTGAGCTCTTCATTTTATCTCTACCTGACAATCGTGAACTATTAGAGAAGTCATGTTAACGCCGTTGTGAAGGCACAATGGTAAATTGCAAGTAGTATTGCTACAAATCCGCAATCAAGTCTTCAAGAAGATAACCGAATAAGCTAATTGAGTCTGAACAGCCTACTGAGAAGCAGGTTTTGCGTCTGAATTAATCCCCTAAGCGTGAAATTATATGCAATAACTATAAACAATCTAGAACAGCTTCACGTTCTCGATACCTTTCGCATGAAGCGAATCCATGAGGGCCGCGCCTATCGAGACCGCCTTCGCAGCATCCTTCAAGTTGAAATTGGGTTCCTTTCCCTCAAGAATCCAATCACGGAAGGCCTCCATCTCGTGCTTAAAAGCAAGGCCAAACACCTGCATCTGGGTCTCCGGTCCCTCCATGCGTGTCCCAGAGTCATCCGAAATGTCTATGTTGATCAAACGCGGCTGTCCGTTGATCAAAATACGGCCCTTGGTACCGATGACCTCGGTCATAGAGTGATGGCCGTGACGGTTGTTGCGTGAACCGTAGACGTTCATGATAACGTCACCAGTCTCGAAGGTCACAAGACCCATGCCGTCGTCAATGTCACCATAATCTTTAAACATAGGGAAGACTTTCGTCGTGCCGGTTGAGTACGCGGTCGCAGGCGTCTTATCCTGGCCGAGAAGGAACAAACACGCGTCGATGTCGTGGATGCAGCAGTCAACGAAGATACCGCCCGAGGTCTTGATGTAGTTGACAAAGTAGTCGTTGTCCATAATCAGATCGGTCGTCTGCGATCGCAGTGCAACGACCTCACCGATGTCACCGTTCTTGATACGCTTGGCAGCCTCGACGTACGGCGCCGCGTATCGGCGCGGAAAGCCACACGCAACCTTGAGCTCGGGAAACTTGAGTGACTCGTAGTAGACATCCCACGCGGATTTCGTGTCGGGCGAGATCGGCTTTTCGCAAAACACGTGCTTGCCGGCTCTGAGCGAGGCAATGACCTGGTCGCGGTGGAAATGGTTGGGCGTGACGATGAGAACGGCATCGAAGCCGTCGGAGGCGATAAAATCATCGAACGCGGTGAAGGTCTTTACGTTTGGTATAGTGGAAGTAGCCCAGTCGAGTTCAGCCTGGATGACGGAGCACACCGCCGTCACAGCGATGAACCGTGTCTCCAGAATGTTGTTGATATGGATCTGTCCCATGCGGCCAGCGCCCGCAACACCCATGCGGAGAGTCTTCTTCTGAACCATTGTAAAGCTCTAGGTTGAACAGGCAAGCGGCGAGTGTGGAGTAGAAGAGCGTGGAAGTGGGATGGCGTAAGAAAGTGAGAGTAAACAGAGAGTCCGCGTCCATTATCAAGGCCACAGGGACAACCGCGCGGACGCGGTCTCGCTGCGAGTGCGGGGGTGGTGGGGGGATCAAGCCGGCGAAGAAAGCTTGCCCGACACAGAAGACCAGGCGGGGTATAGCCGTTGTGTGGCAGTCCGCGAACGTTCGCGACTGGAGTAGCGGCTGTTTGCAGCGGTCCCGGATCACTTCGCCAACCCATCTGCGGTCGGCTACGTCCCGCCTCCGCCGGCACCGTCGCAGACTGCGGCCGAGTTCCAAGCACTTTGTGCCTTCGAACCCCGCAGTCTCCGGCACGAAGTGGAAACGTTGACAGGGCCTAGAATTAAGCCGGAGCTAACTCAAATTGCACATGGAAATTAGTGCGTATATTCGCGGAGGGAAGGACCTCGCCTAGGTTAGTCTATCCAGCTCAAATTGGTTTGAGACCGGGATTACTGTGAAATATACAACCGCGCATGAGCGAAGTTTATTGATAATTATATTGAAATCATAAGTAGCTGGGAAGTCAAGGATAGTGATACTCAAGATATCAGAATAAATAAATAAAGAAAAGTAAATAAATATTATAAGTTAATAGTAAATTATAACGTAATGTACGGGAAGTCGGTCACCAAATCATTATACTCTAATTGATCTAGTCCTATATGCCACACACTCCTCCAGTTATAGTTCCGAGTCGCTCAGATCATTCGCTACATCTTCCTCTTCCACTTCCACTTCCTCTTGGGTCTCTCCAACGGCAAACCCTGTCTCATCCATATTATAGATGTCACATAGCTCATAATTTCGCTCGTCAATTCGAGTCTTGAACGCGTCAACCAGGCTGAAATCCTTTCAGGAGTAGCTTCTTATATCGTGCAGACTCCAATTTTCTTGAGTAGATCACTTTAAAGTTCGGATGTCTGTCTGGAATCCGTAGATCCATTCGTGGCCTATAGGCGTAGGATTTGTCTGAATAGTATTTTGAGAAGACGCGATTTGAATGCCTCGCCTTTATCAATTTAAGAGTTGCTGTAAATCCAGTAGCAGTAGCTCGTGTAATCCACCGTGCTAATGTATTTTCTTCCGCGTTTGAAAGAATTTGTTCGGAACGGCCGCAGACTGGGGTGGAGAAAATGCGGTTCTTTTCGATGATTCGAAAAGCGACCTAATTCACTTCACGACGAAGAGAAATCCACCTGCTACGCCTTTGAGGCTTCCAAATGGCACTGTTCTGGAGCCAGAGCCAGAACTCAGATGGCTAGGTATAATCGATATTTGACAAAAAGCTAACATTTTCAGCACATGTGGCACACATGGTGACCTCGGCAAAACGGTCACTTGGTGCAATCAGAAGACTGGGCAACACGAGAGTGGTCTTCCGCCAACGGCCATGCGTCAACTGTACACGTCCTGCGTGGCGAGTATCGCTGACTATGGTTCCGAAATATAGTGGCAGAATCAAAAAGGATTTGCGAAACGAATTTAGAGCGTGCAAGAACCAGGCACTCCGATTGATCCTTGGTTGTTTTCGTACAA
The DNA here is from genome assembly GCA_018804115.1 of Lipomyces starkeyi. NCBI lineage: Eukaryota > Fungi > Ascomycota > Lipomycetes > Lipomycetales > Lipomycetaceae > Lipomyces > Lipomyces starkeyi. Next base: position 634,750 of record JAGJTG010000014.1, read on the forward strand.
CACCAGTGTGGGCGATGAAGTGCAAAGCAGCCCTAACCCCGGTTACACTGTTAGACTGCGGCGCCGGACGCGAAAGTACGCTCTGCGGATATTAGAGTTGGCTATGATCTGTTGCCCAACGCCAGCTCTAATGAGCCGCGCGAGCGGGACGAGAAATACCCGGCCTGGTACGTGGCCGTCGCTATCAGTGCCGACTTGACTACATTTTATTGTCTGTCTGTGATCTGATCCAGCCTCAATCAACCATTGAGATCTATGATGCGACTTTGTACGCACCATGGGATAGTCCGAATACCAAAGCGTTGATTTCCAGTGCTGAAAGAGATGAGATTATTGCCGGGCACGTGAGTAAGGCTCTGAATTGTGATTCTAACTTCCAAACTCTGCAGTGCGAAATTCGATTTCATGCCCGGTGGAGACCGCATTGCGGAGTTGAATCTTTCGTCCATCTCAGGCACGCCGGCGAGCTTCTTCAATTGTATCTGGCTCTTCACCTTCGTCCGCCCGCGCGGTTCAAGGTCTGCCATATACTAGTCCATCAAGTCAATGACCACTGGGACCATCACGCTGACTGGACTCACAGTCTTCGAGGACCGACTACCAAGCAGGGAATGGGCGGACATGGACAACTCCCACTGAAATGATAGTTTTTGTACATCGCGTGCCTCTATCTGCGATTGCCGACGCCGACGTCGGCCTCACCAGAACTTGGTCAATATAATATGCCTTTGGGTTGCCCACCAGCTCATAAAATATAAGATCATTTCCACCCTCGCAGTCACTGTGTTATTATTTCTCCTCAACAATTGCCTCTTCAATGCGATCGCCATAAGAGTGCTGACGTATAGTTCTCTTTATAAGCCATCTCTATATAGACCAGATTCCCTTGCTACGATTCCATCGGCTGAGAGTGTCCGGAGAGTAGAGCGCGACTCATCCATCGTGAGCATATATTATCGGGCTCTAAGATCCTAGAGCATCCCAGGATCTGTACTCTCAGGGTTCCCATCGTGTTTTAATAGTGCCTATATGACGAATATCCCTACGCATAAATAAATATCCGCGCCTCAGCACTTTCGACCTCCGAGCGCATCCGCGTCGCTCAAGATCTACCACCTTCTCCGCCTATATCCCAGCTCCGGCGCGGGTTGCTCCGCAAACTTCTACTCACCCTCCAACGCACTCATTTTGACAGTCTTTCTACTTGCACCATCGGACCTTCCGCGACATCTGCCGCGGCGGCGATCGCGCAGTCCCAGACGGTCGTGGTGATATGTACGGTATTCACCACCTGGCCTCGCCTCCTCTACAATTGCTAATCTACAGACCGGAACAGAGTACGTAGTCGAAGTACCTGCGCTGACGCCAGGTCACGTTCTAGTTCGTCTTGCAGCAAGGCAAGCAATCTTTCGTGTGCGTCCTTACGTCACGCGCTCATATAACCGCTTTGAGATACGGGCCAGCTGGTGTTCCGTCTCAAGTGGATCTAGTCAGGTCCTTATAGTATTTCGGTTATTTTCAGGCTGCTAAAATTGGGTTTGCGCTGGCGGTCTGTGAGCATAGACGATAATCGAAGGGATTTGGTAGCCTGAGATAGAACGAGCAGCTGTCTGAACCGGCATAAGTCGGATTTGAGAAGAGTTGTGCCGAACGGCGGTCATGTGACTCCCCCAGAACGGCAATAATTATTTGGTGAGTTGTGAGTGTCACCGGTTATGCCCAATTCTACATTCAACCGGGAGAACCCGCTCAAGTTGTACAGGTGGTGTGTCAATGGTTTTGAATGTAAACGGGCGTAGATATAAAAGCCTGGTTATGGAAATTGATTGGAAGCAGCCTTCAGCACCTGCACATCCACCAAAATGACTCCCATTGCTGTTCAAGAGGCTGTCGCTAACAACGTCGACATTGCCGACCTCAAGGCTAAAGTCGTTGTCGACCATGTCGAGGTAGAGGCTACCCCCAAGCCTCCTGTGGCCGACGACTTCATGTACGATTTCAAGTACAATCACACTCTTCCCACTTCCGACGTTCTCGGAGTCGAGATTCCTGCCGATTGCGATGCCCAAAAGGAGGCCGAGGGCATTGTGGCGGACCTTTCTGAGGTCATGGGACAAGGGGATGCCCAGGCGTTCGCCGACATGTTCCTTGACTATGGTAAGTTTGCCTGTATTCAATTGTTGGAATACGACTGACTCGAGCAGGTGTGTGGCGCGACAAGCTGTCCTTTACCTGGGATTACCGCACCTTCAACTTCAAGCCGGCTATCCTGAAGGCTGCGACTGACCTTTTCGCTACAACCAAGGCTACCAGCTTCAAGTTCCTCGCGCCTGCGCCAAATATTGCGCGGCCTTATTCGGACTTTGCTCAGCTACAATTTATTGTGTCCTTTGAGACCGATCTCGTTGATGCATCGGCCGTCATTAACTTGGTTCTCACCCAGGAGGGTTGGAAGATTTACACTATGCACACCGTCGCCGAGAAACTTAAACAATTCCCCGAGGTCCCTCCTGCCGACGGGCACATGACAGGTTCCATCAGCTGGGAAAAGCAGAGGGCCAAGGACGTTGACGCTGCGAGCCCTGAAATTCTGATTATTGGTGGTGGCCAGAAGTAAGTTCTTAATTTTTCTGGTTTCGTCTGTAGATATTAACGTTTGGTAGTGGTCTTGCGCTGGCCGCCCGATGCAAGGCACTTGGCATGGACAGCCTCATCATTGAGCGCGGAGAGGAGATTGGTGATGTGTGGAGGAAGCGTTACGAATATCTATCGCTTCATTTCCCCCACTGGGCTGATGATCTACCTTACTTCCCCTACCCGAAGCGGTGGCCGACGTACACCCCGGCTCAGAAGCAAGGTCTTTATATGCAGTGGTACGCCTCGGCACTTGAACTCAATATCTGGTGCAAATCGTCGGTCGCCACGGCCGAGCAGGACGACCAGGGCAACTGGACTGTGGTGATTGACAAGGAAAGCAAGGAGACTCGAACATTGCGTCCTAAGCAGGTTGTCATGGCCACCTCCCTCTGCGGAGTTCCTATGATACCCGTCATTCCCGGCATGGCCGACTTTAAGGGTGTCATCCGCCACTCGACTGCGCACGATAGCTCTCGTGACTTTGTGGGAAAGAAGGTCTGCGTGGTCGGTACCTCGTCTTCCGGGTTTGACACTGCTTTCGATTGCTCGCGCCGGGAAATTGACGTCACCCTCCTCCAGCGATCGCCGACCTATATCATGTCCCTCACCCACTCTGTGCCCCGCATGATTGGCAACTTTGGGCCTGGTACCGATGGCAACCGTCCTAATATCGAAGAGCAGGACCGCCTCTTTTTTGCCACCCCTGTTGGTCCTGGAGAGGAGCTCGCTAAACGTGGCGCTAAGGTCATCGAGGATCTTGACAAATCTCTGCTTGAAGCACTCAATGCTCGCGGTCTTCGAACATGGCGCGGTCAGCGTGGTACTGGCAGTGCGACCTTGGGCCAGACTCGTAACGGTGGGTTCTATTTCGATGCGGGCGCCTGCGAGCACGTTGTTGCTGGCAAGATCAAGGTAGAGCAGGGTTACATTGAGAAGTTTACGGAGGACAAGGTGATTCTCAACTGCGGCCGTGAGCGCGAGTTTGACCTGATCGTCTTTGCCACCGGCTTCTCCAACACCATCGACTCTGTTCGTGCCACCTTTGGCGAGAACATTGCCAGCAAGTGTGGTCCCATTTGGGGTGTCGACGAGGAGGGAGAGCTCAAGACTGCTTACCGGGAGAGCGGAGTACCCAACTTCTGGATCATGGTTGGCTATCTTCCGTATACCCGTTTCCATTCCAAGTTGCTAGCCATGCGATTGAAGGCTTTGGACGAGGGCATTTCTCCAACTCCTTACAAGGCGTAGATGTTGTGGTTAATATTTTGGGGTTTGTCATCTAATGTAAAGCTCTTGGGCAAGAAATGCATTCATTTGAACTTCAGACTCCATCGCTCGTGTAACTTGTCTTAACGATTTTTTCCTGTTCTTCTTTTATGATATCAGTTTATAATTCTGGTAACATGTTCCGTCGTCCTCGTTAGAAAAATTTCAAACTACAGCTTTTACAATATGAGATAGGTTATTGGATGTAGTAGGAGTTAACACTTTATATTTTTAGAAAAACGAGAAGCTACGGACATATCTATAGATTTAAATTCAAACAATTCGAAGATTGGTTTACTGCGCCTTGACAGGATTGTTCCAGTCAGCAAAGCCGAGATCGACACCCCACAGAGGGTATTAATGCGTTTAGCCTTGCCTTTGGCAGCCAGACCGTCAAGCACATCCAGGTCCTCCTTGGAACGGAATGACTTCCTTGTTACTGGAGATGCGCTTCTCGCTAACGGACTTAGGAAGCACAACGACACCCTTGTTGACATGGTAGCTGACGAGGATCGTGGCAGCCGAGACGCCATATTTCTCGGCGATCTGCTGGCTGTTGCGCGATATATGCAGGGATACGAGAGAAGAAGGTGTCGATGTTATCGACGAATACCTTTGTGGACTCCATGGAATTTGTGGGACGATTACTGAATGACTTGATGGATATACCCCCCAACTGGCAGGTCATTTCATCCTCTATTCATACTACGCTTGTCTCCGATATCTCTTGTTCTCTCCGATATTTCCTATCCTCTCCGATATCTCCTATCCTTTGTACATTAAGTCCTTCCTTATTTCCATTAGCAAAAAACTTTTTCTTCAACACTGGCTTTCCGGATGGGACATAAGCGGAGCCTCTGGCAAACTTAGTAGACGTCAACCCATAATACCATAATTCAATCTTACCGGTGGAGCCAACAGAAGAATGCGCTTCGAGCAGAATGCCGAGCTTGTCGCAGTACTCTTTAAGTCGTGCTGATTAAGGAAGGGATGCAATTCAACTTGGTTCACGGCAGGTACTACCGTCCACTTTTTGCGAAGCTCCTCCAGATAAGGGATCGCCCAGTTGGCAACACCGATCGCCTTAACTTTGCCCGACTTGCAAACCTCTTCCATCTGGCGCCAGGTCTCACTCTGGTCCCATGATCTGTCGTCGGAACGAGTACCGTCCGGGTTGACGGGCAAGAGCTCGCTCGTCTCGTTCTTTAGGCAAATTAGCTTTGTAGGGCTTGAGTGAAGAGTAATAGGTCACTTACCGGAACCAATAACCCAAACGCGAACTCTAACCCGTCGGCGTACCCTTGCCCTGATTGTTTACTTCTGTCCCCCCCGGAACCACGCGTTGTTGTGTTGACTTGCTCATCTTTCAACGCCGAATCCTTATTACCATCACCCGCCGCGCTTTTACCTACACAAATATAAATAATAATACTTTAACTTCGTCTCGTACATAATTACTTGCTAATCTTGTGTATCAAGCTTAATTGACGATGGCAACTATGGACCAAGCCGAAGTGATAATAGAAGACTCGAAATACTGCCGAAAGTGCGCGTCTTGCCGCTCGTGGATTCGTTGTGACACTCTCCAGGCTCTCCAGCAAATGTTTTTCGGTTTCGATGGTAAACGCCTTAAGAGTTGCAAAAGATGTCGCGACAATATAAGTTCGTCGTCGACGAGTTTGTCATGTTCGCTACTAACTAGTTTTTCTAGCGAGGCGGAAAAAAGCAAACCAAAAATCCGAAGCGCACTGAGTTTGACCTAGATGAGTCCTACGAGAATTATGAAGACTTTTTTGAAGCAGTGTCTTTGTTTATGGAGCTGCATGACAACCATAGGTTTGAAGCTGCTGGGCAACCTCTGAGGATGAAGGTGACACTCACGTCGACCGTTCTAATCGAGAACGATATCTGCACGGCGACCTGTACACAAAGTGGAGACCAGAAAGTGCAGAGGCGAGCTCTCTGATTCTCCGGAATGACATATTTGACTACTCAGGATATTTCTTTCACTTGCGACGGACCAACGACAGGCCCGACGGAGCAAGATCCAATTTCACCTGCTCGCGCTCCATTGAACGCAATACTGAGCGCGATTTTCAACGCATTCGGCGCTATACAGGTATAGGTGTTGAATTTCCATTTGACGGATTTTGATGGTGTGGTATACGTCTAACTGTGGAATTCTTTGAATGCCACGGTGAGCTTCATATAAGTTTTTCGATGGCCAACGAGTCAGCGACCATAATTTACGAGCACAATGGCCATACTGAAGCGCCAAAGTTCCATATGACCGCAGAGGTGGAAAGCTACATTAACTATGATTGAGTGTATTTGCGCAGACGGAACTATTCTTCCACCGCTTGGGATATTCAAAGGGAAGAACGTTCTTCAGAATTGGATCTCGAACGAAGTCCTTGATAAATCGTTCTTTTCGGCGAATACAAAGGGTTGGACGAGTGATCTTCATGGGTTGGAGTGGTTAAAACGTGTCTTCGAGCCTGCGACACGAGCAAAAGCGAACGGTCAACAACGCCTCCTCATCTGCGATGGTCACGATAGCCATATTAGTGGAAGCTTTATAGCTCACTGCCTTCAAAATCGAATTACGCTTCTTATCCTTCCACCTCATACATCGCATTTACTCCAGCCGCTTGATGTTGCAATATTCGGTCCATTGAAGAAGCGATTGACCGCTGCGCTCTCGCACCTCAACCAAGCACAGCTCGTACGAATACAAAAGATTGAATGGATGGAGGCATATATTCAAGCTCGATCGGAGGCTTGTACGCAACAAAATATTGAATCAGCATGGCGTGGGGCTGGTCTTTTTCCATTTAATCCACAGCGAGCACTTCGTACGATGGTTTGGGACACAACCCCGGAGCTAGAAAGACCCAGAACACCAACAGAATTTGATATATTTGATCAAGTTTTTGTAAATAGCTCACCTCCGGATGCTACAAGCTTACGGTCAGCAAATGAGCTCCTCAATTCAACAATTAATAGTGATGCAATTCCAACAACTCCGGTCCGCCGATATATCCGAAAGTTGACAGCCGGGGCTGAGCAACTTCAAGCACGGAGTATTGTCCACCAACACGATGCTAACAACTTGCGCTCTATCATAAAGAAGCGTACGAACCGTACAAAGAGAAAGACAGTGGTTTTAAACGGTCAATTCCATGTTTCTACACAAGAGTTGTGCGATGCAGTGGCAGGTGCCGAAAAAGATACCAAAACACGTGCAAGGAAAAGGAGAAAAGAGAAGGGCAAGGGTATTTCGTACGAGACTGAGAGTGAGGGGGATATTGAAGAAGGAACCCAGGATGAATTTGAGAGCGATACAGAGGATTGTATTATAGTTTATGTGGAGTAATATGAGTTTTTGAGAGAGAGTTCTCGGCAAATACAGCATTTACGCCATTATGCCACTTACGCCACGACTTACGTTAAGGAATCCGGACCTTGTCTAACTTTCTGTACTAATTAGGACTAGTCTACTTTCAGCATAGTACTGAAGTTTGTTGTTGTATGACGATACGGGCGGTACGGGCGGTACCATATGGTTAGCATCAAGGGGTCTTGTATTACCAGGGTTAGGAAAAACTCCTTACCGATTGTACCTAAATAAGACGGTGTCCGCGAACCGTTACCGTTGCTTGTCCCGGTAGATATCCGTGTAGTCATTTGAAGACGTCGCGGTCGCCGTTGTCCGTTGTAAGGTGAACTTACAAGCGAGAGCAAACCAGAAATATCGAGCGTCGGCCGGGATTGGAGCGAGGTGGCCGTTCCGAGACCGGGTGTTGTGTGTAAGACTAATGCGGGGAAATCCGGCTTCTGGCTACCACGGCAATATACCGTCCCAAGACACCGCTGCCCGTGTTGCCGCGTTGCCGCGTTGGGAAAGAATCGTGTCTGGGGGCAAATCGAAATTTGCCCACACCCGTAAGAGTGGCGCACGATGACACTTGACGATAATCGTATTTCGGAAATGTCAATCGGATACCAGACGAAATCTTTTCGTAAAATAGGCCAAATCCCGTTGAAAGCAATAGAGTTTTCACCAAGTCGGACAAAGTTTTCATATTTGATTGATGTCAATTATGCATACTTCTACAATTTCGAATGGCTTTTATTGAGCTGCTGAGATTTGCGGCGCTGAGTACCCCTGACACAAATTATCACGAATGACGTTACGGGGTCAAGTTGGGCGTTTCAGCACAATGCGAGAGCATGTCCATATGGCGAAGCAATCTGTGATTGGGCCATATCCTGTAAAGACTACGGTGAGTCCGCAAAGAATTTAATACCGAGCTAGGGTTCACTATTGAAAATATAGAATCGACAAAGAAAAAGAAGGCAAAAACAAGAAAAAGCCGGCGCGGAGAAATTTAAATACACGAGAGAAATTCTAAGCAACTGAAACAAACTATAAAGCAACTCTTCAAACTCTAAACTAATAAAGCAACGCTAATCGTCATCCCTAAAGCAACTCTAAACGTCAGCCCTAGACCCAAGTCCACTCTTTTGACATATCCGGGTGGATCGACTAAGTTCTAACGGCAAATTGTTAGGGATCGGCACGGATACACGGATATGGATATATCCATGGATATCCGTCGTGGATATGGATATGGATAGAGATATGTGGATATGCATACGGATATGGATAAGCCAATTCTGATTAGTCATATCCATGGATATCCACGGATACTAGTCACTAATAGCAATCACCGGCTCCTGAGGGCCTCGTACCAGGATTAATGCTCCACCGGTGTCTTCGCCGCGTCGGCTACGTAAGAATAATAATCCGTAATGCCATCCGTCCAGATTGAGTGGATTATCGTCTCGTAAGACGAATAGTCTGTAGGACGGTACAATATCGAGCAGACTATCTCCACATGAGATGTGACAAGTGAAGAAATAATTCTTATTGAAGATTGGCCACAATCCTGACGACTATCTATAGTATCCATTAATTCATGAGCTTTTGTAATGTTGGACCCTGACTGGGCACCGAGGTAACTTTCGTTTTATCCGAGGCGACTCAGATCTTTCTTGTTCGGAGTATAGGACTAGTGGGGATTTTCACTTTTGCACTTTTGCTCAACCAAATCCGGTCATATTGTAATGGACACACGGGAGGCACTGAGGTGGGTACAATTGTCGTATTTTTGTTGCATGTCTTGCTTTCGTATTCGTGTAGCTGATCTGGCCGGCAGGACATAAATTGAGGGGTCTATCCTCAACTTAGCTGGTCTCTCTGGTTAAGTAGCTAGGAGATCTTTTCTTACAATAACAATTGTTGCTTCCTTCCAGCTGTCCAGTTTAGTTTTGTGTTATCCTCGTGCCGAGTCCGTCCGTCATCGAGGTATGAATACGATGGATTCCAATTCTGATTTGCAACATACTCAAGGGCGCACTTCCAGAGCGCCCCGTCTAGACTATTATACCATGAATTTGGGTACTGATAGTGAAGGAGACTCTGACGAAGGTTTACCTTCTCGTTCTCGTCGTCGCCTTGATGAGAGTCAGAGGAGCGCAGTTTCACAGGATATTATAACTCCTGGTGAATCTGCATCGCAAGTCTTTGAAAATGACGTCATTACAGATGCCGCTGTTGCAGATGACGGTGAGAGTTTTCTTTCCAGCTCCCCTATTACCCGAAATAAGCCTATTCCGCCAAAGGCATGGATGTGGGAAGATTTCCATACGGCAGAGCTCGAAACTACATATTTACACAGAGCAACCAAAAAAAAGTCGTCCAGATAGACTCGTAATGTGTACTCACTGTTCTTGGTCTACTACAGATGCAGTACTTCAAGGGTCATCAGGAAATCTGAGCACACACCTTAGATCACAGCACAAGATAGTCAAGCCTGGTACTCCAATTGCTGCGCCTGCCACTAGAGCTACCAGCGATATCACGTCGTTCCTGAGCACTCCTGTTCGCTCAGTTGAAGAGCAACTAGAGGAAAATATCTTGAGTTGGATTGTCCAGCAATCGGAACCATTCACAGCTGTTGAGTCTCCCTATTTCAACGAATGTTCAGAGACCTACCTGGCTTCGAGTTACCTCTCAAATCCGCAAGCACAGTGAAGCGCCGCCTCCTTTCAAAATTTAAAGAGAGTCGAGAGAATCTTAAGCAAGAGCTAAATGCAACCTGTACCACAATTGGCCTATCGCTTGACGTTTGGACCAGCAAGAATCATCTCTCGATCCTAGGTATCGTTGGCCATTGGCTGACGCCTGAATTTATCTATAAGGAACGTGTTCTTGAATTCAAAGAGCTCGAAGGTGCTCACAGTGGGGAGAACATGGCGACAGTGGGCTTATTGGTAGTTGCATTGTTGATGCATTCGTGCTTCGAGGTTGGGGCTGCGTATTTGTTTTTCTAATTACATTCTGTCTCCATCCGGTATTCTTTTGTTGTTGGTCTTAGTTATTGCCCTGCTACGTCGTTCATCTGAAATATTTACGCAGTTTATTATGATCTGAAAGGATTTTCTAAACAAAGACCTCGAGAGTAGTCAATATAGTCGATGGTATTGTACGATCCTATTCTCTCGCTGAAAAAGTTAAAACGGATATCCATGGATATTACGGATATGGATTTGGATAAGCCAAAATATCTGGATACGGATATGGATATGGATATAGATATTTTACCTGGATATGGATACGGATATGGATATGGAAAAATTGGCCTGGATATTATCCATGCCGATCCCTACAGATTGTCCTCCGGAGCAAAGAAGAGAACAAACTCCGAGTCAATATGTCGGGATCCTACGATAAGGAAGAGTAAATGTGTACCGATTGCTAGAAAAACTGCCTAAAAGATATAGTATCGACAAAGAGAAAAGGAAGAAAAGGAAAGAAAAGAGAGAACACAAACGAACGAATACAGTCTCTGCCGGGTAATCCTGACAGGATAAAGATAAGAGATAACAAGATAGTACAACAAGAAAAGACGACACTCTCTACCGGGTAACCACGCCCGTCCCTCACACAATGTCTATTGTTCTGCGTCCATAAATCACGCTATAACCCGGAGCAGTCTGAAAATCCGGTAGCACTGCGCCGCAGTCTGAGTCCATACCGGTGACTCGGTCAGATGATCGCATACATTGCATACAACATATCTCCATTCCACGCTCTTAGAAGATGGCAACAGCATTTGGCGCTGACGACACCCCGCCGACGGCATTAAATGGCACACTGGCAAGAAAGAATGAGAATCGGTTGAGCCTATGGCATAGCTCCGCCAGCGGGTCGAGATTGAACATTTCTCCTATGGGGACTCTAAGGTGCTATGTTAGCTCATCGCATCGCTTTCAGTATTCAAGCACAGAATACATGCCCCCACCCCGCAAGGAGGTAATGATGATGTCGAAACGACTGCTTCTGCGGCGGAAACACTTCCCAGCTGACCGCGTCACTAGCAACCGCCGTGAAATGCGAATTCCAGAGCCATCGCAAGAATTCTTCTGACTGCTCCAATCCCGCATGCTGTGGTGTGCTGCTCCGCTTATATGCCGCCCGCTGCTCGGCAGACATTCCCGTCCATTCCTCGATAAGGCCGATCCTCACAAATAATATGTCTCCCGGTTTACTCTCGACGTTGTAGTATTTCATGACCTCGAGGATATGTTGGAGAGGAATTGTGTGTAAGGAGAAACAAGAGTACCTGATTCCCCTAACATTCGCCCAAGCGGCGTAATCTACAAGAATTCCGCGTCCCACTATGCCTTTCTTGGCCCAGTGATGGATGCCGATTCGATCAGTTTCCTTCACTTCCTCCCGTGTGGTGCCACCCAACCAGACACAATCGTCACCCCCTGGCGATGGCATAGCATCCTCTACCTTGAGAGAAAGCGACACTGGCTGGGAATGATGCCGAAACCCGTCCCACTGAGAAGACTGTTGAGGATTGAAGTGGTATTCATCATCAAAGGCCTCATGTGCGATCTGATTAATTTTCATATTGAATGGGATTCGTCCGAATGGGGGATTGTCGAGCTCATGGAACTCCCAGCCCAGACATACGCGGTCTCCTGTCACAATTTCAGCAGTACAGCTGGCAACGTGTTGCGGAGAAAGTAAATTCAACATTCCCAGTCCTTCCTCTGGAGATCCCGGGGAACCCCACACCCAATAACGGGCCTTATTTGGGAGTCTGTCATAGTCAGGGAGATCGTCAAACGATTTCGGTGGCGTGTTAACAGAGACCATGGCCTGTTTGATTGCAACATGAAAGCGAGTTGGGCTCACAGCATCTGGCCGCGTTTAAGAATACAAACGGGGTCTGCGACTCGGATTGGAGGGGATTGCGCAGGAAAGCCCGCCAGAGGACGGTCGGGCGCGGCCCGGATACTCCATAAAGCCTATCTCGTTCGAAGTAATGCACGCCGCACCGTTGTCGTGTAAAAGCCTTTATTATAAATTACTAGAGTCGCGCTACGCGGTTGTAAACTCTCCCCAATTTATTTTCTTTTAAATGCGTATATTTCGTGTCTGATCCGGGTCACGTGCGGATTCAAATGGGAGCTTCATTGACACCTAAATGGAGGTAAAATGGAGCTCCATTTAAAGCGCCCTCTGACCCGGATCTAAATGGGACCTCCATTAGAAGGAAATAATGGCCTCACCCTAAATGAAAGCGGCGGGTTGGCCATGGGCGCCGACAGATGTGACTTCAGTATATGCTGCGGCGATTATTCTTCATCCTTCGCGTCGAAAACATTACATCAGGCAGAATTGGGACAGCATATATCACCAGAGTGCGTTTGATGCAGTTGAAAACCTCTGGAAAATTATAAGGCCACTCTTGATTTTTCAATCATCAGTGCCTCTAACAGTTCAGATGAGTTCGATGAATTTGCACGTGACCTCGACGTGACAACAACACCGCGTTCTTTTGGTACAATCGGTAAGGAGTTTTTATTACAAGACCCTCAACTTTGTCAGCGTTTGGTACTTGGTCGTACCTCAGCGAGAATATCTCAAATAAACTTTTCACTACGCTGAAAGTAAGCTGATTCCAAACTCTGTGGATAACATGCAGCAACGAGCCTCGGACCAAGCCATATTGATTACTTAGATTATTTTCTTATAACTTATTGTATCATTAAGATGTTTAGACTTATCTTTCCTATATAGTACAGTAAAACCTCGTTATAACGAATTCCAAACTATGTCTGAATCAAACCTTAGAAGTACAATTCAGGATTTTATATAACGAACCCGCGATATAGCGAACTGAAATCGATAGCCGAACCAATTCATTATATCGAGGGTTACTGTATTATTATGTTTTCAATATTTAGTTTTTTTTAGATTGTGTGTCTCGATTTGATAGTACAGGCATAATGAAAGTTGTGTTTTGTGGTTGTGATGACTGACTTTCAAAGAATTTGAATCAAAAACTTGACTTTATTCCCCGACAAACACTAAAGCTGCAATCAACAACACCACACAAGCTATTTAAATCAACAAAAAACCAAAAAAAGACAATGGAAAATGGAAAATGGAAAATGAAAAAAAAGAAAAAGAGAAAAAGACAAAAGAGAAAAAAAGAAAAAAATAAGACAAAAAAATAAATAACGACATATAAACACATTAAAGATCGCAACTGGAAGCAAAATAATAACTATCCGATAAAGTGCAACAGCGACCCAATTCTAATCGGCGTATCAACATCTGCAGTCGGCCCGCTCACTTGTCTACTTCATATCTGGCCTAATGCCGTCATGGTAATTTTGACTCCGCTACGGTACTCACTGATTCGGATCTCCATTTAACGAGTTTCAGATGACGGATTGTGTTGATTCTGAGGTCGCATATAATAGTAGGTCTTCGGGGCTTTTCTCATTGTGTGATTGACCTCCGATTGAGACCTGCCCAAAGTCTCTTCATAGGGTCTCTTAAAGTGCGCAATAAAGGAGGCGGCATTCGGGATGAAGCGACAGATATCCCGTTGCATCCTTGGATTCGATGCGCATTGGTCCCCAACTGCCCAGCGCAGGATCCCCAGCAGCTCCATCGACTCTTCATCATTCTCTTCCACGGTCTCGGGATTTTCGGATGGCAGGAGCTGGAAAGATTCCAGCTCCTCTGCATATGTTGGTGGCACAGCTCCAGCTCGATTGTCAGCACCATTGGTTACTTCGGTACCCGACCTGATATTCTCAACGTCAACGGGATCAGATACATTGAACCTCAGAAGCGGCAAAGTTTCCTGAAACAAATCTGGTCTGAATGAGGGTGGCGGCCGCACAATATATTTACCATCAGCATTCAAGGAGCAATAAAATGATACGAGATGCTTGCATATATACCGTGCATTCAAAATGAACGACGGACAACTGCACACCCATTTGCCTTGGTCCGCATGGTACACCTCATCGCGATCAGATATGACGCTAGAGTCAACTGCAGAGGCGCACACTCGCCATAAATGCACAAAGTCATGGTATGCGCTAGGCTTTTTGCGACCAGCTTCTACCTGAGTGTGCGAGTGCATCCTAGAACGAACTAAACCGGTACAAATTATGTAAGTGAGCACATCAAGTCTCGGCCTAGTGAAACGCGATGCATAGTCCTTTTTGAGTATTCGCCAATGGCTCTCCAAGCGCATTGTCGTGCGTGAAATAGGAATAGATGCGTCAGACCCTCGTCTTCCAGAGAGAGAGGCAATCTCCCAGCGCGAACCAACATTTCCGAAACTCGGTCGGTACCAATTAGCCCAAAAATAGCGGAACAGTTTTGGTTGATCAATGGACTTGCAGTACTCTAGCATTTCTTTTACGGAGCAGCCATGAATTTCTTCATAGCTCTTAAACTGCAATGTACTGGGTGCGGCTTTCTTATCGTCAACAACCTCAGGTAGCAACGGGTGCCGTAGTAAGTGTCGCTTGATCATACCGCGAAGCGTTTGCGCTTGCTCTGCACTGCATCGTTTATTCTGACCTTTCGATAAGATCCAATCAGACTCGTCGGATAAAAAAAGAAGATACTCTGGGAGAGCTGTCGCGCGTATGGAGTTTCCCACAATGTCTGTTGAATCATTCCCTTTGTCTTTAACTTTGCCCGTGATTTTCTGATCTATCGCACGTAAGCTGTGCCAGAGACATAGGTGATGATTATATGCTGGATTGTTGGGCTTAAAAACAATGCTTGCCGCGGTCACTTCTACAAAGACGTCAATTGAAATCAATGAACTGCAAATATGAAAAATCAAAGCTTGTTACCAGCGAAGTCCTTATCGGTGTGCACGACGTTTGGATTCAAGCCCGCATCTCGCAATGCAGCAAGCCATCCTGTCAACCGAATGCCTCTCTTGCCATCTTCCTTGACATTGCGGGTATCTAAGAAAAGGTAGGAAAGAGGTAGCGAGACCAAGTCGTACTCGGCTAGCACGCAGTAAAGTTCGTATCCGTGTTTATTTGTTCCAAAAGTCGAGTCGATGAAAACCTCTGTCATCTTTCCGCGGTTGTACTTCTCGTAGTTGCTAAAACAGGGGGTGGTAAACGCCAGAGACACTCCAGGTTCTTGAAGTCCTTCGATTAGGTGGTAGCCGTCTTGCTCAGCAATTAGAAGCTGCGCAGACCTAAAGTCATCGGTGTCCCTTTCCCACTGGGTTTTGGTATTAGACAACCAGACATTGTACACCTGCTGTCTTGTTATTGTGTGCAGCTCAGTCTTCTCGAAGCGAGGATCGTCCGCCAACTGAATCAAATTCCAATAGATCTGTCGCGGTGGCAGATGTTTTTGTTCCATGACATAATTGCATATCTCTTCCGTTACGTGGAACCTTGGCGATTCAGTGTGGCCATTATGCTCATAAATTATGATGGCTGACTCATGCATCTTTGAAAACGTGATATGAATCTCACCGCAGCATTCAAAAAAGTCCTTCGGGTCTAAACAGGGCAAGTCGTTAGCCACGTATCGATGTCATTGAAAAGAGCAAAATGCAGTTCGATACCTGTATAGCGACGAATGTTCGACACATGTCTCTCATATTTGCGATCATTGGAGCTGGAGCAAGTCAAATTGAATCGTGGACCGTCCTGCCGTTCATTAACTCGACGCATATGAAAATAATATCCAGTGCAATCATTTCTAAGAAGTCTGGCAGCACGCTTTTGTAGCTCTCGGTCTGCAGTTTGGCTACAGATCCCGACTGAGATGTCATTATCGAGAATAACGGAGGAAGAAAGTGTCGCCTTAATCCTCAGCGATGGACGCGACGCATCAAAAATGTGAGTGTCATGCTGTTCTAGGAAGGAACAAATATCATCAACAAATTCTCCATGGCTCTCGTAGGACCTATCAAGGTCGAAGTCAGTGCGTCTTGTTTGGCCCTTCCCCACACGCTGCAAAACATTAGCGGTGAACGGGTTCTGGTAGGGAATATCAAAAGCTCATCATTGAACTCACATTGGTTCGGCATTTGGTACAACTTTTAAAAGGTTTTCCGTCAATGCCGGTGAATGCCATTTGAAGTTCTCGAAGCGTGTCACAGCGAGTCCATGAGCGACAAGACGCACACTTTCGGCAATATTTCCGGTCTTTAACTGTTATTTGGCTGTTGTCCATTGTACAATTGCTAGGTATTGACGTTAGATATGTAATTGTATCTAGGATGAAGCAAATAGCGTTATAATAGCGTTATCGTGTGCGATGTACAGATATTTGACTGGAATGTTTGCTTTTGCGACGCGTCCGTGTAGTGTAAACAAACAAGGCAAGGGTTATTCAACGTTCAACGACAATTGTTCACGCTAGGCCAAATGCGGAAAGGTAATGAATGTAGAGTTTAATATAAGAATATAGTACAGCCTGGCGTACCATTCTCATATTCCCAGGGCAAGGGTAACGAAAACTCCTTACCGATTGTACCAAAATAATCCAGAATGTGACAACAAGCACCATTACTAGTGATGAGTATAAAGCCTTCGCCAATGATACACCTTTCAGAATTTCTGGAACAGCGCTCGAATGGTGGCTTGAAGAGCGCCAAGGAATAGGGCTGTGTCGGATGCGGATATCCGCCTAATTTGACCGTATCCGCCATCCGTCATCCCTCATCCGTCATCCGCCATTACAAGTTTGGCGGATCTAGGGCTGGACACGAATAAGGATTTTGCTTATTCGTATTCGACTTTTTTAGCAATTCGTTATTCGTATTGGGTTAGGGTGCTGTCCATCAGTATTCGTATTCGATTCGTAATTATTCGTAACTTAACTAGGCGGAAACTTTAAATCGGAGGTTAGTGCAGATTCACGCACAATCTAAAGATGTCGCGTCCGTGACGCGTGAAGTTGGCTGACCCTCGCGCGTCACTGATAGGCATCAGTGACAGGAGCCACATTAGCTATCTAAACAGCCATTACACTTCTTCTAGTCTTCCACTCATACGTCGCATATTGTTTCCACTACACAAACTGACAGCTTTTTCGCCGATAATCTTGAAAACTAACCGATGTCCTCAATTTCTGAAGAAATGGATAATTTCGTTGAGTGTCTCGGCAAGCGGCCGCAGCGCTCTCAAAGAATTGATTATCATCTCCTTAATGATGGCAGTGATGATGAAGCAGTGGCGGAAGACCGCATTGCTAAAAGATCTCGTTCAGATGAAGAGCACAGCACTGTTGAGCCAATTACTCCTGACGACTCAGCAAACCAGCTCAGCCAGCATCAAGATGTTTTAGCAAGCACCTCTCAGCATCGCGAGTCGACCGAAGATGGACCATCTGATGCTTCGAGCCTCTGCGAATCCGAGCCTTCTGCAAAAAGAACACAGAATCAAATTCTATGGGCCCAATTTACTGCCTCGCTTCTTCCAGGAAAGTTGTGGTGGCCGAAGAGGGGTAAGGGGCCAGTTGAAGATCGTCAGATACAGTGCAATCGGTGTAACTGGAAGACAACCGATTCCTCAAGAGCAACGTCAACCTCGAACATGATCGCCCATCTTGCAAAACATGGGATCTTTCCAAGTGACCATCAAAGTGACCGAGAGGATGCCCAGACAAGCGCAAAACAACGATCAATTGCCAGTTTTTTTCAGAAGAAGGCGGACAACAACAGAGCACGCCTCTTGGAGCAAAATTTAACGCGGTGGATAGTCACTGCAAACATGGCATTTGACGCTATAGAATCGCCTGACTTCCAGCGAATATTTCAAGATCTGACCATCTCTCTTCCCTTCACATCTCGGAAGACATTATCACGTCGGATTGAGGAGGAATTCGAGTCCCGCAGAGCACAATTGATTCACGGGTTGGATCGCACCTGCCAAACAATTTCAATCTCTCTAGACGTCTGGACTAGCAGAAACTCCAAATCCATTTTGGGGGTTATTGGTCACTGGTTGACGATTGACTTCCAGTACCAAGAGCGAGTCCTTGAGTTTGCTGAAATCAGTGGCGTGCATAGTGGAGAGAATATAGCAGAGATGCTCTACCAGTCTTTAGAGGAGCTCCAGATCGATCAGAAGCTGCTTGCTATCACAGCAGACAACGCTTCTAACAATGAAAGTTTGATGTCAGAATTGTATTACAATCTGGCGTCAAGGCTTCACGATACAAATTCCTCTGCAGGCGACCCAGCACCAATGCGCTTTCAAGGAGGTGACAGTTATATCCGCTGCACGGCTCACGTGCTAAATCTAATTGTTAATGACATACTGTCCGCGTTGGATGCCGGTGATCACAAAAGCGCAATGGCAGCTTGCGATCTTATTCAGGCAAATAAAGAAATCGGCACGCAATCTGCGTTGGCTCGACTACGTATCATGGCCTTGTGGATCGCAAGAACACCACAACGGAAGCAGCAGTGGAAGCTGATCTGTCAAGCCAACAGGCTGAAGGATAGCTTCATTGAATACGACGTCGACACGCGGTGGAATTCGACCCATAGGATGCTCCGAGATGCACTGAATGCGAAACAACAGATCAAAAAATGGATAGAGAGTCAAAGCTATCTTCCAGGATTCAGTTCCGAGGATTGGAATCGACTAGAGCAAATTGACAGCATACTGCGTAAGTTTGAAGAATTCACTCTTACCGTTTCGAAGCGCCAGCCACAGCTTAGCTTGGCGCTTCCTATATATTACGAGCTACACGACCTGCTCCATGATGCAACGTACAGAGAAGGAGAATTTACAAGTGTTGACCTAGATATCGCCCAAGCCGCAGCTGCGGGTCTGAGAAAATATCAGAAATACTATAATTACATGGATGGGCAGGACGCATATTATATTGCCCTTATTCTAGATCCTCGGTTTAAGACGCTATTGCTAGAGAAAGAATTAGGCGACGCCGCCCCAACGGTGATCAGGCACTTGAAGGACTTACTGAACCAGCAGTATTCCGTAGCCAGTGAGCATTCACATACTGCCAATGAAAACGAAGTAGTTCAGGGAAAGAGTATCGAAGCTCGACTGCTTGAGAAGTTGCAGGGTGGCAGGCGCTCAGTGACAGACATCGACCGTTACTTCGAGGCGGGCGTCGTAACTATCGATCAGTGGCCTACAAATGATAACAGCTGGTTGCTCTCTTGGTGGCGGACCCATCGCGATGAATATCCACGTATGGCAGCAGCCGCCAGAGACTATCTAGCAATACCTGCGTCGAGCGTGGCAGTGGAGAGACTATTCAATAGTGGGAGGGATAGGCTCGGAGTGAGGCGGAACTCGCTGAGTGCGGAGACGATGAGGCGTCTTGTGTTGCTGCGGGACATGTACATTAGGGATTAGGGTTAGGAATTTTACCATTAGTTACGAATAATCGACTTTTTATTCGTACGATTATTACTAAGCAATCAACTTTGAATTATTCGTATTCGACTTACGAATATTCGTACGAATATTCGTAAAATCGTTATTCGTGTCCAGCCCTAGGCGGATCCTCATCCGCAGTCTTGTCGAATAAATCCGCCTTCGTATCCGCCTTGATCGAATAAATCTACTAATGATTACACTAGCCTAAGTAGGTTAGAAATTTGGCGCCAAACTTTATTCGTAAACTAAAATATCACCGGTTGTCGTTAATACATAAAAGTGTCAGGATTACATAGACAATGTACTTGCCAACACACTCGTGCCGGCATCGACGATCGCATCTGGTTGTGTGTATGATCCTTTGTTGTGTCTTCTTTCATTTATTTCATTTGTTTTCATTTCTTTCTTGTAATGCAGATAGTAATTTTAACTGAGTTAAAGCCGCACAATCTTTAAGTACCTACGGTGCTTACCGGAGTCCTAACAATTGCGAGGAATTTAATCCAATTTTCCAAATCTCGAATACGAACCTTGAAATTCCATAGATAGCTCATTCGGACATGCGGAACTCTAAGCGTTACGAGAACATACACTTCTCTGTTACATTACTGTGAACATTCGACCTGACCTTAAAAAGTCGATATCGATTTTTCCTAATTAGGAAATTATCTGCCTTATCCGCCGGCGGATGGCGGATACGGCGGATATTTATTCGAGGCGGATAAGTAAGCGGATAGAATCCTACCGATACCTTAATTTTGGTGCAAATCATGTCAAATCGCTCGTTTGCTCGAAGCATGTGCTGCAACAGCGGCTTTATCCGGCAACTGGACGTGGCAGGCGCACGTGACTAAATATTGCCGTTACCTTATCGATCACTTACATACCCATGCACTTACAAAATGCAAAATGAGCCCAACCATGGCCCTTATAATACCACAAGTCAATTCAAGCCACTTTAGCAGCCTGTAAGTGCGAGCAAATCTGAGCTTCATGAATTTTCTTTGTGGACGCATCCAGTTCTGACATCCACCAAAATTGAAAGTGATAACTAAAGAGAAGTTATTATTCATTACTTAAGCTATATCTGCCTTCCTGAAACTGCTATTCATCTATCCATAAATGACAAATTCTATAGAGATATGAAGAGCTTTTTTTTAGGATGTCGCAGCGCAGATTTGTGGCCTAGGGTTTGGGTTGGAAGTTACTACATGGAGATTCTTGGTTGACTGCCAGAGTTCAAAGTCCGAATTCGCGTGAACGACGCGTCAGCTCTCCATGAAATTTCTAGATAGACGGGAACTATTGTACAATTTTATTTGTGATGGACCTACGCGAAAAAGCGATACCGAACCGAATATAAAGACGTTTAGATCTTAGAGGATATTAAATACCCTTGGGTCTTTGATTCGCTGCTTACTTGATTTTGAGTTGGCGATTGAAAATATTACCCTAGCCTGAGACTTGTAACCGAATATCAGCACATAGTCACTGTGGCGCGTTTAGTACCCCGCATTAAGCAGTCACATGACTTATCTCTTCTTGCATCGGGGTATGCTGGTGGGTCTTCCTTGTTCGTGTCCTACTCTTCTCCGGCTACACCTACAGGGAGATCTGCCAAAATGCCGTCATCGGGTAGAAGCAACTACAGTATACACGTCACAGCAACCGCCAGGAAGAAGGGAATCCGCAGTTCTGTCGCCTGTACGCGATGTAACGCAGCCAAATCCAAGTGCGATGTATCGTCTGGTGGATCGCCGTGCTCTCGATGCAAAAAGCGGAACTACCCCGATTGCACACCGATTCAGTCTCGTCGCGGAACATATGAACGCAAGCCTAGTCGTCGTCGGCGAGCACTTGACGTCTTGAATGCTACTCGAAGTGTGGTGGACTCGCAAGTTGAGTTGCCGTCCACTCCCGATGTTGCGAAATCGTCTACCTCTCTGACGGTGTCAAATACAGCTGCTTCGCCAGCTGATACTGATGATACTGCAGCTGAGTGGTCGCTCTCGAAGTTGTCGTTGCCCTCGTCAGCTTCATCTTCATTACCCACGATGACAGCAACATCAGATGCGCTCCCGAAAGAGAGACAGCCTGCAGAACTGAGCCTTATCGAGCTTACCGAACAGCTTGAGGGTTGGGGTGACATTGTCAATCTCGTCGATCGGTCGCCCCGCGAAATAATGTCCTTGGTCCAGCAATCCTCGAAGTTTGCCGAAGATAGTTCCGGTCCCAGTGCTAATGACTCTAGTGGTGGGTGTGGCACGGTTAAGAGCATACTTAATCGAGCCATG
Source organism: Lipomyces starkeyi (assembly GCA_018804115.1). Lineage (NCBI taxonomy): Eukaryota > Fungi > Ascomycota > Lipomycetes > Lipomycetales > Lipomycetaceae > Lipomyces > Lipomyces starkeyi. The sequence continues at coordinate 656,736 of JAGJTG010000014.1, forward strand.
CAATCGTGCGACGCACAACAGAGCAAGGAGTGGTCATTATACTTTAGAAGCTTTTTTGACAATGTCGCGGCGACGGCTAGCAAGCGCACAATTCTCTACTTTGGCGAGTCGTTTCCAGTTAGTTGGCTGTTGTGTCATCTGCAGAAAATCAAAGGACAAATCCGGATTGAGCGTCCACGGATTACAGAAGTGTATGTGCCGCCTGGAAAACACCCACCGGACATGACAGAAGCCAAAATCGCATACCTAATGTCTCAGAGCTGCTTTGTAAAACCACACCCTGAGATCGTCGACCGGCTGATTGCAACGTACTTCCAGACTGTGCACAATGTGTACCCGATAATCAATCGGGGTGACTTTATGAAGCTATACAGAGCAGACCGGATTCCGTGGCTTCTGTTTCACTCGATATTGTTTGCTGCAGCATCTCATTGTCCGATAAGTCTACTCTGCCAAGAGGGCCTCAACAGCACGCGACGAGAGGCACGGATGAATTTCTACCGCCGTGCGAAGTCTTTATTTGATCTGTCGTACGAAAAAAACAAAATTGCGTTGATCCAGAGCGCTCTGTTGCTATCATTCTGGGGCGGCTCACCTGACGATTACTGGAATTCGATCTCTTGGATTAACATGGCCGTGAACATTGGTGAGTCCCTAGGAATGCATCGTTCGATGAGTTCCCTTGATATTGCAGACGATGAACGTGCGCTGTGGCGAAGAATATGGTGGTGTCTGGTTGCGAGGGATAGTTTTTGCGCGTCATTGCAAGGCAAACCGCTACGTATCAATCTGTCACAATGCGACGTCGAACCCCTTGAATTGGCGGATTTTGACTCCGACTGCGATCCACCAGGGACAGACACATGGGGTACACGTCGGATCGAGCACGGTCTGTACGTGATTGAGAACAGCAAGCTTAGCCTGATACTGCGAGAAATCGTTCAGGCACGCGACACACGTTGCGTCGACACAGACTTTGTGCTACAAATGCATAAGGGGCTTCAGAACTGGCTGCATCGAATGCCAGATGAATTAAGGGTGCATCTAGTGTCACCTGAGTCGCCGTTGTATGTTCTCTGTGCCGCATTGTCACTAGTATATAACCATCATCTCATCTACCTTCACCAAACTGCACCACCCGAATGTGAGATCTCGTTATCGGTGGCGCAGGAGGCTGTGTCAAACATTGCCGAGTTCGGCAGCACGCTCGTCACGTTGTCAGTTATTTCTTTTATTCCTCAAGACTCGCTGGCGAGTTTCTTCATGGCAATAGTAATGTTGTTTACCCAAATGCAGGGCCAGAAGTCAGAGGAGCGCATGCGACTCCTTAGAATGCAGCTGAAAGTTTGTGAGATGATTGTGCATCAATCACAGGACCATTGGGATCATGCCGATTGGATTTTGGTGATAAGTGAGAGCTTGAGGCAGAAACTCGACTTTGGATGTAGCAATGGCGACCACAGCGAGCTGCCCACAAGGAGGCTGACAGTTAGTGACTGTGGAGCCGACGACAAAATAAACAATTCTAGCGAGCCAGATATAGGGTCGAAAATATCAGCAAATGATGTGGATATTGATGAGCTAGTGCGAAGTCTCGACATACAGAATATTTTCGCTATGTCTTCCGAGGGGGCCCAAGGCTTGGAACGCTTCCGTTTATTTTCATCATTGGAGGGTTAGTACCGTTGGTGGTCGTAAGTGGCAGAGTTGATGAACCGTGTTATTGCACATGGAGTGGAATGTTTAGTCTTCGTATTTGTGGATGTATCTGCCTTCCCATAAAATTCTACAATCATTTGGTTTTGATGGATGTCTTCCAACTGACTTTTCGAAACTACTGAGGATATTAGTCCGCACCTGTACACAGTTTGACAAAGGCGCAAAATCCATCACAGTACTTAAGGTTCAGGGTTGTCCATAAAATAGCAAAACATTTAAGTACATCAGTTTCATACTCATTGATTAAGAACTATGCATCAAATAATAACCCAGACTTAAGAGCATCAAAATTGTCAAATATAAACCGCGCTCATCTTCTGTACGTCGATTGAGTATGTCTAACCAAACAGACCAAGCTGCTCTGCCAGAATCTGATATTTTTGAATTGACGGCTTCAGAAGGTCCACATTATCATTTCCAAGTGTCTCCGCCAACGATTCACGAAACCCGTTACACTTATGGCAAAGATGACAACGTCTGGCTTAATCTCTTTGCAGTCATTGAAATGACAGAATCCGTCGTGAAATGGTCAATCTCGCCTTGTTGAACTTTTATGTCGCCATTTATAATGTGCTCACACGGGAATCGAAGTAATAGCCGCCATTTCGCTCTGCCGACAAGAACACATGTCCTGCGCCGTCGGACCCAAAGGTGGTCCTAAACCCCGCCTTCTCAAGGCCATCAATAATATCTTTGTCCATCTCTGCGATGACTGGAATAATGTGCTTCATATTTGCCTTGACTACCGCCTTTGGTAAAGTCTCGACAACCTCGACAACCTCGTCAGCCCAGTCGATGGGTGGTCCATTATCCTGGAAAAGTCCCTTATTCAAATATTCGATACCGTTCGCAAGCGACATTATAAACGTTGCCGACCGCTGTAGCAAGACAACCTCAGCGCCATTGTTGTATAAATCGAACGCGATGTCATGCCCAGACGAGCCTGTCCCAACGACAAGCGCCTTATTTCCTTTGTATTCTGCCCCTGATTTGTGTTGAAACGCGTGAACAATAGACTTCTCGAAGACATCTTGTGGAAAAAGGAATTAGCCAATGATCGTTGTAATAGCAAACATGTGTGTTGTGGTGAAAAGTTTTTTCTTTGGTGCAAGTGGTGCAAGGGCCACTCCTCAATTATAAAAGTAGTTGGCAAGAGACTGTAGCAATAATATAATATATAGCGCGTTTTACAACACATCTTGACCAGGCATCGGTTGAGGAAACTTTGGCTTTCATCCTCCGAGTCCAGTCACCATGACGATCTGTGTAACCTTGAACGGGTGAGGAGTACTTCCATTACGCATCACTGTCACAGACCACGTCTTCATCAGTTCATCATGCTTGGTGCTCGAAGGATTGACATAGGAGCAAGTCCACACATTAAGCGCAACTGCGCGAACATAGAGCTCAAGCCAGTCACCAAGCATTCCAGCGTACAAATAGCGCGGGAAAATACCGGGAAATGGAAGGTAAGGTTGTTGTGCACCCCATAGCGTGTCGTGCAGAGTAAGTGAAGCATAGCGCGAACGCCAGTTGTCACCAAGCCGGGCGTTGCGATCGACCAGTAGCGTTTTGATGCCGTACGCTTTCAAGCGGACCGCGGTGTCAATACCATTATGTCCAGCTCCAACAATGAGCACAGAAGGGTCAGGATTGTCTATCTCAGGCTGCGCAGTTGATCGTACGTGAGTTCGGAATTGTGCGCACCCTTGACTCGTTGTTCAAACACCTATTCGACTTGACCATGCACTCCTGCGATGCCTGTCTTGAGGACATACGCCTTATAATTACCGTCCTCGGTCTTGACAATTCGTGCGTGACCAAATGCTGGACCTATATCTGTGACAAAGTCGAATCGCGACTCAATAAAGGAATGGCCCTCAAATGGCCTATTGCCAGCTGGCGACGGAGCTGTCAGTTTCGCGTCCTTAGCATGACAATGGGTAGACGATCACGAGCAGCCTGAAGAATATTAATTCCGGCAATGCCGCGATAATCGTTAGTGAGGCGATAATATCACGCCAATAGCCCTCTACACAGTTCGGCGAACCCTTCTGCTTGCATGCGGTGACAGCTCTGTTAAACGCTGAAACCCAGTCCTCAACAATTGTGAGCATAGTTGCGGGATCATCGAGCTCATCCGGTGTGAGCAAGTCCTTGGGAATTGTTGCGAGAGTGAGAAAGTCTCGTATTCATACGAATAAAGTTCAAGTACCGATAGTTCCTGTCCCAAGCATCCTAGTGTCCAGCCAGAGTCGTATCACAACCACCGTTGCAACAGGGTGCATTCAATCTGTATGTAATTTCTGGTACCTGGAGGAAAAGCCACTAGGCCAGAAGATAATATCATTCTTCAAATTGCGGCTTGAATTTCGCATTGAACAATGAAGGTCGGGTAACAGGAGCTTGATCGACCTAGAAGCTGGCTGGTGCGGGGAGCTGGAACGCTATGACACCGGATAAAAACAAAATGTTTACCGTTTCGAGTCCTAGCATTCAAATAATCAACTTATCTGTCCCACCATACACTTTTTCTTGCAAAGTCCCCGTTCAGGGTGAAACAAGCGGAACGGCTATGCAAGTAGCTAAGTTGGTTAGTCCCGCTCTGTAGCGGCAATATAAAGTTCGCGCTATATTGCCGGCTGGGCCCAGACCACCCGCATCCAAGTGCGGGGTAGGAAATTATGAGGCTATTGACTCCGCATTCTGGGCCGAACGAATTTCGATCTTGCGGATTCTAGACGTGGGGCAGCTCACTTCAAGAGACTTTCACTTTCTGCTCTTTTGTTGCTGTAATCCCCTCGAAGAATGCTGATAGTTGCAAAAATCTCAGTATATATAAGTGACGTGGCAGCCCTCTTTATTGTTGTGATTCGCGAAATCTCATGTTAAGCCTTACCCCACTATTATAATACAGGAATGTCATCGATGGCACAAGAGACAGTCATTGAGTTTGGGAATTCTAAACCGGAAGCATTGGAAGTGGAAGACCCACGTGACATAAGTTTACATCAGATGAATTCCATCGAAGACAAATTCGGTGGCCTTTATATTTGGATGGTTACATTTTCCGCAGCTGTAGGCGGCTTCTTGTTTGGCTATGATCTGACAGTAATATCCGGCGTCCTTGCTCTTTTGGGTTCAGACCTTGGCCACGAGCTATCTTCGAACGAGCAAGAGCTGGTGACTGCAATGGCCTCCGCTGGTGCATTTGTCGGCGTCGTTATTGCTGGCTTACTTCTTGATAAGTATGGAAGACGCAAAGCTGTTGCATGCGGCGCTATTGTCTTTGCTATTGGCAGTCTCATCCAAGCGGCATCATACTCTATTCCACAAATGACTGTTGGTCGCTTCATTGTCGGCTTGGGCATTGGCCAAGCTTCCATGGTAGCTCCAGTCTACATAGCCGAACTTTCCCCAGCTAAACTTCGAGGACGCATGGTGACGATTGATGCCCTGGCTTTGACCTGCGCACAATGTCTTGGTATTGCATTCAGTATCGGATTTCAGCGTGTTCAACATGGCTGGAGATATAGCGTGGGACTTGGCACGGCTCCTGCATTGCTACTGCTGGGTCTTTGCTTCGTCATTCCCGAGACTCCACGCTTCCTTATTATGAAGGATCAGCTTGATGCCGCTGTCGAGGTTATAGGGAAAATATATCCTAAAGCATCTCGGAAAGAGGTTACGGACAAAGTCAAGCTGATCCAGTTACAGTTACACGAAGACCTTGGTCTTCAGCAGTTGTCTCTCCAGCAGTCTTTCAAGCTGCTTTATAGGGACCGCGCAAATCTGAGAGCTTTAGTTGTCGCGTGCGGCATAGTGGGAATTAATCAATTTGCTGGTACTAATGCGTTTCTGTATTACGCGCCTAAACTCTTTGCCATGGTTGGATTCAACGATGCATTGACTGTCAGTATTGTCGTGAGTGGAACCAATTTCGTCTTTGGATTTATTCCCCTCAAGTATATCGATACGTTCGGCCGCCGACGGTTACTACTCTGGTCAATGTGGGTGCTCCCTGTCTCATTGTGCATCGGTGCCATTGCAATACATCAAATTCCAATTTCCAAAGATCTCGTGGTTAAGGACCAGAAAACCACTTGGGCTGGAGTGTTGGTATTAGTTTGTGTTATATGTTTCATCGCCGGCTTTGCAAGTGGCCTGGGTACTGTTATTTGGCAAGTGAACGAGCTATTTCCGTTGGAAGTTCGATCTTTGGGTGCCATGATGGGTGTCTGCACGTGTTGGGGTAGCAATATTATAGTTTCTTCAACATACCTTTCTATGATGAAGGGAATTACGCCTGCCGGAACGTTCGGGTTCTATTCTGCGCTCATGGGTGTTGCTTATGTTTGCGTCTACTTTTGCTATCCAGAGGTATCCGGAATGACTTTAGAAGACATTAAGGTATTGTTCAAAGACGGATTTGGTGTTAAGGAAAGTGAGAGAATGGCTAAGGAGAGACGAAGAGGGATGAACCTAGAGAATATGAATGCCCTGGAGAAGGGTGCTGCAAACTAACCGTGAGTTATCAGTTGTGCTTCATTCGTGTTAGTGTTGGGATCTGCAGAATATTGTATGTTTGGGTGATTTATGTGCCTCTTGGTTTTAGTTATTATCTGTTCCTGCCAGGGTTAGGATGGGAGCAGTGCGGGAATAAAGGGGGTAGATCTCCGTGATAAAATTATTTTAATTTTTATAGTGCAGCAACAAGTTTCCTTCCTGAGGGCATTCGTAGAGACGAGGTGACTTGTTGGAGAGTGATTACCTTCCCAAATATTGCGCCTGTATATCCTATGTTTTGTATAAGCCATTCGTTCATATGCTAATGCAATTTATATTCAGAATGTCAGTCAAGCCCAGCCTATTTAATTCCGCATTCGTTACATTAAGCGAAAGATAACATGATACTCGAAACGTCTAAATCTAACCAGATGCATGCTACTTTTTATCCTTTAGACATGGTTAAAATTTCATGGTTTTCAAGGTAATATCCAGCTGGACCTGACTGAGGGGGTCGTTGTCGGTTGCTCCCCCCGAGGTAACAGGTTGCAAGTTGAAAGCAATTAATTGCTGTCACAATATGTCAATGGACACTCTCAAACCGTTCCGACTTTGTTGCGGCTATATCCAATACCATTTTCACGCTGCGGCACACACATAGCACTTCTGCGGCACTTATTATCTCGGCTAGCACACAATCACGAAATTTCCGTGCCGGTCTCTGGCGTTACATGTCAACTGCCGGCAACTGAGGGCCGCAACTTGTAATCCCGGTCCACCTACAGGTCCATCGGCTATCTATCATACTTTTTCGCTGATTAGCTGGAATGACAAATCTCTATTCCTGCTTCTGTCGCATTCACCACGTCTTCCATTTACTCGGTTCGATGCGCATATCCGACCTTTAGCTCGGCTGCTCCGGCTGCTCATTCAGATGGGAGTGTGTGGCATCCATTAAATCGCATCTACACTTGTTAACATTTACTCTCACTCAAAATTTCGCAATGTCTCCTCACTCTCTCGACGCAGTGGCTGCTTCTTGTTCCATCGAGGTCCCGGATGGCCTCTCTGGCTACACTTCTGTAAAGGTCTTCTCTGAAAGGGCCAAGGTCGAAGATGGGTTCATGGTCTCGGACTACACCTACGAAAACGCAGTTGTAAAGCGTGTTCCCGGCGGAAAGTACGAAGTCACCCCTACCAAGGTTGACTACCAGTTCAAGCTCGACATGAGAGTTTCCAAGACTGGGTAAGTTGGTATTGCTTGATTCCTCAATGGCCATGCCAATGTATAATCTTTACATAGTCTCATGATGGTTGGTCTCGGCGGTAACAACGGTTCCACTTTGACTGCTACTATCCTCGCGAACCGTTATGGCATCAACTTCCGCACCAAGCAGGGCGTCCAGGAGCCTAACTATTATGGTTCCGTCACGCAGGCTTCGACTCTTAAGCTCGGTGTCGATGAGGATGGCAACGATGTCTACGCTCCTTTCAACGAGGTTCTTCCCATGCTGCATCCCAACGACATCGTCATTGGTGGTTGGGATATCAACTCCGCTAACCTTGCCGACGCCATGGCTCGTTCCAAGGTTCTTGACTACGATCTTCAGCGTCAGATTGCCAAACACATGGCTCAGATCAAGCCTTTGCCATCTATTTATTATCCTGACTTCATCGCTGCGAATCAGTTAGACCGTGCCGATAATTTGATTGATGGCGACTCCAAATGGGACCATGTTCAACGCATCCGTCAGGATATTCAGGACTTCAAGGTCAAGAACGAGCTTGAGAAAGTCATCGTCGTATGGACTGCCAATACTGAACGTTACTCCGAGATCATTCGTGGTGTGAACGACACAGCAGAGAATCTAATCAAGTCAATTCAGATTTCGCATGATGAAGTTGCTCCATCGACCATTTTCGCTGTCGCTTGCATCCTCGATGGTGTTCCTTTTATCAACGGGTCTCCTCAGAATACATTTGTTCCCGGCTGTATCGAACTCGCGGAGAAGAATAAGTCATTCATTGGGGGCGATGATCTCAAGTCTGGCCAGACAAAGCTCAAGTCGGTTCTCGCTCAGTTTCTCGTTGACGCTGGTATCCGTGTTCTTTCGATCGCATCCTATAACCACCTTGGCAACAATGACGGCTACAACTTGTCAGCTCCCAAGCAGTTCCGCTCTAAGGAAATCTCCAAGAAGTCTGTTGTTGATGACATAATAGCATCCAACCACATTCTCTACAACCAGAAGGGCAACACCATAGATCACTGCATCGTCATCAAGTACCTTCCCGCGGTTGGTGATTCCAAGGTCGCGATGGACGAGTACTACTCTGAGCTCATGATGGGTGGCCACAATACGATATCGATTCACAACGTGTGTGAAGACTCTCTCCTTGCGTCGCCATTGATTATTGATTTGACTGTCATTGCGGAATTCTTCTCCCGCGTCACCTACAGGAAGACTGGTTCTGAGGATGAATTTGAGAAGTTTTACCCCGTCTTGTCCGTCCTGTCATACTGGCTCAAGGCTCCGCTTGCTCGTCCTGGTTACGAGCCTGTAAACGGTCTTAACAAGCAGCGTACTGCGCTCGAGAACTTGCTTCGGGCATTTGTCGGACTTGGTCCTCAGAATGAGTTGAAGCTCGAGGAGAGACTTTGGTAGTTTGCAATCTACGTTTCATAGCTCCTAGGTAGAAATAGTTGATGAATGTTCCCGTATTCTTGATTTAGTTGTGGTGAACCAACTAATTTTGAGCAGCTGATTTTGATCTGTATTTGATTTAATAATGGATGTGGATGGTAATATGGCCGTAGGAGTGTTCACGTAAAATTTTCTATTTCGTATTCGCATTGTCGGTTTCGAGCTTTCTGAAATGTCTCGCTTTTCGGGTCAGTCGTCAACTCCTCGGTGCTTTTAGTCGGACTTCAGCATCTCTTCCCTTTCGAGAAGTTGTGCTATCCAAAGCGAGGCGAACAAGCCCAATAGAGGATAGGGAGATACGAGCAAAATGTAACCCAGAAACCCTGACTCTTGGACACACGTGTTGAACATTGTGTTTGTGGGTCAGGGTTGTTTGCTGACTTGTGTGCTGATGAAATTATATCAGCCGCCACAATATTGTTGATGGTGCTCTGGTTTTCACTAATTCTGGGACTTGACACTCATTCTCGGCTATTGGGCGTCTAATATTTTGCTATATCCGGCGTTGTAATACATACAATATACCCATTTGTGGAAATGTGTAGAACACTCCAGCCTACGATCGTAGATTGTGGAATATTCTAGCAATGTGTAACGATGACGCAATTGGGTATTTGTGGAATGCCTAGAAGGTTCCAGAAGACAGCGTCCCAAGTATATATAGAGGTCATAGGAACCTGTAGTTCATAGAGTTTTGTTTGGTGTGCACTTCAATTTAATCATATATTACAACAGGTTATGAGCCCTGTTTGAGCGCAACCATTGGAAAGAACGAAACAGAAGAAACCTCAGGAATGTCAGACGATAGAGACATTCGAGTCTGGAAGCTCGACGGAGTCGAAGACTGGGTGCCGTGGAAGCGGCAGATGACCCTTATCTTGACGGGTAAAGGTTTTTTCGAATTCCTCGAGGGCAGTCCCGCCAAGGAAGAGAAGAGCCCAGAAGAACAACAGAAGGAGGAACGGGAGGAGATGAAAGCCTCCGCGACCATAATGGGGAGCCTGAGCATCAAGGTCCAGGCTCAGATACCTGGAGACAGTCCCACGCCAAAAGAGATATGGGATCGCTTGCTTAAGCTGTACGACCAGAGTACAGCAGGTTTAAGGATGCAGCTCAAAGGAGAGTTAGCGAGTCTGAAGTACTCGGACTTCAAGGACGCAAATGAGTTCGTTCAGAAATTCACCGGCTTAGTGAGTCGTCACGCGTCGACGGGGAAGCCAGTCGATGAGGAAGAACAAGTTAAAGGCAGCCGAACCCCCGTACCGGAAGAGAGTCACGTGCGCTTTGAGGCGATACGATACGATATTCACACATCATACCGCATAATGTATCGCCAGGAATTTTCCTCTGGCGATATCGTGTCCAGCCCTAGAAGCTGATGAGGAACTGGGATTCAAAAGCGTAAATTTTAATTTACATTTCACCCCACCACTAGAGCACTACTCATATGGGCAAGCTCCGTGCGAGAGTGGTCTAGCGCGGCGTTTCGCAGGGGATGCGGATCCTGCCCTGACCCTTGTCTCATGCAATCCTCTCTGTTCCTCAGGGTTGCAGCCATTGACCGAACCGTGCATTTATTGTTAACGAAGTGGAACGGAAGCGCCAGCGCTGCCAGCGCTGCCAGCGCCGCAAGGGATGCATTAACAGAATGGTAGCTGGGGAGCGCCCCCGGCAGCCTCTTTCCTGCACGGCCAATAAATAAATGAGCCTTACATTGTCCGTAGAATCGTCCCACGGCCACTGACCACGGAGCCTAATAAACCGTTATCTTACTCCTTTCTCCATTTTGCTTCTCATTTTACGCACGGCAGCAGTCATGATCCTGCTTTCAGATATCGAGAATCCCGCGATCACGCAGCGCAATAGGTTGCCAACGCGCGCATACAGTATCCCAGATACAAGCAACCTTCTTAACGGCTCCTGGAAGTCTTACTACGTACCTTCACCAGCTGTTGCGCCGGCTCCAGAGACGCCCGTCGACAGCAGTGGAGGGATATCACAGTGCCCGGACATTGGCAATTACAGGGCTACTGGCGGCCGCAGTACACCAACGTCATCTTCCCTTTTCCGGTCGATCCTCCGTACGTTCCGTCCGAGAATTCGACCGGTGTTTACCAACGTAAATTCACCATTCCCGATTCCTGGCCGAAGGAATACAGATCCGCGTCCGATTCGACGGTGTCGATAGTGCCTATCATGCGCTGTTGAACGGTATCGAGATTGGCTTCAGCAAGGGCTCCAGAAACTCGTCCGAGTATGACATAACCAATGTTGTCAATCTTGAGAGTGAGAATGTATTGAGAGTCTATGTCTACCAGTGGTCTGATGGCTCGTACATTGAGGATCAAGATCAGCGGTGGTTGTCTGGTAAATTGCTTGCGTCCTGCTCTTATCTTGTTTTGCTGCTAATTGAGCACGGCATCTTCCGTGACGTCACTCTCCTCGCGTTCAATCCCGTTGGTCACATAGAGGATTTCTCTGTTGTCACCGAGGTCTCCGGTGACTCTGCAAACGTCCATCTCACCATCACCACTGCACGTCTTGTGGCTCGCGCATCGGTCCCTCCATCATCGTCTGGTCTCTAGCAATGAAGCCTTCTACGGATGCAATCATTCTTCAATGTATCAATTTGTCAAAGAACTGGACCCTACTCGTCTTATCCACTACGAAGGCGACATAGAGGCGAAGACCACGGATATGTTCAGCATGATGTACCCCTCCATGCAAGTCCTCAAGGACTTTGCGGCCAAACATGGTGAGGACTTTGCAAAGCCTCTAATACTTTGCGAGTACGCTCATGCGATGGGCAACGCCCCTGGCTCATTGAAGGAATATCTAGATCGCTTTCCCGACCTTCGAATCTTGCAGGGCGGATTAGTCTGGGAATGGGCGAAACATGGCCTTAAAATGGTTAATGCAGCTGACGGAAGCGAGTATTATGCCTACGGCGGCGACTTTATTTATCGCGGAAGTGACGTATACTCTCGCCGCGCCGGACCGATTAGAAATCCACACTAAGCTGATGCCGCAAGCGCATGCTGCGAAATATGCTTCCCAAAGATCTTCCGCGCATTGGCTGAGAGTTTTCGGTTGCCAAGGATATCGTGGCTGAAGGCGAGGGTATTGCAATGTGGTTTGGCAATGTGGTTTGGCAAGGGTCCAGGCGAGTCGTATCCGGACAAATGCCGTGCTGCGCGAATTGGAGTTTTTGAGAAGGTGATTAAAGACATGGACACATATTTATGAAGTTCCACAGGAGAACGGTAACCGTATGGGTACGCGGTAGGCAAATATTCGTTCATCAGCGAGTCGCAGTCTTCCTGTCCATGCGGAGGTGGAGTTTGGGTTTAAAGTGTCGAACACAATCGCTGGACTGGACGCCGCGAAACATCCTTGTGAGGTTGTGCAGAGTGAGGATTGGATTTTGAGATTGGATTATGCAGAGCATGGTCTTGGTTCGCAAGCATGTGGACCTCGTGTTTTGGATCCGTATAGATTGAAGATGGACGATAAAGGATACCAATTTCAACTTGAGTTGACGGCTATTGAGGTTTGAGACGTAATACTGGGTGAGTTGTGCATGCTGTGATATATAAATCTAAGTAATTGCGCGTGGCTCCAAAATTCAAAACTGTTATATAGCTGTATATATATATTAGTAACTATTCAGGAGCAGCAGTTTATCTTTCAGATGAGACATGTCTTGTCCCGTCAGTAACCCAAGCTCACGTACGTGAAGCTGTATTACATAGCAGCTTCACTGAAAGTAACAATGGAAAATTCGCATTCTGCATTAAATGTCTAGGCGGTTCTATGAGGTAGCTTCCTTGTATCCGTCGACGGTAGAAGTTAATCCTCGCAACGGCCAATATGATGTATTGGCGACGAGTCACAAAATTGTCACACACTTGAATTCGGACGTATAACAGACTCGCTTGTAGAGCATTACTTAATCATTGCATGTACTTTTAGTCCTGCGAAGTCCAATATTAAATATATAGGACTTTTCGGGCAAAAATTGATGATGAGTATGGAGAGTTCGGACTGGATAACTCCGGCTGAGAAGGCTCGATCATCGTGTAAAAGTACGTGCGGCGCTCATCCCTTCGAATGTACGCCTCAGGACGAGTACCGGAGCAAACAACTTGACAGCGACGTCTGAGTCACGGGACCCGAGGTAACGTCCCAACGGAGGACGAAATACTTTGACCTGAAAGCTAATATGTATGGCGTTGACGAAATGGCGAAATAAGGGACTAAAATTACGTGGGCATGCTCAAAAATGGGAACTCGAAACCGAGAACTCTGATTTAATTATTACGAAGGCTACTCCGAGAACAGCGAATTCCAGTAATCGAGTGTTTGGTTCTGGACTATAAATAGAACGTTTCCTATGCTCTCCTTAAAGTAGCAATATGCACAATAAATTCCAAAATGCACATCTGTTGTTTTCGTCGTAGACCCAGAAAATCATGTTGAGATAAGCCAGTCCATTTAAGTCGCTTGGAAGAGGAAACATATAATAATGAACAATGTAACCTGTTCGGTATAGTCTAAAATCCATCAAAGAATCCGTGCATTATCGAACCCAAAAACCGATACTCCAAATCTTCTTCAATTTCCAAATCAGTCAAGGTTTCCAAAAGTCCAAATTAGCTAGGGCTGCTCCGAATACGAATATCCGCAGTAATCGGCATTATTCATATTCGTTATTCGCAAGTCCCAACCGCTGCGAATAATATTCGCTATTTTATTCGCACATCCTGAGCAGTGCGAATAATATTGGTAATTTATTCGTTATTCGCCGAATATTCGCATCTAATCACGTGCTCAGGGGTATGCCCCCCTATAAATGATTTTCCTCAGATGGCAGCTGCTGTTCGAGATTTCTTGGCAATCCCTGCCTCTGAAGTTTCAGTAGAGAGGCTCTTTAACGCAGGTAGAGACCTGCTGGGAGTGAGATGACACTCACTGCAGGGAGAGATGACGCGGATATTGATGCTGCTGCAAGGTGTATATAGGTGTCAGGAGCAGGCCTGAACAGTGCGTCAGTCTTGCGTTTTATGGGTTGCGTCTTTCGTTTTGCGGTTTATGCTTTGCTTCTTCTTGTGTTGGAACCGTAATAAACTATGAGCACTGCTTTTGAGTTTCAGGGTTCAGGGGTTGCGAATAAATGTGCGAATAACGAATATTCGGCGAATATTCGGAGCAGCCCTAGTCCAAATGCGATCAAGCTCCGAGAATTGAGGATCGTTCGATTGTCTGTTGTAACAATTGTATCGATCTCCTGTTGGGAGCGCATTGTAGAGGCGTGCTACTGTGAGGAGTGGTCAGAAGTGTGGTGTTTCGGTAGGTTTCACTAGCATATATAGAGTTGAAATGGAGGTCAGCCTTTTCCTATACAAAAACTAATGGAAGGCTGACCTCCATTTCAACTCCATTTACGGTAGTAAAATGGGGGCTTTATTTAACGTTACCTGATTTCTTTGGGTATATCGGAAGAACCGTTAGAAGGGGTGATTGTTTTTGGGTATAATTGGAGTATCATTACAAGGGGTGATTTTTTTAGGCTTAATGGGAGTACCATTAGACGGGGCGATTCTTTTTTTTTTCGAATTTAAATGGCAGGGCCATTAAAAACGAATCAGGCCCTAATACTCCTGTCCTGTTGGGTTTACCTATCAGTGAAATATCGTAGCTCCGGGTGCTAACATTCGGCATATTGAGCCCCCGCCCTATAGCAAAAATTTCTGATCGTACTCTGATGTTTCACCAGAGCCGCTCTGTTGGCAGTCTGCAGAGCCTCTCCTACAAATTGCGTGCGTCACTCTGACGGCTCGACTGAGCGAGTCAGTGAACAATGTAAGTGGCAAAACCCTTACAAGCAAAACAGTTTGGTCAGAGTCGCTCGATCGATCTGACTCTGCGGCCGCACACGGCCCTCTACAGCATTTCTACATAGCGAGTTTCTCTGTGACAGTCACTGGATGCGAGTCACTAGGACAATTTACAAGAGGAACTTGTTCCATTTAGCAACGTTACTACTATACATTTGTTGAAACATAGCAACAGAGCAAAAACGTAAACAGCAGGGGCAGGCCACTATGTCGAAATTACGCTTCGCTAAAAGAGACTGGCGCAGCTTGACCCTTCTAGCCCTCTCTAGATTGGCGAGCTGTTTGTCTCTCTTGGCTGCTTCAAGATTGCGGGACTCCGCGACCTATGATGAACGAAACTACCATTAGCAATTGCGAATAAACTATAACTAATGTCTTTACTTTTTCCGCGTGGCTGTGAGAGCCCTATATGATTGCCGGACAGGATTTGTGGTCGAAACTCGCAAGAATTGCTGCTCTATTCATCGTTAATTACCTCTCTAAATCGTGAACTCATAACATTTTAAACAGTACGATTTTCGACGCTGTCATCCTCTCTTTGCGATACATCAGAGAATTCTGTATCCGTCTGTTCGCTCTGCTCCCCTGGCAGTCGTTCATCTTCGACATCTTCATCTTCGACATCATCCACAATGGGAACCTGATACCCCCGGCTCAGAGGGTTACCATTATTGACACTACAGTGCACACGTCGGAAGTATCCGGACAAAAATACAACTGATGCCCATTGGCCCTCGGCAAGAGACAGCAGTGGAAATTCTAGCTCTAAAAACTCACACATCCGTATTTGGACACCCACAGGAACATGCTTCCACCTTTCATACGAATAAAAAGTGGGCCTGCAAAAGTTACGGTATCCTAGCGAAACGGTTGTACCATCATCTGCAGGCACTGCGGTGTCAAGCGCCTTTCGATAAAGCAGCTCAGCAACGCTGTCCAAGTAGCTCTATGTCGACAAGTTAGCAACATCCATGTCATCCGTGCAATGGCTACATTTACGCGAATATCTTTCGCCGCCCTCGTAATGTTACGCTCGCGCGATATTCCTAGGCGCGTTAAGGTCGCCCTATTGCCGATTTGGCCGGCTCCTTGTGGTCTCGGCACCGCGTTCCTTCCGCTGGCTTGTGGTAGAAGTTAGCATAATCTGCGTTATTATAATCGCATTTGGCATCATCTAGATTACCGTCTACTGGAAGCCGTATGTAAGATATATTGGAGTTCCCCGGCATGATGCGTGACGTGGCGTTGTTAGTGGAGTTAGTGTAGTTAGTGAACAGTGCCAAAGAAGGCGGTAGAAGAAGTTCAGAACGAACACCTGCGCGTTGCAAACGCGCACCACATTGGCGTTCGCGAGCCGCAACACAAGCGGCAAAACACACAGTCCCTCACTTTTATTTTATCATCGTCTTCTCAACGAGATCCCTAGTAGCGAACATTATGCCTATAGTAGAGGGCACATTCTATTGTCCAATGCAATGTACCAGTGGTCATCATCGAAATGCACGTTTATATTAGGATTAGGACATGAAGTTCCCTTAAGGACATATTATCGCCATAGGAATCAAAGACGACGTATAGGCAGAGCATCACTTCTAACAGCGGACGAACAGGAGTGTGGGGATAGGACTTTATGTTAAGACCGAATTCAACCACTTTTTGACTAACTCTCTCTTTCATGGAACTCTCCAGACTGTCAGCAGCACGAGCAACCCGGCCAAGCCATATATTGACGTCGAGTTTGACTCTCAGCAGGGGCAGAGTGGTCCAGAATTTGAAGATGATGTTCAGCATGATGACATTGCAGACGGTCAGGACTTTGCCGAAGGTGACGATGAGAGCGATGAGGACTTCGCGGACGTGGTGGCCGACCAGGAAGAAAGATCAGATGTGCAGAGCGTGTTAAGTTGTGATGACTTATCGGGAGACCCCGAGCTGGATATTCTGGACGGAGACTTAGAGATGCAAGACGACTCAAACTGTGGTATGCTAATTGAGGCATTTGTATGTTTGCAATGCTAATTTCTCACTTCCAGCCGTGCAACCGCCAACTTCCGGAATGATCTCAGGAACGTATACATGTGGACGCCCTACAAGTGAATCTTCCTACTCGCAGTAGTATACTTCTTTACTGACGATGGATCTAGTTTGACGCTTGTCAGCGGACGATACGGAGAGCATTCGCTGGCTCTTATTCAAAGTCATGCATATACTCGACAACGTCGGGTTTTGGCTGTTGGGTGTGATCCCTAACTTCGCAACTCAGCCATTACACAAATGCAGAGTATTTATCAATGACTGCACCGGTCTGAGCCCGATCAAATATGACTGCTGCCATTTGACGCCGTGTGTGTGCTACTTTGGGGAATACGAAGACTATCAAGAGTGCCCGAAGTGTGGCGCTCAACGTTTTGCGAACCATTTGAAGAAACCTAACAAGACATTCTCGTACATTCCACTTGAGCCAAGGATCCGTGCCATTTTTGGCCAGAAGGACTTATCTAAAATGGTCCAAGAATATCCATCAGAAATCATGTCAAAAAATCAGAATGGGACACTAGCGGATTTTTGGAATGGCGAGAGGCTTCAGGCAGACGGGTTTTTAAAACACCCCACGGAGATAGCATTGACATTATCGATTGACGGTGTGCAGCTGGTCAAGACGAAATCACACCAGACGTGGCCTATCATGGGAGTCGTCATGAATTTCCCTCCGTCCATGAGATACAACAAAGAAAATATTCTCCTGTTTGGCACCATACCCGGTCCAAAGATGCCTGGAGATATCTATTCCTTTCTCGGTCCACTTTAAGAAATCAATGTTTTCTCTGAGCGGGGTATCGAGATGTGGAATGAGCACCAAAACTGTATGTCCACTGTGAAAGTCCATATATGCCTTGTCACTGGAGATCAGCCAGCCATTGCCAAGTTGAAGTGTCTAAAAGGTCATAATGCAAGAAGGCCATGTCGGTTTTGCTTTATCGAGGGTGTCGTGACTTTTAACAAGCAGAACTACTATCCCTTCCTCTCCATACAGCCAGATGCACAAGGCATTCGCCAGCTCAATATGCGGTCCAATATGAAAGAAGACATCGAACTCTGCCATCAAATACAAGACAATTGTACGTACAAGGCGTTAGGAATATCTGGTCGATCGCCTTTGGTTGATTTTCCAACATTGTACTGGCCTCAATCAATGCACCTTATTCTAGAAGGAATCGTGCCGCGAACGTTCAACATCTGGGTTGAAGCGGGCAAGCAAAAGAAAAAAACTGCGGAATCCGAGCCGCTAGAGTTGGGATGCTCAGCGAAGCCGCCTGTGGACGACTTAGCGGGCCTAGGCGCAGATATTAAAAAGTGTGCTCCTGAAGTTCCAGCCGCATTAGCGCGATGCCCAGAAGACGTCTATGTGCATCACCAATCTTACCGGGCTCAGAATTGGTTTGACTTTTTACAGTTGTTTGTCCACCCACTCCTTGCTGGAAGGGCGTCAATGGAAGTTAGGACAAGTATGGCTCTGTTGGCCCGTATATACGCCGTCGCGACACAGCAGGAAATCAGCCGCGAGGACCTTCGATGGCTGGTCGGAGCAGTCCGCGACTTCGTGGAATCTTATGAACATCTATACACAGATCCAACGGTTTGCACATCAAACCTTCACGGAATCTTGAATCTTGCTGACTGTATCCGAAGCTGTGGTCCAGCTTGGGGTTACTGGCAATTTACGATGGAGAAGACATGCGGGAACGTGGTTGGTTGGTTACGAGGGAAGAAGCTAAAGGACGAAAACCTGGCAAATGCGATTCTGCTCAACGAACAAGTGAATCTGTTACAGTGGATTAATCCTGACGTGTGCCTGACATGGGAGGCGATGTTCATGCGAAAGCAAGTAGGCTCTTCAGTCCCCACATTTTCTGATCAGGTGAAACGTGCGCCAGTGTTTACGACTGAGCAGGTGACTGCCCTGCTAGATTACCTTTCTACTCAGTCTGGTTCAGCAGTGGGTCATGAGCTAGTCAGACAGCCTCTGAAGGAGTCGGTTGAATATAGAAAGTACTGTCCTAATAGTGAGGATACGGTCACCTCGTCTCTCGAATCTTCTGGCTCGCAAGGAAGATGCCGCCGGTATGTGCGCTGCCTAAATGACAAACGGCAGCGATTCTTCGGCGAGATTGATCGGCTTTTTTCTTTTCAATGGCCAAGGAGGATTCAACACCTTGCTCTGATAAAGGTGTTTGAGAATGTACGCTATTCTGAGGAGGAAGATGGCCTCTATGGCCGTGTTCAAGAGTTGAGGGACAGAAATATTTGCCTAGCGTGCATCCCTGTCTCTGAAATCGAGTGCACTGTTGGTATCATTGCTAACAGGTTTACTCACAGAGAATATATTTTAGACCGCAACTGGATCGATTTTGATCCGTACGGAGACGAGCTTGGTTTGTACAAGTGCATGACGACTTGCCTGACTTGCTCTGACGGCCTGTCACCTGTTTGCTTGGTTTTTGGGTCTTAGCTTCCTGTTTAAGTGCTCTTAGCGGCTGGTGTCGCTATAATCTTGTTTCTTCTGTGATTGTTTGCTAAATAATGACTGTATAATAGTAATGACATCATTGCTACAAGCAGCACAATATTTCAACTACTTAAGTCAAAAAATTGCATGCGATAGATTACTGTCTTTTAGTTTTTGATTTCGACAGGGCTGCACTCAGTGTTGCCGCGGAGAAACTAGCACATGTGCCTCCATTATATTGTATGAGTGCCTTACCTTAGAGTGAGTCGCTCTACCGGGTGCTCATAGCCACTAACTCATATACCCTCGCTATGACGGTCTAGACAAGTGACTCACAACGGGAGATTCGCTGAGTGACTATGCTAGCGTTTTTATGAGAGTGCCTCTCCAAATTTTGCAAGAGCGCCTCAAGGCAAGCGAGTCGCTCAGCTAAATTTGCGCAGTCGCGTTGGGAATTTTTCTTATAGGGCCGAACTATACATGTCTCCACGGAAGAACTTAGCATCCCTTCTCAAAGGACCGCCTACATTGTCTAGGCCACCTCGATTACTTCAACAATTAAATATTCAAGGCTGTGCTCGAATTTTTACTGACTGTGGGCAGCGACACTCATTTTGAAGCGCCAAAGAAGATGCTGCAATTCTGTTCGACTGCAAAAACTCTAACTACACACTGCAACCAAGTAGAAGCCCGAGCTCTAATTTAGTTAAATGCATTGTCATAATCAACAAGGGTAACCCGATACTTGACGCTGTTATCATGACATCTTTTAAGGGCAGTACCGCATCCCCCCTCGCCAACCGGTATAATCTCAACCCATGGTTTAATACCCTTCTCGGCAGCCAAATTCAACATGTACAGTATCTCCTTGCGTGATGCAATATTGTACTGGGATATTCTGGACAAGCGGTGGGGTTACCCGGCCAGAGGGCCGTTTTGCAGGGGAATTTGCAGGGGTTAGGGCGCCACAGACGCCTCTAGTTTTTGGTCGACACTTTGACAAAAAAAAAATTCACAGCACGGCAGGCGTTGGTTTGAGCACGGCGAACGGTAGTAATACAGAACGACCAAGTTGGTTGCCGCCCAAACGCGGTCTCCCCCCGTCCGCACAACCACACACAACTGCCTCACCTGCAGTCCTGGATAATTTAATAATAATATTGCACCATATTTATTAACCAAGTCGACATTGCGCTGTATTTATTACTACATTGTATGTACTATACCTAGTCTGTGATGACACCAAAACGTACTCTGCATTTGTGAAGCGGAATAATACGACTGGGGGATTATTGGGTGATACGCTTAACGCAACCTGACGAAAACGTTTGCAGTTGGAGTGGTAAATAGAGATAATTAATGGCGACGTGTCTGGTCGTGGCTTTGTGCATGACTGTGGGGCCAGGAAGTTGGGATGTTCTGTTTAGCTGACTAGACGGAACCGCAACGCTGGGACAAACAACCCAAGAACCCAGGAATCCACTCCCCCGAAACCCACCTCCCAAACCCACCTCCCAACCACCTCCCAACGGCCCAACTTATTCCCCGCTTGTTGTTGGAGATCCATCAGTTTGTCGGGTATCAGTCAGTCTCCACTTCCAGGTTGTCGGAGACCGGGCCAATCTGCGGTTCCTGTCCCGATCTGGTCGTCGGCTGTGGCGTGACTCCGCCCGACGAGGATGTTGAGCTCGGATCCGTGTTTGCTGGGTTCTTACGTAGCGGAATCGTTGTAGAGTACATTCGGCGGTAGTGATGGGCGAGCGGGGTAGCTTGAGGAGTCTGGGTTATGTTGGTTCCTCTCATTCGAGGAGTGTTCAGGGTATATATGGACCTGAATATGTCCGGGGGTTCAGTCATTGACAAAGTGTACTATACTATACTACAACAATATTGATTTGCACACAATCATTACGCAATGGTATTTGCCTATGTCTCCTTGAGTGCCGGTGAAGCCAGAGATTTTCACCTTCCGATCTCAAGGGTGCCTCCCATCCCAATCTTTCCTGTCATTCACGGGAATTGGTATGAAAATAGCAAGTTCTCCATTGATCTCGATGAAGATTCTGCTATTGAAGGTTGGTGATTGTGACTTTTAGCTCCTGAAATATCCCAAACTTACCATTGATGCAGCCGATGTCCTACAGGAGATTGTCGCGGAGGGTTCGTCTGGAGCTGTTCTGAACAGCTCCCACGTGTTCACTTGGGCTGGACGTGAGCAGGGGCAAGCATGTGCAAACCTTAAGGCTGCACCCAATGTTGGTGAGCTCACGCTCTTCAGCTCGACCATGAATGTGTTCGACCTCCCTCAGTGCTCCATCTTTGACCGAGTCTGCGTTGATTTCGCTGACTGGTCAACACCATTTGTTGCCCGGGCAATTGAGGCCGTTCCGTTTTTCCTCCGCGAAAAGACGTTTTGTCTCGTGAGCACTGAGCAGTACTCGGTGCATATTGCATTTGAGCCTTATGCGGCTCAGTTTGTGCGGTGCACTCGAGATGAGCGCCAGGAGGCAGCTCTTGCGAGTGCTCTACCAATTCGTGAGGCCAGGGTTGTTGCGAAGTTTATCGCATCCCTCGTGCCGCACGCGGGTGCTCCGGGGAAAGCGTTCCAAATCGAACGCGACGAGTGGCGTATGTTTTGGAATGAATTTTTCAACAACTACGCCACTGCGACTGAGCTTGCCGAGGGGGATTTCTTCAGGTCACATGAGCCTGCGGTCTATCTGTTCATGCGAACTTCCCAATGCATGAACAGAGACAGCGCGGACGATAGTGAGGCTGATACCAACAGTGAAGATAATGACAGTTGGTATGGGCGCCTGATGACAGATGCCCGGGGCATTTTGGATGGCTCGGACAGCTCGGACAGGTTGGATAGCAGCAACAGCAGCGATGTGGGCAATGAAGATGAGGACATTGCGACCAGCGATGAGACTGGTCCTGTCGAGGAACAGAAGAGCTGGGTTCAGCGCTGCCTGGAGGAGCTCTTCCCGATTGGGTCTGGCGGGCTGGCTAAAGCGCACATGGCTTGTGCCGTTTCGGTTGCGGACGGGTCAGACCCGAGCATGGTTCCTCTGTTCTCCAGAGAATTTATGGCCGACGAGTACACTGGTCAGCAAGCTGCGTTTGTTCCTTGCGGGTTCAACCCGGCGTTTGGCACTTTCTCCGGCGTCAAGGCCCCTCAATGTCTTGATGGAACAATCGACGGCATCGTTCGCGACACCGGACGCAAAAACGGGAACTTTGAGTTTGTCGTGTTCGGGTCGTGCGAGGCTCGGACGGTCTATGGTGTACCCATGCCTAACGAGAGCACGAGTCGCAAGCAGACTGTCGAAGGGCTGCTTAGGATGTCGACTGACGAGTCGACCATCATGGAAAAGCGCAGGAAGTGGATAGCAGAGGTGGCCAGAGATGATGATGGCCCGCTGACAGGTCTGACGTTTGGGATTACGGTCAACATTGCCAGGATGGTTCGACGCAATCGCACTGTCGACTTTGTGATAACTAATGTGCTTGTTGCATTAGCCGAAGGAGTCGTTCAGAATTTGGGTGGTACCGCGGACTTGGGATTGTATGGGTTTCCAAAAGCGGTAAGAAGCCTTGTTGGGATGAAGGTTGTTGCTTGCTGACGACGGCAGGCTGTCGAAACCGGGCTGCTCGCTTTGGTGGACACGATGATTGCAGCTCATAAGGATGCCCAAAAGGGATCGAGAGTTTACCGGGCCGAAGTCTGTGCCTTAATGATGACCTTGACAGACATGGCCTGTGGCGTTCCACTGGTCGGTGCTGGGTCAGCATTGGAGTTTCTGGACCGTGCATGGTCTCTTAAAAGTCCAATCACAACCCGTGCCTGGCCTTACATACCACAAGACCGGGTCAATATCAACGGCCGATCTCTATCTCTCTCGAGTAACCCGACCCGGGACGGCGTCCCACAGCTGCTTTCAGCGATTTATGTGGATCTCTATTATGGACCCAAGTGTGCGTCTGAGTTTATGACCCGCGCACTAATTACGGCCTATCCTATGCATCCCAATGAACTCGAGCTCGCGCCTCTTGTCCGCACGTTCGTGGTGGACTACTACTGTCCGGCAGCAGTGCGCCGGGTAGAAATTATTGCATTCGCTCCCCTGGAGGATGGGTATGCGACCCTGGTCCGCCACCTGGAGAAGGACGAGCCGTTAGACGACGAGTGAGTTAAATTAGTTCGTGCGGTGACTAGGTCTCTCGGCATGCTGACCTGATCATAGGACCCGAGAATTCCTTGCCGAGACGCGACCACACTGCACCCGCACCATCCCAGTTTTCGACTGCGCCGAAGTGATGTTTGGTGTCGAAACTGACGAGGGTCCTGCCAGCGAAGCATGGATGGAGATCCGACAGCTGTTAATACAGCACGTCGGTATGGAGCGACTTTCACAATGCGCTCCCGGGGTGCTTGCTGATGCTAGCATCCGAATCCTTCCCTCGTTCAGGTCGGAGGACCCGATGATCTTCTTGGTAGGCGGTCAGCCTTCACCGGAAGTAGCCGCTGCCGCTGCAACTGCCGCTGCGCAAGCTCGCGGCCATCCGTTCAACGGCCTCGACCTCAATCTGCCGCTGAGGGTATTTCCGATCGGCCTAGCGAGAGCCTTGCGCGAAGTTGAGTCCAATGCCAGGCTTACTGGAAAGGCACCACCAGGCGTCTTGCGGTATGTCAGGCTTGTCCAGACATACGTCCGGACGGTCTCTTTTCGGAGCCATCCGGAAATGCAGGCATTTGTCTTGACGGCGTATATACTCACTCTGCAGCCACGGGACTTGCCGAAGGTTTCTGCTGTTCAAGGCTGCCGTCTCGAGCCGCACCCTCGCGGTAGACCTCGCAGCAAGGATCTCTGGCGCGCTATCTTCTTCCTGAAGTGTATGTTTGTGCACTTACGGAGCAGACAGCTGATCGAGGGGGCAGAAGCAGATGTCTCTAGGCTGTTTAATGAGTACTATGACCAGTACAAGATCAGCGTGCTGCTTATACAGGCAACCGGTGTAATTACTGGTCCGGCCAACTGCCCAGTTGAGAATCTCATTCTCAAGCCTCGCAATGAGATTCAGAGGTGGGTCACAGCAGCAACCGTGGAGCTCATGGCTGGACGCACAGGGCCCGTTCGTGCCGTATTTAGTGGCGTGGGCCGCATTGTGGGGAGTGAGTTGCTACTGCAGCGTGCCCTCGCAGTTCTGAGAGGTGTTACACCTGCTGTATAAATGAGTGTGGTGCTGTGTGTACGTGTTCAAATTATTTGTCGGGGATGAAATATGGCAAATGTAATTTTTTAAGTATTTAGCCTTGGCGATTTCCTAGGCGTTTGAATTAATTTATTTTTCGGTGATGAAATATGGCAAATGTTAATATATCCATAAACAGATAGTTGGCGCATATACGAGATGGGAACACTTGAGTTCACTCCACTTGGAATCGCAAGCCAAGTCGAGTTCAAGTTGGTAAACGACTCAAGCTCGGAAGTTCACTCGCTCTGAATCCCAAGTGAAGTCAAGTGAAGGCCAATGCTGACTTGGGTTGATTTCGAGTGAAGTGACCTCAAGTTCCAATTTACATTATTGTCTTTGCGGTTTACGCTTATACAGACCACTTGTAAAAACAAATTTACGTGTAAACATGCAATCGCTCATAACTCACTGGGTTCAGGATTGCAGCGATAGCAAATGGCCACTGGAGTGGACTCGCTCAGAACCCGAAGCGGAGTGAAGTTTGTCTGACCAGGTTACAAGTGAAGTGGAGTTTTGGCAATTTAGTCTCCCAATTTCGCTGGTTGCCGACAGTGTACGAGACCCTCAGGATCGGTTACGGGAGTTTCTCTCTTAGGCGGCTACGGTGTGAGACTTGCGCCGTCAATTCCGAGCGGCAGCACACCTCAATTGCGGCAAGCACAAACACCATCTAACTAGGCCTGCCCGCGTTTAACGTACACAAATTCTATGCAATCGTACTAGAACAATCTAATTGGATGACGCCAATGCCACATCATGCGCCAGGCGATGACTTGCAGCGGTTGATGGACAATGCTGCTGAGGTTGAGAACAATCAATCTTACCAGCTCGCCATTACCCGCGCGGACGAGATCGAGGCGAGCGCTTTGCGATTAAGGGAATATGCCCAGCTGTCAGAGAATTGGGTAGCAAGTGCCAGGGCGCTTGACAAGAACGTCCGACTAGCATTACTCAAGGCCAAGGTTTCAACAACGATCGATGCGGTCTCGAGGGACGGTGAGCGTGTCTAGTGGAAGAGGATAGAGATTGTGTTTCACACAATGGGCTCGAGTCATCAAGTGAATTCGTGTTGAACAAGGTTAGGGTTTCACCTAGCCGCCTGGCTGTTGCCTCGGGTAGGCCGAGGTGGCCTACCCCTGAGAATATGCCATATCCGGATTTGCGCAACCAAATCCGGTCATTCTCGTGATCTTTGGTTTCTTCTTCTCCTCTCGGTTTCCTCTCGGATGTCGTCCTCTCGGTTTCCTCTCGGATGTCGTCGTTTCTTTCTCTTTTTGGTTCCTTTGCCTTTGTTTTTCCGTTGCTGCCACTTTCTCACAGTGGCATGTTCTTGTTGCAGCCGGTCGGACATAAATAGAGGTGTCTGTCCCACCGACCGGCTAGTAGTTAAGGAGAAAATAAGCATCCAATAGATTATGGAGTCTACCAGAGTTTTCGTCGACAATGTCGACACCTATCTGTCCCGCATCCCAGCTATCATCGCTCAACAATTCGAAGTCAAGCTCAGGTAGTCAAGCTCAGGTATGGGCATGGACATTGTGTGGTACAGCGCAAGGAAACAACTTAGGAAGTGTTGGCTTGGTATTACTTATAAAATAGCAAGATGTATATCGACGTGTAATAAGAATGTAAAATGTCAAAAATATTGTGCGCTCTCACAAATAACCATTAATCCATTCCTGTAATTATGCATGATTCCCATTTTCGGGTGTGATCTGTACAGCGACCAGACGCAATGCCGGACGGGAGGAAAAAAAACAAGAAAAAGTTCTCTTGTCTTCCTTGGCGCATCCTTCCAAGTGACTGACGTCGACCGCCATCGTTCTTCCCCGATGCATTCCAATAACAAATCTGCAGAACTGGTGAGCAATGCTTTAACTTTGCCGATATCTTGCGTGACAGCTAACGATTGAACCCGTGACCAGGCTGGGTTGCATGATGATGTAACAGCTGTTATTCGTTATCTACTCTCCCTCACTGACGGCATACCAGGCGGTGGCGAATGTCCAGGGTTGGACGAAGCCGAAGCACATGCACAGAATATTCAAGAGTTTTTAGACAGCTTTCAACTAGTCGTCACTGAGTACAGGGCCTTTCAGCAGTTGACGCGAGCCCTGGGTGTGTCAGACCCGCGTTTTACCATAAACGGGATCGCAGATAACCAGCCAGTATCTCCTTCATCTGATTGCAGCCAGCAAGAGAAATCCAAAACACCGCAGTCGGATGACAATGATGAGAGCGATGCAGAAGCAATTATGGCGGCCCTTATTGGCAAGGGCGCACATACTCCTGAGCCACGGCAAGCAAGTATAGTGATTGCATCGAGAGCCATGCGCGAGGAGCCTACAACACAGGCTGACGTAATAGAAGAGAGGGATCAGGTCAACCAGCCTGAGACTGATAGTCGGAAGGCGAAAAAAGTAGTGAAAATTGCCAAACGCAGACCGTCAATGGTTCCAATAGAAACGGCTAAAAAGCCTAAGCCTTTTATGTAGCATTTCCGTACCGTGGAGAGAAGTTTTTTGTGCTAATATATTTGGTTACTATTACGTATGTCATACTACATATGCTACATTTTGTTACGTTCCATATCTGCGGTGTGCTTGCCGGTTAACCAGCATGTAACTTGGCGGGCTAGCGCCTTGAACTGATGTTTAAATTAAGTTTTCAAGAACACTAGTTCAGCGGTAATGATAAAATTTTCTCACAGGACTGGCAGGACAACATAATACTAACCAATAATGAGCCAAGTCGAGCCAGAAATTTATGTCCTTGATGCTGAACGGGATTTGGCCCAGGAGTCTGATGATGAGCGTGACCTCTACGACAATGATCCAACCTATGTGGATCCCACAAGACCAACGACAACGGACTCTAACCGGGACCCTGTTGCATTTGCGATGGACAATGACCAGGAAAATGCCGTGAGCGGTAGGTACAATGCCATGAACTCATGATTAGATGCGTATATTTTGGTCCTGACAGCCCGTTCAAGTTAGGCAACTAAATGCTCTATTTTCTGATAGAAACCGTGCGAGTTGGGCTCGCAGTGCGTCGCAGTTGATCAACCAGCGCATGTACTTTGATTGGGCTGCTCTAGGACGAGAACTTCAAATGGATGACCACGTCGAAGTCGGTTTCCGCCTTGATTATTTCGCTATTATCAGTAAGCCGCTCATGCCAATCCAGATTGAAAGAGGTCCGCTATTTGAGACAATGTCAGTGCACCTTGGATCTTGGTCAAAACGGTACAGAGCAAGCACTCCATATTTACTTCCATTTCCGATCGAAGGGCGAGCATTCTATCTCGGTTCAAGCAATCGTCTACAATGGTTCCTCATCATGAAGCCAGTGTTTGGCTATGTCTGGCCCTCCGATAAAGCCGAAAAGCAAAAATTAATTCGACAAGGAGTGACCAAGTGCGCCATGTCCCGGGATAACGCACGAAAACTGCTTCAGTACATAGTTTCCATCTGCGAGTCACATACTGAGCTAGCAAAGGCCGGCGTCGATAGGCGCGCCTTGGAGGCCCAGGCAGAATGGAAGAACCTGGGAGTCGATAGGCAGGTCGACCTTAGTCGCGCCCAATGGCTATTGTTTCAAGAGCTCTTCTGTCAATGCTATCATGAACACTTTGGTTCACTGAATGAAGACCACTTCTTTCGAACCCATGAGCCAACATTTCACGTGTATGATTATGGCCAGGATCTTCCAGTGGGAAATGCCACTATTTCCTTTGACGACCATCTTGTTGAGCAACTCTCGGCCGAATTCAACATGAACGGGGTCGAGATGGTTGGGACGGCGCTGGCATTGAACGTTGGTGTTACGGACAGGCATGGACACCATCTGTCTTCGCTTGTTGATTTTCGCCGGTCCGTTGCGGAATTCCCACAGATATCATCAAGGACTTTCTTTCCTCTGGGGTTTTCGCCAAGAGTTGGCAACGTGCAGAGCACAGAGCCTTCTGTTTCCTTGTTCACTGACCTGCTGTCCGGGATTATTGAGCAGACAAAGGCAGAGAACAGCGGAAATGAAGTAGTTAGAGCCGGGCCATTCCAAATCTATTCCATGTTGAAGCAGTCCATCAGGCCCACCACAGCCGACCTGCTCGTTCGGCGAGGATATTACACTGCATCGTGGTCGGTGGATGAAGGAATGGTTGCTACCCAGAAACATCGTAAGCGATATCAGCAGGTTCAGGTATATACTAACCCTGCAAACCCAAACGACGACGTTGTGCCAATTCGACGCGAGGCATCGAGAATTAGACGAGCGCAAGAGAGCCAGAATGACAATCTGCGGTTCGAGTTTAATTTTGCATTTCTTGTAAGCAATGCTCAGCAGGAGCATGCGAACTTCGCATACTTTATTGAGCGAGTATTTGGGTCAATTCGTCATGCTATTAATGCCCGAGGCGCTAAACATATAAGCTGTGGTTCAGGGGGCTGAACCATGCATGAATGCATGAAATGCCATAGTAATGAGCCGCACAGTCGGCGGCAATTTTCATGCATGGTTCAGGGTGGGTGGTTCTGTATACAACGAAAGCATGAAATTCTGAAATCGGGGATTGGCACAGTCAAAATGGGCTCATTCGAATTGCTGATTTTTCTGAACATTTTAGAAATTTAGCTCTGATTTTTAGCAAGCAAACTGGGCGACTTGGTAGTCTCGCGTTGCGCAGTAGTTTGTGAGGGGGTTAGGGTGAAGGCAGCAAGATTGTATGGGCGTAAGCATGAAATATGGGGTGACACTCCTGGACGGCATGAAATTGCCTGAAATCGGGGTGACACACGTGGACGGCATGAAATTGCATGAAATCGGGGTGACACACGTGGACGGCATGAAATTGCAATTGGGGTGACATACCTGGACAGCATAAAATTGGAGTTTACACTTTTGTTCTCAAGCGAGCAACTGCCAGATATGCAAGTAGGGGTGGACACGAATACAAATTTCTCTATTCGCATTCGCATTCGCAATTCGCAGAATAAACTTTTATTCGCAGCGAATAAAATGTCGGCTGCGAATGCGAATGCGAATAATATTCGCATATTCGCAGGAGTTCAGAAACTCAAACCTGAATAGTAATGCCCCCTTTTTTTCTATCAGAAAATACTGTATTTTAATTCACCGTTTATATAAGGAAGCGATTGTCTAGCTCCTTTGGTGATCTTTGAACCAAACATTTCAAACTAAATCTCTACAGTATGCCCGATAGCGATTGCGACAGCGGGGTCGATGACGCGCCTGTTGACTGGTTCAAACGCCCTCAGCGGGCACGTCGACAATAGCGCAGTTGTGAGGGTCAATGAAGCAATGACAACTGACAAAACATGGCTCTTCGAATGGTGGAGGATGCACCGAAGTGAGTTTCCGCGAATGGCGGCGGCAGCTAGAGACTATCTAGCAATTCCTGCCTCAGAAGTAGCAGTCGAGAGACTGTTCAACAGCGGCAGGGATATGCTGCGCCTAAGTAGACACTCCCTCGGTGCGGACACCATGAAGAAGCTTGTTGAGGGATATGTACGCCAATGACGAAGATTTTTAATCTATTTAATATTTGTGTTTAATATTTGCGAATATTGCGAATAATTGCGAATAAAAAAAATTTATTCGCATTCGCATTCGTAAGCATGGGATACCCAAATATTCGCATTCGCATTGCGAATATTCGTACGAATGCGAATATATTCGTCATTCGTGTCCACCCCTATATGCAAGTAGGGGGTGCCACCCGCATACAGCCAGGGGCGAGGTACACAACTAAAGAAGTAAGATGCAGTTCAGGGGGCTGAACCATGTGCGAAGGTGCGAAATGCCATAGTAATGAGCCG
The DNA here is from genome assembly GCA_018804115.1 of Lipomyces starkeyi. Classification (NCBI taxonomy): domain Eukaryota; kingdom Fungi; phylum Ascomycota; class Lipomycetes; order Lipomycetales; family Lipomycetaceae; genus Lipomyces; species Lipomyces starkeyi. The sequence goes on from JAGJTG010000014.1 coordinate 687,169, forward strand.
CACAGTCGGGGGCTTTTTTCGCACTTGGTTCAGGGTGGATGGTTCTGTATACAAAGGAAGGTGCGAAAATCTGAAATCACATTTCGGTGACACAGGTGGACGGTGCGAAAATGACACAGTTGGACGGTGCGAAAAGGTGCGAAATTGGGGTGACACAGTTGGACGGTGCGAAAAAGGTGCGAAAATTGGGTGACACAATTGGACGGTGCGAAAAAGGTGCGAAATTTGGGTGACACAGTTGGACGGTGCGAAAAAGGTGTGAAATTTGGGTGACACAATTGGACGGTGCGAAAAAGGTGCGAAAATTGGGTGACACAATTGGACGGTGCGAAAAAGGTGCGAAATTTGGGTGACACAATTGGACGGTGCGAAAAAGGTGCGAAATTTGGGTGACACAGTTGGACGGTGCGAAAAAGGTGTGAAATTTGGGTGACACAATTGGACGGTGCGAAAAAGGTGCGAACATGGGGTGACACTCTGGGTCGGAGACCTTCTGTGAACGCCAGAGTAACTGCCAGGCTTGGAAGTAAGGGCGCCTACCCGTATAATCGCAGCCAACGCTCGCAGACAAGTCGTCGCTTTTGTTCAGTAATCAAATCATAGAATCTTTGTTATGAAACCTAGTACAGTCGAGTCGCCGTAGTTAGCTGAAAATTATAATTTTTTTTATATATCGTAAACTCAAGGTGCTGAATTTTGGAGTTGTCGCTCACTTTGGGTGTGAATCCAGAAATCTGTCAATAGTTCGCTTGTGGCAGGAAAACCCCAAAATGCGCCCCCTCGAACAAAACTTCACTCTCAACCTTCTCCGCTTCCACACCACCAAATCTCGTCCCCACACTGCAAACAACTATGAGACCTTCTGTGAACGCCAGAGTAACTGCCAGGCTTGGAAGTAAGGGCGCCTACCCGTATAATCGCAGCCAACGCTCGCAGACAAGTCGTCGCTTTTGTTCAGTAATCAAATCATAGAATCTTTGTTATGAAACCTAGTACAGTCGAGTCGCCGTAGTTAGCTGAAAATTATAATTTTTTTTATATATCGTAAACTCAAGGTGCTGAATTTTGGAGTTGTCGCTCACTTTGGGTGTGAATCCAGAAATCTGTCAATAGTTCGCTTGTGGCAGGAAAACCCCAAAATGCGCCCCCTCGAACAAAACTTCACTCTCAACCTTCTCCGCTTCCACACCACCAAATCTCGTCCCCACACTGCAAACAACTATTCCCACAAACAATCTTGTGCCATGGTTCACGAAACCGCTACTGGATTTCGATGTTTTCAGTGCCATCACGCACCATTCAACAGCAAAACCCAGCTATCGAAGCACATTTCCGCTCGTCACCGCAGAGTGACGAGTATTATAGTCAACGGCGAATCTTACGCACTGGCTGCTCCAGAGGGGAGCAGCAAATACCTATGCCCAAAATGTGATAGAGAAACCACCTCGATGAGCGCGCTTAAGCGCCACATGGCTTATAATTGTCAAGAAGTTCGTCAGGTTACCAGGCCCACTGCTCCCGACGCCGGCCCAGATGCAATCCCAGAGCAGGAAACAGTGACAACGGCCTTTAATCTCGAGGGTCTGAATTCCTACAGTTTGCCGTCATTTCTGTTGGAAACTAGATAAGCTAACCATTGTAGAACCCCGCACGCTGGATGACATCGGGTTCTCTTACGAAAATACTTGGCAGGTTGCCATTTGCGACCTTTGTCACTTTGTTGTCGATATGCCCATGGTCATCGAGCACTTAACGAGCGTGCATGGGCTCGAAGTCCCGAACGCTAACGCTGTATTGTTGGTACTGTACATATAACAAGCGTTGCAGGGGGTTGCAACGGGAGGGTGCGAGGGTGCTCGGCCATAGTTAAGCGCCGCATTACCCTACTTTACCCGGGAGAAGCGTTGCAGGGGTGCGTTGCACCATAGTTAAGCAGGGAGGGTGCGGGAGGGTGCACCGGGTAAGTCGCAGCCAATGGCTGGCACCCTCTAATGGTTAGGGTCTTGAGCCGGCTTCAACGCACCGGTATAACGAATGTGTTAACCTGGGGCCAGAAGTGCGGATCTCGAAACATCACCAAAAATCGAAGAATAAAACATTTAAATAAAAATAGTTGACTGGAATGAGAAAAATCGGGCGAATCGGATGATATAATCATTATTGCGATATTAGCTTCATACATACATAAAAGTGGGTGACAAGTATGGCTGACAACAGATGCACGCTTGGCATACTCAGAGCACGCGACTACCAGATACGGAAGTAGGGCTGCCACCCATATACAGCTCCCAAAGGCTACGCTTAGCCACAGCGCTGCGAAGTCCTGCATACGAGCAGGCAGCAAGTTGACGGCTCCAAACTCAGAATTTTGCGATAAAAATTTAATGCAGTCGAGTTACCGTAGTTCACTAAAATTTATGATATTTATTTGTTCTCTATAGTCGAAACTCAGGGTGCTGAATTTTAGTGCAGTCGCTAATAGTGTTCTCACTTACTTTGGGTGACGGTTAGAGAGCAAAATAAAGATATGAAAGAAAATTGAGGAACAAGACTACGAAACCAAATTTTAGGAAAGCAGGACGATTGTTTATAGATCCGGAAAGCACAATAGTGGGGCGTCAGTGGAGTTATTGTGCTGAGGAGGAGGTGGACTCGGGTCAATTGCAGTGCTAGACTTTAGCAGTATGCGTTGGGAGTTATCTGAAACGAGACAAACCTACGTCAAAGACGACGAATGATCAAGCAAGTCAATTCAAACAAGGATCAAGAAGATGGAGAACTATCTAGTAATAGAAAATAAAGATATTAAGAATATAAATCAATAAATTTAGAGTGACAGGGTTCAGGAACGAACAAAACGGAGAGTTAGTTACAAAGTGAAAATATAAATCAAGGAGTGAAAAAAATAAAACTAGAAATTAGCAGTGAGGAAGCCAAAGGATTTCAAGAGCCAAATAAATTGTTGATGGATGGTGGAAAGGTGATTGAGGTTGGCGGATTTGGAAAAGAGGCGTGAAGTCGAAAGGCAGAATTAGCGGTGCAGACAACGACGAGGCCAACGCACATCAAGCAAGGAAGGCAACAAAAGAAAGAACAGCAACGACAAAATATAGAAAACACAAAGATGAGTAGAAATGGTAATTATAAAAATTATATATAATGGAAATAGTTAAGGAGGCAGTGGAAACATGAAGGAACGGCAGTTATTTGTAAAAGACGAAGAAGATTGCGGTCAATGATTTAGGTGAAACGGGACTAATAGCGGAATTGGAAATTAGATTAGAATAGTAAAAATTGCAAAAGTAGAAGATAGCATGTGGAAAGTAGTAGTAGTAAGGTGGGGAAGTGGGAGGAATTGAATAAAAAAGACGTGAATGGATGTGAAGCGGAGGTGAAGTTGAACGGCGGGGAATGCAACGCAACCAAAAACAGCAGCGAAACAAAATAGAAAAGACAAGTACGGGCAGAGATAGTAAATTGAAGAATGATATATAATGGAAATAATGAGAGGCCAGTCGGAAGATGAAGGAAATAGGAATTATTTGTAAGAGAGGAAGAAGATTGGGATGAATGATTCGGTGAACCCGGGATTGATAGTAATGATAGTAGAAATATTGGAGCAGTAAGAATTGCAAAAGTGGAAAATATTATTAAAATAGGAAATTAGTAGTAGAGAAGTGATAGGAATTGAAAATAAAAGAGATTGTTGATGGATGGTGTGTAGATTTGTTGCAGGTTGATTGAGGTGGGTGGAAAATTGAAAAATGGTGGGAGGTTGCAGATGGCGAATTAATGGTCGAGCGGGCCGAGTTGGCAAAGACACAAGCAGCAAGGATGGCGAGGTGGAAAATGAGCGAGGAAAAAATAAAGGAGGCAATTATTAGTAAATTAGCAATTATAAGGAAGATATTTAATAGAAATAATTAAGGAGGCAGTGAAACAAGAGGGAACGGGAATTATTGTAGAAGAGGAAGAAGATTGGAAAGGCGGGATTGATGGTAGAAATAGGGATTTCGATTGGAAGAGTAAAAATCCCGGAAGCAAAAAAGAATAGAATTTCAGGGCGTTTTGCCGGGTGTGGGGTGGATAGGCCGGGGTTAGGGCGCGAAACAGCACTCTAGTTTTCGGTCCACACTTGGCCAAAAAAAAAAATTCCAGCACGGGGCCGCGTTAGTTGCAGCACGGCACAAGTCGCAACACCGCGGCCGCGCTCTCGACTTTTGGCCCACTTTCACGCACTTGCACGCACTTGCACGCACTTGCACGCACTTGCCACACACTTGCACACAACTACAAGGCTTTCTGTACTGCATCACGGCAGGCCACGACGGCATAATCCAGTTCTCGGCAGTGCGCACCTATACATTGTTCTGGCGCACATTTTTCTGTGTGTGGGTGGATACGACAGGGTTAGGGCGGCAAGAGGGGATGTGTAGGCGATGTAGGCAAGGCGACTAAGGCCACGATGCTGGAGTGGCCTTGACTGATAAGTCATGCGCTCAGCCAACCATAAGGTCATGAATGGACAGTGAAACTCAGTTTAAAATAGCACTCCAGAAATGATAAAATCTTCAATTAAAATTTTCAGGGCGTTGTTCATGGTGCGGTGTGGATACGGCAGGGTTAGGGTGATTTAGGCAAGGCGACTAAGGCCACGATGTAGAAGTGGCCTTGACTGATAATTCATGCGCTCAGCCAGCCATAAGGTCATGAATGGACAATGAAAATCAGTATAAAACAGCACTCCAGAAATGATAAAATTTTCAATTAAATTTTTCAGGGCCTTGTTCATGGTGCGATGTGGATACAGCAGGGTTAGGGCGATTTAGGCAAGGCGACTAAGGCCACGATGTAGAAGTGGCCTTGACTGATAATTCACGCGCTCAGCCAGCCATAAGGTCATGAATGGACAGTGAAAATCAGTTTAAAACAGCACTCCAAAAATGATAAAATCTTCAATTAAATTTTTCAGGGCCTTGTTCAGGGTGCGGTGTGGATACTGCAGGGTTAGGGTGATTTAGGCAAGGCGACTAAGGCCACGATGTAGAAGTGGCCTTGACTGATAATTCATGCGCTCAGCCAACCATAAGGTCATGAATGGACAGTGAAAATCAGTTTAAAATAGCACTCCAAAAATGATAAAATCTTCAATTAAATTTTTCAGGGCGTTGTTCATGGTGCGGTGTGGATACAGCAGGGTTAGGGCGATGTAGGCAAGGCAACTAAGGCCACGATGTAGAAGTGGCCTTGACTGATAATTCATGCGCTCAGCCAACCATAAGGTCATGAATGGACAGTGAAAATCAGTTTAAAACAGCACTCCAAAAATGATAAAATCTTCAATTAAATTTTTCAGGGCGTTGTTCATGGTGCCATGTGGATACAGCAGGGTTAGGGGCAAAACAGCAGGACCAATCTATAAGGCCGCCAAGTGGCCTTCACTGATCATTCATGCGCTCAACCAACCGTAAGATCATGAATAATGGACTATAAAAATCAGTTTAAAATAGCACTCCAAAAATGATAAAGCCTTTAATTAAAATTTTCAGGGCGTTGTTCATGGTGCGATGTGGACATAGCAGGGTTAGGGCGATGTAGGCATGGCGAATAAGGCCACGATGTAGAAGTGGCCTTGACTGATAATTCATGCGCTCAGCCAACCATAAGGTCATGAATGGACAGTGCAGATCAGTATAAAACAGCACTCCAGAAATGATAAAATTTTCAATTAAATTTTTCAGGGCGTTGTTCATGGTGCGGTGTGGATACAGCAGGGTTAGGGCGCAATACGAATTCAGCCAATTAAGCATATGGCATGCCAAGGCGCAGTTCCCATTTGCGCCTATGTCCACGTCTTCACTGACAATTCATGCGCTCAGCCAACCATAGGCTCGTGGATTGACAATAAAAGTCAGTTCAAAAAAAACAAAAGTGATAAATGTTTCAATTAAATGTTGCAGTGCGTTGTCGTGCTGTGGTGTGGATACGGCAGGGTTAGGGGGAAACCGCAGGACCAGGCCGCCAAGTGGCCTTCACTGATAATTTATGCGCTCAACCAACCTTAAAATCATAAATGGACTATGAAAATCAGTTTAAAGCAGCACTCCCAAAATCATAAAAATTTCAATTACAATTTTCAGGGCGTTTTTCCGGGTGGTTGGTGGATACAACAGGGTTAGGGCAAAATACAGCAGCACGGGTTCTACAGTGTAAGCGATGTAGGCGACTGAGGGCAGCGTGTAAGAGTCGCATTCGTTTAAATTCATGCCCTCAACCAACCATAAGCTCATGAATCGACAAATAAAAATTAGTTCAAAACAGCACTCCCAAAGTAATAGATGTTCCAATTAAAATTTTCAAGGCGGTTTTCCTGGTGTGGAGTGGATACGTCAGGGTTGATATTATTGCAAACAGCATCCAGCAATGGCGCAGTTCGCAACTTGCACTTTGGACTCTGCACTTTGCACCTATATTCCATTCCACGCCACACCACACCCTGGGTGACGGTTAGACTGCAAGCTTCTATGACTATAAAAACATCTCGATCTTCCTGATGACACTTGTTTGAATTGCCGTACTTGATCATAGTCCTGTTCGGTGTAGTTTTTTCTCGTTTGACGATAACTCTCAACGAATACTGCCAAAGTCAAACACTGCAATCGTCCCCGACCACCACACATCGACAGAACAATATCTCCACGCAAACCCAAAATATTGTGCTTTTCGGTTCTATAAACAACCCTCCCGGCTTTCCTAAAATTGGTTTCGTATTCTTTGTGTCTAGGTTTTCTTTCATATCTTTTTTTTTGCTGTCTAAATAAATCAATAAATTAACGCGACATTGCAAAATAATCAAAAGACGGATAATTAAAGACAAATAAGCAGGCAGTAAAGGGGTGAGGACATGCTAAGAGTCAAAGTCCAATTAGGACAGAGTTAAAATAAAAGGGCCAAAAAAATATTGCAACTAAAATTAGCAGTAGAGAAGTGAGAGGATGTCAAGAATAAAACAAATTGTTGATGGATGTGAAGCGCGCAGTAGTTTGGTGGGACGGCAAATTGTTACTTCGGCGGAAATTTCATAAGTAGTGGGTAATGGTGAGGTCGAGATACAGAATTGCGGACAAGTAGCCAGAGTCACAACCCAAATTAGACAATTACGGGCAAAATTCGGAATCAGAAAAGGTATATATAATGGAAAATATAATTAAGTAGCAAGTCGAAAGAAGAGGAACGGGGAATGATTTGTAGAGAAGGAAGATGATTGGGATGATTAAGGGAGAATGGGATTTAACCGTCGAAGTAGGAAATTGGATTGGAAACAGCAGAAATTACAAAGGCTGGAAATAATAGAAAAGTGGAACGAATTGCGAAATGAAAACAATATTATAAGCGGAATAATATAATAGAAATCCGGTCTGCGATCGTTTGAGCGCGGCTCCGTTGGCAAAGTGCACCACACCACACCACAACTGCCGCAGTCATGAACTCTCCTGCCATTGCACCATCAATCAAGCATAAAAGCAAAAGAAAAGCTTATATATTGTAAACATCTTTCAGTATATGGCTAGCATGCACTTGGTGATGGGAATCAGCAAGGTTTCAATTAATTTTTTTGAATTATTTGTGCCCAAAATATTGGGTGACGTTTGTAGCAGGGTAGCCATGGCTGAGGGACGCGGATAGCAACATGCATACTTCAGATTGCATTGATTATGAATCCGAGACCCTGCTCAGTGATCCAATGTGCCGTCAGCTACGCATAACAGCACTGGCAATAATAGCTTTTGGCCCACCAACACTGCGATGGCAGTCCATGCAAGCGATTGCCTTATCTCGCTGCCCTTGACTCTGTCACCAGTTAGCCTTCACCATGTGCGGCTGGCCAATTTCCGGAGGCACGGCCACCGGGCTGAGAAGACGCTCTGTACCAACGTTCAAGTCTAGACAAAGCACCAGCCGATTAATATGTAGGATTCAGTGTTCCAGACAAAGCACCAGCTGATTAATATGTAGGATTCAGGGTTCTAGACAAAAGTACCAGCTGATTAATATGTAGGATTCAGTGTTCTAGACAAAGCACCAGCTGATTAATATGTAGAATTCAGCGTTTATTTGCCTCGAGCTCTATTTAGTTGTAGTACTTAAAGCACGGTTTGGAACATATGCATTCTTGCTCAACGTCCTCAACTCCATCATCACTATCCACCAAAATGGCTTATTTGTCGCGCTTCTCATCTCCTATGATCTCTGTCCCGACCTTCCCATTGATTGAGGGCAACTGGTATGATAATACCAAGTTCGCTCTGGACGTTGACGGTAACTGGGAGATTGACGGTATGTTAACGAAATCATTATTGCATCCAAGGCCATTACTCTAATTTTTACTTACAGAGGAAGCTCTATTTGACATCGCCGGTAATGAGACGTCATCGAATGCCATGCGCGCCAGCATTCTTGGCAAAAACTACGTTTACAAGTGGCTGCGCGACTCAGATGCTGTTGAGGGCCCACGCTTGGATTTTACAGGGCACGTCGGTGACATTACTCTCTTTGGCTCCCGTGACCGAGTCTTCAACTTGCCTCCCTCACAGCTGTTCGACACTGTTCAGGTGCGGTTTGGAGACTGGAGAACGGCGTTCAACAGCAAGGGTGTTGAATCAGTCCCTTTTCTGATGTCCAAAACGACATTTTGTCTCTCGGATAGCCCGCAGTACAGTGTACACCTTGTGTGGGAGCCCATTGAGGTCCCACTGCAGGCATACTCGCGCGATGAGTGCCAGAAAGCCACGGCCGACGGTGCTCTTTCGCTCGTTGAAGCTGTTGAAAATTGAGGGTGTCGTGGTGCCAGCTAAATGGCGTGGGTCATGTGACCCTACGTCATGTTAGCTAGTTGCATTGACAACGGCCGAGTTTTCACTGAGGCAGGTGTTTGACACTCATTTTCAGGTTCTCAGGTGCCTAACAAACGACTATATACGTCGTTATAATGTATGCAATGCACGGGTACCATTTGGGCACAAAATAACCCTTTTGTGTAGTGGCGATTGGGAGGGTGTCTACACCTACCAGTTGTCCCCCTTATGGGAGACCATTGAACAAAATCAATCTTCCATATAGTAGTCATTAGTTAGCTCTAAGAGCATTAGTGACAACCAATTTTCTATTAGTGACTAAGTCTAAACTCCCAACCGGACATCACCTAATTTCCTTAGCTTGGAAATTTGCGTACCAACAGGTAACTACATTCTGTGAGAACCTCTACGTACTTGGGTCACCGGGATAAAGAGACGGCAGTCGTTCCGGGACACTCTCTAAATTTTATTGTGGATAACTAATCCGAATAAATTCAGTGAACTAGTAGGCTTTGCCTCTTACCTGTCAGAACAGCCGTTTGTCTACTTGGACTGAGCAGGCATACTCATCTCTTGTAGTGAGTGGTACACCAGACTCAGTGAAGCTAGATATTTTATTCTAGTTCACAGAGACTAGTTTAGTTAGTGACAACGTCACTAGGCGTTTTAGTCTACCTCACTAAGGTTATTCGACCTAAGCGACCACTGCAGGGCTAGTGATACTCACTAAATCGGGGTTCTATAGACACCTATCAAAAAGTAAAAGAGGAAGGGTGCGAAAGGCACCTGACGTCGATGTATGCGCTGTCGAGTCAGTCTTAGTTATTGACTCCAGTAGTACAGCTAATTTGTTAGCAAGTTTTCTTAGACCCCTCCCTACGAACATCTGTTAGTGTGCCAATATGGACACTAAGTACAACCTTAATATGGAGTTCCTAGACTCCGCCTCTACGGTCCTGTCCTCCATCCCCGTCATCCTCAAACATCAGAAGCCAATGCGGTGGCGAATTTCATTGCAGGGCTCCTGCCAGCCGAAGATCAGGGCGGAAAGTATTCCATCAGGCGGGCTGATTGGGTTACATTTTTCCGCAACATCCGGGATAATTATGCCGAAGCAGCGGAGTTGCAAGGGCATGACTTTTTTAATATGCATGCCCCGGCAGTTTATATGACTGTGCGGTCTTCGGAGTGCATGCATATGATGGAAGAGGGAGAGGATGATGAGGATTGGAGCGACGACGAGGCGGAGAATAATGGCAACGACGACAATGAACAATTCCGAGATGCTGAGGAACCTGTCCAGCATCGTCGCTTGCAGGCTCTTCTCCCCGTCACGTCAGCTGGCCTCGAAAGGGTCCATCTTGCGTTGAGTCTTATATTGACCGACCAAGATGACCCTGGCCGAGTTCCACTCTTCTCCCGTGAATGGGTTGCGGAGGAGTTCAAGAGCAATGAAGTTGTGTTCATGCCGCTTGGATTTTCACCAGCCTTTGGCGGGTTCTCGGCGACGACTGTACCGGACTGTCTTGTTGGCATGGTCAAGTCTCTGAGGCAACGTTGCCAGCAACAAAACGGGAACGTCGACTTCCTCTCTTTTGGCTCCTGTGAGGGACTGACCATTTTTGGAGCGCCGCTGGCAGATGAGGCAACCATGCGTCGTTGCACGGTTGGTGGCTGCTTCGGAGGATCAGACCCGCGCATGAGTCTTGAGGTTGAGGAAGCAACAACAGCTGATGACGCACTTGCAGTGCGTGAGGAGTTTATTGAGGAGACCTTGGAGGACGACGCGCCTGCGGTGTTGCGCATAGCATTTAATGCCATGGTGGACATCACCCAGCTCTTGCAGGCAAACCGGCGGCTAGACGTGGTAATTTCGAATTTGATTCAGGGTGTGGAGGAAGAGGTGGAGGAGGTTGGAGGTCAGGGACTGGGGGTGTTCGGGTTTCCCAAAGAGGTGAGTAGACTTGTGGTGAGGGGAGAGGGATTGAGGAGGAGGTGATAATAATGGTCATACAGGTTGTGCGGAAGGGCGTGCTGGGACCACTGAAGGCGATCCGCGCCGCATACGATGCCATGGGCGAGCTGGAGCCGTCGAAAGTTTGCCGGGCGGAGGTGCGGGCGCTGATGATAACGCTCGGCGATATGGCGTGCGGCGTGCCTTTGGCGTGTGCGTCTGCATTGGACTTTCTCGAGAGCACGTGGAGACTAAAAGGACCAGTAACGGACCGGGGCTGGCCATTAATCCGGAACAGCATCAACATCCCGGGCGGCACGCTGTCGCTCGCCAGACACCCAACAGCCGGCGGTCTGCCGAAACTCCTTTCCGCCATCTACCTTGAGCGCTACTTTGGCCCGGAGTTTGCGGCGAACCATACCCTGAGAGTTCTGGTTGCAGCCGCGGGCAGTCATGCACGTAACGTCGATCTTGGGCTTGTCTTAAAGCGGGTTGTGTTGGAGCAGTATGTTCCGGCAGCAGTGGGTCGGCTGCGGGAGATAGTCACGTTCACGATAGGCGAGGAGGGATACATGCCTTGGGTAGTACACATGGGGAAGGACCAGCCCCTGGACGACGAGTACGTTGAACTCTTTTTTTTTTTTTTTTGTACTCAGGGTCATTCTAACCGAGACACAGGACCCGCACCTTTCTGATGCAGACCCGCGCCGCGCAAGCTCACCCGGCGACAGTATTCTCCGCTCATGAGCGGATTTTCGGCAGTTCGAATGACTTGCTTCCTGCTGATGCTCCCTGGCATCCTTGGGCCCCCTGGGCCGACTCACGGCACCTTCTAATCAATGGCGTCGGCATGAGAATACTTGCTGACACGCTTCCGGCAGTGCTCGCACACTCGGGGGTACGTGTTCTGCCATCGTTCTCAAGCTTGGCGCCGACGAGATTCTGGGTGTTGGGTCAGGCTGTACTCGGTGGGCCACAGACGGGCGGAGCCGGGTTGGGGATGGATAGCCGGGGGCATCCGTTCCAGGGGCTCAAGCTTACCCTGCCGCTGACAGCGCTGCCGGACGCTGTAGACCGTGGCATGCAGAAACTTGAGTACTACAGCCACCGTGGCAAGACGCCTCCCAGTGTCAGGGACTACATCGCCGCGGTCCGGACCTATATCAATTCGGTCGATTTCGCCAGCCATGTCGAGTTGCGCGCGTTTGTGCTCTACAGTTACCTGCTCACCTTGCAGCCACAGGACCTCCCGAGGGCAAGCGCACAGGAAGGACATGGCATGACAGCCTATGAGCGCAGCCGAGGCAAGCGGAACAAGGACATGTGGCGGGCTGTGTTCTTGTACAAGTGCATGTTTGTGTACTTTTTCCAGCGTGAGCCAATTCCGGCTGCAAGCTTGGCCGCTTGCAAGGACTTCAATGAGCACTATAGTACCTACCATATCAGCGTGCTCCTGATCCAAGCCACCGGCGTGATTACAGGCCCGGCTAATTGCAGGACCGATCGCCTGGTGCTGAAGCCGCGTCAGGAGATTGAGCGTAGGCTCGATGCGGCAACTGTGTCTCTGCAGGCAGGCAGGACCACCGCTGTTCGCGAGGTATATCAGGGGTTGGGTAGAGACCAGGGGGACAACAGCGATATGCTCGTCTACGCGTTGGCCATGCTCAGAGGGGAGCTGGCCGATAATTATTGAAGGTTTTGTTTATTTAAGTGGAGCGTGCATTTGTTTTGTTTATTCGATGGGGCATGCAATTCGTTTTAGTTTCATCTTCAATAAGAGTGCTTCATATAAAGTCTAATTCTCGTATTGTAACCAAGTCTCGTATCGCTCCGCATTCATGTTAGGGCTGTGCATAATACACCGTTGGCCTACACCGGCTATTTTCAGCGCACTTAATACTCTCCCTGCGATCATATACTAACAACAAGCACACCTTCAACTCAAGACAGGTAAGTGCCAACGCCTGGTACTCTTTCGTTCCCTGGTAACGATGAGCACAGTCAGTAACTCGGGTTTTAGATGAATCGGACATCATTGCATGCCGATGTCGATAAAATCGATGCGTACCTAAGCGGCATTATCACAGGAGCTGGAGCCGCTGTCCTTGGAGCGGATGATGTCGCCGCTATTGCAGCACGGATCAAGAAGCGGCTTCGGCTGGCCGAGTCGATTTCTGCAATGAAAGAGCCCGTACAAGACTTGGTTGGTCAGGGATTGACCCTCGCCTATGAGGAGAATCGTCAGCTTGAACGCGTGATGACCAATGGAGGGAACCCGAAGGTCAGGAGCCAGGGTTTTGTCAGGTAGTGACCCACGATTGCAGTCAATCTAAATAACCCAGCTCTGAAATGGAATCTGGAGAAGAAGCCAGCCAGACTTTTCGATGGGTACATTTGCTAGCAGTACTGGCGGTGGGGCAAAAGTGAGAGAAGAGGAACATTTGCAAACGACGATCATATTGCGTTCCGACACGATCATACATTACAAAGCATTATATATTAAATATTTATTTATTAAACCGTATGCCATAAAAGTCGATCAAACTGGCCGTAACATGTAGTTATGGAAACATCAGTGCTGCAATTTACAGGCCCAGCAGCGCTGAGAACGCGCAACTTAATTAATTAGGAAGGGATTTCGTGTCTGCTTCCGCCCCACCGCCACCCGAATCGGACGTCCAACACATTTATTAGCGACCCGAAGTAATGGCATTAGTGGAAAAATCCTCGGAACCTGACAAGGTGTGCAGGTGATTAAGATTCAAATGTGATTCGACCGACACTAATGCTATCTTACACAAGCTGGCAACGATCCACCAATCACTCGCCATTGCCATCCAGTTTCTCCATGATGTGGAAGATTGGACAGCTCGGGAAGACAATTTTCCGCGCCCGGCCCAGGTAATCATGCATACCTTGCGACTACGCAAGTTTGCTGAAATCGTCGAACAGGTGGCTGAAGCCTGTACCTCTATTGAAGCAATGGCACAGTCGTACTTCGAAGATGCCAAGGTCTTGCTGAGAGAGACCCAGGGAGCAACGGTGCGATCATCATCACCACCACCACAACAGAGAACACAACAGACAAATGAACCAGTGTTAGTGCCAGTGCCAGTGCCAGTGCAACCCCGTACCTCGCCCAATATCATATCTCAGGCCGCGGTTCCTGATTCTCTCCCGCCATCATCCCCGCTATCGCCACCCTCAGCGGAATCGTATCAGTTGCTTCCGCACAGCACCGTGCAGCAATACCTCAATCGAGATTTGGTCATGGCTCGGCTCAAGAACAAGGGTGGCCCCAGTCTCGAGCCAGAGCGCCCGGAACCGATGGACGCGACGATTGTTCCCGCAGCAGCGAATGGCCGTGGAGTGAGTCCGGGGCGAGCAGCCGAGGAAGAAGGAAACGAAAGTCTATCTGGAGCCGATAATGGTTTACAAACTGTTACCCATCCAGGGAAGAGAGCCAGTGCAGAGATTGGCGGAACAAAAAAAAGAGTCATGAAGAAGCACAGGGCAGTAGGGTAGTCTTTTCCTAATGTGCAAAGTGCTAAATATAAGCATTCTTTGTCATTTACGCCAACCGGAAGCTTTCAACCGAGATATTAGAGTTCTCGAATGCAATCAGTAAAGTAACAGGAATCGGCAGCCTATGCCGTCGCTCCTCGTACCCAATAAATTATAAAATTTCTAGAAATATATGCGAGATAAGAAACTGTCGCATCTTTGATACACGTAACAAAGTGCGGCTCGAACTCACTTGCGTGAGCCGCACGGCACAGCCTCGATCGCCGGGCTTCTTTTGCTCTCCGGCTGGCTAGACTAGCAGAGCCAGATCTGTACGACCCCCAGATCCTTACAGAGACTGCTGGTCCACACGGTGAACCTTCAATCACAACTCATCCGTGGACATTCATTTTGGGAAGGTCACTGCAGAAGTCTACAAATATGAATGCCAATCCAGATCAAGGGTTCCTCTCCGACACTGAGCATGACTCCGGCGCAGACTCGGACTACGACGACGCTGCATATGAACATGAGCCCAACCAAGGTGCTCAACCAAACATTGTGCAACAGTTTGCGATGCAGCAAGATCCTGAAAATGCCATCTCAGGTATGGGTGTTAAGAGTTTATGGTTTGCAGGCATAAACATTGATTTCTATAATGTCCTCTAGCCGCAGAATTGAATGCAGTTTTCGCCAATGACACTCGTGAACATGGGCAAAAGACGCGAATGAACTTCTCGGCAAGCGCATGTTCTGTGACTGGGCAGCTGAAGGGCGGGAGCTTAGGGCAGATGACAGGCTCACACTGGATTTCAGACTCGACTACTTCGCTGTTGTCAGTAAACCTCGGACCCCGATCCAGGTTGCTCGGGGTCCATTATTCGAGACAATATCACTGAACCTATCCTTCTGGATGAAGAGGTACAGAGCTAGTACGCCATCGTCATTGCCATTCCCAATTGAACGGCGGACTTTCTATCTCGGAGAATCGAACCGACTCCAATGGTTTATCGTCATGAAGCCACTTCACCAATATGTTTGGCCGCGAAGAGCTGTTGATAAGCAGAAGGAGATACGGTATGCAATGGCACACTGCTCGATGACGAAGGATAATGCCGGCAGGATGCTGAGCTTTATCGCTTCAATTTTCCAGTCGACGCCTGAGCTATCCAAGACCGGCATTGACCAACGGTATGTCAACAGTTCGGCGAATTGGAAGGACCTTGGTGCAGACAGGAAGGTTGATATTTCACGCGACCAATGGCTTTTGTTCCAACAGCTATTTTCTCAGAGCTATGAAGAATACTTTAGTACTTTAGATGAGGAGCACTTTTATCGATGCCATGAACCGACATTTCACACTTATGACTATGGCCAAGACCTGGCGTTGGGTAATGGTCCGGAGCAAGTCATTCGCCTTGAGCGTCAGCTTTCTAGAGAATTCGCGATGGATGGGGTCGAGATGATCGGCGCTGCATTAGCTGTAAACGTGTCTATCGAGGCTGCAAATGGAGAACATATGTCCGCACTCGTTGACTTTCGTCGCTGCGCTGCTGAATTCCCACGAACCTCAGCCAGAACGTTTTTTCCGCTCGGATTTTCGCCGCGGGTTGGGAGTGTACAAAGTCTAGAGCCACCTACTATCATGCTTACGAGTTTTCTGTCGGCGACAATCGAACAAACAAAGCAGGAGAACGGGGGTGCTGAAGTGCTTAGATCTGGGCCATTCCAGGTCTATTCAGTGCTGAAGCAGTCTATCAGGCCAACCGCATCTGATCTACTTGTTCGACGTGGGTATTACACAGCCTCGCGGTCAGTTGACAGGACGATGCTGGCAGGAGTGAGGCAACAGTCCCGACACCAGAAGCTGGGTGCATACACGAACCCCGCCAATCTGAATGATGATTCAGTGCCGATTAGACGGGAGGCCTCGCGGATCGCCACAGCGCAATCTAACTCGAACGACAACATCAGGTTCGAATTCAATATGGCGTTCTTTGTTGGGAATGCGGCTGCGGACCATGCGAACTTTCATTACTTTATTGACCGCGCTTTCCGGCCTATTTCTACTGCAATGGCGGACCCTCAGATGGCGCTGGTTAGCAAGTTTGTGTGCGTGTTTATGCCAAGAGTTAGTACCCCGTCTCCTTAGCTCAACAAATCAGTGTGACTCAGCATGTCAATAGGTTTTCCCCGGTGTCCTCGTTTCATTTTTGCGAATGCTCTACGCTGTAGAGGCAGGTCTCGCAAATGTAGACTTCAGTCCGTTCAAGTCTGAAGCAGTGTCATGCATTGAGCGGTTGGCTCTCCTATGTGTCACTGGCGATGCCCGCTCCATCCCCACCAAGCTCTGGAATGCACTAGGGACTACAGACGCTCTCACGCTGCGTGGGTGGCCCTACGTCAAGCCTTCATTAATTAATTTTAAGGCTGCTAGGCTCGGCTGTCAATCATGGCCGATGGAGAACAACGACCTGGTCCTGCACTCCAAAGCAGGCATATGCTTTAATTACGATATTGCGACCTACTTGCGGTTGAAGAACTACATGGTCCTTCAACACTTTGGTTCCAGGATTTTTAACAGCATATCGGTTGTGCAGGGCTGGATTCGACGTGCCATTCGCGTCATGGAGTCAGAGCTGAGAGAATGGGTGACTGACGGTCTGCTGCACGCGGCAGGCCATCGTGAGGGCACTGAGGATGCCAATGTAGTGCGCGAATTCATGGCACATGCGCATTCGCTTGCGGCACCTGAGTAAGTTTGACTGCAAATGTTTCACAGAAGGGGTTCAAGGGATTGCTAACATTTGTCATAATAGGCTTTATATGGCTGCAGTTAGGACTGTGAGCCAGCATATTACAGTCACTGGCTGGGACTTGAATGAGTTTTCCGGCCATCTCTATGACATGCTTACAGCGCCGACCTCATCACCATCTCGACCGAAGCTCCCCATAATAGCTAGGCACATCTGGCATGCGAACCTCAGAGTCGCGCTCATCTGCCCACCGGGGACACTGTTCAGGGAAGAAGGGCCGGAGTTCAGGAAGAGGACATTGGTGTCAATCTTGGTCGCCGAAATTCAATCCTCCGGCATGGTCTGTTTCCCGGGGCACCATCCCCAGACACATGTCCCAACTCTAAGCCAGGTCATCGAATTATTCTCGAAAGCTAGAGCCAAGGCGAAACGGCAGGCTATTCGTAATGTCGAAGGCAGTTTAAGTGTCTTGGGTTTGGATCCCACGGTGTCAGAAATTCCTGCATGGCTGATTGACGGGATCAATGAGTGGCAACAATATGTGAATCCTGACGCAAATAAGCAAATACCAAAAAGAATCAGGCCCTACCTCTCGACCTTTCAGATCATTCTCGACATTGCCGCCACGATCAACCTTGAACAGGAGCCATTTCTCAAGCTCGTCGTCATCTATACATCAATCTATCATGCCATGAGGGCACCCCCCCGGTTCAATCTTGCAACAGGAACTGTCGAAGAACACCAGAGGCCAGGCGGCGTGGCAATGAGTCGGTGGGTTGCTGCTTTCTTCTTAAAGGCGCTTACTGTTAAGGTCGTGCAGTCTAGTAACGTGGAGGATAGTCCCGACTATGCGCAGGCTGTAAACGAAGTATTGTCCAGGTGCAGGATCCCCTGGGCCAGTCTCGCCATGGTAGGCCTGACCAGGAGCTTGCCAGGTTGCGCCAATAGCACCAAGTGCCGGGAGTTTCATGTGCCACTCCCTGATGAGCTCGAGTCCAGGTTGCGTGAGTGTCTGACGTATGTAAATGGAAAGGACCGATCAATGTTCCAGCTAGCAATTAGAGGGAACAATGCACTTGCCAACAGGGTCTACCAGCAGGCTGAGAGGGACTCGTAGGGGACAGTGCTGGTTGAGGCTGCAGCGTGTAGGCTAGGAATTATTTGAGCCCAAATTATTTGGTGACGTTTTTGGCAGGTTAGTCGTGGCTGAGGGGCGCGGATGTGGGCATCGGCGGATAGCAACGTACGGCCACGATCGCTGCCGGTGTAGGGCTAGGGTAGCCTTTCCTTCGCGGCCATGTCCCCGAAAGCACAGGAGCATCAATTAACACAATCAAACAGACAAAAAAGGTGAAATTAATGTTTTTTTTGATTTCATATAACGTATTCCACAAGCGAGTGAGTCGCACCTGTAGAAAACGCGACTACCAACTTCCAATCGTCAATGCATCCACCAATTGAGATTCAATCAACGGATTCTGAAGCCAGGATATCCTTGGCTATCCAAGCTAGCGATAGAGGCCAAATTCAGAGCAACCGATTAGCTGCAAAGACGTACAAGGTCGATCGTACGACACTCAAGTGGCGACGCGAAGGCATCACTTCACGTCGCGATTCTACACTAAATAATTTTAAAACTCACGCGTAACGAGGAAGTAGTTATTGTTCAGCCACATCCTCGACTTGGATTCGCGAGGAATTTCGCCTCGTCTAGCTAGTGTTGAAGATATGGCCAATCAACTGCTGGCCACAGGCACCGGAGGCACGGTGGGCAAGAACTGGGCTTCAAATTTCATTAAACGTCGCCCGGAGCTTAAAACCAGACTTAATCGTATTTGGGCCGCTGAAGGAGGCGTACGGAAAACAAATCGAGGATCTTATCAGGGTTCACATCAATCACGTTACCAAGCTCAGGTAAACGACGAGAACACAACTGCAAAGACGACTACTACGAGCAAGCACAGCAATTAAAACAAGTGTCAGCAAGAAGATGGAGAATTTTTTATGGTCATAGAAATAGAGAAATATAAATCAGGGAATCAGTCCAGGACATTAGGTCAGGAACGAACAAAACGGTGAATTAATTACAACAAGCACGTAGCGGAGAGGCGTGTTAGTAGTGAAAGTAAAAGTAAAATCAAAGAGTGAAAAGAATAAAATAAGAAACAGCAGTCAGGAAGCGAAAGGATTTGAAGAGCCAAATAAATTGTTAATGGAAGTGGAAAGGTGATTGACGTTGGCGGGAATTTTTACATGATGAGAAGTCGAAGATGCACAATTGAGGGTGGAGCAGACGTGAAGGCAACACAACCAAAACCCGCGGGGAATAATATAGAACACTGTACCTATTACCTGTGCTGCATGGGCCATGCAGCGGTAGGTGCTGTAGGTGCCGCCCATAGTTAAGAGACAGCTTTACCCTGCTTTACCCTGCCAAGTGCTGCATGGGGCTGCTGCACCATAGTTAAGGCCGGTAGGTGCCTGTAGGTGCCAGTAGGTCCCTCGAAATCAGCTAGTGGTTAGGGCCCCCACCCGTATTCAACGCACCGTAATACCGATACCAATAATCTGGGGCAAGAAGCCCGGAGCCCGAAACATCACCAAAAATTGACCAAGATGAAAATTAAAAACATTTAGTCTACTGGAATGAGAAAAATCGGGCGAGGCGGGTGATATAATTTTTATTGCTATGTCTATTGCTTCGTGCATACATAAGCAGCGGTGAGAAGTTTGGCCTACAAAACATGGCTCGCGGCGGTTAGTGTGACGGTTAGGGTAACCGGAGTGACTATGCAATGGGAGACTCCTAGCTAACTCCCGGCCGCGACTGCCAGATATGGAAGTAGGGGTGCCACCCGCATATAGCCAGGGGCAATGCTCCAGGCACAAGTGTTGCAACCGTACTGCATGGGCCATTTAGCGGGTAGGTGCTGTAGGTGCTGTAGGTGCCTGAACGTGCCAACTTTCATTTTATTGCCAAACCCACACCGTCTCCCTAAGGTGTGGACTGCCCGGTAATGAGATTTTTACGGTCATAGAAAATGGCAGAAATTAAAAATAAAAATCAAAAAATTTGCCTGACGTTGCGCAATATCAGGATAATACATACAAACCACATAGCAAATGTGCTACAGCCGAGAATCGGGTTAGTAGTCGCAGTTAAATTAGGACAGTAAAAACCAGGGGTTAAAAGAAGAAATTAGCAATAGGGAATTGAAATAACTTTTAATAGTAACAAATATTTTTGATTGACTAGAAGAATCGACGGCGTGGGAAATCCCGAAAATAGTTGGGACGTGGAGAGGCGCAGCAATTAAGGCGCAAGCAAAAACGATTTGGGTGGACCCCGAATATTTGCGACGCCCCACAATCCACATCCACACCTATTCCCGCCCCAACCACCACACCCCCCGTTAAAAAGCCGAAATTCTGACTAGCAATCGGAAATTCTAACAATTAGTTCTGATGCCGAATTTTTCTTGCATCAGTTGTGGGCAGGTCTTTCAGAAGAAGATTGCGTTGAAGAAGCATAGGGACAACAAACATCCCCACGCTACCACATTCAAAGTAGGGGAGAAGGACTATGAGATCATTCAGGGGAATCAGGAGGGCAGCTTCGTGTGTCAGATGTGTGGCTGTCAGTTATCAGGGAAGAATAGTCTTCGCCGCCATGTGGTAAAATGTAGTCAGAGGTACGCTCGTGATTCAGAAGTGGAGAGTGCTTCGGAGCAGAGTCTATCAACAGATGATGGTAATTCAGATGAGCAAACGATGACTCCGAACGGTATGGAATATTAGATGCGTTTAACTGGGTGCTCATGGCTAATTGCTTCAGACCGCTTATCTCTTGGTAGCCTTGGGCTACAGGTGGACCAGCAGTGGAAAGTCGCTACTTGTAACCACTGCCACTATATCATCGACCCTCCCAAGATTATCCAGCATATTACCAAGGCACACAAAATGCATATACCTAACACGGACCTGGCAAGAAATATTATCGACGCAGCAAATTTGCGACCCCATCTGGCTGTTCTGAGTAACGACCATGATGATGATGATGATGACGATAATAATGACGGAGACAATGCTGGGTTTCTACACGGGTCTGCGGCAGTCAAGGGTTTGCCAGTTCACGCTGGATTCAAATGCCTGATCTGTCTGGACGTGTGCACATTGAAGGCATCATCGATGAGGGCACACATTGCAAGGCATCACCCAAAGGAACCGGCTAACTGCGCGCCAGTCTCTGTTCAGGTTTTCTATGATAGAACTGTTCTGCGTCCACAGTTATGTTACGTCGAGGTTACAGAACCCGGAGAACCTCAACCTCGAGTATCGACAGTTTCGGAGTTGCTTGGGATTCCAGTCGACCTTGACGACGTTGGCGGTCACGACATGGCCGTAGAGGCCAGAGATCGAAACCAGTTTGGTGAAAAATTTGGAGCATATTATCTTATTGAAATGATCGACTTCGAAGAGCTGAACCCCTGGTTCCTTAAACCAACCATGAAGGGTTTCGACGTGCTCAGGGAGCTGACAGTCGCATACATACAGGACTGCTGGGCGCACGTCAAATCTGGATTCCAGCCTTTGCAAGCCAAAATTATGAAATATGACAACGACAAGTGAGCAATTGTGATATTCGATTGGTCGAGCTTGAACGCTAACATAATATTATCAGACAATTTTTCCACGCCGTGCAGCAACAGGAAACTGTTGTTAAGTATGGCGAAATATGGGCAAAGGTCCTGTGGCTAGGTTGCATGGCTGTCATGTACTCACCACCGAGTATTGCCACAGGCATGACTCTAACAAATGAACAATCCGAGAGTGCGACACGGCTCTTGCTTCTGATAGAGAACATTGCTCCCGTCATTACAGGGGAGCACTCGAGCCGAATCTCAGAACTGATCATACAATTAAGTGCATCCGTTCTATGCCAAGAATCTGACACTGTTAACTTCACTGACGATAACGGGGTTGGTCTGGCATCACAGTTGCTGGTTCCGCGAGCGATCAATCTTCTCTCCCTACGGCCGAATGGCACATTTGCCCAATATGGTCAAATCACGCACATCGCAGCTGCGATTACATACTGTATCCGTAGCACCTTCATATATACAGTATCTACCAGGGTTGATCCCGCATCACGTTCAGGGTATGTATATACTAAAGGAGTAAAACGAGCTCAGATTTATGATCGTACTTGGTTCCCTGACGTTGCACAGTGAAGCTATAGACAATGACATTCAGCGGTTCCTCAACCCTGCCGGGTCCACCCCATACGGTTATTGCGTACAGGTTCATGGTGCATGCAGAACCTATGGGTCGAAGCATGTATTACCAACCATAACCTGGGCGAACAGTCACTACACAGCTCTAAGACTGGCGACCGGTGAATTGCTCACGGTCGCGAGTCTCAAGTCCTTTGTGCAGGAATTGTTGTCTCAGTGCAGGAACCTAGTCACTGAGCTGAGCTTTGATGTTAAATTACCGCGACTGCTCGGGAAAGACATGGCTGACAACTATGGGAACCGTACCCCGGGTTACAGCTTCGTAACCGAGAAAAGGAATAGGCTTAACACTCGGCTGCTCTTCGACGCACTTCAGAGTAGGCCGGAACTACAAGCTGAGTATGTCCGAGGAGGTGTAATTCTAAGAGCAAAGGCGGAAGCATATGCCAAGAAAGCAGCGGGACTCTTGGGGAAGCTATTCATGTTGATGCACCTCACTTACGGATCGCCAGCTAGAATGACAGAAGTGGCAACATGGCTCCTCAGTAACTCAGTCCATAGTACGAGAAGCGTGTACTGCCATCCACGAGGACTTATCTTTCTGGGTCGCTACAACAAGACAACATCGATGACAGGTCACGAGAGGATGATTGTTCATGTTGTCCCACAAGAAGTGGAAGTCCTATTTTTGCAATACTTTGTATACATCAGAACATTTGCTCGGTATGACTTCCAACATGAAAATAGCTCTGGCTAACAAATCTGTAGAGACCTCATCTATGCCATTTACAAGGCCAGAAATGGCATTATCGTGTGCTATAACCAGTATATATTCACAGGGACAAGGGGAAGATGGCATGCTGAAAATTTACGACGAGTCATAAGAGAGCAATCAGGTCAGTCGGAATACCTGCTAACATCGTTGACTGCACAATCGCTTCGGCAGACTTTGGTTGCCTTGCTCGATCGTCACGCTGGTCACTTGAGCGCGGTCACGAATGCTGGATTGAATTATGTGGAAGACATTCAAGGCGGACATACAAGCCATGTAGCAACTACTTACTATGCAATTGGCACGGACGATCTTCCCGGAACAAACAGAAACGATATTCACGAATTCATGAATGTCTCGGATCGCTGGATAGCATTTCTTGGCTTAACGGCCAGTACGGTAGTGGCTGACAGTATTACCGGGGTCTCAGATGATAGTCAGGGAGGAAACACACGTCCGTCTGCAATTGGGCAATCGATAACCCAGCCTATTCCAGCAACGTCATCGATCAATCCTGGCGTGACCCAGACAACGACGATCATTAGAGAAGTTACTGAGATTTATACCGAAGTTTCGAATGCCGACCTTCTCCCTGTCGCACCTGCGACATTCACGTTGCTTCGTCATCTGAGAGGTGGCAATGCAAAATTCCGAGGTCCGTATCAAGGTGCCGCAGTCCAGACAGTTATCTCAAACCCAGGATACTCTTACCTTGTAGTATTACCAACCGGAGGTGGTAAATCGGACATACTCTTCCTTTCCGCATTATATGAAAGGCAAAATGGGCGAATTACTCTGTTGGTGCTGCCATTTGTTGCTCTAAGGTATGATCTACTGGACCGTGGTAGGAAACTTGGATTGCGCATTACTGAATGGTCTTCGAACATTAAAAGGGAGAGTATTATTGAATCAGACATCATTGTCATCTCTATTGAAAGTATAGACTCAGGTATATTCCGAAGCCTACTCACAGAGCTTCTGATTAGCAAGGAGGGAAATTCCCTTGTCGCACGTATCTTTTTTGATGAGGCACACACGATTCTAGGACACTGGGACTTTCGTCCAAGCTTTCAGGCCATAACTAACTTGACAAGCCTCTCAATACCAGTTGTCCTGCTTAGTGCGACTGTGCCTCCAGGCAAGGTGGACCGAATCCGCAAAGCCTATAACCGTCTTGATCTCAGAATCATTAGGGCTCCATCGACGATGCGTCTGAACATCGCGTATAGTGTCACGCATGTCCCAGGCAATGAGCTCAGAGACAATCTGCGAGCAACCATCACTAGTTACTTCAGCACATGTCAGCCTACTGACCGCGCACTGGTATTTTGCATGTCAGTTGCCATGACCGAAGATCTGTATAATGACTTCAGGGTGGATCAGGACCGCATACATTTCTATCATGGGCAACTGAAGACAGAACAAAAAGCAATTGTATTCGAAAAATGGATAAAGGGTGACTTTGCTCTTTTGTTTTGTACTAGTGGATTTGGTGTTGGGATAGATTATGGCAGTGTCACGCTGGCCATCCATTATGAGGGATTCTGGAATCTGTTGGATTTTGCGCAGGAATCTGGTCGTGTTGGGCGCAACAATAAGCCGGCCAGATCACTAGTACTTCTGCGAGCTAATTGGAGTCCTAATTTAGAGCACATGCTTGCACAAGATGCTCAGCCTGTTCTTGAGTATATAAGTGAACATGGCTATTGCCGAAGGTATTCATGACAATTGCAACACCTGTGCCATGCGCTAACATGGATTAGGTTCGTTTTAGGAAAATACATGGACGGCTCTGGATTTTCTTGCCTGACTTACCCGAATGCTGAGCTTTGTGATAAGTGTAAAGTGACGCAAGGGCTTCTTATTGACGAGGATGCAAAGCCAGATGCTGCTGCGAGCTCTCCAATAAATAAGCATGCTTCATTGCAGTATCCAGAGGGACCAATACCGGTAATTAAGAGGATTAAGGCAGACATGACATACACCATGAAGGAAAAAATAATGGGGGTGTTTACAATTATCATCACGGACTATGGAGAGTGCGCACTATGTGCCATTGAACAGGCCATAGACCGTCATAGAAATTACCACATGGATATTCTCCTGAAAGACCACAACGTGGAGCAGTCAGTCTGGGCTCAACTGGATGATGAGTTCACTGTTTCAAAAAATGGTTCATGTCATGGCTGCGGGTTGAGTTTACTGGTGGTAAACAGCATGTCCGAGCATATTCCATCAAGGACATGCATTTATTCCATGTTAGTTCGATTAATATGTTATGACATATTCATGACTGGGAAAATTTCAAGCTGCTTAACAAATATGGAGCCAGGATTTCTGGATGCAAGGGATATAAAGAGCTTTGGCAGGTGGCTGAAGGTGTGTCCACTTGGGGAATCAGTCAATAACCTCACACGTATGTTGTATAATTGGGCTGCACTTAACCAATTAGTTCAAAAAAGTAGCCAGACGCAGAGAACTGAGCGGGATGATGGGAAATCCGTAATGACTGACGACAGACGAGTCATATATAGCCGTGCGGCTTCAAGCCATTCGGAATTAGTTGAAGGCAGTAGTCAGAGGCAGAGAAGAGTACGGGTCGGCGGAGAAGCTTTGACGACTGAGGACGGAGGAGTGAAATCTACGATCGCAGAGAAATGGCTACAATTCATGAATATTATCCGGACAGAATTCCATGGCTGTTCAGTTTGTGCAATGTCAAAAGTTCAACAGCGGCATGGAGCCGATGACTCGTTCAACCAGATGCTCAGGGCTCACGGTTATCATGACGTGAATCAATTTATGCAGTTCGAGAGGATGACTTACTTTAACCAATCTCAAGCGAAGGCGATATGCTTGAATTGCTCTCTGCCACGAAGACTTACGTCGTCGATGCCGAGTCATCAAGGTCGAGTGTGCCCTAGTCCACGTGTAACTAGAGCATTGTGCTATGTTGCTTGGACGCATAGAGTAATTTCGAGACACGTCGAAGGTATTGACGTGTCCAGCCTTGACCCTAGCAACATGCAATCATTTGCTACCTGGCTCACCACTGCGTCCGCCGAGAATCCAGAAGTTTTTAATATGACGCATTTCGTGGTGAATATGATGCAATCAACTAGGAGGGTTTAATATATTGCAAGTGATGACCGGTTTAATTTAAGGTAGCCAGGAAGGTGAGTCGGTTGCTAAACTATCGGTTACGACAACCATCAAGCAAATAAGTGTCATAACCAAGATCGAGATTTATATGGTCAAAGAGATGATAGAAAGGAAAAATATAAGTCAGTAGAATTAGGGTGACATTGCAGAGTAAGCAAATGGGAGGATTGATTACAAACAAGCACATAGTAAACATTCAGTAGCGGACAGCCGTGTCAGGGGTCGAATATAAATTAATATATTAAAAGTAAGAGGGTAGCGAAAATAAAATAAGAAATTAGCAGTAGAGAGGTGACCAGATTTGGATGATAAAAAAATTTGTCAATGCAAGTAAAGAACAGAGCGTAGATTGGTGGAAAGTGGATTGAGGTCGGCGGAAAATTGAAAAATGGTGGGAGGTCGAAGGGGCAGAATTGAGCATGCAGCGGACAATTAGGTCAACAAAGCGACGAAGGAAAAATCACGGACGAAATAATAGAACCGACAATTTATTGGTAAATTAGTAATTAGAAGAGGAATATACGGTAGAAATAATTAACGAGTAAGTGGAAACGGGAACGAATGGTGGATTATTTGTAGAGGACGTAGACGATTGGGATCAAAGATTTAGAATGAATCGGGATTAATAGTCGAAAATGGAAGTTGGAGATTGTAAATTGGATACGAAGAATAAAATTGCAGAAGCAGAGAATGTTAGAAAAGTAGTAGTAGGAATTGCAAGGAATTGAGAAATCAAAAAAAGTTGATGGATGTGGAGCGGAGGTTGAGTTGAATGGCGGGAGGAAGATTGTAAATGGTGGAGTTGGGAGTTACAGACGGGAAGAAATTGGGTGAAGTGGAGGAGGAAGGTTCGAAGCGGAAAAGTTATGCAGGCAAAAAGAAAGAAGAGAAAAGCAGGGATAGAAGTAGCAATCAGAAGGAGGATTATATAATAGAAATTAGGGAGGAGGTTAAGAAATTGAAGAGTGTGGGAATAATTTAAAAGGAAGATATTATGGAAAGGAGGGTCAAGGGAGTTGGTTAAGTAGTTTGGAGGAAGGAAGAGAGGTAATTTAAGACAAGTAAATAAGGCGGGTATTAATAAGGAGGAAGTGGGGTATTATTACAATTTTATAAATAAAAAAAAAAGGGAGAGTGTGGAAGAAGTAGGAAAAAAACAAAACCCGGGCGTGGATGGAGAGGGTGAGGAGGAAGGTTTGGGATAAGGTTGTGAAGTAACCGGATGCGGGTTAGTAGCACGTGAGTGGGCAAGGGTTGGTGTGGTTGATATAAGGTTCGGGAGTAACCGGATGCGGATTAGCAGCACGTGAGTGGGCAAGGGTTGGTGTGGTTGATATAAGGTTCGGGAGTAACCGGATGCGGATTAGCGGCACGTGAGTGGGCAAGGGTTCGTGTTCGGTCGTGTTCGTGTTCGTGTGTCGGGAAGAGAGCCGAGAAGAAGCGAGAGGGAGAGCGAAACCGGGACGTTTCAGGGTTTCAGGGTTTCAGGGTTTCAGGGTTTCAGGGTTTCAGGGTTTCAGGGTTTCAGGGTTTCAGGGTTTCAGGGTTTCAGGGTTTCAGGGTTTCAGGGTT